>OX122894.2:11278244-12478244 GCA_944738655.2 Andrena hattorfiana
AGAGAGAGAGAGAGAGAGAGAGAGAGAGAGAAGTTTAATGTACACTAGCGATTGTAAGATTACCTGATAATAGTCAGTCATGAAGATGTTCATTTAAATATAACAAAGACCAGTTTGCATGTTGTACGTGCGCTGGTGCATCTTTTGAAACTGATTATAGGATATCACTAAACTCAACTGAAGCGTGCAATATTTCCCACCCGACTAAATTTCTCTATCTTCGATTAGAGAAGAACTATAGTCCAAACCAGTTCTAGAATATCTCTCTTCACTACATGTATTGCCAAAGCATATTTGAAATACTGTTAGAAATTTGGTTATATGGGATTATTCGATACATTGGGTGCTTATCTTCTGGCATGGAAATAGGTAAGTAGTATAAACTAAGTACATTTTCCTCTTCTAGTTCTTACAATTTGAACCAGCGCATATGTAAAAGCGACCCATAAATTTATGATTAAAAATTATACATAAACATGATTTTCTTCACTTACGTATTATTTGTGTTAAATATATTAACCAAATATATACATATTGTTAATGTTCTAGGATGTAGTTCTTGTAAAAGAAGGGTCCTTAGGATTCAGTATCATTGGAGGTACGGATCATTCTTGCACTCCGTTTGGTGCAAAAGAACCTGGAATTTTTATATCTCATGTAAGTTTCTACACCATTTTCTAAGATTTTGTTTAATATCACTAACAACAATCCTTGGCGATAAGTACTCTAAAATTGATCCTTTCTACAGTATATGTACAAGTTTTATTTAAATATGTATTTATCATTTATACGTTATAGTAATTTTAAGAATTTTATTATGGCTACGAAATTGTGTTACAACTTTTCTATTAATATTAAGGTCGTGCCTGGTGGTATAGCTGCGAAGTCTGGTAAACTAAGAATGGGTGACAGGATATTGAAGGTAAACGGTACAGATGTAACAAAAGCTACGCATCAAGAAGCTGTGATGGAACTTCTGCGACCAGGAGATCAAATTGTGCTTACTGTTCAACATGATCCATTGCCGGAGAAACTATCAGGTAATTCTTTCGTAATCTATTTATTTACTGCCTGCTAATTATTGCAAGATTCTTGTCTCTTAATTGCGAGATAGCTGCTTAGCTCGAAGATCTCTGCCAAAATGCAACTTTTCAAAGTACAAGTTTACAGTGAATATATTAACGCACCTCAGCTTTTATAATCTTCCATCTTCAGATACTTAAAAACTTCTCGAGTAAATGAAGAATTTTACGTTGCACTGTAACGCGTAAAGCAATCGACCTTTCTCGAAAACACGCGCAGTTTAGTTTAATAAATAAAATAAAATAGAATAGAGTAATAGATGTTTTTTTATAAGTATGTATTTGCGGTTTAGCAGACTATCGAGAAACATTTTTTTTATCTCATTACATTTATCAATTAATGCTTACTTACTATCTGCGAACGACGGCATTTGGTGCTTTGCTTATAATGATTTCCTCACCTTAATGCCGTTATTTATAATTTGTCCTACAAGCTGGTCGAAACAGAGTACATCCCTGTGACAGTAAGTACTCAATCTATTTGACCTGCCATTTTAATTTTTGGATCTCATGCTTATCCCTCTATCAAGGCTGTAAACGAGCTCAGCACCACGTCATAAACTGTTGCTTTCTTGCCTATGCTAGGATTATACATAGTTTTAAAATTGTCTTCTCCATTGCTTCTCAGGCTTCGTGTTATGTTAAAGAAAATTAACAATATAATACTCATCGTATCATATGTTTGTAAATTTCTGGTTAAAATTCTGTTCTCGGTGTGTTATATGCAAAAGTGAATATACAATTTTTATGTGTTTTGATATCCGAAAATAAAAGGAATAGAGATGAAGATTGATATTTTGTAGAATTGTGGATATTAAACATGGGGAAGAATATAATTAAAATTCATCTTCATCGTTTGTTTGCATTTTAGGAATTGATGATTACGAAAGAGCCAGGTGAAAAGCTAGGCATGCACATTAAAGGTGGACTTAGAGGACAAAAGGGTAATCCCCTTGATCATACAGACGAAGGAGTTTTTATATCCAAGATTAATTCTGGTGGCGCGGCCAAAAGGGATGGAAGACTGAAGGTAATTATTCTTTATAATCAGTGTTTTATGTAATAGCATACTTAATAAGTATTTCGTGTAATTCAACTTGTCATTGTCTAATTTAGGTGGGCATGAGACTTTTAGAAGTTAATGGTACTTCATTGCTGGGCGCAACTCACCAAGAAGCAGTGAACATACTGAGATGTTCAGGAAATACAATTACATTGGTAGTTTGCAAAGGGTATGACAAAAGTGAAGTGGAGCCAATATTGCCAGTATCTGACGGTAGGGATTCTAAAGAATCTAGAACGTCTAAGGAATTCAAGGATGCCACGACAGATGGGACTAAGTCTCTGTCTCAGAGTGTATCTAGTTTGGATCGCGACGATGAGGAAGCAGCAACCCTGAGACAAGAACAAGAAATGAAAGCTGAACTTGTAGCGTGGGAGCAAGAAGAAAGAGAACGAGCTTTGATCGAACATAGAGAAAAATCAACACCTGAAAAAGTAAGATATATGACTGTAGTATAATCGAGAAGGTTGTCCTCCGTGCGAAAATAAATAGAAATGTACAATAAAATTTTTTAGCATAAGATCTGTTGAGGGATATGTGTGCCAGTCTTGATTTAAGGGGACATTTCCGTCTAGAGCCCCAAAAAATAGGTGATATTTAGGAATTAATTAAAGGAAAACTGCTATATATAATTTAATGGGACTTTTTGCATTGTATTAAGAATGTCTTAAATTATAGAAATATATTTTTTGTTTTATAATTAATCATTGCAGACCGCACTGGGGAGTCGTTAAAATCAGGGCATCAAAAAATTCATCCAAATCGGTGGAACCTGTATCTCCAAACGTTATTATCCGATTCGACTGAAACTTTTTTTATTTTAAAGAACATACTTAGAAGAGTAAGAATATACTTATGGATAGGGGGAAACCAGAAAAAAAATTACAAAAATGACACTTTTTTTTAGAAAATAACGACACTTGAATTTTGAAATCACTTTTTCCCTATATTTTTCATCCTTTCAACGCCTTTGAAAACTATAAATTTTCAATTTTTGTATTTTTTTCTGTTATCATCCCCCTAGCCAGAAGTATATTCTTCAAAATAAAAAAGTTTCAGACGAATCGGATAACTTTTGGAGAGACAGGTCCCACCGTTTTGAGAACACTATTTCGACTGTTTCGAGAAAAACGCGTTTCAAGCTTTACGTGGGCGTCGAGTTGCCGGTTGTTGCCCGCGCATTTACCGCAAGCTCAAATGCTTATAACTTCGGGAATTTTACGAATTTCAACAAATCCTTTTAAACACGTATTCCTAAAAGGTTGAGCATTTGGAAAATGAAATAAAAAAAATCGACATTTAGACCGGAAGGTCCCCTTAACGAATTTTGGTGCAAACTGTACTTGATTAGACTAGGTTTCGTAAAGGATAATACATTTTCTAAAATCAGTTTTATTGAAGCAATTGTGTGAAAATGTTGTCTACATAGATTGTATGCAGCCTGCAAACTAAATTATTATGCACTATAATGCTATGTATTATGCGTGTTTAATTCCGCGAACGGTACAACGATCGTTGTCTTTAATTCTTCAATCTCTCTATTATCGCACGTATTCTCAGATATCCTCAAAGTGATTTTTCTCGATAATAATGGAAGTTTGTTCGAGAAAACTGTTCTATTTCCAATAAAATTTCTATTCTTTTATCTCTTTATTGGATTACAAATAAAATGGAAATAATGAAGAATGATGCAATGAGAGTTGGTATTATGAGTATTGTAGTATAATATTATGTTTAATACTGAGCTTTTTGATGTCCCTCAGGTATTAGACGTAGTAAGAGCGGCCGAATCATTAGTAAGCAAATCAAATAGCCCTGTCGATATGACGGTTGCGCCACCGAAATCGCCAGGTGGTACAAAAGATCTTAAAACAACCACTATCGTGATGAGCAAACACACTTTAGCTCCACAAAATACAAATGTAAGTACTTTTTGCCTTCTAAACTTCTAGTAGAAAAATGAATATACTTGCATGTTCTTCAAAATATTAATTGATTTGCTAGCGGTAGTCAATTTTACCGACAACACTTTACTTACGCGAGTACGGCAACTAATTTATATCACTTAAGCCACGTGTAAAAGAAATCATTTAAATTGGATGCATAAGTTAAATTGCATTTTCATCAATAATTTATTAATCTAACTGGAGGGTGTTGATATTTGTGCATATGTAGACGCTTAATTTATTTACAGACTATCATGTAATGCTATGAACTCTTTATTTTTGTGCGTTGCATTTTTCTAATTTAATTACTGTATACACAATATTATTGCTTTTTACATTTTACGTTTCGTGTACGAGGGATGCATGATTTTAACATGGGATTTATTGATAATTAAAAGCCATATGTTTCGTTATGCTAATGTACCTGAGCGTGTGCGTGTGTGTGTTTCTAGACACATAGATGTATAATTTATTAACAGAAATATTACATGGTTTATAAATGGTATTGGAACAAAAGGAGAGCGACGTTTAAATATTCCAATGTATTAATAATAGAAGTATAGAGTAAACTAGTTATTCGCTATTTTGAAAATAGAAAAATTATTATGGTACAATGTGGTGCTAATAAAGAAGCGTAGCTCTTTCCGAATAATATAATCGACGTTAGAAAAACTTCAATTCTATACAATAATCGGATGGTAAATTATGCATTTGTGTACATCCTTATACGTTTGCATAAGCATGAAAAATAGTTTTCATCTAAATGTATTTTTTTTTACCGTCGAAAATTAGGAATATGTTAGTCTAGAATTCATCTATAGTAAACATCGAAAAAAAGGAATATTAATACGGTACACTGCTCCAAAGAGGAACAAAAATTATGTACAATTGGTAATGAATTACTAATTCTTAACTATTACCGGAAGGAACGCAATATTGATTCTTTAGTCCATTATACTTTGAATAAGAATTCCTTATTGCTAGAAAGAAATTTGACTTGTCTTTAGCATACACTCATTCTGAATCTCATTACTTATTTTTTTAATATGTGACGCATGAAATGTACATTTGTCAGTGTTCTTAGTGTCGCATGCTCTCCTGAGCAGCAAAACAAGAGATATTTCACGTGTTTACAGAGAGTGGAAGGTGATAGTGCTACTTTGGCTGCCCTCTAACAGGAGTGAGTTGTTCTACCCTCTACTCATTTTCCCTGTGTCTACGTCCATACCTCTGAGTCCGCAGGACTGTGCCATAATAAATTGTTCTAAGGAATTCATGTCGTTAACTCGCATAATCACTGTTTATTGCGTTTCATGGGTATAATTGTTACACAACTAACTATCGTTACTCCATTTGTTACTGATACTGCCACTATAATATTAAGTGTATTATTGCGAATATGCTGACTGGCTGGATTGATTTTGTGATTGGTTTCCCGCTTTGGTTTGAATGGGGTTAAGACTTTAATCATCACGGAAGTGTGATATTTTCTTTAGCTACAGACTCTCGTGTACATAACCGTCACTCCTTTGTTCATAAATATTGGTTAAATGATGAAAATGAAAATGAAAATATATTTCTGTGATAGGTAGATAAAAGTCATAGACGAGAGCTTCCCACGTATTTAGCAGATATTTTTTAGCAATATTTGTACATTAATTCTTAGACTTGTTTCGCAATCTATCATGAAATGTTAGAAATGTATAACTGACTATTGTAATTGATTGAGTTTAAAAACTCGTGTGAATCTGTCTTGAGTATTATATCAGAAATTATGGAAAGTAAGAAGAGATGACCACAATGGCAGTATACAATGCCTATCTTTAATATGAATGCCAAGTTAGAAGTATATTATTATAGAAGGTGGGACATGATCCAAAGTACAACTGAAAAATAGGCGATTCTTTGTGTGAACGTGATTCCGAAATGACTAATATTTTTTCATAAGAAGACGCATTTCGAGAAAATTATTAATTTACTTCACCGTGTAACATGGACTTGAGAACAATTTAATTAAAGTGCTTGTCTTTTTATTTATTACTCGTTACTTCTTCGATATTAGTATCTGTAAACATTGACGATGGTGTAAGAATAGGACCCATAATATCACAATTCGTAAATCTATAGTTTTCCTCAATACACCTCTATGCGGCGCAATATAGAAATGAAACGTAAGTTAATTTCTGACACTAGTGTTTCCGCAGGTCGCTCGGAATTTATTTTAACTTCTTAGTGGTATGACTCAAATAATACAAAAATTCTTTACACATTATTTGGTGTAATGTTATATTATATAATTTTACATTAATTTCTTGTGATGGCAATGCTACTATTAATAGTTTTTTGTCGCTTCTATTGGTCGCGTTTGTGCAATATATACTTACCTTAAGGGGAGGTTCCGGTCTAAAAATCGATTTTTTTTATTTCATTTTTCGATTGTTCAAACTTTCAGGAATACGTGTTTAAAAGGATTTGTTGAAATTCGTAAAATTCCCGAAGTTATAGGCATTTGAGTTGCGGTAAATGCACGGGCAACAACCGGCCACTCGACGCCCACGTAAAACTTGAAACGCGTTTTTCTCGAAACAGTGTTCTCAAAACGGTGGGACCTGTATCTCCAAAAGTTATTATCCGATTCTACTGAAACTTTTTTTATTTTGAAGAATATACTTCTGGCTAGGGGAGAAACCAGAAAAAAATACAAAATAGTGAAAATTTATAATTTTCAAAGGCGTTGAAAGGATGAAAAATATGGGGAAAGAGTGATTTCAAATTTCAAGTGCCGTTATTTTCTCAAAAAAATGTCATTTTTGTAATGTTTTCTGGTTTCCCCCCTAGCCAGAAGTATATTCTTCAAAATAAAAAAAGTTTTAGTCGAATCGGATAATAACTTTTAGAGATACAGGTTCCACCGATTTGGATGAATTTTTTGACGCCTTGACTTTAACGACTCCCCAGTGCCGTCTGCAATGATTAATTATAAAACAAAAAATATATTTCTATAATTTAAGACGTACTTAATACAATGCAAAAAGTCCCATTAAATTATATATAATAGTTTTGCTTTAATTAATTCCTAAAGAGCACCTATTTTGTGGGGCTCTAGATCGGAACCTACCCTTAACGTTCCAAGGTCGTTAGATATCGCACCCTTTGATTTCTACTTACGGGGTTTACTCGTTCACTGTGCCGATGATCTATCAGATCGACGCCCTCAAATATCAGAATCACTCAGTCAAGAAGTTAACAACCTTTTTTCAACCACAAAAAAATTATACAAGAATTTACAAGATCAAAAACGAAGTCCCAGCATTTCCCATTCATGCCTCTTGAATTTGTTTAACGATACTCCTATGTGAAGATAGATTTGATATTTTCAGTTCCTTTTAATGTAATAAAAAACATAATCTGTATTATTTAAACCACGCCATTATCAATGTTTACAAACGCTAACAAATAAAAAAAATAATGAGTAATAGATACTTCAATCGTGTCGTAATCAATAACATACATATCTGATAAAACTTGAAAGAATCTTTATCCCACATTTTTTTATTGTTGTTTATATGAACAGTCCCCATTCATGTTGTACCGCAAGTTATGTATGACTCACCTTGTATTTTTTAAGAGATTTCTATATTAATATACTTAAAACTTACATTCCTAGCAATAAGGAGGTATTACTGTTTTTGATGTTTTCCTTTGTGATACACGACTTGATAACCGAAGGAACGAGAGTCTATATTTATACATAACAAAGTATTAATAATCTTTGAGGAATAATTTAGTTTAAAATTTTCGTTGCTTGTAGTACATTCAACATGTTGTTTTCAGTAGCCCTGTTTCTTTAGCATTCTTCTGTTCACGACATTAACAGAAAGTAAATATCAGTTTTATAAATATTTCTACAAACATTTTGGTATGGTATCTAGTCAATATGCTAGGTGTATCTTTTCTACATTATTAACAGAATAGTTCGTGTAAAGGAGAATAGGATATTTTACTACTTCCAAAAATATAAACATCATTGCATAATAGAAGACAGTTTAATATGCTGTAATTCATATTTATATCTTCATTTTATATATTTCACTACTCAAAGTGAATGAAAATAATGCGTGTATCACTAGCCAAGGAAATTTATCGTAAAATATCAAGCCCTAATTATTTACTTCGTTATATGATGTATAGTTGAAGAAGTGATATAAAGAAATCTCGTTTCAGACATTAAATATTATTTGACAAGGTATTTATGCGTCTAGCATTTCTTTCTGAGTTACAAATACTACGCGTTCTTGAATGGTTACTGGTGTAGTAAACTCATATCATTATTAAAATATAAATCAGTGTACTGTACTCCACAAATTTTCTATAAATGTTACATGTTGACATAAATCTAATGGACCAGATGTTTATATTACAAAGTATGAAAATAAGATAGTATTTATATCTAATTATTAAAAAAAAAACTGATGTTAATGTTGAAGTTCCAGTTGATCGATATAATAATGAGAGACACGTGCAGTGCTTTATTTGAGTGTATCAATGCCCCAAGTTCTTCTGAAAATAATTATGTTTAATTACTATTAATACTATAAAAAGCAAGGGAATAAAATTTTCACGTTCATGATCGATGATACAGAGACTATAAGTTTCTGTTAATGAGTTTAGTACGATCTGAGATAAAAGTTAAATAATTTATATTATTTCAGAATACACTTGTGATGCATTGATACGTATGAAAAGATAAAGAATAGGGTACAAACGTGAAGTAACTTTATAAACTCGATTTTAATACAGTTAAAATCATTGGAAGGGTATACAAAGAAAATTATGCGCAAAGCTGCATGAATTGTTGCAATAATAGTACAATTGATATAATATTGAATGTACAGATGGTAAAAGGATTGAAACGATTGGATGGATAAGTTCGAAACTAATTCCTTTTTAATGCTGATATAGATTTTGTATGAGATGTAGTATTGAAAATAAATCTGTTTTTAAAGTACAAGTACTAGTTTTATGAAAGTAAACATTTTAAACATCAAACATCAGGAAAATATATATTTATTTAATGATGTAACAGTTACAGTACATTTATTTCTTGTTATTAAAAATTGTCAGAGTATATTATTTATATTTGGATGTTGCTTTTTTTCGTACAATTTTTCTGTACTACACAGCTATGATTTTATATTTCTTTTGTATTGTAGTTTCCAATAGAGAATTGCATTAATTTTACTAATATAATTCTTCATGTTATTTACTCAGTCGCTAAGGAAAGACAGGGCTGGAACATCAGTGGATTATCCATCGACCAAGTCTTTAGTCTCTATCCTCGCCCCACCAATGAACTCTGATCACACTATTAATAGGCAAACTCACTCTTCCCCAAAGAACAGAAATTCTACACCAAAACATATCACCTTTGCCGATTTTCCTCCAACCACTAACACAGAATCAGTGAATCACACCTCTTTGACCACACCGAAAGAAGAACAATCATTATACTTGCATGATAAATTCAATTCTGAACCACAAATTGCTCCTTACAAAAATGTCTATCAAAATCCTACCCATACCACTTACTCTCGTTTCAAACTTCCTCCGACACCATTGACTTCTCCTGAATCCATGGGGCATCTTGGCACTTCGACTTCTTTTAGCGAACAACAGAACGCACGCTCTGTTGATGGGAATATTCAGGTTGAGGTGGGTTTAAAAAGCATGTTTAACTAATGCTAGTTCACCTAGTCTTAATTAAAACTCTTAGTAAGAACGCTGGTACGTTTAAATTATAGACTTTTGCTGCATAGTACACAACTCACGTTAACTAAATACTTTTGCATTACTCAAGTATAAATTAGGGAATGTTAATACAGTGGTGTGCATGTAACAGGCACAAGTGTGCATACAGTAGGACTCCCGAATAGTTTCGCGGCTGTGAATCGGCCGCGAACATTTCTGGAGGTTCTAAAGACGGTCACAACCATCTGGCCCTCGGGTCGAGTGCCAAAGTGTCAACCGTCTGCGGTTTATGACATTGGCATCGAGGTGTCAAATTCGGGTGCGTGATGTGCGATGAGTGTATGATATGTGAAACTGCAAGGCACGAGTCACTAAGCAACAAATATAGTGTATAAAATTTGCTGAGAAATAATCTGAATATAATTGTGTTTCATCGTATTTAAAGATTAACAAATTAAAAATATAGATACTTGATTTTTACATACATTCGTAGCTGTTAAACCCATCAGGCTTCTCTCCTGGGTACTTACTTTAAGTAGTCTCACGGGTTGGTTGCTTAAGTCAGTCCCAAAGAGTGGTGGGGATAATTCGCGACTTTTACAAAGTACCTGCGAGGAACCTATAAGGGAGTCCTACTGTATTGATAGAATCCTATCAATTATATTTCTGCTAATATTATGAAACAGTGGTGAATTATGATTTATAAGATTTATACATGAATTTCTGTCATTAATTGATTGCATTGTGATAAACAGCACGTGGAATTTTGTTATTAACATAAAGTTTCAAAATACAGCCTTCGCCAACTCCATCACCAACACCACCTCTGATAAAGATGTCAGTTAGCGACAAGAAAAAGTTGTTTGAAAGTGCCATGGAGGAACATTTAAAACCTTCTCCTAAGACAGGTTGATATTCAACAACTTTTCTAAAGAAATTCTATCACGACGCAATGTATTACTTTAATATTTCTTTTACTTTCTCTTTTATTTTCTTAGAAAAAGTATTCAGTTTTCTGAGCCAGGATGAAGTTGAGAAAATGAAACAAGAAGAAGGTAGGTTGCTTATTAATTTCCACTTTAAACTTTATAATGCGTATATAAATAATTTATTCAATCATCAATCGTGACTGTATATTTCTAGAAAAGAAAATCGCCACTTTGACGCGGGATGAACTGAAATCGTGGGCTCAGCTCGATGAAAATGAAGGTCTTGAAGATTTGGAGGAGAGTTTAGAAGATCAGGATAATCGACGACCTAAGTAAGCTAAGTTGTACTCATTCTACACATTTTAAAGTGTGATGATTAAATTCTCTTTATCTTTTTATTTCTTTCTTTGTTTCCATCTCTTCGCGCCTGCATACCATCAAGCAAAAAGAATAAAATAATAAACGGTAGTCACCAACAATTGCATATGTATATAATAAATTAATTCCTGAAATACGATAATAATTTATTTTTAAAATTTCATTTCTCGAAATAGCAATATAATTTTTCTTTGACGATTCTCAATTAGCTGTAAATTTTGTATGTAACCTAATTCATTTACACCCATTTCGCTGAAATTGAATACATTTTGGCTCAAGTATGCATTTTACAAGTTTTCAAACATCATCCTAGTAGCGCACTAAATTTTAATAGATCACTGTATCATAAAAAGCATAAAAGAATTAAATTAATTTGCATTATCACATACACGAGTATTGTAGAACTTCTTTGCTTAATGCTCATTCGTAATATAAACACGTTTCTGTACATAGAAATATGAAACACTGTAATTATATAAAATATATTTTCCAGCTGTAAAATGCTGGATATAGCCTTTTGTATTATACTACATAAGTATTATAGATAGGAGGCAGCTATCTTTTGATTGAAAAAGTACTTATGCTCATATTGATGGTTATAGTTTATATAATTTATAGGTCGATAGTTCACAAAATAGTATCAAAGAGATTCTTCCTATAGTAATTTCTTAATTCAAAACGTTATGTGATACCAATTAGCGTTTTGATATTTCATATGGAAATACAAAATAACGGAATATTGTGTAAATATCAGTATTTTTATATCTACGACAAATGTTTATATGTATATATATCTTGTAATAGATGCTTCTTGTTTTGACTACTATATGTTACTATATTGTGCATGCTTATTAGAACCAGCGTATAAGCAATTTTATTATATGTTAGCAAGTGCTTTTCATAAAATAACGTATACTTGTGTATACTTATGAATTCACATTTATATTGTATCTAGTGCAGGGTTGAGCGTGGGAGGGAACTTACTTTAAAAATCAAGTATGGTGTCTTGCTGGGATGTAATGATGTAAAAGTACCATCAAGTGAAGTCGATAGCACCTCCTAGTGTCTCGGTGGCACGTCAAACGCCCAGGCACATATTCAGCATACTCTTAATACACTGCACCTCGATGAATCGTTCGTTTCGAACGTCCACATATATCCGTTCAAGGTACCTTTTCCTAGTTGCTTCTAACTAGAAAGAAAGAAACCCTGCTCATCGCCTATAGCATTTGGTTGGAAGGAGCCTAGAAAGAGGCACTTCCGGCGAGTATATCTGGTCGCCCAGAAGAATTCGTCGTGTCGCAGTGTACATTAGTAACCTTAAGATCCTGGGTTGTATAGAAATATGATCAAATAAGTGCAGCTCCATAATAAGTGATGAAGAACACATTTGATGATTCGTACTGCCAAGAATATCGCTTTAATCATCCGTCGTTAATAAAAGTATCATTTCTTGAATTTAGTTGAAAGTGAAAACATTCAGATTCAAAAGTTTGCAGAAATAACATTGTTCTAAACACAAGATGTCCTCCATTTTCTGCAATGCACTGTTGAAGTCGCTTGACAGAAATTGTCTTTGAGTTTCTGCAAAATTACTTGCGAGTGGCCTCCAATTTTTCTAGGATACAAACCTTTAGCTCTTTAATCAATTAACTTGAAAATACGAGCCTCACTCGTGCAATGTACTATGGTTCACGAGTTAGCCAGCAAAAGAATATTAGAAGTAATTCAGCTCTTGCACATGATACATCTATTCTTCTCAATAAACTTCTCTTCTTTTTTCCGACGCACGGTCTCGTTTGTGGTAGTTTTGTAAGAATAATAATATCAAGAAAAAGAAAGTATTGTGAAGTTGATTCTCTTAGCGATTGCGTAATGATCTTTCAGAGAGTGGAAATAGTATATCATAATAGTAGAAGGGTTAGTGATGTGTTTCCTTCGAGATCGAAACGGCGAAGGTCATTATCTATATAAGACAAGAAGGACGATGCTAAATAAGAATGCATTCGGTGGAAATTATTTTATTATGCATTACAATCGAAAAGTATTAGTGCTCTTATATGAACCGCAAACTTTAAATTTAAAGGAACGCTTGTGTTTTGTGCGGCCGTAGATTAAGTACCAATCTAAGCGGATACTCGTGTCGACATAGCGAAAGACCGGCCTTTCTTTCAAATAACCCCAACGCAAAAAGTCAGCAGGACATCTTGCTAATCGTGGCATATCAACGTGTCGAGAGATTAAGTGCTTCTGCTGATTGGTGCGTTCTTGATGCTGTTCATGTTTATTGAAAGCGTGGAACAGCATTAGCTTATTAATTCATATGTTCAGCAGGATTGCTCGATCTCTCGATTTAGTGATATAATGTGGCCAGCAGGATCTTCTGATCTGTCTCCCACTGGCTTTTCCTATAGGGTTACAGCAAAGAAAGGTGTTCTCTTGCTGCGTCAACACCATTAAATGACTAATGGTTTGTATCCAAGAAGAATTAAAGTCTCGCAAGAAATGTTGCAGGCGGTATAAGACAGTTTTGTCAAATTGCTTCAACACAGCATTACAGAAAATGGAGAACATATTGTCTTTAAAACTACTTAATGTAAAACGCTGAATTGGAATATTTATACTTATAATTAAATTAGAGAAATAAAACTTTTGGTTATGAATGATTGAGTTCCCTCATTTTTAAAGTAAGTACCTTCCTACGCCCCATCCTGTGTTCAAGGTTGTGGTTATGCTTACATAGGCATTTAATACACAATAAAATGACATATCTCATTTAATAAGGCGATGTCATAGGTGTATGAAGATTGCGTTTATTGTAATATAACTTCCAAAAACGAAGACACATGCTTCAGCACATATTCATTACATGCACTGCAAGCAAGCGCATATTAAAGATTCTAAAGAATATAATAGTTACTATTTATTTAACATTTAACATTATTTAACATTTATCTATGGTTTTATTTATACAAAACTTCCATTCTTATTCAAACAGTAATGCAAGCATAATTATTTTGTAAAATCTCTTAGCACCGTTCCTTATATTACTCGTAGATTTAATTGTCGTGTAGTGTAGCTTAATTTTGTATTTTTACTGTTTTTATATGAGTTATGTAATGTCCCCTCTGCCCTTGTACTGAAGATTGCTTTTGTATCTCTTTTTATAACAAATAAACATTACATTTTTGGCACATGTATATGATTTGTTAGTGTGCATGCTCGTTACCTTGCAGTAGCCGACTGAGCTCGCGAAGTTCGATCCCTCTTCTGCAGAACCTCCCAAGCAGTGTAAGGACAGCAAAAGCAGAACGTCGTTTGAAGGAGAAATTAGTGCAGGAGGTATTGACTTTATTAAATCTCTTCAATCATTACAATTAATTATTCGTTTATATAAATAACATTCATTCCAAACTGTTCTGAAAGAAATTGGACAGTTTCGAGCATTAAAAAATATTCCACATACGTTTCTGGGAAGTTGTTGAATCAGGAGTCACGGAATGTGAACCCACTTCGACACTATTCTAATTTATAATAATCGAAATTATTTGATAAACTTATACCGTTCGTCTAATGGCTCTCTATATTCGTAGGGTATAATTTCGGATGAAGATGAAGAAAGCCGTTTAAGTCCGGCTGAACAGAGAACGCTAAGAGCAGAGAAACGTGCCGCATGGAGACAAGCGCGTTTAAAGTCACTTGAGCAGGTAATAATATTAATCTCTCTGTTCAATGCGCTTTCTTTTATGTCACGAACCTTCTAAATAATATCTGGATTTAACCCTTCGTGGTCACACCTTCTTATAATCACAAGTTGGTCACACGGGGTTCGCTGTACCCCAGCGTCATTGTTTGAGTTACCATTTTCGTATTTTTGAATCTTTTAACTTTTCAGTGATAATTGTACATTCGTAATACTTATACAATCATGGTCTAATAGTCTTTTTCTAGAAATGTAAATTTTGATATAAAATTTCTAGTTGAAAATGAGCGATTTTTCACGGTTGTGGGAAAAAAGCGATTTTTAAAATTTTTTTTACTTTTTTTCTTGCGATAAATCTCCTTTGGAAGTCGTAAAGGCCGCGACATTTTAACTCGAAAATTATTCTTGGGGTACAATACACCCCGTGTGACCACGAAGGGTTAATGAGACTTCGTCCAGTACCTCGGTTAACTTATGTATATGAAATATTTAGGATGCTCTTCAAGCACAGATAGTAATAAAAAAAATGAGTGAAATGATGGATACAACGAATAAAGTAGACACAATACAGGATTCTACAGATGTCATTCCAGTTCTTGAACCAGAAAAGACAGCTGATGTAAGCATTCATAAAATACTATCGCATCGACCATACTATCACTAACTATGCAATCTAACAATGTACCCGATACAAATTAACCAGCATCGTTTATTATATCGATTTAACCATAATTATTTACTAATTACTTCTTTGCTTGTGGCTCCGATTTAGTGTTTGTGAATTACAATGTAACTACAATGGTGCTCTATTTGTCTGTCTTACTATCATAGTTCACTACGTTACGGCCGTCTAGTGCAGATTTTCCTAAACTTGCTGTACGCAGCAAGTTGGGTCCCCCTAAAGAGATACGCGAATCTGAGAAAGTAGTGGACGAGAAGGTCACTCGACGTACCGAGGAATATGTGGATGAGGTGACGGGTGAACGTCGTGTGCGAACGGTCGAATACGTCGAGAAGCTCATTGAGCGACAGGTACAATAGATTCTAGAATTTGCACAGAATTCACGCACCATTAGAATCGTTTCGAGTGAAAAATATAAGCTTCGCTTCAGGAGGGGACAGATATTTCCAAACTATTATACTGAAACTTAAGAAATGTTTAATTAATGTTTCGTTCATATTAAATTTATTTTATAGTTACTGCCCCATCAGTGCCTCTATTTTTCAGCGCTACAGTCACATTTACTTAAAATAACAGTCAGAACAGATTATTCGATAACTATAATTTAATATTGCAATAATTCAGACATAATGAAAGAGTACAGAAATTAAAGTACTTATGTTAAACTGTACTACAGTTATAAATCATCTGGGGCCACCTTGTTAAGTCTGGAAACTTTGGAATAAATAATATAAATGCTAGAGACTCGTTGAAATAATTCAAAAGTATGATACACATATGTTTACAATGAAGAGAATTTTTCAGGTTTATACCCGTATTGTTTTCCGCATTCATTGATCTATTGCTTATGAAAACTGAAATAATTTTGTGTGCATGTGTGTGCATGCCTACCCTAAAGATATTTTCCTTTAATGCACAAAATGTGTTGGAGACATTAGCCCAATGGTTCTGTTTGTTGTTTCAAGAATCCAACACTGACCATGGAAGTGCGACCTCCACCACCTTGAGCAATTGATTTCATTTCCACTGATCACTAACAAACTCTTCTCACACTGTTGGTAATTCTACTATTAATTTTTTTAATCTAATAATTTTTTCCACATGTATATACAAGTATACTCTTCTCAAGTTGTACTTTACTGTAGTTATCTTGGTGGTAATGGTACATGTTAGACGTTGCGTGGGTAACATTATTATTTTTACACTCAAACGCATCTACTCATACATATATGTATTGTATATTTATGTTGTGTGAATTAGGATTTGTGCATATCGATGCAAAAGTTTCTCTTCTCTACTTTAGCTCTACGCGGAACTTTTCTTGCTTCTGCAATGTTTACATTTGTGTCGCTAGGTTGAGACTTTGAGAGAGAAAATTATCTCGCTGGAATTAAGTAATGCTGAAGATGAAGTAGAAAGTATTACTGGCACAGGAGCGAGCGACGCTGGAAGCGAAAGCGAAGAAACAACTGGGCAATTTTCTACTGTGAGTACTCTGCAAGAGGAAACTAAAGCAATTATATCTACAAGTACCACTGACGGTACCGCTCCTAAAATTAGTGCAAGTACTGTTGCTTCGAAAAAGAAGAAGCGAAAACGTTCAAAGCGGGGTCGACATTAACTTCAGTATTAGTGCAAAATGAAAAAATGATATGTACAAGAAGATTAGCAAATATTCTTTGTTAAGGTATCCGTGAAAGTATGTTCTGTTTTAATGGAAATTTTGTTTTATATCGATGTAATTGTCATACTTTACACTTCAGATCCCAGCTATATTGGTGCATGTAGATAGGTATTAAAAATCTCTCATTGTGCATTGCTTTTCGGAAACGTGTACGCATACTCATAAGATACATCATTATAGCTTTGATTTAATGTAATTCATATCAGGTGCAGTCAAAACTATGTTTATTTTTCACACAGAGCGTGCTATATTTTTGGTATTAACATACTGTTTTAAATACTATAATACAACTTTCAATAATATTAGTATATCGTATTTTCATTGGAGTGGTGCAGCATAGTAATTAATAATCAGTTCTCATATTTCTCATTTTGTAGACCGTGTATTAACTTGTTTCGTAAAATTCAACTGTTTAACCTTTATCGAAATATTCCAATTTTGAAGACATTATTATCTGATGCAAAATTTTTGAAATGGTATTTTCGCTATCATTAATATTATCATAGTTATTTTACGAATTATATTTATTTAAAGTCATGTCTCGAGGTAAGTTCATGTGATTTAACACTTACATTAGTATATGAAAAACGGTAGTACACATTCCCTTTTACAATTTTGATTGTGTAATTTCAGTGCAGTCAATTTTTTTTATAATTTATTATACATATATATGATATTGCAATTTGTGTGAAATACAGAAAAAATACTTTGGTCACCAGATGGGAATAATGTGCAGATAAAAATTGTATCTAAATTGTGACATAATTGGCTTCAAATATATATAAAGTAACATTATAATAATTAAGTATAGAAATGACAAGTAATGTAAGCCATGTCTAACTATTGTGGCTTGTAAAGTTTATTTATTTTCATTTAAATGTAAGTAAATTAATATATCTGTTACATAGAATTGTTTTAAGCCACTTCGAGATTCTTTTTAAAAAGCACGTGTATTTAATGTCATTGTTGAATATCAACACTTTTAATGCTTTAATCATCAACTTTTGAAGACATGTATTTAAAGTTATTATGAACTTTAAAATCATTGTTGTTACTAATGTAATGAATATGAATATTAAGCTTTTAAATTGTTTTAAATACAATAATAATCATAAATTTGTTTTTGGATTTTATTTGTATTAATTTATTTTTGCCAACGATCGTTGTATTTTTTCGTTGGCAGTTTTCATTTACATTAAGGTATAGCTTAAGTTTATAATTAAACGTCCAATGTCTCATTTAAATTTCTGAAGTATGCATTCGATGCGCATTAAAGAACTAGCCAATCTATAACGAACTGAATCGGAAGCAGTAAAAGTTGCATTGCATGTATGCTGTTCCTTTGTAGCCGAATATAATAATACTTAGTACATACAAATGAAATTGTAAAGTATACGATTTGCATTCAAATTTTTGATAATGTAACGTAGCCAATTAGATTAAAAAGCCGATAGAATGTTAATTTAGCAATATCAACAAATAGTATTTACAACCTCACGCATACCTAAAAAAGTACGTGTCTACTTTGATATTACAATATACCAAGTAAAAAAAAAAATAAAAACTACTTTTATTATTGTGAATAGTAAAAAAAAATGACCTTAGCCTTTTGACAGTGCATTACGAAAGAAGTATGTATGTACCTACCTGTTAAAAAAATGTGAATTTTTCTACATTCCAAGTGAATAGATATTGTAAAGAATTGACTATAATGTTTTACGCGTATTTTCCGTACAGTGTAGGCCTACATCACTGGGGACATTTTTCAGATGCATTAGACTGTTAAAGGGTTTTAACATAAATTGATTTCTACTTAAACATAAAATCATCATTTCATTTAGATCGTATACATTTTTTATTACAATAAATTATATTTTTAATACTATCTCACATGAATATTATACATAAGTGTAAAACTATGTAGCACATAACACAAATACATATTTAAAAGAAGTATAGTTAGTGATAGATATATATTGTAAAGTTGTAAAATCAGCCAGGTGTTAAGGGAAACATGGAGAGAAGACTCAAGCCTCGCTCGCCTAATTCAATTCTACCTAAACTGCCAAATTTGTGACTTCGCTATATTTCTACCACTGACGATACTTCCACCATTAAATATATGTATATGTATGTACAGAGGCCGTCGAGGAGTTCTACTGTGTAACATCAAACGCAGTAATCGCTAGCCTTAGCCCGCGGTTACAGTGATGCGCGTTATAACGAATACGTTAGGAACAATTAAAAACAAGAATTTTTACGAGAGTATCTCTACTGCGTGCATATTCTTCAGACACCGTACGTACTTGTTGGAACACGTTAATCGTTCAATGGAGTTCAATTTTTCTACCGAGTTCCTGCGAATTATTGCAATGGATATTAAGAAGTTAATAAATTCAGTGTTCGAAAATCGATGTCTGTAGGAAGTGAGAACACAAATTTACCATACAGAGGCATGTCTCATAAGAAGTGAGATATAAAATATATAATATTAATATTAATATCCTTTATATTGCTATTAATGTCAGTATTATTGTATTATTAATATCTTGAAATAATGTGTGACATTCGCCACATCATTCTCTTGAAGCAAATACTTTACAATATTCAGTTCTTTCAATTGTCAGTGAAATTTTGAATAGGTAAAGGAATTTCTAAGGCGTCAATAACATTTCGTCAGAATATGTTTCACCATAGCCACGTATTTCTGAAAAACATGTCGGATGTATTCGTTAGAACATGCACCCACTGTAACTATAGACTAAGAATTCATTTAATTGATTGTTTCGGCGTATTGATCAGAATGACAGTTCGACAAAACACGCATCCACCGTAATCATAGCCTTCAAGGACCCACGGGCGTAACGATTTTGTGTACTGTATGTACCTACAACGCTGTCCCATTGTAAGCACGTCGCTCGGGGAACAAAGCAGTCTCTTAACGAAACGGTATGCTATTCGGCTCGCCTTTCATCTTTGCCGTCTTCTTTTAGTAATATGATGCCGCCGCTATCTTAAACGAAATTTATGGCTTGTCGCTGTCGCCTGCCCTCTCACACATTCTCAGTCTCTCACACTCGCCGCGGCGACTACAGGAGAAGTAGCAGGGATAGAAATGTTCTCTTAACGGAAAGGAGGATTCGTGCTCTTAACGGGACGACACTGTATGTATAAGTCATACGACTAAGTTTAATGCGACTAAACGATAATCGTATGTACTAGATATTGCGACTGTTGTACAGCTTACTATAAAATCAATTGTATGATATGCTTCTAATTGGAGACGATTTCAGTTTGTAGTTGTAAATAAGCACATGCTCGGGACATCAGTAGAATGGAGGACACCATAGAAGTTTTCTGAATTTTAAAATCTAACTTTTGTTAGAAAAACTTTTTAGTCAAATTATCGAAAATGCCTAAGAAACCGTACATTGCGTTGAAGTAATCACCCTGTATAAGGGGGCCTCAAAATCTTTTAAGTGCTTAAGGCCTCTAAAGGTCTTAATTCGACCCTGAGCGCTTGAACGTTGCAACCTATCATTCATGAAGCAATTCGTACGACAGATTTTATGGAATCGCCGTACTACCATCGAATATAAAATCCACATGCATAGTACGATTACGATTTAAACAGTAGTACCAAATTGGAAGTAAAAGCCATCATTATTCGCTTATCAAAGCAATTGAGGGGTAATTCTTACTACAGTTGTTCCCGGTTAAGTTGATAATCTCAGGGCCCGGAGAATATCTTTTATTCGGGGTGGTAAATAGGTGAATTTCACACTACCGATTTCACGCATCACTAAGTTTTGTGGCTTTCGGAGCTCGAGAATTATTTTTCATCATATCGAGACGGAAGTTCCGCCAATAGATTTCTAGCAGGCTCCCGATTAAACGAAAAAAATTTCATGTAAATCGGACTATTTTTAACGAAGATAGCCTTAAATCAGCGCTGTCCAACTTGCCTCCTGAGAGGCAAGAGCCGTCCCCACCATGGTCTGCCGTTGCCATAGTACAAAGACGCCGCCGAGTCAAAGTAACAGTGAACGTTGATGTCGTGCGTGGCGTCTGACCCTCCTTGTCTACGGAAGTGTCACGGTCTCCTTTTTCGCGTCGCGAGGTTTCCTTGACAACAAGTCACCCTGCTCGAAAGAAAGGTTGGAAGGGGAAGCAGGCGCGTGAGGGGCCCCTACGCTGGACAGCGCTGCCTTAAATTGTGTGAATTCATTTTTTATGTAATTTCGTTGATTGTAGTCTGATTTACATGGTATTTGATATCATTTTTATTGGGAAAACACAAGGTGTCACTTTTGTGAACATCCAATGAGAAATGCAGAACTTGATATTTTTGCTTCTTAATTAATGGCTAGCCTTATCTTTATCCCTTCCCATCCCCTATCCTCAAGAGCCGGGCGCCCGGTTGGGAAGATTCCCAGACAAGAAATGGTAGCTAAGATGATTCTGTATCAACCTAACCGAGGTTTTATCAAGTTAACCGGAAACAACTGTACGCAGCTTAGCTACCCCACCGCTCCTCCTTCGCAATCTCTTTGTCTTGCCACGAATTACGCCCTTTCTGCATCCTACGGTGTTTAGAAATACTACTCCCTAATTAAAGGAAGATCTGTGTGTCTTTCTGTCATACATACACCGAGCATGCGAAAGACAGAGAATTTAATCGTATGAAATATCGTAACGTCTATGGGTTCTTGTTGGAACGCAGCATCTGCTATACCACGCATTTGTGTTCGTTGAGAACGATTCGTTGGTAGCCGACGCACCATCGGTCCGAAGCATAATAATTTGATGTGCACTTGTGCATCACCAATCGCGTCAAACAGAATGCGCCTAACAGGTGCTACTTTCTCCGCCGAATATTTATACGTAGTTGGTACGATATATTTATGATTGCTCTACCGTGTAGAGTGCAATTAAAGGAATGGGACCAATCTATTAACCTTGGAACGCTTGGTACAGGCTCCATTTTGACTTATAATTTCATTCGCCTACATCTCACGATAAACTTTTATATTAGAATTTGATCTTACGATTTTAAATTCTTATTTTCTTAAAGAAGTGATACTATTCAGTAATAAGTAGTATAAGTAGTTCGATATGCAGGCCTAATCTAACTAAACCTTGTATCCGCCAAGCGAGGAATAACCGTTTCACTGTCCGTGCCCCACCTATAAGTCACGCTCGAGTCCTGTAACACGCTACGATAGCCGCATGCGGTACACTAACACTTCGATTGGCGTCGGCGTGTATTCACGTCTTGCGATTTGCATTCTGTACAGTGTACTTACACGGTTTTGGCAAATGAGATGGAAAATATTCAACTGCCTATACATACAACTAATTTAAAGGGACAAACTTACAGAGCGACTTCAAAAGTACATCACCGCGTTGCCTCTTACTATTACCCTCTCTTTGGTTTTCGCGTGATTTCATGCTGATAATTTTTTAAAAGTGTGAAAAATTGTCCAAAGGTCCCATAATGTTTCATTTTGAAAACAAACCGAGTTCGGACTTCGCTTTATATACTCGCCGCCTCGGGGACCCCCTTGCTTGCAGGAAGTCGCGCGATAAAGCCTGCGCGTGGATGAGTCTGGCCACCTTGAAGGGGCTGACCGTCTTGAAGGGCCAATTTTCAAAACTCTGCGCCAGTCAAAGTGCTAATGTATTTTCGGCGCAGTAACTCGAACGTAATGGAAATGATAGAGAGTAGGTATTTAGGAAAAAATAGCACGAAGTTAGTTAATATTTATATATGAAATACATATTTTTTAACTATTGCTATAGTGATACTAACATTAGTATACAAAAATAAATTGTACTTTCCACATTCTTTAAAAACTAAAACTCATTAATGGCTTTCTATATCTGTTCACTTGGAAAATACACAGCCATCCCACATTTCTATGTACACCGAGTGAATTTAAATCCTTCACGAGGAAACATTCCTGGGCATATTAAGTAAATATTGGTACTAATCTCTGAAGGGGGGAAAGCGGGCTCCCTATATCTCTTGCAATACGCGCTCCTTCATTCAAATTCACTCAGTGTATATGTATCTATATTGACTTTCACTGAAAAAATAATCATTAAGTAGTTTTATATTTTGGAGAAGAGCGTGTAAGTATCGCGCTCCTGAAACGCCTAACTAGACAGTAAACTAGGTTAAGTACGTTATGAGTAAGATTTTACGAGAACAACACATGCGTCATTTCGTTAATCATAAAGAAAACCTACTTCAGTGTTGTCCCGTTATAAGTACGACTCCCCTGTTTCGTTAAGAGTGCATTTCTATCCCCACTACTTCTTTTGTAATCGCCGCGGTGAGAGCGAGGGCAAGAGACTGAGAATGAACCAGAGGGCACGCGACATCGGCAAGCTATAAATTTCGGTCGACATAGCGGCGGCATCGTTTTACTGAAAGAACACGGCAAAGAACAAAGGCGAGCTGAGCATACTATTTTGATTAGCGTCGTACTCATAACGAGACAAAACTGTACATGTTATTTTATATATCTTATCAGCATTACAGTGTCAATGATAAAACTAATAAGGGTACTGCTTGTCAAAATTGTGAGAAAATTCTAAAGTGCCAATAATAATCATATCGTCATAGCCATAATATAAAAAGCTCTTATTTTAAAAGAATTTTTATAATTGAAATTTGAAAAATCTATTTGCGACAAGGATCTCTGTTGCATGCAAAATGTAATGCCGCCTTTAACACGGTTATGGACTTACGATCGGAAATAGAATCAGTTTCGTAACAGTAAATGTTCTGAAAAATATTAATTTCGAATCAATTTTGTATGGACTTGCAAAATTGTATTACTGTACTTTTTCACTGATTCAACCGATGAAGTATATACAATTTATATGTAATGTATGGAGGAAAAATTAAAAACATTTTGATACTATAACAACATATGTATAGAGAAATTACGTGGCTTGTATTATTTTGCAGTTTCAAGTTTTTATCTTCATATGCAAAATAGAAACGCAATTGTAAACTCTTTTATTTAGAGGTATTTTACACTGAATCTGTATGTAGTAATAATAATAATAATTTATATGTACTTTTGAAACCCTTGTATTCATTTTTACTGAAATAATAAATTATAAGGAAAATAATATATAATCTTGCACACAGTGTTCCACATATTGTTACAAATTATTATTTCGGAGACATAAAGGTGGTAGCGAAATTTTTCCTGTAGTGGTTGTTCATAGCTAAAACGTGGTATCAATACTTTGTGTATTATGTAAAAATTCCAACAGATATTAACATCAAAATACTATAATTATTTTGAAATCTAAAAAATAGCTTAGAATTTAGATAGTTAGGATACATTGTATGTAGACAACTGCGTATTCTGTATTCTGATATTGTTACATGTTTTGTAAATGATGAATTAGAATTATTGTTTTTCTTATATAAACACTATTAAGTTGAAAAGATCTGATAAAAGTAATAGAATAAAACACATTGATTATACAGTTAAGTAAAAGTTTGTAGTACTATAAGTTAAAGATTCAATAGATATAAATATATCCAGTGGTGATCGTTAAATTTGGACGAACCATCCCTAGCACCATTTTTTGTGCGACCGTCGTCATCCCCATCTTTCGTTACCTCGAGCTCAGCGAAACAACAGATCTATCAGGAAAACGAACGCGCGTTACACTGTATATATATAAGTACACAGGCGCCTTGTTAGTTGATCGAATTTCTACCTCGTTAGCTGATCGTCGCTATCCTCACCAGTTCATAGAACTAGCTTCACGGACTCGCTTGCCCCGACACCCAAGCATGTTTGTTTTAACAACCTACCGACTTAAGACCTCGCTACCACGTGCCGGCTGTCGGTACCTCACTCGAACTGAATGTTTCTGACAAGGAAAGATCCCCAACCCGGAAATTCAAAAAATTCTAAGACTTTGTGAATATGTAGGGGATTCCTCCTGATTACAACGCAATTTTTGTTTGCTACCCAAATTCACTTAAAAGTGGTGAAATTGACCCCTTAAATTCCGGCTATTTTCTGATTTGGTGTTATGACTCATGAACTGTAACAACTGTAAGTTACCAAGTGATAGTCCTAATTAACAGAATTAACTTTTCCCTTGAAACAATACAAAATAAAAGCGGAAAATTGCCGAATTTTCAGGGGTTAATTTCACCCCCTTAGAGTGAATTTGGGCAGCAAACAAAAATTGCGTCGTAATCAGGAGGAAATCGTCTACATATTCACAAAGTTTCAGATTTATTTGAATTTTCGGGTTCGGGATCTTCCCTCGTGAGTTAAATTTTTAAACTTTTTTTTACGCCAAACTGCCCTGATCAATGAGAAGAAAAAAAGTTGAAAAGAAACCATGTGCCGCAAATGCACCGTTCCGACGCAAAAAATTGTTAAAATTTACGGAAAAATTAGAGTGTGTATATAGATTATAGACTCTATCTCTGTTGCAAATTTCAACTGAATCATATCTGATTTAATCAAATCTTGGTCACCGTTTTTTAAAATGCCACATTAAGAAAGATGCTATTACATATTCAATCTTCTTAGTTTTCGAATTAAATTTACACAATTATTACATTAAAGTATGTATTTTAAGATGCATATAAAGATTTTAAAATTAAAAAACATTTTCAATGAAAAGAAATTGTCAAAGTTCCCCCTGATTTTTCTAGTCTTATGTGTATGTAGCCCCTTAAAGTTATTTCTCATGTGCTCTCATTTAAAAACAGATCAGACGACCAAAATTGAAAAAATTAAGAGTGGGAGTAATAATATGAAACTTACATTTCACAGGTATTGGGGTTAATTTATTATATTTAAAATAATTATATTTGTAGAAAACTCAAATAATTACATTTTTAGTATTAACTTTAGTATTAACGGTACAGAGCATGCGCCGAAATGCAATCAATCAAATCCAGGCACTATTTGGGTGGGGGCCCCACCCCTCAATTAGGCTTCACGCCCTCTGTCCAGAAACTCTGTTCTGGTCCAAGAAAATGACTCGAATTGGTTGTTTCTGATAGAAACGAAGATAACTCTATAAGAATCAACCAATCCAAGTCATTTTCTGGCACCAGGGCAGAACAGTGCGAGTTACTGAATTTGCTATAAACTTATAGCGGATTCGGCAGACATGCACTGACACTGCACTGGCGCAGTTTCGTGTTACGCCGGTGCTGCCTCAGTACAGTTGAGCATGTTTTCTAGGGTGTTCTAACACCGATCACATTGGATTTACATGCGAGCAATTTTGTATCGTATTCGGCGACCAAAAACTGTCCTGGTGTATGTCCTGGAGTTGCGTCAGACACGGCACTGTACGCTTGTGCATGAAGGTGGCGAGTAGGTGCTTCCGTAGGCATACAACGTATTCTACACATGTCTGAAACGCAGAAATGTGAGTAATGAATATTCTGGATAGTTTTTCGATCAATCTCCCAGTTTGTTATGTCGTAAAGTTTTCCATAAACCGTAATTAAACATTTTTAGAGTGGATTGAAGATTTCATAGAGTAGTACATAAACATAAGTACTTTGTCTTGCTTATATTTACCAGCTCCTTTCAGCACAGTCTATTTTACAATAAAAATAAATTAAGTACATAGAATTGCATATTAGTGCAAGAATAGTGGATACCACTCGTAGCTTGAGTATCTACATAATATTCATTTTATGAAATCTACTATACAAGATAATAACTTGAGCATTGGGCATACAGACTTACTTATTAAAAGTGAGTTACGATAGTTGAAGGAGATACAACGATTCACAAACAATTCTGTATTTCAGGAAACGTTTCAAATTTTAAAACTGCTAGGAACATAACTTGAACACACGTTTAATGTCTAGATAGTTACAGTAACTACAACTAATGTTTCAACAAAAAGTGAATAATATTCTTCTAAATACAAACATGGAAAACGTACAAGAAAGACGATCAAACGCGATCCATGGTAATATTTACCAGTTAAAGTTATTAATGCTATTTTTGTGCCGTGGAATCTCCAAGCAGTATTCTTTTCGTTTAGGAACAGAAATAAAGGAAGCAAATAAGTTCGATGATTTAGTGTTTGAATACATTCAAGATGGTGAAAATGTGTATCGCCTTTTGCAAGCTAAACACAAGTTAGATGAAACAAAAAAGATTACATGTAATTCGTTAAAAAAATCTAATGGTGATTATGATTTAATAAAGTACTTCCGTTCCTATCAAGATTCTAAGGAGCAAGAGTTATTTAAGAATGGAACAATAAAAGATATTATTATTTGTACTAATATAGGGTTTAATGTCATTGACTTGAAAAAGGCACAAATTGAGGTAGAGGAGATAGTAGATGAAGTTGATATTTTAGATATAAGGTGTGGTGAAAAACAGCCTGTACGTTATAAATTCAAATTCAATGAGGCCATTGCTGAAATATTAAGACAACAAATCTCATGTTCTGACGATGAGATAAAAGACTTTTTAAATCATCTTATATTTGCGATAAATCAGCCTAATGAAGAAGAGTTAGGTCAGGTTATTAAAGAAGAAATAGGTCAAGTATTTGATTATATTACAACCGAAAATGTATATAATAAGTTGTTTCAGATAATGTTGGCATGGTTGCAAGGTAAAAAGGGCAGCCCATTTATATCTCACGAAGAAGGAAAAGAGTTCTTTGATAAAATAAAAATAGGCTTTCCTATTTGGTTTAATATGAAAGATCCCGTAACATTGTTTAGTGGTAGAACTCGGGAACTAGATGAGTTGCGCACACTATTACAAGGTCCAGATACAGCAGGAACTTCACCACTGGTTTCCATAACTGGTCTTGGAGGAGTAGGTAAAACTGAGTTAGCTAGAAAATATAGCAATCAATATGCTGCAGACTATGATAATAAAGTGATATGGATAAATGCTGAAAGTTATCAAGTTCTTGCAGAATCTTTTCGGAGATTATGTTGCGATATATTGAGAATTAGTACGAAAAATGTGAACAATGAAGAAAAGAAAATGAGTTCCATAGTTGAAGAAGTGTATATGTTCTTTTCTCGTGGAAAGAGTCTTTTTGTTTTTGATAATGCTGTGAAATATAAAAGTCAAAATGACTTTGATCCTGGTATAGATCAATTTTTACCAAGTGTATCGCCCACTTATAATAAGCCTCATGTTTTAATAACTTCGCGTAATCAGAAATGGCCAAAAAATATAAAAGTATTACAATTGGATGTACTTAGCCAGGAAGAGGCAATGGAGTTCATTAAAATGTCTCTCGACCTAAAAAGTGATGCACAGGAAGAAGATATTAAAGAGTTGGCAGGGCAGTTACATTTTCTTCCATTGGCGTTGCAACAAGCTGTTGCGTACATAAGAGTTTTTCACAAGAAATTGAGACATGTAGGATCGAAGTTCGAAATTAGGGATTACCTAGTGATGTATAATGAAAAGGCCAATGAAGTTCTGGATTTTGAGTTTCCAGAAGATAGCGATAACAATTATACCAGAACTGTATTTACGACTTGGAATATTACTTTAGATACGATAAAACATGAAGAAGGTGGTGATGATGCTTTAGAGATTTTATATATTATATCTTACTTAGCTCCTGAAGGTATACCTACAGATATGTTTTCCAATTTAATGAGTGACAAAGCAAAAGTAGGATTTGCTATTGAATTACTAGCGCAATATTCCATGGTTAATTCAGAGCACACAATGCTTAATGTACATAGAGTGGTACAGCAAGTAATAAGAATGCACTTGCAAAAGCAAAATCAGGAGCAAGAGATATTAATAAAAGCTGTACAGTTATTTAATAGAGATAATATTACATCAAGAAATATTAATCATGCACTATCTGTTTCTAATTATTCATGTAAGTATAACAAACTAGTAAAAAAGTTTACGGCATTTTCAAATTATATTGGCCGTGCAATTAAGGCTAACGCTAACTTCCAGGTGGCGTATTTAATTGGAGAAAGTATATTAGAGCTAATTCATACACTACCACCAAAGTATAAAGATCTGCTAGATTTGTCCTCGGCACTAAACAATGTAGGGGTGGCGCTTGTGCATCTGGGTAAATATGATATTGCCTTAAAAAAATTTCAAGATGCTTTGAATAACAAAAACGATAGGTTTGGGCCAAATAACGACGAATGGTTAATAATAAAAAATAATATATCTAACGTGTTGTTTACACAAAGTAGATGTAACGAAGCTTTAAAGAACTCCAAAGAAGTGCTGAAGGTTTACGAATACAGATTAGGAACTGATCATCCTGTGACTCTGTTAGTCAAACATGATATAGCTAAAATATGGGATCGTAAAGGTGAACACAACAAAGCTTTACAGATTCTTCAAGATGTACATGTTCTTCAAGTGGCCAAGTTACGCGCAAATGATTCTAAAACTGTAGCAACGCAGGCTTCCATTGCTCAGGTGCTTTCTCATCTAGGTAGATACGATGAAAGTTTACGAATTCATGAAAGACTGTACAATGAATCTACTTTGGAAGAAAATCATGCTGCTATTCTAGATAAACTGAAGAATGAGACTGACATACGTTTATCACAAGGCAAATACAGTGGTGCTCTGGAGACTTGTCAAAGTGTACTAGATGCTGAGATAGGTATTTTTGGAAAAGATCATCCTGACGTTTTATGTATTCGTCGCCAGTTAGCTGAAATACTACTATATCTAGAGCATTATGACACAGTGCTAGAATTATGTAACGATGTTCTTAAAAAACAGACAAATATTTTGGCTCCCGATCATCTTAATATCATAACTACACGATTCACTAAAGTATAAATACTTGAGAAGCAAAAGAAATATAGCGATGCTTTAACAATTTTTCAAGATGTATTAAAAAGCAAGAAAGTTATTTTAGGAGATGACCACCCTAATACCCTTAAAGTAAGAAATTCCATTGCTGTAATATATTCGAAACAAGGGAAATCTGATAAGGCATTTCGAGAGTATGAAGAGATACTTAAAATTCAAAAACGTAACTTAGGAGAAAATGATTTAAACACCTTAATCACAAAAAATAACCTGGGCATCCTTTTTTATAACAAAAAGGAGATCAGAAAAGCTTTCGAAATCTTCAACGAGGTTTTTCTTGCATTAGAAAAATTCTTTCCTAATGATCCTCAAGCGGTCAAGATAAAAAATAATATAGCAATGATATTTCAGTCATTATTTACTTTAGAAATTCCTCACCGATTGTGATGAAATTTGGATATGCTGTAAAACTCCACATTCTGAGCAACTTTTTCCTATACATGTTACTGCCGCCCGGTCTTAGTTTCCGAGATATTCGCGAAAATATTTTTTAAATTTCTTGCTTTGGTGTTATAATTTGGGTCAGTGTTGGATTAATTTCCGACATGGACACAGAAAAGTGCGCCGGCAGACGGCGAACAAAGTGCTTGTTCTCTAGGTGTAGATGCGCCTTAATGAAACGTAAGTAGTTCGGATGTTTTTAAGTAAATTAAATAAAACAACATACAATAGTTATTCTTTGAGAAATTAAAAATAAATTATATTCATATATGTATTATATTTATATATATTTATCATATTTATATTATATCTGTATATTTATATCCGTAAAATACTGTATTTATATATAATAAATATAACATGAGTACAAAAACTATAAGTTTCAATGGTCACAAAACTTACCAAACTTATAATTAAACATAAGTAATAATATAAAATAACTGCTTTATTATTTCTTCGAAAGTAATTTTTTAGATGTTAACCATTTTTTTTCTTCTGCTATAGCTTTTTTTAATTCTTTTCCTTTAGCTTTTTTTAATTGAGCTTTTTGTTTTTTTTTCGGTTTTCCACTTCTTTAATTCCTTCTCTTCAGCTTTTTTAATTGAGCTTCTTTTCGTTTCTTTTTCCGGTCTTCGATTTGTTCTCGTCTTAAGCGTTTACATAACTCCTTCTGCAAGTGGTACCTTTCCCATTTTTCGGAGGTTCCCACAGAAGGAATATTTTCTATTAATTTTTTATTTTTTTATGTCGCATACCTTATCAGGGAATACAAAATGCTTTTCCAATGGAGATTTAAATATTTCTAACTGATTTTCATTACTGTTCTCTATAATTTACAATTAAAAAGGACATATGTAAACACCATTGGGCATTTCATTTTAATGTGCACTTACGTTAGAGCCTTGAATTTCATCAACTGAAAGTTTATCAGTTTTTTAAGAAGAAAACAGTTTTATGAAGGTAATACAAACCTTGTAGAATGCTGTTTGTTTGTAATTCAGTTACATGCAATTCATTAGAAGTATCATGCACGTTAGAACATTCTATTTGTACATTTCCTAATTCTAAAGCATTTAATTTTTCTACGGTATGAATTTCATGCATATTTACAATGTCTAATAAGGGATCTTCAACTATATGCATCTGAGTCCCTTGTCAAACTTTGATTTTGTGTTGTTCCTGTACAATTTCCTGAAACTGGAGCATTATTAACATTACAAAATTATTACATATTTGTATCAGGTTTACCAGTATGAAAATTTAAAAATTTAAATATTTCAGAAATTAAAGCAAAATTTGTCACTCAAAATAGTTGCCTTCGCTTGCTATGCACATTTGCCATCTTTCGGAGAGCTTATGGATCCCCCTCCAATAAAACTCCTTATCCTTTGAAGCAAAAAAGTCGCCGACCCATTTTCGCACATCTTCGTAGTCTTCGAAGCGCTGTTCGCTAACGGCATGTCCCATGGATGCGAAAAGATGAAAATTGGACGGGGCCAAGTCGGGGAAATAAGCCGCATGAGACAAAACTTCCCAACCAAACTCTTGAACTGCAGCTTTAACCGGATTCGCCTTGTATGCTGGCGCATTATCATGCAGCAAAATCACTTTGTGCTGCCTTGATTGATATTTTGGCCGCTTTTCGATAATTTGCTGGCGGTAACGCACCGCATTCACGGTTTGGCCGGGTTTCAAAAGCTCATAGTAAATCACCCCTTCTTGGACCCACCAAACGCAAAGCATCTTTTTTTGCCAAAACGATTTTGCCTTGCCGTTGATTTTGCCGGCTCTCCCAGTGAAACCCAAGATTTTCGCCGCTTCGGATTTTCGAAAAATATGCATTTTTCGTCTCCGGTTACAATCCGGTGAAGAAAACTTTTTCTATTGTACCGAGTAAGCAAAGTTTGGCAAATCGTTTTTCGATTTTCCATTTGTCTCAAATTGTACGGACCTGAAACTTCCTAGAGACTATAAGAATTCGTGATTTTGTGGAACAATTGTCAAAGGTAATTAATAATCGATTAACTGATGGAGGAATCGATTCTAACATAAATATCACAATGAATTTAATAGATTTTGAAAGAAATGTTAATATATGGTAGATCAAAACTGCATTACGCTGTTGATAGTGACAATATAAATACAGTAAAAATCTTATTACGAAACGGAGGTGATGTACACATTGGTGTTTCCAAGGGTAACAAAGAAATGATGGAAGTTTTGTTACAGCATGTGCGTCCTGAAAAATTGATCGCTTTCATTAATGCTAAAACCACTACTAGCGGTAGTACATCTCTCCATGTAGCAGCTAAGATTCTGCGGAGATTGTCAAATCTTTACTGAGTAATGGTGCAGCTTGGAATATTAAAAACAAAAAAATGAAACACCTGTTAGCGTTTCCATCGACCAAAATGTTACTAACTTCTTGAAATTAATTGAAAGACTATTTGTGTATGCAGAAGTGGGAATGTTGCAGTTATCAGTAGCCTAAGAACAGTAAATCCTGACGAGTTTCTAGCTGCAACGGGAGCTCGTAATGATCAGGGGAATACATTATTGCAAGTTGCTGTATCAAATAAACACACGAACGTCGCGAGGAAATTGGTAGAAATGTTAAAAAAGTGAGAGAAAATTTCATGTTATATCAATATAGAAATGGTGTGCCTATAGGAATTCAACACTTGCAATGATGATGCCAAAGTTTTCGTATAGTACGTAAAGGAATATTATATTATAGAAGTTAATTAGCATTTTAAGGATTATAATTTGTATTTGTAACACCGTGAAATGAGGGTACTGCTTTACAGCGACATTTTATTTGTTTTCAAGTTTCTTAAATCCACGTGTTTTATGAGTGTGTACCGGACGCAATCATCTGTAAAGAACACGTGGTATTTTCATTCCTGTTACCAGATGCATTTATCATTCAATAGGCTGATTTTTATGGTGATCCATTAAAGATGAGTGCAGTTCTGTCAGCCACTTAATACCGAAAATGTTTGACCATCCGATTCACGTGTTCTATTTCAGCAGCATGATCATGTTTAGTCACCTCGAAAACAGTTAAATTTTGGACACTCGAAATGTTATATCATATTTCTATGATTCTATCTATTAGTTGCGTGTATAACTTGAAGGCAAGTACAAATACAAACAAATTGTTCAATTACTAATTCTGTAGCCTTTCGGATTGACAGGAATATGGATAATTGCTGGACAGACAAGGTTTATTCGGATTAGGTAGGAGTACATGGTTTGGTTTACAGGATAGGGCTACAAATTTCGGAAAACAGACGTTGCGTCTCTCTGAGTTTATACAATTCTACTACATTTTATTGTGCAGACGAGGAGTTTCTCTGTACTCTCCCGTTTGATTGGCGTCTAGGTATTGTCATCGAACTCTCCATATCGAACGGGCGTCCAGGCATATTATCCCGTACTCTCCTCTTTTTTCTAATGAGTTGCTCTGCACTCTCTCGACCGATAGGTGTCCAGGTATTATCGCCGTACTCTCCATATCGGCCGAGCGTCTAAGAACAGACTCTAGTGCGTACTCCCTCCAGCAGGCATCCAGGTATTATCGCTGAACTCTCCTGCCGGAGTCCCTAAGGGCCTATGCACACGGCGACTTTTAGCAGCGATACAGTCGCGCGTTTCGCGAACGCACAACTGCATCGCTGCAGAAGGGCAGCTGAAACAATTACCAGCGATTGTATCGATGCAAACACGCGACTAAGCGTTCACTCAGTGTTCGGAGCGATGGAGCTGCAGTGATGGAGGGGGAACACTTACAGATAGTAGTGGTAATGTGTGTGGTAATCCACACAGTGCAGTGCAGTGGTAATCCGCACTATACAAAGCATGCGTGAAAATATTACTTGCGTGTATGTAAAAATTTCCGAGTGTAATTGATGCGACAGACCAATTCATTGTCTTTAAGGGGCTGGGAATTAAAGGAAAACTACTACATATAATATAATGAGACTGTTTGCATTGTATTAAGGATGTCTTAAACTATAGAAATAAGCTTTTTGTTTTGTAATTAATCATTTCAGACGGCACTGGGGAGTCGTTAAAGCCGAGGCGTAAAAAAGTTCATCCAAATCGGTGGAACCTGTAGCACCTAAACTATTGGTCTGAAATAAAAAAACAATGCCAGATTATTAAAGGGCATGAAACTCGCTCGTGGACTAAGTAGTAAAAATGACATTTTTTGAGAAAATAACGACCCTTGAAGCTAAAACTTGAATAACCCCCTATATTTTTCGTCCATTCAACGCATGTAAGAAATTACAAATTTTCAATTTTTTTTAATTTTACTGGTTTGTCCACGAGCGAGAAATATATTCTTCAAAATAAAGAAAGTTTCAGATGAATCGGATAATAACTTTTCGAGATACAGGTTCCACCGATTTTAAGAACTCTGTTTCGAGAGAAACGCGTTTATTTTAGGCGAGTGCCGAGTGGCCGAGTGTTACTCATGCATTTGTCGCTACTCAAATGCTTATAACGTCGGGAATTTTACGAATTTCAAAAAATCCTTTTAATCACATATTCCTAAAAGGTTGAACATTCGAAAAATGAAATAAAAAATCTATTTTTAGACCAAAACCTCCCCTTAATTGGAAACGTTTCTGCGATTTAAAAACTTGCTCATGATACACAACAAGTATAGTAATCATAACTGTTATTGTAATTCATTGGCGGAAAGCAAGTTGGCACAAATTTAGCCAATTAACATATCAGTAATCAAAGGAACTGTTCAATTGGTTTGATCACACTCGTATCCGCGTGTGGGCGAATAGGACACAATTTCTGTACAGATTTAGCGTTTTTATACAACACAAAACTGCAAGCGACGGTTCTTTTGATGTTACGAATCTCAACGAGAGTATTATAGCCACGTTACAACACGAAGACATCTCACCTGAGAAGAAAGCAGCCACGGAGTATGAATTACAGCTAGATCGTTAGAAAACGGAGTAACCATGAGAAATTATGAAGAATAATAATATTTTCTAGCTTGGCAAACTAACGACTATCCCACATAATCGAGCACTACCCTGGTAGCTGAGCTGCTGGATTATTTTAAGGAGCTTCAGCTTCGTTTAAGAGATCGCTGTTTCGTTTGGAATCTGAATGTAGAGGAATCCTGGAAGTTGCATTTCATCATCAGCCCAGCAAAGCAATGAGAAAAAACTTCGAAGTTTTTACCGATTACCTTCATCAGATGCTACTCCTAACTTGTAGAGTACTCATCACAGGAGACCAATTGGTAGATATCATAGACCATACATATAAATATGACATCATTTTGAGAGACCTATGTATGTTGTCGCATTCAGTTGGAAAGGGAACATACGAGGTGCGTCAGAAAAGTAATGAGATTGTGTTTTTTACTTGAAAACTTTGGCCACTGCAAAAACAAAATTGCACAAAATCGTACGAAAAAGCTAAAAATGTGTTTGGTGATGATGTTTATCTCATGCCCAAGTCCTTCGTTGACATAAGGTATTTTGGAAAGGACGAAAAATGGTGGAAGATGAGCCTCGACCTGAGTGCACAATCCATACAGGGAATTTGTAATCCCGGGTATAGCAGTGAATCAGAAATTTAATCTTGAATTTCTGGCATGTTTGAGAAGAGCAATTCGAATTTGACCGGAAATTTCAGGCAATTGGATCATGCATCACGAAAATGCACCTGCACATTCGGCGATAGTTTGTGAATTTGTCATGAAAAAGTTCATTTCTTTGCAACTGCAGCCCAATACTTCACCTGATCAGTCACTCTGTGACTTCTTCTTGAAACTGAAACTAAATGCCCAAGGCTATCATACTCATAGTGACAACAATATCCAAAAGCCTGTGACCGACATTATGAAGAGCCTCCCAAGAGATGACTTCTGATCCTGCTACGAAAAGTGGAAAACTCACTGGCGGAAATTGTATCATGTCCGAGGGGTGTTACTTCGGAGGGGACTGCATTGTTTGTGACAATTAGATACGAAATTTTTAAGCGATATAGCCATTACTTTGCTGATGTATATTTCATGAGATTGAGGGAGAAGGTACAGCAATTTTATGGAGATATTGGACCAACCAGCTCACATCGTTACTAAAAGTTTATTCAGGAATATTTAGATATTACTCCTGATGGAGCTATCAAGACGACGTGCTTCCAACTACAGATTAAAATCCATATGTGGCTGAAGTATCTACCAGTGAGAGAAATGATTCGGCAAGAGATTCGCAACTTTTAAAAAAAAATGTGAGGAGCTTAGAGGACGAATGATGTAAGGCAGTGGATGGCAAACTCATTAGTCGACAGAGCCAAAATACCAACAGTATAACGACTGAGATTTCTTTTGAGAGCCAAATTTCTTAAACTTAAACTATATAGGTAGGTACACTATTTATTAACTTAATAAACTTTAATTAATGTTTTAAGTCTTAATTAAACTATAGGTACACTGAATAAAACTTGATATCATACTTAATAAGATCTTATTTATTGATAAAAATTCAATTGTAAGGTATCCATAAAATTAAATCTTGACAATGACTGACAAGCACTTAATATGAATAATGGCCTTGCATCTCCTTGGAAAGTTTGGGTAAGTCAGGTTAATACGTTGTTGTTTTTAATTTTAGGCACGATTCCAGATTCTCATCAATAAGACGACTTCTCAATTTATTGTTGATAAGGTTCATGCTTGAAAAAGATTGTCACATGAATATGTAGAACCGAAAAGGGAAAGAACAGCAAACTTTCAACAGTTTTTTCAACTGATCATATGAGTCAGGAATACTATTCCAGGTATTAATAATCATCATGCCTTCCTTCTCCAGGTCTTTCAAAGCAGACCACTTGTGCTGTGAACTAAGTTCACATTTGTTTTTCTCCAATATTTCCATATCAGCCGGAGCCGCATTCAAGGAGCCAAAGACCCGCATGCGGCTCGCGAGCCGCGGTTTGCCGACCACTGATGTAAGGAGTCGTAAAAATGCAGGCAGAAAAGTTGTCAAACAGAAGAAGACGTTCAACGAAGATACGACGGTGGTCATCCGAATGAGACAGATGCAGCCCAGAGCAACGTCCACCTTTCATTTCTTCATTCTGTATCAGAAACAATGCTTACTAATGCCTTGAAATTATGTACAGATCCACAGTGCAAAAGCGATCAACGGCGTAGGAGAGTGTATGTGCGTGTGTGCAAGCGTATAAATATGTGTTGTAAGAGCGTGTTCCCCATTGCTGTGTTCAATGAAACGTATGAAGTAGAGTCGTGTGTCGAGAAAGGCGTAAAATGGATAGCTTAGTTACAGTAGAATCGCAAGATTTTAAACAAGTAAAATTAGTAAGTGTAAAACAACCACTCCATAGTAATATCTGCTTTCTTCGCTGCTTTGTTCCTCATTCTCCCGGCTGCTAGGAATGAACAAACGATATAAGTGATACGGGAAGAATTGAAGATTGCATCGCGATGCAGGCACTCGTATAAGTGTAAATATGCCAATAAATCGAAGCACATGGTGAGATGAAAGGAAAAAGCGGAGAAATGGTCATGAGCAGGATGAGCAGCTAAAACCTTTCGACTCTACTACAGTAACAAGTAGGTAATCGGGGAACGTTGATAATTTGGTGAGTGAATAACATGTTTACAATAGCGTTTAGCGATTTTTTCAGGTATATAACAATTTGTAAAAATGTAAAGGTGGTATTCCACTGAGGCAACGTGTCGCATGCGACGATTGCGATAGATGATAAAAGATAAAAAAAGATGCGACGGCGTTGCCGGTTGACGGTTGCCAAAATGTTGCCTCAGTGGAATTCCACCTTAAAACCAGTTTATTTTTGTTGCAATAATATCGAACACTTTTGTAACTAGTAATAAATTTTATAATTTATATATATAATATAATATAAAAAAAAAATAGATATAAACGTTACTCAGAAAACTCTCTCGTTAACATGCCACGTTCTATCTATCCCTTTCAACCCACGAGCTGCTACCCGCTGCTTCCCTCTTTGTTATGGGCTTCTCCTTCAACCATATGCAACCACACACACATGAGTGATCATATGAATATCACAATTTTTTTAAATAAATATTCAGCCGATGTAGAGTTTCAGTTGCCACGTGTATCTTCCGTATCGCCTGTAACGATATTTTTCGCATGCCCTTTTCTCTGTGAAATATCCAAACTTCTCACGATCCTTCGTATGTTCTTCAATTAACACGATCGTGACTTTAGTATCTCTGACGGCACTCCGAATATTTTTGCCTGAAATATCGCTTTCAGGGTGCGTTCCCGCTTGAGCCACATTCCACGTTATGTTATCTCCACATCGTTTCCTATTTATGCTCTACATCCATTTTGAATTTTTCATCAGGGTTCGTCGGTCATCTTCAGTCTGTACCTATGTACATATTTGCCATTGGCGTCCAGGGGGGGGGGGGTGCAAAAGGGGAAGTTGCCCCCCGACTTATGAGAAAAAAATCGCTTATTTTTCAAAACTGATCTTTATTAAGTTTATACTAAAAATGGGAATTTTTTAAATTTCGGTTTTAAATTTTTAATTAAATTGGCACTACAAAATGGGTTAAAAAAGCAAGAGGGGTAATTGTTTTTACCATCACCCCAGAGTTCCCCCGTTGAAGCGGAGCTGGAGCGCGGAGCAGTGGAGCAATGGGGTTTTACCCGAAACAGGAGCGGAGCCGGAGCACGGAAAATTTTTGCTGTTTCACTGCTCCAAATTCTTTTTTATTTGAATTTTTTTCCATTTTATAAGAGCAGTTGAATGCCATGTTTGTAATAAATACCAATTCTCAATTTTTTATCACTGAAAAAATATTATATCGTAGGGCCGCGCATCCCGGTGTTAAGGAGGCATAGTACTTTCTTTGCCCGAAAATTAAGCATTTTTTATGAATTTTTTTCTATATTAAAATGAAAAGCTAGAAAGATGGAGTTTGTTGCAAATGAAAGATCACTATTTGAAAGGATTAAAAGAATTTTTATTTAAAAAAAAAAGCAGCTGGAGCGGAGTTGAAGTAGATGAAATATTGGTCTGCTCCAATCCCCTGCTTATGACCATACCTGGTCATAAGAAGAGCCGTCAAGAACGTCGTTGGACTCTCTGACGCATTGGGTTTTTCCCGGCGGGCCTGCCTCTTTAGGGCTTCTCAACGCCACAAGTATCATGCAACAGCTTGAAGAACCTCAGATTTCTCATCTTTTCATATGTACATGATTTCTGAACAGCTGCGTGATTTCGAATCACTAACCATCACGTATCACAGAGACCGTTCAACCGTTTGTCCCCTATCAAGCTTCCCAACCCCATTCCCGGAACATCCAGATTCTACGAAAGGCAAACAACTAAATTTTACTAAATGGTTATTTTTTGGTTAAAAAGGTCCCGTCTGCCTTTGCATCGACCTTACATAAAAATGCGTCGTCGCTGGAAAATAGGATTCGTGGCTGGCTTTTGGATAAAGCGTTTGCAGAACGAAAGTTCACTGGGGAAAGAAATATCCCGATCCGTTGTATCGAATACGGGTACATCCGTTACCTCGCCTTATCTATTTTAAATAAGTCACCGAAGCGAGAAAGGACTTCTGCTAAGGAGCTAAGGTAAAATAACACAAAGTCTCATTCAGCCTCATTACCACCACAGACGACAGCGCGGAAAAACGATCGAGGACCTTCCCCTTCTCGAGAAGCAGCGTAAGGGAAAACTGCGTTAACCGGAACTCGAATTAAGCTACAAAGAGAACCGACATATGTATGTTTATATATACTATACATATACGTATATAAATACAAAGTTGTAATTGTAAAATGTGTACATTTGCAAAAATCTTATACTTCATTCTGATTACAGGTAATACGTAAAATGAAAATACAACATTTAACATTTTATACGAACACTATTACTGCATTAAAGTCAGAAAACTTTAATAAATATTTATGTAATTTAATATACATTTTCTTCCTTTTTTATTACAGAGTTTATGGTAGACTTCTTCTTACATATTACTTATACAATCATCTTATCTCTTTGGTGCAATAATACCTTCTAACTGTGTCTGAAACAATTAATTTAATTAATACATACATTTTCTACATTTTAAGTAGATCAAATAAAATAGTCCTTTCAAAAATTTGTCTAAAATGAATATAACTTTTTAATGTATAAACATATACCTTCAACTGTTGATTTGTTTTCTTGAGAAATTGTATTTCTTCCATATGTTTCTTTTCTTCAGCTTCTCTCAATTCAGCTGCTCTTCTCTCAGCCTGTTCAAATTTTTGCTTCAATTCAGCATTAGTTTTTTCTAATTCAGCTTTCTGCAATTGTAGTTCATCTGCAGCAGCAATTAGATCTTCTTTCCCTTGTTCCGCCTATAAAAGTGTTTGAAGAGGCTTAAAATTTTTTTTTATTCGTTACGAAATAGATACATACTTGGAGAGCTTTGCGCATTCCAAAAGCAATACTACTTTGATACAATATCTGATATGCAGCCAATGTCATTTTGAGTTCATCTCGAACTCTAAGTAAAAGTAAACCACGTTCAGCGCAATTTACCGTAACTTGACGTATTATCTCATCTGCAAAATATTATTCTGTAATTTCAGTTTGAGGATTATAAAAAAATACTACAACGTAGTCACTCAAGAAGAAGCTATTACCAAAACACTGTGTATAAAGTTCTCTGCGAACTGGACAAATACCAGTTTCTCTTGCCTGTCTTTGCTGCAATTTCATATCAAGTTGCTCTTGCAAATTAATCACGTCTAGCCTTGTTGCTGGTGTACTCGATACCTATTTACATTGCGTATAACAAAACAACGTTTGATGCTTGAAAATTTTAATAAAGCGGTTACGCTTTTCTTTAAACATGAAAGGCTTTTTACAAGTAGCAAAATGTCTTACTTGCTGAGTCCACTTTTGACCATCTTCTTCCCATTGTTTAGGTGGCAAAATTCTATTCAATATATCAGTAGTTTCGCGTCGCGTATCAACCGTTGGAGGAGTGACTTGAACTTTACAAACTGTTCCACCAATTTTTGGCGTAGTGTCCTTAGATACCTGTCTTAATCACAAAATGTTTTAAAATTAAAATTATGGCACTCTCTACGTACTTTGATATTGCTGCTTTCGAATTGTCCGATTTTGTTAGAATTTAGACATAAATAACACATGTATTCTATTAATAACAAATTGAACCTTTTCTGGACGAATTGTATCTAAAACTGCATTGTCGTATTTGACCAGAGTGTCCATATTAGGAATAACACCATCTTTTATTGCTGTTGCCATTTTTACTGTAATATATGTATATTTATATAACGCAAAGTGTAACTGAACTATTGAAATTTACTTTGCAGTAATTAATATATTAAAGAAAGAGATGTACTTGTATCCGTTTAGCTGTCTACGCCACAGACCAGATTCGAAACTGTTAGCAATTGCCATAGCAATATTGATGTGTCATACGTTACTAAGTAACACTATATATCAGGAAAAATATTAATAAGAACTACTCATAGTACATAAACGTTATTTTTTTAATACAAATTTTTACAAATATTTCGTATAAATATCATATAAAATAATATTTCCATTTGTTAACTTGGATAGATGTCAATCTTTATCTATATTTCTATTAACAATATATTGTTACTTAAATTGATTACAGTATTTTCGATATGTTTTAAAGTTCGGAGTGTCTTTGCATAATTTTTGTTTCAATATCCATGTGAAGTTTTTCGACTGTTCTAGCATGCTTCTTTATGTGTTGCTGCATTGTAGAGTTATCTAAATCATGAGATTTTCCCAGTCGTGCTGCTTCCAAAGCAGCCTCCGTGTGTAGGTGACGTAACTTGAGCAATCTTCCTTCATAATGCTGAAGTTCCTCCTAAGTAACAAAGTGCAGGATAAAAAAAATATTCTTTACATAATTATATAATCCTTAAATTTTAGTTAATATGGTAGTTAAGAGTGTTCCAGGTTAATATTTCTAAACCTAAGTAAGATCTAACATTTTTGTTTTATTTTTTGAAGATAGGAAACTGTATAGAAAGATTTTACATAATTTTACCTTCAAAGAAGCACGTTCTTCTGGAGAAAACGAAGCTTCCAATACAAATCGCCACAAACCTTGTACTTTAGGTTCCACAAATTCTTTATGATTTGGACCTTTAGCAGTTAATGTATCCAGACGATCGAATCCATTCCTAAGTTCCAAGTGCTTTTCTCTAAAATGATATATGTCATATTTATGAAACCAGGCGATAAATTAATAATAATTATATGTATATATGTATGTACATACCGAAGCAAAGATGCCTTTTTTAAATAATCATCTTCGTGTGTAGGGACATTATTAGAGACTTCCTCTTCCCCTGGTATTACATTCGAACTTTCTGGTTTATGATATAGGCTATCTATAAAACATTAAACACTTTAAATTTACTTTTTTAAATGAAATTATATTGAATGAGTTCTGGAAACAAATTTTTTTAAGCCACTACACACTTCGCGTTCTTTCTAGCTTTCTACATTCGTTTTTTACCTTTTTATTCACAATCCATAAAATTAAATACTGCTTTATACACCAATTACAATCTATAAAAAAACAACTGATGTACGAACATTGTGATCACAATACTGATTTAAGATTATTATAGCACGGTTTTGCACAGGGCGAATTTTGTACCGTTCCTTTCTTTTGCTTAGTATAGGGACATTCCATGCGAACTCGGACAGATTTCGGAGTAAGTTTACGTAGATTGCTAAAATTTGAATATGTTGCAGTGTTTAGTGATATTTAGACGTACCTGAAAGGATTTTTCAAAATTTTGAAAAATGTCCATTTTACAGCTTATCGAAGTGCTAACTTTTTTCAATACATTATAGCTATGGAAGTAGTAAACGGATGAAGGTGAGCTTTCACGGTGCTTATAGAGAAGACATTGAAGTTTTAAGAAAAAGTTATTTCAGTTTAAAAAAGAAAAAATTTGAACCATTTTTGTGCAATTATTTTAAACAAATGCGGGTTTTTAACATCGGGCCCGATTTTAAAAATCTGAAAAAAAGGAGAATATAGTTCTATCCTTCCCCTTGATGGACAAATTTTCAAAAATATGGACATTTTAAAATTGGCCCTGTAAAAATTGCCGAAAGTTGACGCTGCGTCAAATCACACCGGCTCGACTGGCTGAGCCGTGCGGTACTCGCAACGGCCAAGCGGCTATATCTGCTATTCTTATACAGTGGTCTCGAATATAGCAAGTATTTGTAAAAAATTGAAGAAGGAAAACATTTACTGTTTTTTATACACAACGTAATACGGTAACTCAATTTTTGGTGTTCGCAATATTTTCCTTGAAACGAAGGTAACCCTCAGTTTTTTAAATGGAATGCTATATATTTGATTATCCAATATGAAAGCGACTTTCAAGACAAATTCAATTATATGGTATACTACGGCCTTTAATGCTACACATGGTAAGAATGAAATAAATATATCTATCTATCTAGTAGATTGAATTTCATCTTTCATTCCTAACCATTTATAGTCTTGAAGATCATAGTATACCATATGGTTGAATTTGCCTTGACAGTCGCTTTCATATTGGATAATCAAATATATAGCATTGCATTTAAAAAACTGAGGGTCACCTTCGTTTCAAGGAAAATATTGCGATCACCAAAAATTGAGTTACCGTATTATGTTGTGTATAAAAAACGGTAAAAGTTTTCCTTCTTCAGTTTTTTACAAATACTTACCTTATTCGAGAACACTGTATAAGAATAGCAGATATAGCCGCTTGGCCGTTGCGAGTACCGCACGGCTCAGCCAGTCGAGCCGGTGTGATTTGACGCAGATGTCAACTTTCGGCAATTTTTACAGGACCAATTTTAAAATGTCCATATTTTTTAAAATTTGTCCATCAAGGGGAAGGATAGAACTATATTCTCCTTTTTTCAGATTTTGAAAATCGCGCCCGATGTTAAAAACCTGCATTTGTTTAAAATAATTGCACAAAAATGGTTCAAATTTTTTCTTTTTTAAACTGAAATAATTTTTTCTTAAAACTTCAATGTCTTCTCTATAAGCACCGTAAAAGCCCATCTCCATCCGTTTACTACTTCCATAGCTATGTATAATGTATTGAAAACAAGTTAGCACTTTAACTTCAAACAGCTGTAAAATCGACATTTTTCAAAATTTTGAAAAATCCTTTGAGGTACATTTAAATATCACTAAAGACTACAACATATTCAGATTTCTGCAATCTACCAAAACTTACTCCGAAATCTGCCCGGGTTCGCATGGAATGTCCCTATATCCATTTATATTCTTTTAGCAAGCTTCGTTTAAATTTATCCCAATCTTCTCCCCCAACTAAGTTTCTGTGATCCTTACATGTACGCCCTCTTTAAAGCTATTAATCCTAAATTACCTAAACTTTCTCTTGTACCCACTTAACCAACGTCCATTACAAATTTTAAATTATTCTATTTTATACCGTAGCACTGTGTTACTAACTTTTATGTATGTCTGGATCTCCAGCATCCACATCTTTCAAAATGCTCATGTATTCGTCTACTTTATCCTGGTGATGCTGAAACTCTTCCTTTAATGTTTGCAATTCGTCATCTATCGAACACAGATGAAAAAGAGGCAATTCAATATTTAGCTTTATGCATTTCACATTCTCCATTGAAAAGTAAAATGATACTTAATACATTCTTTACCGCCGATGTGAATTCACGTCATTTCAAATTCTATTCCTAGTTGCCGCTGACGTGAATTCACGTCGTGTCAAATTCTATTCCTGGTTGCCGCTGACGTGAATTCACGTCAGCAGTCGCGAATGTGTTAAACATTTATTTACAACATTGATATTTCAAAACATATTTCATAATTTTTATCTTCGTCCTAACGATACAAGTTTGCGGCAACCAGCTTTAGAATTTCATTATTTTGGCTGGTACTCGGTATTAGAAACGTAAAAACTTTACCAGTCACGAATGTGTTAAGGTGTACTTACGTGTAAAACCTGCTAATTCAGCTTTCACCCACAAGTTGTTCAGCCTTTTATCTTTAAACACATCTTTGGCAATATAGTTACTCCCATCGTTTAATGCTTTATGCCGTTTAAGTAATTCCTTGTCCTCTGTATCGCTAAAATGTTCCAAAATTCCATATGTGCTCATAATCCCTAGAAATAAAAAGCAATTTCTCAATTAAAGAGCAATCTAAACAAACAATTCAGAACATATTAAAATGTAATAAGTGCTGTATCGAGCAAAATTAATTACAATAGAAATAAAAGATTTTAGATGTTGAAGGCCATTAGCTATCTCCATCATACGTTTGAGCTACCTTACACTTCATTTTTCATCTCCTCGCTACCTTGAAGAAGTGAAAAAGTGAAGCGGGCACGCAGTTTTAGTTATAATACAGATAAAATATTCTAAAGAATAAAAGCAAGGCATAGACATTTATTCCCAAGGAAAATTGATCTTGAGCAGCCAAAAAACATGGTAAGTAATAATTATGAATGTGTTTATCTTAAATTACCAATGAGTTTCTTTCTTAGACGTGCCTCTTCTTCGCCATTCGGGTCTTTCCCATCAGATTTGAAATGCTTGTATGCAAGTTCTTCTTTATCATGAATTTTTAAATCGCTGAATATTGACTGCAGCTTTGAGTCGGTCAAACGCTGTTAGAAAATTAATTGCTAAGTATCTTTTTCGGCGCGTGTATATGGTTGTATTTTCATCACGGTAATGCGCACCTAACATCATTGTTAATACTCACGTTTTTCGCTTTAACCCAGAGCACGTTTAATTTTGACATTCGATACGGTTTGTCCAACTCGCGAAGAGAGGTTGGAAATTGCAAAGGATCTGCATACTGTGGTTTATTTGCTTCAGCAGAATATTTATTTGCCGCAGCACCCGTATTAAATAAAAATGCGCAGAAACCTATTGTTAAATAGGCACTAACCGGGAATGTCATTATTATTCCTTCCAAATCCTTTCGTCAATTCTTAGACGAATCACTATGTCACACTATGCAAAGGACTTTGATGGATCCCCATTCACCTCTCATCTCTCATGTGACCACATGTGACATTGGATATGTCAGCAGTCTCATCTGATGACTGCGGCGTTATTTGACTGTTATGTTACCCTCCCCCTCCCCCGCAACCCTTTGGCTATGTGCATTATCAGCAGTCAGACGTGGGTACGTATTTTACATCGTGTCATAAATGTAGTATGTATAATTTGTCGTTTTTGTATTAGCCGTTGTAGTTTTGGTATTAACTGTTGAATTTTTCCAACCATCAATTCGTAATACTCCATCTTGAGGTTCATCTTTCCTTATATTTATAGCGAATTCGGACGGTCGCACTGGTGCGCACTGAATGAGACTTTTAGCCAATTGGAAGCGAAAAAACTCGCACTCAGTGCGCACTAGTGCAGGTTGCCGAATCTGCTATTAGAATATATTATAACAAGTTCATTATATATTATTTCCTTGTAGGAGGCTTATATTGATTGTTCAATTTATTAATAAACGCTTTAAAATGTTCTGATTCAACTACATACGTTAAAAAGGATGTTACATGTATGACACGTCGAAAATAAAAAATTCGCATCTTTACATGGGCGTCCGGAGGGGTGGGAGGGCAAAAGGGGCAGTTGCCCACACCCCCCTGGCTTCTGAGAAAAAATCGCTTATTTTTCGAAACTGATCTTTATTAAGTTTATCCTAAAAAAAAGAATATTTTTAAATTTCGGTTTTAAATTTTTAATTAAATTGGCACTATAAAATGGGTTAAAAACAAGAGGGGTACAGTTTTTTTTATCACCATCCCAAAGTTGCCCCCCTCCCCCTGGAAAAAAGTCTCCGGACGCTCCAGCGTCTTTGCTTGGATAAAGCAAAGTCAGCAGTATAGAAATTGTAGTCGAAAATTAGGCATCGTTATAAACGGAAGCACGTTTAAATTATTTGGTCAAGTGGTTAAAAAGAATTACAAGAGAGGTAGGAATAAGTACAATCGAGATCTTATTCTGGGCCGTAATAACAGGCCCACTGTAAACTATATAGTTTCATTTGATCATTTTAACACAAAGCATTTAAGTTCTGCATCTGTCTAGCACTTTGTCTCATTTATTTTGTAATTAATTTGTAAAAATGAACGTCTCATTTACTTCTCTCAACCACCAACTATACAGGATGTTACTCTACTAATAATTAGTGTAGGGGGTAATTATACAAGCAAAAATAGGACGAAAATCAAGAGTGACGAAATTGCAGTAAAGGCTTCGTTTTCGAGAAAATTGACTTTGAATTTCATCGAAATATGTGCACCGTAGGCGCCTGTGGGACACGCGTATTTAGGTGAAATTCAAAATCAATTTTCTCGAAAACGAAGCCTTTACCGCAATTTCGTCACTCTTGATTTTCGTACTATTTTCGCGTGTTAATTAATATAGTAATAGTTAGATTATTAATCCTTTTGTAAGAATTTCTGATAAATTAAAGAATTAAAACAGGGTTAATGCGACATATCGTTTTAATTATTTCAATCTCCAATAATTTATTTTCAGCACGTCTCATCTCCTTCTGCAATGCCCAAAACGTCTCATTTCCATAATTGCTTATTTGATTGTGTCGTTAATATACGTAGATCCCAGATTTTTGTGAATAAGTAGGATGACTTATGAAATGTATTAACATAATACATTACAAAAAATAAGTTTTAAATAATTGTAAGAAAACTGCGATTTTCTCGGCTTTCTGTTTCTTGGATTTAAGACGTTTTGGAAATAAGCTCTTCAATTATGAATAAAGTTTTGTGCTAAAATATTATTAATGTATAAAGTTGTACATATATCTACAAATGCAAAAAAGGTTACAATGCATAACAATAATTTGTGATTGCAATTTGTAGGTATTATAATCACTAATATATTATGTTACAAAATATATTTATAAACTGTGGGAGCATTGTATATTTAAATCTTTCCTTTTCATGAAGCATTATTTAAAGCTTAACATATATCACGCATTGATACGTCTTGTATCAAAATTCAACTGCATGAAATATAATTAACAATTAAGATTTTCAATATTATTCTTCACTGTTTGATATCCAGACACTTTGAAACGCTTTGGAATATATTTCATCTTAACTTTCGCAGTATTATTGCAGATAAGCTTCTCCTTCCTAATTTCGCAAAATCGAGTGGTTACATTTGTAATCACAGTATACAAAAGATGTAATCAACTTGTTAGAATGGATTGTGTCCTGCAGGAGGAGGAGGAGGATTACCACCATAACGTGGCAAAGTCGCAAATCCACCATAATTCGGAACTATACCTTGATACGGATTGTAAGCCCCTAAAAATATAAAATAACAAATATAACATTTATTTTATTCGATATTCCCTCTATATAGAGGGAAGCTTTATATAAAAGCTCAATGATCAGGTCCATTGCACGACCAATAAAGAGGACGTTGCCTATCCTGCACGTCATCATCTCGTGGTTAGATCTTCGGTTAAATCATTCGACGTGACAATCGCCGATTTTAATGAAGCTTACGTGAAAAGTAATTCTCACAAAAATATATTGTCTATACTGAAGGGGTGAAAAACAGTTGGCCGAAGATCTCGGAAACTATTAGAGATAGAAAAATAATTTACGTTTGCATTACGTTGTGCATTTTTGTATAAGGAATCCAGTTACGTAAACAGTTTCCCGAAAAAACTATTTGTTTAAATAATACACTAAGAAATAACACTTTTTTGTTAAAGTGTTAATCTATTTTCCTTCGTATTTATGTATGAAAACTATATACCTAAATAAAATATACGGTTAAATTGGAATTTTGATTTTTGATTTCCTTATAAAAAAGTTATTATACTTGAATTTTTCTAGCACTTCGTGCAAAACGAAGTCCCTAAGTGTGTATAATCACTTTTACGAATTATATTCGTCAGTCACTCACGACGAGGGCTGTTTTCACCCCGTTAATGGACTTTGGCCGATGAAGATAAGTGTGTTTTAAATATTTTTTACCTATGTTTCATTCAAATCAACGATTATCATTTCGGAATATTCCCCTGTGAGAATTACTTATATAGAATTATAGAGAAAGACCCTCGACCTACTTAGGATCCACACCCGACAGCCAAGGGCGATAAATTCGACACAATCATCTACTACTGAAAATTTAAATTTCTATAGTTTTCATTCAATCTTCGCGGGAGTATTAGCAATGAATCAGCGAGGCTTCCCTAATGAAAATGAGCACAGGCAACCTTACTCGGAGTATTTCTAATTAAGCGTAATGTTAAAATAAATTATTAATCTACGAGTTGTCTAAAACAATAAATATTACTGAATTTATCACATTGTAAAGTTCGCTAAAAATTTAAAATACAGCATTCGTTAAAAATGGTATGTATGCTTAAAGTGTGCTAACAAATGTTTATTCGTTTTAGCAGCAATCGATTTCTTAAAATTAAACGGTTTAATTGTAAGTGTGACACTCGCCTCTATACACATCGCGTATAATTAAAAATAGTTCGAATAAATACGTGTTTGTACACAATTTCATTGGTAATACTTCCATAAAGGTTTAACGACAAATCTAAAAATACTTTTACTTTTCATTAGTAGATGACTCACATTGCGCCCGAACTTTTTGCTCCCGTCTGTCGCGAGCATATAATGCGAGTCGCTTGTTCAGCGCCAGCAAAAAGTAGGGAGTACGGATAACTCCCAAGCAGACAACGAAAGTGAACACCGAACTTATAGAGAGGGAATGCAGTAGCAAGTTCGGGAGTGATAACGCATTTTTAAGTTACCTTGCGTGGGATAAGGCATTGTTGCGTACGGATTATACGTTGTAGGCATGGGAGGAGGAACGTATGTAGGATACGGTGTAGTGGGACCAGCTCCGTACGGCACAGGCATTGCGCCTTGAAATTGTGTAGGGTATGGCAATTGCGATGACCCACTTTGCTCCATTCTAGCTTGACTTTGCCCTGGTGGTCCTAAATATATATATATTTTTAAAGGTAAATATACGAGACACGCATTAATTATGAAATAGTACTCGTACCACCATGATGAGACGGAATGTTGGGAGTTGTCGCTGGACCAGTGTGACTCAAATTTGTTGTTAAATCTTTCAGCAGTTCCTCTTTCTCGGTTTTTCGAGCAAAACAGAAATCTGATATTTTGTTTTGAAATAATACCAGCAACTGCGAACAGAGAATTGCTTAATGCCAGCGTAATATAATTTATGATGACATCATACTTTACCTGCGTTAAATCATTGTAAAACTTCACGCCCTCGTTTAAATTGCTTTTTAATTCTTTAAATGAGTCATGAGCAGCTGCCAGTTTACATAACACCGCCTCTCGTGAACTTCCACTGCCAGATTGTTCGGCTGTAAACGCTGCGTGACACCTCTGCAATTATTTTTTTATCAGTATAATCGAAACTCTACATATCGTGCCTGTATATTAAAAAAAATGTATGTACTTGAATTTCAGCAATCAACTGCTCTTGTCGAGCAGCACTGTCTCTCATTTCCTTCTGCACGGGCCCATAAATTTTCCCTATATTTTCTGCGGATAAATTCGGCTCATCGATTGCACCGTCTTTAGCAAGCGCTGCCAGGAATGTAGCTTTCATATCGGTATTGGCCGATTTTAGTTCGCTTTCTATAGCATCGCGTTCTGCTTTTAACGTTTCAACCTTAAAAAGAAGATTAGTATCAGGCAAAATGGACAGAATTTGTAAATTTATACAAAGCACTTACATCTTCCATGAATTTTCTCAGCTGTACAACGGTGTTACTTTCCTGAACTGCTGACCCAGTTGGCACGGCGGTAATCAGGTCGCTTTCTTGCAAACTTAAAATTTTCATACCTTCTTGATGGCTTTCGTACTTCTCGCGCACAGCCTATATAATACAATCTCCATTTTTAAAATACTGCACACATTCCTGTAAAATTATTTTTCCTATGTTTACCTTATCAGCTGTTACAGCATTATTGATGATTTCGCGATATTTCCGTAGATTAACAGTGAATTGCTCTGTCAAGCGAGTGCTAGATATTCTTGTCCAGCGATCCTTGAATTGTTCTCTTAACTGATCGTCAGATTCGCGTTCCTCTTGAAGCATTCTATCGCACTACAGATAGAACATTTCAATTTGTATTATATAGCTGTATATAGTTGTGTCGCAAAGTGATTATGATTTGTAAATTTATGTACCTCATCCAAAAGTTCCTTATTTCGTTGCAAAAGATCTGGTAATTCTTTCATAGCACTTTCCAAAGCTTGTATACCACCACCATCTCTTACATATCGAGCTTTCTCCAATAAAGATTGAGGCAACTCAGTTCCACTCGTATCCTCAATTGCCGCTGGCAAATTCAAGCTTGCCAAAACGCTAAACACGTGATTATTAAATATTAGGTAATAATTAAGTATTTACGCGAATGTTTGAATGACTACTGTACCTATTTAGCACTTGTGTCATTTCACGTAGCTTTGAAATGTCTGCATTGACCAATTCGTTGCAACGAACTCCGTAAGTTGATAAAGCTTGATGCACATTAACAGGCAATAAATCAGCAAAAAGGTCTAGAAATATGAAACGTATATAAACACTGACCATTAAATTTACATCTTTCTTATATATTTAATGAAAATCCAGGAAGATTCATAAATGCACAGCATTATGTACGTCACAGTATAAATCTATGCACTAGGAACACGTAGGAAATATTATGTGAACGAAGGTCGTGCAGAGCATAGCTTCTGACTTACAGCAGATCGAATATTGAGTATTCAAAATTGTATATTTATGTTAAACTTCGAGGCTCTTAGAGCACGTTCTCCCGTCATCCGATCGAGCCCATATTTTACAAATACACTTTTTTTTTATGAATGGGAAAATTTCTTGGGTTAGCAGCCAAAATATTCGTTATTTACAGCCAAGTGTCGCTCTAATATTCATATAACATTTCTTACTTAACTTAGTGCGTAAATTCACTGTGTGAAATACTTCCCTGAATTTATTAATCACCCTGTATAACAATGCATTATTATGTATGTACATCAGACCTTTAAAATTCGAGCTGAAATGCTCAGGTAGTGGTAATAATTTTGCAACACTAGCTTTCCCAATAGGTTCCAAAGATTTTATATCTGGTATTCTTTCATGATAAATAAAATCGTTATCTTTTTTCACTTCTACAAGATTTCTTTGAGCTCTGTTTACATATTCTTGAAATATATTGGGTTTATTTGAGCGCTGTTGCGCTGCTTGGAATAGCTTCACAGCATGCTAAGAACATAATCAAATTATTCTTAAAGTATTGCTTACTTTAACGTCTGTTATATCAATTTGTTTGTGTATCAAGTATTGCATACCTCCAATCTAGCAATTTCTTCCCCGACTGCTTTATTATTTTTACACACTAATGACTGATAAAATTCAGTCATTGCCCGATACCCAGCTTGCTTCCCTGCTATCTGTATTAATGCATTAAATATTACTACTCGACATATACGAGGTGACCAGCTGACCACCCGAAACATCACTCATATTTTTACTGATACGCGAAAATGTCCAAGGACGAAACGATGAACTTGACATTTAAGACCTTGGACTAAATATTTCCTCTAACTTAATATATGCGAAAATAAATGCAAACCGTAATATGTTTCACCCTTATATCTTCGTTACAAATGTTTCTATATCAGTAAAAACAACGGACATATTTCGAGTGGTCGTGCAAGTTAGAACACCCTGTGAATTGAATAAAATAAAATTTTATATAACGTTCTAGTAAAAATGGAAATCGCAGTAAATGTATACACATTCTTGAAGTATTAACAAAAACCTTCACTACTTAGATTGTGTCATATTCACTATTACTAGGAAATACATGTCATTATATGTAAGTGTATGCATTTACTGATACATTATAATAAGAATATCTATGGCACTATTGGTCTCCCTGTATGTTCACACTTTTGTTGCAACATATACATACCAGAGGAATCCATTCCTTATCCCAAAACGCTCTAAATATCTCCTTCTGAAATGCACTTAATGCATCCGCGTATAATTCCTCTGCTTGTGCAGCCAATTTAGCAACTATCCCATCTTTCATAGCATCGTGAATTGCTTTATATACAAATATTTCCTGAGCTTGAGCAAGCATTAATGCCGATAATGCGGCCAAAGTCTCTGGACTAATATCAGGCGTTGGTTCTTGCTGAATAGCCATCATGACATTTCCTTTAAGGTAATTAAAGATACCAGCGGATTGCTGAAATTTTTATAACAGCGAATATACGTTTATAGCTTTGCACTACATTATTATACGTAATTGCCTTAATTACGTTGAAATGCCAACCTGGAATAATTTAGCAGCCAATTTCAATCCTTCATCACTTTCTAATGATTGTGATGCTGCGACTGAACTTTGCAAAGCAGCAATATTGAATAATACACAAACTTTCTCGTATGCCAACGTACTAATTGCTAAAAATATGAAATAACATTACGATTATGATATTTCTATATTATAATAATTACATAGTACATCTTATGCTATAACTTGTAATATTTTAAAAACAGAAATATTGCTGTAATCGGTAATGACTTTATCTTATCTATTAGCTACTTATTACTCTTGTCGGTTCAAGATCAAAATTAATCTATATCGCCTCATAGAAATAATTCCAAATAAGACAGTATAAAAAAATGTATTCGTGCAATATATTACGGATCTTACTTAAACTAAGCTTTCCACCAAATATAGTGCGATCAAATGCGTCTTTCCACTTAAAGGGTATTTGTAATTCATGGGCAGGTATTTTGCTCTCCAATGCACACAATTGATCATAGTAGCTACAAAGACAATTATACATTCTTATTTATTATGTTTTACACTACATGTAACAGGCTCTACGTGGTATAAATATCAATTATAAGAATCGTTAACTTTTTGACTAGCACTGAGATATTTGGAAGGTCATTTCAATCTTTCAGGCCTTTCCGTATACAGCAGCTACCCATAGAAAAAATGTTTTCAATTTTATAGCCATGCTTGTAATTGGCAATAGCGTTAAAGGGGGAGGCCTACCTAGAAATTTTCGAAAAATCGATTTTTCAATTTTTCTATTTTCTTGAAGTACGTCTTGAAAATACTTCCTGAAAGTGTCAAGTTAATCCGACCAAAATTGACAAAGTTATACGCGCATAAGTAGGTGGGTGTTCCTCGGTGTAGTGCTCAGACCCAAAACTTTAAACATATTTTCTTCAAAATCATGTTTTCAAAGTCGGTGACGCACATAACTCAAAAATTAATGAATCGATTTACTCGAGGTTTTGCAGGCTTATTTTAGGGTTAAAAATATAGGTGCATACAAAGTAATTTTTCCAAAATCGGGCCCGATAGCGTCTAGATAATTTCATATATTATCTAAAAAAATTCGATTTTTTAATTTTGGATGATCCTGCACCGAGCTACAATCACCACAAAATGCCTAAAAAAAGAGGACGTCGCGGGCATCGCCTATAACTCACAAACCTTCCAATACTTTTTACCACAAAAAATACTGAAATATCCGCAAGATGTACTATTTCCAATAGACTAACGTTTAATAATAAAAGTTTATCGGTTTTTCTAGAAAAAATTCCCAAAGAAGCATGCTGTTTTGACCGTTCTAGGTAGGCCTTCCCTCTTAAAGAACTTCTAAAGTCATCCGCACAGTGCAAAAAAAGCAAACATTCAGGGTATGGATTTATACTTTCGTTTTGCTAATGCTAGGTAAAGAGTTAACATCATTTTACTCTGCAATCATTAACTTAGAATTCTGTTCTAGTCTATTGCAATAAAAGCTGTGTCAGTAAATTGAACCTAGAGAACGCTACTAGAATTTAAAGCTTTGTAACAATAAAGCAATGTATATAGGATTGCATACTTTTTAAAAAACTTTTGTAATTATCAATAAAATAATACTTACAAAGTAATATTTCAAAGTGAGAGTCACAAATTTCAATGAAATTTGCATGAAAAGTAGTTCTCACGCAAGGGCTCTATCTTGCACAAAATACACACATGGAAATTTCAAGTATAACTTTTTTTATAATGCAAAAAAGCAAAGTTTCAGTTTACCTGTATTTTGTAATTGGATATACAGTTTTCACACACAAATATAGAGGAACATACATCGAGTAACGAAAATATTCGGCCACCAGGGTATGTTTGAATAAATCGATCTATATCCTAATTATTTATGAAGGAATCAAGTTTCTTTTTTTTCCCTGATGAGCCATTTAGCGTAGTTAACAAAAAATATAAAATTTATCGCAGTAGTGTATACCCGTTACATTTATATAAATGTTAAATGATATGGTAACCGACTTCCGCGTTACAAAAATATTCGGGCACTAAGTGCATTTTCCAGATTACACGTTCTAAGAAACCAGTAATACAGTAGTTCAAGTAATTACGTTAACTAGTTTTTACGTAAATTTCATGAAAATCGGTGACTGTCAGTTCGAGATGTTCTCTCGTTAGATAAAGGTGACTCATACCTGTATATAACCTCCAAAGAACTTTCATACTTCTCGAAAGCTCTCCATAAAGCATTGTTTCTTAGTTTACTAAAATCAGCTATTGCCTCTGTATAATCCTTTGGGTTATCCGCACTATTATATGTTGATTTAATTACGTTTGTAAGTGGTTTGATAACATCTACATCAGACGGTTTCTTTAACGGTAACGCAATTAGCTCAGCCATTTTGACGTATGAACCATTCCACGGAGTGCAAGCAATTCTCGGATGCCAGCAGTCGCCAGCCGCACTTACCGGCACTCACACAGTGCAAGATCGAAGAACCAATCACAGTTAGAGGAACGCCTACAGGTGAATTTACACGGTTTACTTTGGTTGGCTCTTTCACTGTGTGAGTAAGTTGGTGTGGGATAATTGCTTGCACTCCATGCTGACTGTGTGTATGTATGTACATACATGCTGTTCCGATCCTCGCTCTTGTGTGTGTGCGTGTATTATTGCATGTAGGTGTTATAAGATATCGGGATTTCGTGTTTCGAGGTAGAGTGTAATGGGGAAGATGACGTAAGCTCGGCGCAGAAGGCGCCACTAGCGCATGTACTGCGGTTTTGCATGAGTGCGCATGCTGAATGGTGTGCGCGCGAATTTTTCATTTGTGGAATGTATGAAGTTGGTAATTACATATTAATGTTGTTACTAGTGTTGGCTAGAACCGTGATTTGTGAATCACGAGTGATCCGATCACGTTCGTTCCCAATCACGGTGATTTTTCACAGTGATCCGTGATTTTCATGACCGTTTCTGATTGGTGCAAGTAGAACAGTGATTCGCGATTTTTGTGATCTGATTGGTGGAAAGCATAACTGCTCTTTGCACGCGCCACATAACCCCAATTTCTAATTTCTCTCGAAACATTCTCAAGTCCTCACTGTACTTATAGAATATCAGTTGTATATTTTGAACCTATGTAATCGTTCTTGATCTATTTAAATTAGCGAATATTTCTTCATTTTAGTTAAAAAGTATAATGTATATGTGAATACGTTAGCCAATCAAATCAGTGCGTGCATATATTGACTATTTATGAATGTATATATTATATTTACGCTGAATTAGCACGTTTTATTTGTAACACAAAATATATTGAAGTATTTTATAAAAAGTAATTCAATTATGAGCAAGAATTACGATTACAGTATTTACAGTGAGCAAATTCACTTGAGGTAAAATAATCACGGACGTGATTTAACTTAAATCACGCCCGTGATCGTGATTCTGCGATCCCGGTGATAAATCACTGTTAGTGATTTTACACTCCATCCCTAGTTGTTACGTATTTTAGCGAGGAAATTGCGATGTGAACGCAGGTTGGTGCCCGTAGAGCGCTGACCCGCTCTGCTCGTTGGAGTGCGGGTGTTTCAAATAAAACAAAGTACACAGAACTATTTCAAGTTAAACTTCAAAGTATATTTTAAACTGTTCAGCAAGCTGGTCAGCGACAGAATGCCTATAGCGTTTCAAAGTATCCTCCGAAGTCCTCGCTGAAGTCGTTGGCCGAATCCTCCTAGTCTAATCAAGATGGAGGATGCATCAGATCCAAGCGGTAGGCCGTCCTTCGGATGTCTATACGCCCCCGTGAATCGGCGTCCATCTTTCCCTCCGTCTTCGGATGGTGGTGGAAACTCGGTGGAAGCGCGCTTTTCCGTTACACATCAGTGTGCTCACGTGGGAAGAGAAAGTAGGCTCTGCTCCGAGGATCGAAAAAACAACCCTTGAAGGAAATTTATGACTTCCTTAGCGTCGCCAATACTTCTGGAGTCAATCAACACTCCTAAAGACTAACAAAGGACAAGACCTTCTCAAAAGATTACGTGACTTAGAAGAAACTCGCAACTCGTTTCGGGGTCTGTTAATTGGTGTCCTCTTCCTGTTTTCGAGCTCTGCTCAAGATCTTTCCCACGTATGCCACCCGCATCGCACATCCTTAATAATGCTTTCTCAATCACACACACAACATCTACTTTCAAATTTCGCTCCTGATTTATCTATCGATTACATACATTTCCGTGGCTACGTTCGCGTGATCATTTGCTTAATGATCAACAAGCAAATGCTTAAGTATTCGGCATCCTTTACTAGCTACTAGGTTAGTAGAGGATTTCGCATGCTTAAGCATTTGCTTAAGAATAAGTAGCGACTATGAATACCGGCCTAGGCAGTGGTCGAAAAATATGTTCCGCGTTTTCTATTGGTCGACGCAATTTGGGTCAAAACTGGAAGTAGAAGAAGCAAGTAAATAAGTAGAGAAAAAAGAGATACTGCATCTACCAATTGGATTCCACAACATTGAGTGAAAAGTGGGATCAGCAGCAAACTTCATTTAATACTGAAGTGCCCGCCAATTTGTGACTTCCACTTTTGACCAAAATTGACCAAAATGGTGGACACATTTTCCGATCACTACCTAGAGGATCACTACACTGCGTTCCACATTAGAGCATACTTGTTTCGCGCAGGGATACACTGTTGATTGATCCCAGATAGCACAACGTCTGGTAAAGTCTTAAAGACGTCCAAAAGGCGTCTTAAACACGTCTTAAAGACGTCTTGTTACAAATCAAGACGTTCAGACCAAAAATGGACATAAACTAGACGTCTCTAAGACGAGGTGTGCTATCTGGGATAGTAAACCGGGCAGGGAAAGTGCTACGACCACAGCCGACTCTACTACTAGCCATGCTATACAACGTGGCAACACCGCTCATGTGCGGATCGGGAGTCCTATTTTCAATAGTGGAGTTTTGTATTCAGCATTATAATTAACGTTATTTTGCGGTATAAAATTATACAAATATACAGTTTTTTGATTAATTAAATAAGGAATACGGTAGGTATATATATACACACATATATATATATATATATATATATATATATATATATATATATATCGAAGCCGGACTCTCGCGGTGTTGCCATTTTGCCTTCAGCACAGCTAGTACTAGAGTCGGCTGTGGCTACGACCAATCGCGAAAGTGCAACGACCAATCGCGTGTGTCAGAGCCGTGGGAGCTGCGCAGATCGGTCGCAAATCGGTAGGGGCGTCGGAATGCTCTTATATGGAACGCAGTGTAGTCAACGTATACTATGCACACACTGATTTGATTGGCTAAAGTATTCACATACATATATTATATTTTTTAACTAAAGTGAAGAAATATTCGTTATATTTAAATAGATCAAGAACGATTATATTCGTTCAAAATATGCAACTAAGATTCTATACCTTGATAATGTTTTGAGAGAAATTGGGGTTACGTGATGCGTGCAAAGGACGGTTATGCCCTCCACTAATAAAGAAGCGATCATAAAAAATCACGAATCACTTGTGAAAAATCACTGTAATTGGGAACAAACGTGATCTAATCACTCGTGTCGCGATTCTCAAGTAGCGAATTCGGTACATACCTCGCACTGACTCTGCACTGGTGCCAGAAAATGACTTGGATTGGTTGTTTCTGATAGAAAGGAAGATAGCTCTATAAGAATCAACCAATCCAAGTCATTTTTTGGCACCAATGCAGAATCAGTACGAGTACCGAATTCGCTATCAAATAATAGTCCTCTGTTTTAACTTCTAGCCAGTTCGAGTCAGTTCAAGTGCAGTTCGAGTTAAAATGAGTCAAAACTAATTAGAACCTGAACGTTAAGCATTGAAATATTTATATCGATAAGTGTTTATAAAAAATATTACGCACTGTTACTAAAATTTGTTGAAATTCTTTTCTATATACAATTTAAATACTATGGCTTTATCAGCAGATAGATTGTTTGAAGAAATTATAAACCTTAAATCTGTTCAACAGATGAAAGCCTCTATTGGTAGTGCAATTAAATATGGAACTATAGTTGGAGCAACAACAATTATTTCTGGCATCCTTGGTGGACCTATGGGACTTACAGCTGGTAATCATCGCTGGTGTTAAATACTTTGTCATAATGTTTATTTAGCTTGTAAAATATACATAATGAAAAAGTTTCTATTTTGAGGAGGTGTAATCAGCAGTTGTGTAGCTGGGTATATGTCACGTGAAACATTGCAATCTGTACCATATATACTCTGTGAGACCACTCCAAAAGAAAGAGAAAAACTGGTACAACTTGTACGTGATCTTCTTATATCAAAACATATATATACACTTCGTGATTTCATTCTTTCTATAAACAGTAATGAACAGTTAATAGAAGCAGTAATACAGATAATAATAATGTTTTTGTCTGAGATGGGATATAATTGTTATAAAACATGATTAAAAACAACAAACATGTATATTGTTTAACATTTAAGTACTTTTGCATTAAATATATTATATAACTACATTTACAAAAGTTTCATTATTTGATTTATTTATGTATTAAATATAATTGTATGAAATTACAATGTAGGATGAAGTATTTTTAACCATATCCTTGAATATCCTTGTGTTTGAATTTATGAAAAAGTAATAATAAGTAATATGAACGAAAGATAAAAACATCACACTTCTTAAATGTTAGATGCTGCACATTCATGCATTTTTATACGTCAGGGCAACTGAAAAGTGTAGTTTTTGTGCAATTTGTTTTGTGCAGTTAAAGCGTTCAATTTTTTAAAATGAAATAATGTGAGCTTACATCAAACACTTTGTCAAAGAGTCATATAATACATATCAGTCTGTTATATGTATAATAAATAAAGAAGACATTCATCACATTCTCAATTTTTAAATGAGATAAAAAGTAAAATTGGTTCTATTCGTATAATTCTCAGTAAATTAAATGACATTCATTCACAATGTTTAATTCCATTGTGTACACCAAAACAGAAATGATAAAGGATATTTTTTTATAATGAAAGAAAAAGATAATGACAAAAATACAACAAATGTATTGATACGCTGAAATGATTTTATTAATCTTTCACTGTTTATAAAACGATGCATATTTACGTTTAATCCATTGCGGTTCTATTTATTTTTGCCATTTCGATCGAATCATGCAACATAAAGTGGCCACTACTGTTGGCTACCGGGCACTGGCAGTAACGTGTACTTACATACTTTGCATTCATTTGATGATTTCAGCATTTAACTGATATAACACCACATTTAATTTAATAAATATATATTAAGTGTGGTAAAAATGTATGAAAATGGTTTATTATTATTTGTAATTTATAATTTATTACTGTAATGGTATCTTTTAAAACATTCTCAGATGTCCGGTTTAGACATTACCACGCATATTTCACTTTTCTTTCATCCAACATATTATGATAACATGGTGCACAATCTTTGCTTCTCTTATGGATGCAAACAATTATGTGTAATTAAAAAAATTGTTTACTGCATATCCATTTACTGTTTTGATTAGATACATATAGTTTATGTAAAATATAAGTATTTAATTATGCAGCAATGAAGTTGATGTATATTGAAGTAATTCTTAGTATCAATCATCAGCTGTTGCTGATGAAGCAACAACTAAGTACTTATATAAGTAATCGTGGTTGGCGATTTCGTTGACCTTGACATATGTTGTCGGGGGGATGATTCCGAGCAACTTTTTCCTATATAATATCTTACCGTCGTTCGGCTTTAGTTTTCGAGATATTCGCAAAAAGCTGTGATCGGTGATTGGTTTGGGTGAGATGGTTTAGCGCCCCCTCCTCACAGGAGGCCGTCAACTTTTGGGAAATTTACACATTTTTTTATCATATATTTCCCAAAATTTGGCGGCCCCCGCGTGGGAGACCGCTAAACCATTTAACCCAAACCCACTACCGATCACAGTTTTTAGCGAATATCTCGAAAACTACAGCCGAGCGACGGTCACATGTAAAGAGAAAAGTTGTTCAGAATGTTGACCTTGACAACATACCTATGTATGGTCAACAGGGTCAACGTCATTGGGTGTGGGTCACCTTTTGTCAATATTTACCATAATTTCGTTTCGGTTAATATCGTTCCTGCGTTTCCAAAAAAAACTCAAACATATTTTTAACAATTTTATTGCATTTGATAGTTATATTATAAAATATTATATATATTATGTATTATAGAAAAATAGAAAGTTTTGAGGCTTTCGGGCGTAAGCCGTGTCCAGGAGGGTAAGATTCCCAACGTTTCGCCATCATTGCAGTTAGCTTGACCAAGGGTCTGAGGATGCACTGACACTAATACTGAGCCAAGCTAGCTGTAATGCTGGCGATACGTTGGGAATCTCACCCTCCTGGACACGACTTACACCCGAAATCCTCAAACAATATAAACTGTATAAAAATATAGATTACACAAAATAAAATTTCGAAAGTACAGAATGTAGGTACAGTCTTCCCCGGATTATTGAATTGCTTTTTTCCCCGGGTCATCGGGAAAGACCTACCCACCCCACAGTTTTGTTACCTCGGTGCGAGCGAGGGCCTTTGGTCCCGGGTAGACCGCCCTTTGACTGCTGGGAGCAATAAAACCGTTGGGCCAGGTAAAATACCCAGTAGAGAAAAATAAAATGTTCATGTTTTTGATAAATGTTCATGAAAGTATTACCATTGGATTTTTTTAGGATTTCCCGCTGAAAATGAGTTCAAATATGGAGAAATTCGGTCCACTTTTAGTGAACGTAGTGTGTGTCGCAGGCCAGTCACCAGAAGCGTGTTTTCCACTTAATCCGGGGAACACTGGACTTCTAATCGTGTTTTCATAATAAAAAATAGACCGAATTGCTTCATGTTAATCGTCGTCGACATAAACTCGCCAATCCATCGGTAATACTCTCTTCCAGATGTAATCAGTAATATAAAAATTTTCATATTCAATATTGAATCTCAATTCGCCGTCGACCAAGAGTTTCCCGCTAGTACGCTATTTCACTCATTCTCGGTTTACATCGTTCAGTCTCCTTGTCAGACGGTTTCGGGCGAGGGTCTTGACAAGGGTCAGTTTATTAGGAGCTAACTACTTCCCCATGCCTCGGTTTATGGAGAAGTCCCCGGTCTCGCATCTTTTTTGATAATCCGGGGAAGACTGTATCTACTGTTCATATTCAGGCACAAATTCATGATGAAAATGAGGGGGCGCGCTAAATTTAAAGTTTTTAACATAAAGTGTGCATCGGAAACAAAATAATAACGTTATTAACCGGATTTTTATTTCGGTTATATCGTTTTTACTCCTGCAATAGCGTTAAAATTTTCGTTTCGTTTCTGATCCGGAAAAATATTTCGTTCTCGTTTCTCTTCCGTTCCGGCTCCTTCATTTTGACTTTCTTCGAGTTCAAAGGGTGGAGGTTTCACCACGTATTTCCTCACGAAGGAAACAAATAAATAAGGTAGGAGAGTAGAGTCATAATGAAAGGAATGGAAACGAGTGTTAATCAGAGGGATAAGGGATTACGAAAAAACTGGTTTTACATTCCGTGTGTACAAATTGTTATACAGTTGTAAAAATCGCTCAATGCTATTGTAAACATGTTCTTCATTCATCAAATTGCTTATTTTCCCCGTTTACTTGTTACTGTAGCATAGTTGAAAGGTTTTAACTGCTCACGACCATTTCTCCACTGTTACCTTTCATCTCGCCATGTGCTTCAGTTCTTATTGTACGTGCAACAAAGATATGTCACTCGGCATATTGGAATATTTACGCTTGCACGAGTGTCTGCATTGTGATGCGATTTTCAATTCTTCCCGTATCATTTTTATCGTTTGCTCCTTCCTAACAGCTGGGAGATAACGAACAAAGTGGCGAAACAATCGGATATTAAGGTAAATGTACCAGTGCCCGGCCATGTCCCAGTACCTGAACAGTAATGCGAATTTTATTTATTTTTAAGCTTAATTTTTAATGTAATTAAAAACAAAAAATGGTACCATAATGCACAAGTATTTAGCAATATTAATTAAAATCATTATTGTAGAAAATTAAAAATCATTAGATAGAAATAATTATTTTGTAACACTTCGTACGCATAGCAGATTTCGAGAAATTTCTTAAGCTTCTGTCAAGACACTTCTAACATTTACTAAGAAAATATTGACAGCATTTCTTATTTATATATTATAATAATACATTATTATAATAGTAAATAGATTTAAATTTAGTTTAAGATAGTTAAATTTGCAAGAAAAATGAATGTTTTTTAAAACAAGTCTACTGATACAAAATTTCGCGAATATAAGTAATTTAGACATGCATTTTTAGGTTGTCCGCTTACTGGGACGATACAATTCAGGTATTGGGACATGCAGTTTTAGGTTGTCCGGTTACTGGGACATTTGCATGTTTTTGTATTTTTATTAATAAATACGTCTATTATAATACATAAACTTTTTTTTCAATTTCCGATAGTATAACATATTATAAGATAACACCATAGTGTTATCTTCCACATTTCAACAACATTTTTTTATTTCATGATGGTTTTACAAATTAAATTAGGAGGCAAACTTTGCCGCTATTCCTTAAGCCCCTTAAGCGTCCGGGTATTGGTACATTTACCTTACTACTTATGGAGTGGTCGCTTACTAATTTTGCTTATCTAAAATCTTGCGATTCTACTGTACCTAAGATATCTATTTTTCGTCTTCCTCGATGCACTACTTTACTTTATACGTGTCATTGAACACAGTAATGGAGAACATATATTTATACGCTTGCACACACGGACATACACTCTCCTACCTCGTTGATCGCCTTTGTACTGTTGATCTTTACATAATTAGCATCAGTAAGCATTGTTACTTTAACATTCCATTAATTCATACATCTTATAGGAGTTATTTCGCGCTGTTCCTCTAATACAGAACGAAAAAATGAAACTGTTACTCTGGGTTGCACCTGCCTCATTCGGATGACCACCATCGTACTTCGTTAGAAGTCTTTTTCCGTTTGACAACCTTTCTGCATGCATTTTTACGATTCCTTATATCATTCGACCTCCTCAACCTTTTCTTTAAAAGTGGCGAATCACGCTTGCCGAATCATTTCTCTCACTGGTAGACACTTCAGCGACATATGAATTTTAATCCGTAGTTGGAAGCACGTCGTCCTGATAGTTCCATCAGGAGTAATATCTAAATATTCCTGAATAAAGTTTTAGTAACGATGTGAGTTGGTTGGTCCAATATCTCCATAAACTTGCTGTACTTCCTACCTCAATCTCATCAGCAAAGTAATGGCTATATCGCTTAAAAATTTCGTATCTAATTGTCACAAACAATGCAGTCCCCTTCGAAATAACACCCCTCGGACATGATACAATTACCGTCAGTGAGTTTTCCACTCTTCGTAGTAGGATCAGAAGTCATCTCTTGGGAGGCTCTTCATAATGTCGGTCACAGGCTCTTGGATATTGTTGTCACTATGAGTATGATAGCCTTGGGCATTTAGTTTCAGTTTCAGGAAGAAGTCACAGAGTGACTGATCAGGTGAAGTATTAGGCTGCAGTAGCAAAGAAATGAACTTTTTCATGACAAATTCACAAACTATCGCCGAATGTGCAGACGCATTTTCGTGATGCATGTTCCAATTGCCTGAAATTTCCGGTCAAATTCGAATTACCCTTCTCAAACATACCAGAAATTCAAGATTAAATTTCTGATTCACTGCTATACCCGGGATTACAAATTCCCTGTGTAGATTGTACACTCAGGTCGAGGCTCATCTTCCATCATTTTTCGTCCTTTCCAAAATACCTTATGCTAACGAAAGACTTGGGCATGAGATAAACATCATCACCAAACACATTTTTAGCTTTTTAGTACGATTTTGTGGGATTCTCTTTCAGTTTAAACTTTGAGTTCAAACTTGTTCTGTTGGTAGAGTGGGTAGGTATGTAGTTACCGGCTCGATGCAATTTTGTTTTTGCAGTGGCCAAAGTTTTCAAGTAAAAAACACAATCTCTTTTCTGACGCACCTCGTATGTTCCCTTTCCAACTGAATGCGATAGCATGCATAGGTCTCTTAAAATGATGTCATATTTATATGTATAGTCCATGATGTCTACCAATTGGTCTTCCGTGATGAGTACTTGACAAGTTAGGAGTAGCATCTGATGAAGGTAATCGGTAAAGACTTCGAAGTTTTTTCTCATTGCTGTGCTGGGCTGATGATGAAACGTAACTTGTAGGATTTCTCTACATTCAGATTCCAAACGAAACCATTCTATACCATTTTCCATAACATACTCATCTAAGAGATTTGCATGGCGATCTCTTAAACGAAGCTGAAGCTCCTTAAAATAATCCAGCAGCTCAGCTACCAGGGTAGTGCTCGATTATGTGGGATAGTCGTTAGTTTGCCAAGCTAGAAAATATTATTATTCTTCATAATTTCTCATGGTTACTCCGTTTTCTAATGATCTAGCTGTAATTCATACTCCGTGGCTGCTTTCTTCTCAGGTGAGATGTCTTCGTGTTGTAACATGGCTGTAATACTCTCGATGAGATTCGTAACATCAAAAGAACCGTCGCTTGCAGTTTTGTGTTGTATAAAAACGCTAAATCTATATAGAAATTGTGTCCTATGCGGATACGAATGTGATAGAATCAATGGAACACTCGAGAATGACAAACGCGGTGCTTTCATCATTTCCTTTGCTTGCTGACTCGTTAATTAGTTAAATTCCTGTGAACCTGCTCTCTGTTAATGGATTACAATCACAGTTATGATTACTATAGTTGCTGCGTATCACGAGCAGGTTCTTAAATCGCAGAAATGTTTCCAATTTGAAGATAATGAACTGATCTGTCGCATCAATCACTCTCGGAAACTTTTATATATTCGCAAATAATCTTCGCATTCATGCTTTGCATTATCCGAATCTTTGTGATGGTGATATATGCATATGATTACCGTTTAATGCAACAAGAACGGTTAAGCCGGGATTCCACCAGGAAGCTAAGCTAAGCTATGCTATGCTATGCTATGTTTTAGCTTAGCTTTTGGTGGAAACGGTTCCATAAAAATGTATTGAAGCTAATTTTTTTTAAACGTAGCATGCTATGGCATAGCATCGCATAGCTTAGCTTAGCTTCCAGATGGATTCCCGGCTTTAATAGAATAAAATTGTAATTTAAAATGTTGAGTAGCGTATACATAAAAATAATTAATATTTTCCTTTCTCCTACATTTTTTTTTAATTTGGCAGTATCTGTACAAGCTATACGCTGTTAGACTGCTTTGTTTCTTATTATCTGATGCCAACATTGCCTGACTGAAGTGAACATCCATGAATTCATCGTAATGATAATTACTCATGCACAAAAACTCCTTAGAATTAAGACCTAAATTTGTTTGAATGACTTATAATTGCTTACTTACAATTATATTATAGAATTAGTAATTGAACGATTTGTTTGTTTTTGTAAGTACTTGCCTTCAAGATTAAGAAGCAAATAGTCGATACAATCGTAGTAATACGATCTAACATCTGGATTGTCCAAAATCCAACTGATTTCGCGGTGACTTAACATGATCATGCTGCTGAAATAGAGCACGTGAATCGGATGCTATTCAAACATTTTCAATATTAAATGGCTGGTCGAAGTGCACCCATGTTTGATGGATCACCATCAAAATCATTCTACTGTATGATAAATGGATCAGGTACGTAACACGAACGAAAATCCCACGTGTTCTTTACAAATGATCGCGCCCGGTACACACTCATAAAATACGTGGATTTAAGAAACTAGAAAACTATGAAATTTTCAGTGTAAAGCGGTATCCTCATTTCACAGTGCTACAAATAAAAATTATAATCCTTAAAATGCTAATTTACTTCTACATAGCAAAATATAATATTCCTTTAGGTACTATACTAAAACTTTGGCATCATCATTGCAAGGTTTGAATTCCTATAGGCACATCATTTCTATATTGATATAACACGAACTTTTCTCTCACTTTTTTAACATTTCTACCAATTTCCTCGCGACGTTCTTGTGTTTATTCGATACAGCAACTTGCAATAATGTATTCCCCTGATCATTACGAGCTCCCGTGGCAGCTAGAAACTCGTCAGGATTTACTGTTCTTAGGCTACTGATAAGTGCAACATTCCCGCTTTCTGCATACACAAATAGTCTTTCAATTAATTTCAGGAAGTTAATAACATTTTGGTCGGTGGAAACGCTAACAGGTGTTTCATTTTTTTTGTTTTTAATGTTCCAAGCTGCACCATGTCTCAGTAAAGATTTGACAATCTCCGAAGATCCATTCTTAGCTGCTACGTGGAGAGATGTAGTACCGCTAATAGTGGTTTTAGCATTAATGAAAGCGATCAATCTTTCAGGACGCACATGCTGTAACAAAACTTCCATCATTTCTTTGTTACCCTTGGAAACAGCAATGTGTAGCGGTGTATTGCCCTTATTACTAGCTTGAGTAACATCACCTCCGTTTCCTAATAAGGTTTTTACAGTATTTATATCGTTACTATCAACAGCGTAATGTAGTTTCGTTCTACCATCATTATCCCTAGTATTAACATTTCTCTCTAAATATATATAATTCTTTGTGATATGTATGTTAGAATAGTCTGCATCAGTTAATCGATTATTGACTATCTTTGACAATTGTCCCACAAGATCACGAGTTCTTATAGTCTCTAGATGTTCAGACCCGTATAATTGGTTACACTTAGCAAGGACTTCCTGGAAAACTCTTAAGGCTTCGTTGTATTTTCTCAGCATTAAAAGTAACATTGCTATGCTATTTTTTGTATCTGTAAGTTTAGGATAATCATTTCCAAAAGTAATTGCTTGAAAATCTGCTACCTCTCTACAAATTTTCAAAGCTTCATCATACTTCCCCTGATCGTGTAATACCAGTGCTATATTATATTTAGCCTGGAACGTTTGAGGATAATTAGGAAACATCGTTTGTAACACATTAAAAACCTCTTGGAAGATTTGCAAAGCTTTCCCGCTCTCTCTTTTGTTATAAAAAAGCATGCCCATATTATTTTTTGTAGTTAAGGTGTCTAAATGATTTTCACCTAAGTTACGTTTTTGAATTCTAAGTATCTCTTCATACTCTCGAAATGCCTTATCGGATTTCCCTTGTTTCGAATATATTACAGCAATGGAATTTCTTACTTTAAGGGTATTAGGGTGGTCATCTCCTAAAATAACTTTCTTGCGTTTTAATACATCGTGATAAATTGTTAAAGCATCGCTATACTTCATTTGGTCATCAAGTATAAGTGCTTTAGTGTTTTGTGTAGCTATGATATCAATATTATCGGGAGGCAAAATATTTATCTGTTTTTCAAAAACATCTTGACATATTTCTAGCGCTCTGTCATATTCCCCTAGATTTCGTAGTATTTCAGCTAACTGGCGATGAGTACATAAAACGTCAGGATGATCTTTTCCAAAAATACCTATCTCAGCATCTAGTACACTTTGACAAGTCTCCAGAGCATCACTGTATTTGCCTTGTGATAAACGTATGCCAGTCTCATTCTTCAGTTTAGCTAGAATAGCAGCATGATTTTCTTCCAAAGTAGATTCATTGTACAGTCCTTCATAAATTTGTAAACTTTCATCGTATCTACCTAGATGAGAAAGCACCTGAGCAATGGAAGCCTTCGTTGCTAAAGTTTTAGAATCATTTGCCCCTAACTTGGCCACTTGAAGAACATGTACATCTTGAAAAATCTGTAAAGCTTTGTTGTGTTCACCTTTATGATCCCATATTTTACCTATATCATGTTTGACTAACAGAGTCACAGGATGATCAGTTCCTAATCTGTCTTCGTAAATCTTCAGCACTTCTTCGGAGTTCTTTAAAGCTTCGTTATATTTACTTTGTGCAACCAACACGTTAGATATATTACTTTTTGTTATCATCGATTCCCAGCTATTTAGCCCAAAAATATTGTTTTGGAAATTCAAAGCATCTTGAAGAGTTTTCAAGGCAATATCATATTTACCATGCTGCAGAAGCGCCATCCCTATATTGTTTAGTGTCGGGCAAAAACCTTGCAGATCATTATACTCTGGTGGTAGTCTATGAATTAGCTGTAATATATTTTCTCCAAATAAATACGCCTCCTCGAACCTCGCGCTAGCCATAAGTGCACAGCTAATGTAACTTGTAAGGTACAAAAACTCTTTTACTAGTTCGTTATACTTATTTGAATAATTCCAAACAGATATTGCATGATTAATATTTCTTGATGTCATATTATCTCTATTAAATAACTGTAGAGCTTTTATCAATATCTCTTGCTCCCGATTTTGCTTTTGCAAGTGCATTCTTATTACTTGCTGCACCAGCCTATGTACATTAAGCATCGCATGCTCTGGAGTAACCATAGAATATTGCTCTAGTAATTCAATAGCAGATGCTAATTTTTTTATGTTTCTCATTAAATTGGAAAACATATCTGTGGGTATACCTTCAGGAGCTAAGTAAGATATTATGTATAAAATCTCTAAAGCATCATTACCACCTTCTTTATGTTCTATCATATCTAAAGTAATATTCCAAGTCGTAAATACAGTTCTGGTATAATTGTTATCGCTATCTTCTGGAAACTCAAAATCCAGAACTTCATTGGCCTTTTCATTATACATCACTAGGTAATCCCTAATTTCGAACTTCGATCCTACATGTCTCAATTTCTTGTGAAAAACTCTTATGTACGCAACAGCTTGTTGCAACGCCAATGGAAGAAAATGTAACTGCCCTGCCAACTCTTTAATATCTTCTTCCTGTGCATCACTTTTTAGGTCGAGAGACATTTTAATGAACTCCATTGCCTCTTCCTGGCTAAGTACATCCAATTGTAATACTTTTATATTTTTTGGCCATTTCTGATTACGCGAAGTTATTAAAACATGAGGCTTATTATAAGTGGGCGATACACTTGGTAAAAATTGATCTATACCAGGATCAAAGTCATTTTGACTTTTATATTTCACAGCATTATCAAAAACAAAAAGACTCTTTCCACGAGAAAAGAACATATATACATCTTCAACTATGGAACTTATTTCCTTTTCTTCATTGTTCACATTTTTCGTACTAATTCTCAATATATCGCAACTTAATCTATGAAAAGATTCTGCAAGGTCTTGATAACTTTCAGCATTTATCCATATCACTTTATTATCATAGTCTGCAGCATATTGATTGCTGTATTTTCTAGCTAACTCAGTTTTACCTACTCCTCCAAGACCAATTATGGAAACCAGTGGTGAAGTTCCTGCTGTATCTGGACCATGTAATAGTATGTGTAAATGATCTAGTTCCCGAGTTCTACCACTAAACGACTTTACTGGATCTTTCATATTAAACCAAATAGGAAAGCTTATTTTTACTTTATCAAAGAACTCTTTTCCTTCTTCGTGAGATATAAATGGGCTACTCCTTTTACCTTGCAACCATGCCAACATTGTTAAAAAGAACTTATTATATACATTTTCGGTTGTAATATAATCAAATACTTTACCTATTTCATCTTTAATAATCTGACCTAACTCTTCTTCATTAGGCTGATTTATCGCAAATATAAGATGATTTAAAAACTCTTTTATCTCATCGTCAGAACATGAGATTTGTTTTTTTGGTAATTCAAGTTCATTATAAGTTTGTAAATTTGATTTTAATAAGATAGCAACGTCCTGATTGAATCTATAACGTACCGGCTGTTTTTCACCACACTCTATATCTAAAATATCATCTTTACCTACTATCCTCTCTACTTTAATCTGTGCCTTTTCCAAGTCATCGTAATTAAAACTTATATTAGTACAAATAATAATATCCTTTATTGTACCATTCTTAAATAACTCTTGTCCCTTAGAATCTTGATAGGAAAAGAAGTACTTTATTAAACTATAATCACCCTTAGGTTGTGTTAATAAATTTTTTACTGTAATCTTTTTTGATTCATCTAACTTGTGTTTAGCTTGCAAAAGGCGATACACTTTTTTACCATCTTCAATATATTCAAACACTAAATCATCGAACTTATTTGCTTCCTTTATTTCTGTACCTAAACGAAACGAATATTGCTGGGATATTCCACGCCATAAAAATAGCATCAATATCTTTAACTGGTAAATATTTCCATGAATTGCGTTTGATCGTCTTTCTTGTACGTTTTCCATGTTTGCATTTAGTACAATATTATTCTCTTTTTGTTGAAACTTTATATACATGTAGTTACTGTAATTGTCTATATGTTAAACGTATCTTACTAATATACCGACCTAAATATTACGAACTATAATGTACTGGGCATTTAAATTATGTTTCTAGCATTTAGATTACCTTGTGTTTGCAACTGAGGCTAACTACGTTTTAAAAGTTGAGACGTTTGCTCAAATCAGCGCAAATAAAGAAGGAACCTGACGGGGCCTTAAGTTAACTGAAGATGACTGAAGGGGGCGAGGCTAGTGATGGTTTTGGGGACGGGTTTTCTCGCGCATGCGCAGCGATTTTTAGCATCAGTATAGTGTTGCGTGGCCGTCTGGGAGATGTAATTTCCTCTTGGGGAATTCAGGCGCGGGACGTCGCCCGTGGAACGCCAAGGCGTTCTGCTCTTTGGACGCGGATTTTTAAAGATAATTATAATGATAAAGCTGATAATAGAATAATAAAACGTTTAAAACACACATAACTAATAACTTTAATGAGTTTAATGGAACGATTCGAATGAGTTTTTAAGAGTTTTCGATAACACGTCCGTTAGCTTTGAGTGTCAAGGCTTGAGTGAGTGTTACAAAGGCCAACGCTTTTTCTTCTTTTGTTCATTACAAAATGTTCTTAAAATATAAAAGCCGATCAAATATTTATAAACTAAATTCTTATTGGTCAATCTATTTTCTTTTCGGATATTGATTTTTAGAAACAAGCGTTTAACAACATTGCTCTGGAATTATACGCTTAGGAGAAGGGATCAAAGTGGAGTTCATTTATTCAAACACCCGTTTCCAAGTGGGTATTGATTAATTTATAATTTTGAAGTTTCCTTATTAAAAGAATCTCTAACTATTTTCAAACCCCTCGGGCTTGTGCGAACTTCGCTTTGCTTCCCTTTCCTATTACACTCGTATGATCCGTTTCGAACTTCGCGCTTCTAAAGTTTATTCCACACGCCGCTAGACGGGAGTCGCAACAATAGTACAAGTTTCGATAAAATCGGGTACCTTGATCACCCTGCTGCTTTCCCGCCAATAACACTATGGCCGGTATTCATAGTCTCTACTTATTCTTAAGCAAATGCTTAAGCATGCGGCATCCTTTACTAGCTATTAGGTTAGTAGAGAATGCCGCACGCTTAAGCATTTGCTTAAGAATAAGTAGCGACTATGAATACCGGCCATAGACGATCTTTAGAATAAGCAACGACTGAGAATATCGCCCCTACCCTATATTCCTGAAGAAAATGTGAAAGGTTGTGACATGACATCAGTGATACCAGATCGGGGACGGGTTTCCTCGAGAATTTCCCCCACCTCGCATGCATACTATGCAGGAGTCGCGTATGTGATCTACACGCACGTGATTAGTGCATAGTGTGCATGCGAGGTGGGGGAAACTCTCGAGGGAACCCGTCCCCGATCTGGCATCACTGCATGACATGAAGCCGCGTGATTCGTGAAGCCCATGGGCTAAAAAGATGGTCAGAGGGTGACACCAATGTATTATTTTGTCAGTTGCGTAACAGTACCCTCTATAGAGAAGTAATCCAACTAAATGACCGAAGGCGGTAAATTCGAAACTAGGATTAGAACCATCTGTTCTTGTGCGCGCGGTTTCTGATTGTGAGTTAAATGGATAACCCTATACTTTACAAATGATTGAAGTACTATGCTCTGTGCAACTACACAATCATATTTTATACATTTTATACCCTTTTAACAACAATTAGTTGGTCAAATATTGGATCATTTAGTAAATGAAATTTGGGAATATTAGTTGAAAATTACAAGTCGGTTAAAATTACAAGTGAGAATTTAATATGTCGACTATGATAACTTTTTACAATGATCTTCTCTTTAAGACATAATGCGTTTATTCAAATGTTGTAAGGAAATTTCAAACTTCCTCCTTTAATAGAAAATAATATCTTTATTTTCTGAGCTTCAGTAACCATTCCTCGGTTCCATAAATTTACTATTGTGACAACAATAATATCACGTCAAGATATTAAAAAGTAAGGAACATAATATATAATAAGATAATAACACCTGAAAGTTTGTTGTCACTTCGCATTCACCTTGTCACTCGCTGTCATCGCTGTCATCCGCTACACGGCTATTTACATCAAGCAATTGACGGCATATGTTTCATGCGCATCCATTCTACGCATCGCCTGAGTCGGAACGTGGGTAGGTAGGAAGGGGTTCCTTTCCCGGTGTGCATTTGTAGTAGTTGGAGCGATATGTTTTAGCCGAGTGAACGTAAAAACACGTCAATGCCAGTCAACCACAGTCGACAAGCTGATGAAATTTATGTTATAGTTAGCACTCACCTGAAATGTTTCTAGAATTTACCGTGCTCGTTGAATCATACGTGTTGGTCAATATTTTCTCTACCGTCAAGACGTGAAAATACTCTAATGCCAGGCAACGAATGGAATCACTTGAACGTGAAAACACGTCGATGCCAGTTAAAGAGAAGTGTTGCCGCGCGCATATACGCACACACGCATCATACATATTGTAATGTTCTGTAGAAAGAGTCATGGAATAATATTGTCGGTCCGTTAAAACTGTTTTATTTCGTCAAATATAAACGTGAAGTGTATTTTAAATAGATATATCGCGTGGTGGATATTTTACTTCGAAACTACTAAAGCAGAACGAGCTTTATAGGTATGTATGTGTGCACATGTTTTCATTGCTATGAACTATTTAGTTCACACACGTCGCTGTCTGTCACAAACTATCTGCGTCATCTTTAGATATCGAAGATGAGATTTTTGTGTTTTTAATGAAGCTTTATTTTGTTCTGTTACTATTCCTATAAATCAAGGTGAGAATAGTAATGAAAGATTATAAAGAAAGCAAACGAAGGTTGTGGCGATGTGAATTTTAATTTACAACGCAGCGACAAATACGTAGAATTATTATCTCTGCAGATCCCGAACCGTGTAAATAATACAATTCTCGTTTTCTACCGAAAACGCCGGAAGAGTAATGTAAACGTATTCCGATGATATAAAGATTAATTCATCTTGTTTTCGAGCCGCACTTCGGAATTTATATAGAAAGAACACTGTGGATTACATTGTAAAGTTACAGAAACAAAATCAAGATTATTCCTGTCTTATTTGTTAATAATACCTATCGGCAAAGCCTTTAAAGTAGAAACAGTATTACCATTTTGTGCTGTCAGTTAATAAAGTGAATTACGTCAAATATAAATAACCTATGATTATTATTGATGTGTAACAATTGTGGATACATGTGACAAGCATAAACCGTGTCCGATATATCGTCGATTAACATAAAACATATGTGAACAGTTGTATCTCTTATCGTTTGCAATAGAATTAACGTCTTTTCTCTTCTACTTTCCACTCTTATTTCCTTTGTTTACATAGGTTAATTCCACATTATAGAAATGACTCTTATCGAGGGTGTTGGAGATGAAGTCACAGATTTTTTCATTGTCGTGGTTGTCCTCTTAGTAGGCTGGCTTGCCTGGTGTTCTACGAGTATTATAGATCAGCCATTTAGACGCACAGTACTTATATTGCAAAGTCGAACAGTCCTACGCCTCGACGAACTCCGACCGAACCATCAAAATGTGAGTTCTTTTAATCGACGTCCAAACTCGGAGACGTCGGTCGAGGAATCTATAGAACCAGTTGTCGACGATAACAATGACAACTCACAGAGCTGTCCAGAGTCTTCTGTCGCAGGTGATAAATCCTATTTATCCCATTTGAAAATACTCGTGTAGAAACATAATAGAGAAATATTATAACTATCTGTTGCCTGTTGCGATAGACGCAGACAGAGGAATCTCTTCGGAAATACATAGAACACCTGAAGCGACTGCTACGGAGGAAGTACTTATTCAAGCCATGGATTCGTTTAATAGCGATAATACAATGTCTTTGCAAAGCCAAACCAAAATAGACGCAACCAAGGAAACAAGTATATCACCATGTACCGACACTGTAGATTGCGAACCTGAGAATCTTTCGATAAGCGATACTAATGAGATTAGTATAAAGCTTAAATTTATAAACGACGATCAGAAAGTGGTTGCCGGCAGCCTTCAAGAGCTGCTTGGAGATTTCAAAAGGTTATTTACCATCTACTACTGTATATTAAATGAAACGTTACGACAAATAAAGATACAGTAAAACTTTATGTATTTGTAGGAGACATTTCCAAATAGAACTGGAGGCACAGAAATTGGTACGTTTAGTTTTTAAAGGTAGGGTATTACAACCCGATAGTCAAACGTTAGAGCGATGCGGCTTATACAACAACTGTGTAGTTCATTGTTTGGTGCACCAACCTCAACCGAACCCTGTGCCCACTCAGGCGTCGACATTAGACAATTCATCATTAATTAATTTTAATCCTCAGACATATTCAGATATACCTGCTGGTACAGGAATTAGTTCGGTGCATAACGAGTGGGATTTGAGTAGACTCTTAGTGAGCATATTGACTCTTATGTTAGGCATCGCTTGGTATTCTCGATATCATTATGCTCAACTTTTTACTGCAACCACCACGCTTGCATTGTGTGCTCTCACTGCGATCTTCACTGTCTCCTTATTCAGTAACTTTTTTCCCGATCAAGAAAATATCAGAAACATCGAGTAAATTTGAACTTGGGGTATGTCGCGAAGTACTTTAAGATATTATTTTAAAACATGATTTTGTAACATTAACATCAACTATCCTTGACGTTAATGGAGAATACGAAGGGCTCTTCAGTGAACCATTTAAATTCATTGATTTCGATACAAAGCGAGATGCCATTGAGATATATTATCTAGGTTGCATTTTAATTGAAATGATTTAATTATGATGAAAATTTTACTTTGCGTATTTATAGATACTTTCTAGAGTTAACACAATGCTATTATTGAATAAGAAACGCGAGTACGTTGTTCTGTTAAATTTGTATCAAGAAGTGAATACTTTAAAATAAGTAGACGACATTTGTTCAGTTAAATATATCTGTGAAATTAATCTTTGATAAATATTATTCAACTGTTGAATTAGTTGTAATAAATACTATAAACTATGGTTACAATGGTGCTGTATTATATTATTTTCAAGAAACTGTTATATATTTACATGTTTGTAATTTGTTTTTATTGATTTTGAAAGTTATAATGCACATGTGACTTAAATTTTTAAATAAGCTATATACGATTATGAATTTATAAGTTGCAGTTACCATTACAATAAAATACGTTTAATTTCAATGCAAAATAATGATACTTTTATAAACATTCGAAACTTATCGTGCTAGAATGAGAGGTATGTATTAGGATAATTTAAACAATATTATATTCATTATTACGGAGAGATATGATTAAAATCGACGAGTGTGCACATAACTCGCAATATGTACATATATTAAATAATTTACTATAGAATAAACGCTGTGTTGTTTCGAGAAACCGATATCTGCTATCTGATAAGTTTGCAAAATATTTAATCACAAAGTACCATTACGATTATTTTATCGAATGTGATCCAATGTCTGTTTATTTAATGCTTCCTTGCATTACAATATCTTTAGCCTGCCAATTGAATTATATATATATATATATGGATTTATTTTTCACTTATTGTAGCGAAAGTAGAGTACAAATACGACGATATAAAAATATATCTATAAATATTATATAATTTAAAGTTATTTATTTCTCGATAGTACAAAATGGTTGTAGTTACATTTGCAGAAAAGAAAATTAACAACTTATAAAGCTTGTTACATAAATTAAATAGATAAATTACTCTGCGAGAACAATCAGCACTCTGAGGTTCATATTTAAATACACAACCTATGGTTTATAAGACATGATAGAATTCTGATTTTAATAGAACTATTTAATTATAAAAAATATTTGGGTGGGGCGCATATGATTAGATAAATAATGAACAAAAATAGGTCATTAACTTAATTGCAATGTCTTCCCATGTAATTTAGTTAACATCGTAGGTAAAGATTCAGCAATGTTTGCTTCGTTAAAGAAATAATGTAGCCGTTGTTTTAACATTGCATGATCTAAATTAAAGTTTCCTTTTGGGTTTTCTAAAAGAATAGTACCTTTTCCCATGGTACCATTGATATTAACAAATTTACAAACTGGATGCTTTGATGGTGCAGATGTTTCGGTTATAGGTGCACCAGCTTTTGTTACTTTTATCGTTTGTGTATGTAATGACGATACATCAAGCATCTTCGACATCAATTTATCGTCTTTGTACAAGTTATAAGGATATCCATGAATACCAAATATTAATTCAATCTCCTGCTTCAATTGCTCATAAGAAATAGGGACTAATGACTTTGGAGTTTCTAATAAAACAGTTCCTACTCTACTGGTCGCCCCAAATCGTGGCTTTATGCCTATAAGTTCAACATTTACATATTTTAATAAAGGCTCCTCGTCTGTTTCCGCATTTCCAGCTTGATGGATACTTTTCACTAAAACAAGTTTCATATCGATGCCTTTAATTTTTTGCATCTCTTCTATAATTACACTGGCACTTTTTGGCATTTTCGACATATCTTCCTGTGGTGTTTTAGTCGCAGTTTCAATAAAATCTTTATGGCTAACAATTACTTCTGCTAATTTACTATTCTGATCTTGGATTTTGTAATACGCAATTGCCCCATCGGACGGTACCAATTGAGCTTTCTTTCTCAATTTCTGAATTCTATTGATAACTTCCCGCGCTACTCCTTCGTTGTGCATATTCTCATCGGGAGTAACATCTAACAAAATTAAAACATTTCCTTCGCTATGGGCTTCGTATTGCGTAGATAATTGTTCGGCAGCTGGGCCCGTGAAGCTAAACATTAAACGCAAATCTTGCTCCCCCAACTTGTGGCCTTGTACAACAATTTCTTTCGTCGCAACAAACATCTGCAACTGTTCATCGGTTAGCTCTTTAATAGCTTGAGTAATCGATTTAAATTCAGCTTTAAAACGTGCTCCAAGTATTTTGTGATCGGGCTCTGCTCTTAACGTGACACCATACCTTTGTTTGTCTGTGGTAACTGTCAATTCTTTTACATTAAGCTCTTCGAGAATATACGATTTCAAGGAGATTATGTTTTCCAGTACTTTAGCGTCTTGATGAATTATTACAACTTCCGGCAGTGGATACTTTACGGGGATGGTTTTCCTATCTCTCGCAACACGTCCCAATTCAATTATAGTTTGCATGTATGATACAGCCTTCTCGATATTCTCATTAATTAATTGCGTACAGGACTCCGGTATCATTTGATAGTGAACGCTGTCCATATTAGTTTTAGACGACGGAAGTAATTTTGCCAAACGTTGAAACATAAATTCCGTTAAGAACGGCGTAAACGGTGCGTTTATACACACCATTGTGTAAAGAACGGAGAATAAAGTGTTCAATGCTTGCTGACAATCGGTTACACCACTTTCACCTTTTATACGTTTTCTGTTCATTCTCACATACCAATTAGTGAGATTGTCTATATACTTAACCAAATGTGGCACTACAGTGTACAATTTGTAACTTTGCATTTCTCGCTTAAAAAATTGCAATAACGTTTGCGTAAACGATGTAATCCATTTGTCCATTATATTATTAGAACAAACGTCTTTGCTATTATCGTATATAAAAGTGAGTTTCTCTTCTCTCTCGAATCTCTCAATATTTTGCATCAGAAATCTAAACGCGTTATACCAAGGCAGGAATACATCTTTTATAACGTCCCTAACTCCCTCTTCCTTAAAACGTAGATTTTCAGCTCTCACAACGGGAGAATTAATTAAGTACAAACGAAGAGCATCTGCTCCGTATTTATTAACAACTTCCACGGGATCTGGATAATTCTTCTTGCGTTTCGACATTTTCTGTCCATCGGAGGCGAGTATCAAACCGTTAGCAACGAGATTCTTGAACGGAGCTTTTCCGAAAAGAGCAGTCGATATGACTAAAAGAGTGTAGAACCACCCACGGGTTTGGTCGATACCTTCGCCAATAAAATCAGCCGGGAAGCTTTCTTCAAACGCTTTCCGATTCTCGAAAGGATAGTGCATTTGCGCATACGGCATTGAGCCGGATTCAAACCAGCAATCGAAGACTTCGGGTACGCGTTTTAAGGGTGGATATCCCGGTCGTTTCGATGGTATCGTTAAATGATCTATACTTTCCCTATGAATGTCCGTTACTTTCGTGTTAGTTAGTTGTTCTAATTCTGCGATACTTCCCACGCATACAATTTCTTGTCCATCATCCGAAATCCATAAAGGAATCGGATTACCCCAATAACGATTTCTACTAACAGCCCAATCGTGAGCGTCTCGTAACCAGTTGCCAAATCGTTTGTCTTTCACATAATCCGGTACCCAGTAAGTCTTGCTATTCGCTGCTATAAGTTTATCCTTTATAGCCTCTACCCTGACGAACCACGAAGGTACAGCTTTATAAATTAGCGGAGTGTCCGATCGCCAGCAGAATGGATAACTGTGTTTAGTTGTACTACTATGAATTAATCTTTTACTCGTTTGAAGATACTTGACGATTTCCTTGTCAGCATCTTTTACATACTTTCCGGCAAATTCGTGAACCGGCTCGACGAAATGTCCGCAGCTATCGATAGGGCATATAATTTCCTGATCCCTTGTTATGATCCCAGCTTCTAAGCAACATCGATAATCATCCTCTCCGAAATAAGGAGCTTGATGCACTATGCCTGTACCAGTCTCCGCGGTAACATATGCATCATTCAATACTACAAAAGCACCTTTCCCTCTTAAATTTTGAAAATATGGGAAAGGAGGATTATATACCTTTCCCTTTAAATCAGATCCCTTTCGTTTACCTTGGATGGTATACAGATCTTTAGATTTATATACAAGATCTAATCTGGATTCTAACATGATATAAGTGTTACCAGAGGAATGATCTTTAACTTCGACGTATTCAAAATTAGGATTACAACAAAGTGCCATATTGCTGGGTAGAGTCCACGGAGTAGTAGTCCAAGCGAGAAGAGCAACTCCTGGCTCGTCCACCAAAGGGAACGATACGACTATCGACGGGTCGACGACGTCTTTGTAATTTTGCCCCGATTCGAAATTGGATAACGGCGTATTACAGCCAGTGGAAAAAGGCATTACTTTAACGCCTTGGTACACGAGCCCTTTGTTATATAGCTCCTTGAAAATCCACCAAATAGACTCCATGTACCAGGGGTACAGTGTCTTGTAGTCGTTCTTAAAATCTATCCATCTGCCGATCCTACCCACTATCGTTTCCCATTCTGCCGCATATTTCATTACAATTTTTCTACATTCGTTATTGTAGTTCGCTATTCCTATTTTAAGAACATCATCGGGGCCCTTTATGCCTAGAGCCTTGTCTATTTCGAATTCGACAGGTAGACCGTGGGTATCCCAACCGAATCTTCTTTCGACGTGATGGCAAGTTTGATGAGCGTACCTCGTTAGAATGTCTTTTATCGTGCCGGCAAGTATGTGTCCGTAATGAGGTAATCCCGTAGCGAAAGGTGGACCATCGTAGAATGCATATGTCGGCTTTCCTTTCGACTGTTTTAGGCAATTTTGAAAAATATCGCATTTCTTCCAGAATTCCAAAATAATCTCCTCCTCCCTTGGAAAGTTTATTGTCTCCGGAAGCTTTTCCTTCATTTCTCACGAAACTCGGCGACTCTTTCGCGAACTATTTGAGACCGGCTGGTGCACTGATGCAATTACCAAATTCAAGACTACGTATCGAAGACACGTTACCGAATCGTTCGCAACTAAATCTTGGGGAGGTTAGCGCTACGTGCCACAGCACGTGTTTCTGGAAAGGTGAGAGTTGTCGAGTGTACACTCAAGTTGAGAACCTCAGGCATACGTTCACTCTATTTACAAATAATTTCTACTGCATGAAGCGAACACGTGCAGAGTTCAAAAGCTTATGTCGATGGAAAGATTGAAAAACGCGTACGCTTCGTTAAATGATTTTATTCAACTACAAACTCATTTGATCAAAAACTTTTTATTTCTTTTTGTGCAGTTAGTAAATAAAACAATATAAATATATATATAAAGCTATGTAATAAACATTTCAATTAAAAAACAATTCCGCGAAATATGTATACTGTTGTTCATTTGGTCTATTTCTCATTAAATTCTAGGTGTCTAAAATATTTATCATAGAAATAATATTATCTACTCACATGGAAAACTTTCTGTATATATATATACATAAAAAAATAAAAAGCATGTAGCGCGAGGAAAAATAATGCTGATGAATTTTAAGAAGTGGTAGAGGGAATAAAAACTAGCATTTTGAGATAGGGAACTGTGGTTTCAAAATGCATAATTGTGTCACTAAATTGAGTTCGAATAGGTGGAATTTCAGAATTCCTCAAATTAATTTTGCTTCCCACATTGTTAAAAATAGTACGTATATTTTCATGTTTATAAGCCCGATTTAGTGTACATTTCTGATCCGTAGTTTCCCATCTCAAAATACCCTTTTCGATCTCTTCTACGACACCTCAAAATTTATCAATGTTATTTTCTCGAATTCTGTATAACGTAAGAAAAATAAGCAGACCCGGCTGGTTGCGTGTGCAAAGTGCGCGATACACACAGGCGCCGCAAGATAAGAAGCTCCTAAAAGACCTAAAAAAAATGAGAAATTTTTAAGCAACCCAAATTTGTATGAGCAGATCTAGGGCGTAAGATCACATTGTACAGAGGTTCTAATTTGATTTTCATTTCCTGTCCTTTTTATTCGCAATTAATCCGAAAAAAAATTTTAAAAGGCGCCAGACACTTATCGCACACGCAAGGAAAACACCACGCGCCAGGCCTGGAAATAAGCATTCATGACTAGAAATTTCATAATATATATAGCACTTTCGCTTATGTGTATATAAATAAAACGTTTATGATTGTTGCGTGATCTGCTGTATCCTTTGCCGCGGTCCGCCTATGTAAATAACTTGTCTTTGTTCTTCCGGATGAATTAGTTCGTCCGTATGTTTCCAGCGCCATTTTTTCTCACTTTCTCTAACACGTCTGTGATCAATGTAGCTAATAACGCAACTTGTTGGAATCCATATGATGGCAGTAATAATTATAACAGCTCCGACTATATTATCTTTCAAGAACCTCATGACCTTATTAATATTTATGTCTTCGATAATGTCCCAGAATCTTTCCACCACGTCTTGAATTGTTTTCTCACAAATACCCTGCAAGCATTGTTTAACTTTCATATCTGTATACAAACTGCGCGATGAAATTCTTTAAGCAATGTTACCTTATTGCAGAAACCCTGGATGCAAGGTGTTCCATCGGGTAAAATGTCTTGCGGATCTATCGGAAAGCACGTTTCATTTAAGCTCATTCGACAACATCTTTTACAGGCATCTCCAACTGTAAATAAAAATCAGGTTTGAAGGCATATTATATTCAGTGCGCTATGTACAACGAAAGTACAATAAATAACAAGCATACTTGTGTCACACATGCAACTTTGCAAGCCTTGCGTCTCACAATATGGTACACATTTTCCAAGTCTACATTGACCTCTCTCGAGGCAACCTGTACCATCTTTCATCGGTGGAGATCTAGGACATTCGCTAGATGCTCCTGTACAGCGTGATTCTTGCTCGCAAGTAGCGTACTGTGCATCTCTGCACTTCACGCCTAATGGCATAAATGCGCAACCTTGGCAGCACGGTGAATTTTTGTCGCTGTAAAATTCGTTACGTCAGACAACACTTGAAAACGTCAGAAGGAATTTAAATACGTAAGTGGATGATTACCTGCAAACTGCTCCCTGATTTCTACGAAGCTTGCAATTTTTATCACAGCAAGCATCGTTATCCTCTGTTCCCAATAACCCTGCATCACACTCTTCATCTCCTTCGACCCGCAGATTACCGCAAAATGATTCCTCCGGTTCGGAGAAACAGCGACCCGACTTTGCTAGTAAAACTTTCCTGATGGATCTTAAACTACACGGCGAAAAGCGCTGATCCATAAATAATTCATAATTAATATTTTCTCAGCATTATTTTGTACGCTATTTACATTAACTAAACGTACCTTATTATTCACGTCATACCCACTGACACTGTAAGTGTACATTAAGTACGAGCCTCCTTGACTAGCACTCGGACTGCATTCCTGTTAACAAATTCGACTTGCTAAAGAACAAGGACTTCGGGATGTTTATAAACTGACTTAGAAAATTACTGTTATATCTGGATCATGCTCAGAGCCCCAGTTATGTCCAAATTCGTGAGCAGTGACTAGATCAGCTTCTCTTGTAATCACCCTTTGTCCATAATGATTCCTGCTAGAACTCAGCCCCGAATTCAGATACAATGTATAGCCGTTCTTGAAGTACTCTAACACGTAAAGATATAAAATAAAATTTGAATTTCTTCATAGCTTACATAGCGACAAATTAACGGAAAATTCTTTAATGTACCTGGCGTGCAGATCCCACCTACTGAATTCCTACGAGGTGACCCAACATACGCTAATCCTAATATACCGCCTTCAAATTTCAGATCAGTAAATAAATGTGCTAAACAAAAATCCTTGTGACTATATTCTCGACTGAACACCTAAATACCGTTTGGATAAAATTTTAAAACCACACTGTCGTCATTAAAATCGTAAGAATATTTTGAATAAAGATGACAAAGACGTTATTATACCTCTAGTAACGTGCGTACATCCCATTTTTCCCTAACCATATTGTAATGTGTTTCACCACCCCTAACACGAGTTGGTTCGCTGTGGACGACTATTTTCTTAATAACAAAACCCATTCCCTTGAATCCATCTTCTTCTTGCTGTTCCAGCCATAAAGTGTCATTATAAATTTTATGTACTCTATCGATTAAACTAATCTGTAAGGCGTAAACAATTTGTTACTCGATAAGGCAAAATCATCATCTTTTCCATTAACTGATACGGTTGCTTACCAAATAATTAATGGTAGTTTTTGTACTGCTAGCACCCATTTCTTGATAGAAACGGTAGTCGGCAACTAATAATAAAGGGCATCTCGTTTTCGTTGGTGTGTATTCGTAAGTCTCTGTTTGCCTTTTGGTTCTGGAATGTCGATCTGATTTGAGATCAGTTTCTCTTTCGTCATTTATTGGAATGTCTGTAGTATAGGTCTTGTGTGAATATCAAATTCAACGCTGCGCAAGTGTTTATAGAGGTCACAAACCTAATTCTTCTTTCACGTATCCACAGGTTTTTGGAGCACCGTGGGTATGACCTTCTCCATTTTGGAAATGTTCCCAACTCAATTGAACATCTGATGTTTTATAAATAATCATTGTTTCGTTCCCTAAGTGAGGTAAGTGCCTCCAAGATGGCTGAAATGGATAGAATGCTTTACGATTACTACAAAAACATGAATTGTATAATGTTACCGTGTTACTTAAACAATTCGATGCGTACCTCGATGTGAAATGTTTCGTCAGAAATCGTAATACTGGCCGTAAGCACTCCGTTGTCGATATGTATCTGTGCCTGAGAATCAATTTCACCGAACACGCGTCCATGATAAAAGCTCTCGTGGTCTAAAATTGTAAAATAGATTACGAGTATATTAATGAAAAATTACATTGAATAGCAGAATAGATGATCTGTATTGATATTATTTTACCTAAATGTATAGTTCTCTCCTTCCCGTCTCCGTTAATTTCGTATGCTTTAAACTTCGAATGAATAACTTCTCTTCTTGGTGTTAAAATTAAACGAAAATATCTATTAATAGAAAACGCACGTTAATGTTTTCCAAAAAAAAAAGTAAAAGACATTGTCATAATAATATCTTATATAATTAAATGACTTACCGTCCATGGGAATAAAACTCTAATTCGTTTATTTTATTGTAAGGATGATAGCTATGTTGAATACCTCGTTTTACAATTTTGTGTTGAATATGGGACGCGTGAAGTGTTTCATAATACTTTAAATTTCTATGAATACCATCTATAATAACATATTGGCAAAATGAATTAATAAGCTCAAAATTAGTTGTGTTTACTGTACAGTAAAAAAATTTGAAAACTCACAACTGTTTTGTATAATAAAAAATATATAGTACGTTAAAAATGAATTTCGAATGTCCATGTTTATTCAAAATATCTCATATTACTAACATGTTCTTTAGTATTATATTTCGAAGGTTATGCTTCATATTATATGCAGTTTTTCCTTTCCTCTATAATCTTTCCAAGAAAAGGTGACAGGTGTAAGCTGTCTTCCTTCTGATAAAAAGTATAAGTATCAATTATCAATACATTGCTTTACTGAACATGGAAAAGTATGTATGTATGTACATACATATTTATATGTACAGCCAGCTCATTCGATTGAGCTACTTCAAACCAAACAATCCAACATGTTGTAAGTGTAAGGTATATATATACATATATATAGCCGCTAGCAGCTCACTTCACATGTTTGGCATTCGTAGCAGGGTTGCCAATTTGGCTTTGGTGACTAGGGATGGAGTGCAAAATCACTAACAGTGATTTATCACAGAGATCGCAGACTGACAATCACGGTCGTGATTGAAGTTAAATCACGACTGTGATTGTTGCGGGGCCGGCTGGGAATTCTTGAGTTTCAATGGGAGTTCCGTCTGGTTCGGTGTCCGTGGAGCCCTGATGGGCTCAGCTCGCGAACGCGTGAATTTAAATAAACGAAATATTGAAGTGTTTTGTAACAAATAGTTTAGAACTGAATAAAACTTATTGAACTGAACTAAATTGAATCAATTAAATTACTCGGAACGATTAAGAACGAAACGAGGATATTTCAGGATTGAACAAGGCTGAATTTATTGTGACACGTCTAGACTGTTATAACGTTGAAGATCAAATGCAAGGGGAAGAAACAGGCTTCTTCTTACGTTCGTTCCTCTTTTCTTTATCAATACGTTATTTTCGAGCGATAAGGAAGGAGGCGAAGATAGATTTCTAATGTGATAGAGTTCATCCTTAACTCTATCCTGTTTAAACTTCGCGCTTTAGGAGCTTGCGCTGAACGCCACTAGAGCGAGGATCGCAACTTGCAACAGTGATTGTGATTTTTTTTAACTTGAGTGAATTGTTTTCTGTGATCGTAATTCTTGATCTTGATTGAATTATTTTTTATAAAATACTTCAATATAGCTTGTGTTACAGTCAAAGTGTGCTAATTTAGCGAATATATAGAATATACATTCATAAATAGTTAATGTATGCACGCACTGATTTGATTGGCTAAAGTATTCACATATATATTACACTTTTTAACTAAACGATTACATTGATTTAAAATATACAACTGAAATTCTATAAGAACAGTGAGAACTTGAGAATGTTTCGAGAGAAATTAAAAATTGGGGTTATGTGGCGCGTGCAAAGATCAGTTATGCTCTCCATCAATCAGAAACGATCACAAAAATCGCGAATAACTGTTCTGCCTGCACCAATCAGAAGCGATCAAGGATCACTGTTCTGTCTGCACCAATCAGAAGCGATCACGAAAATCATGTGAAAAATCACTGTGATTCGGAACGAACGCGATCGAATCACTCGTGATTCACAAATCACAGTTCTACCCAACACTATTGGTGACGCCAATTCCAGAAATCTGACTTTTTTCAACTTCGTTGGCATTGGAAAATTTAATTGGCTTTTTTTACAATCCTTTCCCTAAAACTTTTTTTTACATAATTTCAAACGGAATAATTTTGGATTGGTTAGCATCAGGAATTTAAGGAGCTTGCTACATTTATCCTTACTTGCCTAATAACTCCTGTAACCTGTAAGCAATACTGTAGTTGAGAGGATCTTTTCTCTTGTATCCTCCGTTAAAACAAAAGCAAGGAACAAAGCAGAACAAGGAGCAGCTGAAGCTCCTGCTTCTTGATGCCATTATAAAAATTAGAGCAGAACTAGGGTAAATGTCCCGATTACCGTGCCCTGTCTCTATTACCGTGCCCTTATGTTTAACGAAGCTGTACAAAAAAACTCGCATAAATAAATAAGGAAAGAAATTTTTTTAATTAAGTTAAACTATTAATGTATATGTTACAAACGAGAAGGTTGCATTTTTAAACAATTAAAGCATAGTAAAAAAAATTCAAAAATGCATATGAAGATTTCGATGGATTTACCTAAATCCTTACCGGAAACGGTAAGGAACACGTACTTTACAGAAGTGAATAAATTGATAATTATCATGATTTGCACTTATGTAAAGTGTTTATCATATCATAAAAGGTTCAAATTTTATGAAAAAATAGCAAAATGAGCACTTTTGAAACGTTTTCATATTTTCAAAGTCCCTATTACCGTGCTCCCTCGGTAGTGATCCTCCAGGGAGTGATCGGTATAACCGCAGCCATTTGGGGCAAAACCGGAAATAACATAACCTAAACATTCATTAAATCGTTTGCTTTCCAAGCTGATTGTTTATCTATCTCTTTCTATCCGTATTTCTGTCTCTTTCTTTCTTATAGTTTCTGTCTGTGTCTACTTCCGCTTTTGCCACAAATGGCGGCAACCAATCAGCGACGATACAGCTTGTTCCGATCACTCCTTGGAGGATAACTATCCCTCGGTGCCCAATGGCTCCCTCTGTAACTGTTAAACCTAACCTTACTTTCGTTTCTTAGAACGGGTGAACAGAAATTTATATTTGCATATTTTGCTTTTGTAATAAAAATGTCATATTAAAATTACATAAAAACACCTCTTGTAGAGCAAAAAATGTTTTGAACAGTTCAAAGTTAAAAGACATAACCTAACCGCGGGAACGGTATTCAAAAAAGTGGACGGTAATTGGGGGCACGGGAATAGGAACAACGCATTTTTCAGGGCACGGTAATTGGGACAAAAACATGTATTTATATTTCAATTGAAAAAAATATGAAAAATTAACATTTTCAACTCGAAAAAATGCCTTAATAAAGAGAAAAGTTCAAAACACGAGTATAAATTTTCACCAAGCAAAATTAAACTAATAGAAGTCAGTAATTAATTCCTTCGTGAGCAAGTCGCCGTCAAAGCACAGTAATTGGCACATCTACCCTATTAGCGTAAAAGTCGAAGAAATTCTGTTAGAACAGAAGTGAAAAATTCAAACGAGTCGATTACTGATAGCAGATTCGGCAACCTGCACTAGTGCGCACTGAGTGCGAGTTTTCTCGCTTCCAATTGGCTAAAAGTCCCACTCGGTGCGCACCAGTGCGACCGTCCGAATTCGCTATGACAGAACGGTCACGGCTGTATGGCGCTGTGGTTCGCGCCACAGAATCTCGCTTCATAGATGGGAATGCCGTTTTTCGTGACTGTGTGAGTGCAGGGATTGTTCGAGAATTATTTTTAGTCGGTGTATGCATGATACATCATGGCTGCATGTATGTACAACATGCCGCATTTAGAAGGCAGCTTAATATTCTCTAGAATATGCTAGAAGTTTTCTGGAACCGTGAAACAGAACGCTGCAGTCAGTACTCATCAGTATTGGTCAGTATTTACTAGTTGAGGTCAGTTGCGGTACGGTTGCTTCTTTGTGAAGTTGACATAGCCGTGTTTATACACAACACGTGTCATTAAACTAATTTAAGTTAGACTCAAAATGTCGCAGGAGGCAACTTTGTTGCATTGCTATCACCGTGGGTGTGGGAAAAAGTTCGATCCAACTGATAATAAGGAAGGTTCGTTATCCAGTTACACGTCGAAGAACGTTTAAATATATAATGATATGAAATAATAGTGAAAGAAATTTAATCGTTCTTCCTCCAATCCTCTAATAGTTAGGAAACTATACAATCACAGAAAGGTGTTTTATGATTACCTTTTTAGGAGATTGTATTCATCATCCTGGTCATCCGGTGTTTCACGACGCTTATAAAGGCTGGTCCTGTTGTAACAAAAAATGTACAGACTTCACCGAGTTTTTAAATATCAAAGGCTGTACAAAATCATGCCATTCGAACGTGAAGCCACCGGAATCAGAAAAACCCGCTGTTGACAAATCTAAAACTAACGAGATAATTGAAGTGAATGCTAAACGTCTTAATAATGAACCTGCTTTAGAAAGACCACCTTTCGATACGCCGCAAATCACTCTAACGCCGACCGTGTCGCCTACTTTATTACAACAAATTAAAGGATTAACCACTTCTGCACAAAGCAATATACTGGAAACAAAAGTTCAAGTTGGTCAAGGCTGTAAAAATAATTCGTGTAAAGCTGTATACCATGGTGTTGCGTCCGATGATGAAATATGTAATCATCATCCCGGTGTTCCCATTTTCCATGAAGGGATGAAATATTGGTCCTGTTGCCAAAAGAGAACTACAGACTTCTCTATGTTCTTAGAACAACCAGGGTGTACGCAAGGAAAACATACGTGGATTTTGAAGGTATATTATAACCATATTAAAATTATAATAATTACTTATTCAAGGTCAAAAAAGATGATCACGTAATAATTTTTTCATTATGAAATGTTGAGTATATGCAGAGCGAGTTAATACGAGCTGCCATCTGAAGTAACTCGTTATTTACTGATTCGGTCACAAATAGTTTTATATGAAATATATTGGTTTTGGTGGGGCTCGTCGAACAGACATATTTGATTTATTTTATATCTTATAGTTTCTGAGATATCAAGATGACCTTAAGCTTTACGAATGGGACAGGATATTTTTATTAGTACTGCGTTGTAGTCGATAAAAGGACGAATTCAGTGCCATATAGCAAAGTGACTTTGAGCCGACCTTCAACCATTTAAAAACTTGACGAGTTATTTCCGATAGCGGTTCTTATTGTACCACCTTGTATGATCATACATTCCAGTTAAAAACTTAAGGAAAATTCTGTTGGGCAACATTCCTTTAGGCCCCGATTCATTGAAAAAGTGTTCCTACTTATTATGCTACTCTCGATATAACTCAAAATATTCTAGAAAACTTTAATAATGTTAAATAATGCGATATTCGTCGTGTGTTTTAATAAAAAAAAGTATGGTCCAAACTTCAAACTAGAATCATTGTAAATTATTAATTGCGCAGTAGCTAAATATTTCATCGGCTTTACTAATTGAAGAATAATTCCTTACTTTTCAGAATACCAGTAAAAAAACGAAATGCAGAATGGATTGGCATCAGACAGGGACATTCGTTGTAGTTTCTGTTTTTGCAAAAAAATATCAACCAGACCAGTCGACCATTAAAGTGAATCCTATACGTTTATCCATAGATTTATTCTTCATAGAAGACAATTCAAGATATAATTGTGATTTAGAATTAAGAGGGGTATACATTTGAGATCTTTAAGCGATTCTTAACTAACCACTCCAGGAGTATTCTATTCACTGTGTAATATTGTTTAATTATCTGCTTTTATAGGTCGTTGATGTTGCGCAGAGCAGTGTAAGCATGCTTCCTACTAAAGTAGAAATTAAATTGAGAAAAGCAGAACCCGGCTCATGGGCGAAACTCTATTTTCATAATGCAACGGACAGGCAAACCGAAGGGAATGGTCAAGACGATGATAACATTAACGTACAAATTCAAGCTGTTGATCTTAGTGATCTCTAAACATTCGTGTCCGGAAGTTTCATTAAAGATGCAATTGCAATACATGTACCTATGTTATTTTTAAGGAAAATGTGTACTTTTATTTGAAGATACAATGAAATATTATTTTCTCAACGTTATCGGAATTGTATTTCCGAGGAAATGTGAATACTCAGTGTTTACTATGTTATTTCGATACAGAAAAGCTCTTGAGACTTTTCCAAGAAAATTCTTCGAAATTAAATTTTATGTTTATATTTATAGATTTCCCGAAATGAATAAATTCTTGTAGTTTAAACTGTTTAATGTACTTATAAGCTTTAAAATAAATATGATAAATTTACTTTGTTAGATGGAAGTAATATGTTCTAACCTATGTAATTCCTTACTTCTCATAAATAATTATACTTAAACACACTCACAGATAACATTTCCTTCATCTTACAATGATTCTGTATAAAACTAACCTAGGGTAGATGTCCCAATTACCATGCTTTGACGCCGACTTGCTCATGAAGGAATTAATTACTGACTTCTGTTACTTTAATTTTGCCTGGTGAAAATTTATATGGATGTTTTGAACTTTTCTCTTTATTGAGGTATTTTTTTCGGGTTAAAAATATTAAGTTTTTATATTTTTTTAATTAAAATAAAAATACATGTTTTTGTCCCAATTACCGTGCCCTGAAAAATGCGTTGTCCCTATTCCCGTGCTCTTTTTTGAATAGCGTTTCCGCGGGTAGGTTATGTCTATCAACTTTGAACTGTTCGACTTTACATTTTTTGCTCTACGAGAGGTGTTTTTACGTAATTTTAATATGACTTTTCATTACAAAAGCAAAATATGCAAATATAAAATTCTGTTCACCCGTTCTGAGAAACGAAGGTAAGGTTAGGTTTAGCAGTTACAGAGGGAGCCACTGGGCACCGAGGGAGTACGGTAATAGGGACAAGCGTTAAATTCCTGTCCCAATTACCGGATTCACTTTAAAAATACGAAAACGTTTCAAAAGTGCTCATTTTGCTATTTTTTCATAAAATTTGAACCTTTTATGATATAATAAACACTTTACATAAGTGCAAATCATGATAATTATCAATTTATTCACTTCTGTAAAGTACGTGTTCCTTACCGTTTTCGGTAAGGATTTAGGTAAATCCATCGAAATCTTCATATACATTTTTGAATTTTTTTTACTATGCTTTAATTGTTTAAAAATGCAACCTTCTCGTTTGTAACACATACATTAATAGTTTAACTTAATTAAAAAAAATTCTTTCCTTATTTATTTATGCGAGTTTTCTTGTACGACTTCTTTAAACATAAAGGCACGGTAATAGGGACAGGGCACGGTAATCGGGACATCTACCCTATTGCCATTAGTCTTTGTATCTCATGTTACACGAATAAACACAATTAGAAAACTGTTCGACGCAGAATTTTTACAATTATATACACACTAATTAAAAATTTCTGTTTTGCTTGAAATAACATTAAAAAAATTCACATGTTATATATTTATTTACATAGACTATTAACCTTTACCAAATTCTGCATTTAATATAGAAATAGAATATTGACGTGGCTAGTAGTTGTAATTTATTGTATAAAATAGTTTATTTAGGAAACATCATGACTACAGCTTCTGCTAAATTACGTGTAAGCAAGAATTATATTTATAAATTAATCAAAACATTATATATCATATTATATTTATTTCAGATACTTGCAATTCACGGATACGCTCAATCAGATATTATTTTTAAGACGAAATTGGGATCGTTAAGAAAAGGTTTTAAAAAGGATGTGGAATTTATATTTATAAGAGCACCGCATCAGGTTCCAATGAAAAGTAATTTTGGTGTGGACGAAGCAGAAGAAGGTATCGGTGCATAAAATTTATGCTCCGTTAAATAATAATTAGAAAATCCTGAAATGATTTAGTGTTAACAAGCGATGCTAAAATGCTAATATAATTTAATACCGAGTAGTAACGTACGGTACGAATCTTAGGATATGGATGGTGGTTTAATACCGAAGATTGCATATTCAAAGCAGTTACACCGAGCAATTTATCTGTAGGGTTTAAAGATAGCGTAACTTTAGTCGAAAGGACATTTGATGAATTCGGTCCGTTCGATGGTGTCTTAGGTTTTTCACAGGGTGCAGCTTTTGTTACTATACTTTGTTCTATGCAGCAAAAGAAATGTAAGTGTATTATGAACGTCGCAGTAGCTGTATGAGCTATATAAAGGTGTTTAGATTAAATGTATATTATTCTACAGTATTGCAAATCAAATTCGACTTTGCGATTATCATATCAGGATTTAAGTCTTTATGTAGGCCTCACGCAATGTATTATGACGAAAAAATAACTATACCTTCTTTACACGTTTACGGAGAGATCGATCAAGTAATTCCAACAGGTCAGATAGTTTTTTAATGCGTTATTCAAAGAAAAAGGGAACCGTTATTACTGTTATTCTTGTTTGCAGAAATGGCAGAAGAAGTTAGCGAATTGTTTATAAACAAGACAATATCGAAGCACGAGGGTGGTCACTACGTACCCAGTAAAAAAGAGTTTTATAAAGATTTCATTACAGAAATGTGCTTAAATAAAAAGAAAGATAATAATTAGCATTTACATATTGTACTAGGATATCCAAAGAATAGTGCGACATATCGCCATCCCATGCTAATCTATAGATACACATATTCCGGAAACTACATACATTAAATTAAAAAGAACTAGGACACAAGGGACATCTGAATGTGTAAAAGAAAAATTGTCGTTATTTTACAATCACATTTTTTTTTAAATGGCACAGAATATTTCTTGTACAAAGTAACAAACTGCGATGAAACCCGTTCAATCGTGTCAACTTTGTACGAAGGTTTAAGTCTGTAAACTAACAGTCAGTGCAGGCTACAAGTGTGTATACCAAATAGTGCCTTAGTTTATTCGTAGCTTATTTTCTTCCGGCAAATTATCAGCGTAAAAACACGCCAATGCCAGATAACAATTAGAATTCGGGTGTGGAAACATGACCAACCCAAGCAAATGGTTAAACGCTTAACCCTCGAATAACGGATGGCGCGACACGCGCACGGCGGAGGTCAAACATGGCCCATAATAAAATTACATACATACTTCAGTACCCTTCTCAGACATAATTTTCATACACTGCAGCTGATACAAATATATTATCTAACGTACCGCGGATTTGTAAATGTTATGGACATTATGTTTTCCAAATTCCCTTAGAAAGGTCTACATTCAAGTTAACTCAAAGATACTGTTTTTGGAGATACATGAATCAGTACCTAAATTAACACTTTTATTCTTTACATTGTGTCTAGCTCAGTTCGAGCAATTTAGATATAATTAAATTTTCACAAACAGAAGTCACAACTATAGAGACTGCAGAGACAGATTTACTTTAACTGTTTACAATTAATCTAGGATAAAAATTCGCAGATACATGGTCAGTGCATTACTCACAGAGATATTTGACATTAGAATTTAAGAGAATACTTGTCAGATATTCAAGTTTTTAGTTAAAAATGATTCACAATCTCAATTTGACTGACAAGGAAAGATCCCGAACTCGGAAATTTAAAAAATTCAGAGACTTTGTGAATATGTAGGGGATTTCCTCCTGATTACATCGCAATTTTTGTTTGCTACCCAAATTCACTTTAAGGGGGTGAAATTGACCCCTTAAATTCCGGCTATTTTGCGACTTTGTGTTATAACTCGCGAAGAATCGTAAGTTACCAAATGATAGTCCTAATTAAAAGAAGTAAGTTTTGTTTAGAAACTTCTTTTCTATCTCTTACAGATTGCGAGTTACAAATTAAAATCGGAAAATAGCCGAATTTTCAGGGGTTTGATTTCACCCCCTTAGAGTGAATTTGGGTAGCAAACAAAAATTGCGTTGTAATCAGGAGGAAATCCCCTACATATTCACAAAGTTTCAGAATCTTTTGAATTTCCAGCTTCGGGATCTTCCCTTGTGAGCAAATATTTTGAAGAAATGAGTAACTTTTCTTGTTTTAAGAAAGATTTTTAATTCCTAGGAAATAATTATGTGTTTAGTAAAGTGGCACTTACAATGAACAGAAATGGCGCTTTCAGAGGGTCGCACTGGGGTGCACCAAGTGCAAATATTAGCCAATCGGAAGCGAAAAAGTTCACACTCCTCGCTTCCAACTGGCTAAAATTTGTGTAAGTATTGCACATTAGCATAAGCATTTCATTATACATCTGCTTATTTCCATTACAGACGTGTCGCGAAATGTTTGGTTGAAATCGGTGTCTGTATAGCTGTGACTGTTCCTTCTCCAAACTGTAATGATTTCAAGCGATGTAATGATACAGCAAGATTCTGTATAGTAAATGTTGCACGAATGCAGTTAATATATTCATAAATTGCATAGAACTTCTGTAGGCATAATTCTATGCAATGTATATATGTAACATTTTTTTACAGAAACAGTTGAAAGAATATTTAAATAAAGTACGAAGTACTTAACAAAATCTGGCGAATAAAAGTATTATACTTTCTATTCAAAGTGATAGTTAGCCGAATGTATTATACTGACCAAATGTAATAAATATATTAAAATAATTTAGTACACTACACATTCATATTTTATCACATTTTGAAATTTCATAACTGTATAAATTAATAGTCAATATTTTCGCAATGAATAGTTCTTAATATTTTTGCAGAATGAGTAATAATCGACACTGTTACATATACCGTACAAAATTTAAGGCAATTGATGGAACTTTATAATTAAATAAGGTACATTGAAATTAGAGATAAATATATTGAAAGTATTACAAAGCATTGTAGGACAAAAGATACAAACTATAATTATAAATTACGTGTGACTGAGGTATTTCACCCGCCTCAGCATTAACAAAGTGTTGAAATTTTGTTGCAGCTACAGAAGACTATAATAAATTTAAAGGATGTATTAGATTGCGAAGTTAATTTTTTTATTATCCTCTTCAGTCAGGGGGTCCAAGTACAAGCAGTACTCGATCGTTAATCACAAAATGATAATCTGACAGTCACAAAATTATATCGAATTCAACACCTTATCATCAGCTAGTTCGCAGGGATTAATATCGCTTCAAGGCGACTGATCTTGGCCATTGGTTAACTGAGATTTCATGATCTCCGGTAAATCAGGCGGCACTGAGAATGGAGTCATCTCTAACGGTTCAAATTGACCATCTCTTTGACGTACAGCTAATCCTATTAATGCGGGCGACTGTGGTCTAGCAGTTACAGATGTTAGTCCATAATCAGACAGAAATTTAGTATCTGACATTAGAACATTGTCCTTATTAAACAGCTGTTGATTCGCAGGTGGTATTTTCAATATACCTGCGAAATAACTACCCTTTAAATTCTCGATTTACATTTAACAAGGATCGATAATATTGCATGTAAACTAGTAGAATGAAATAGAAAGAGATGTTCAATTCTCATTCGAAATGTCATTCATGTTTAGTCAACTAACGAGCATATAAATTACGTATCCCTCACCTTCTATAACTTTCTTAAGTTCAAGAACTACAGTGTTATCCTTTGCATCGGTAAATATCGTCATGTTCTTTCGTCGGATCATTAGAAACACATCCTACGGAAAATCTTGATTGGTATTTGAGGTTATCTCACTCCGAAGTAATTCGAACGCCTTACGAGAGGTAAGGAGATATGGAAAAAACTTACCATTACGTATATTTAGCTATGTACCTAAAACTGAGAAAAATAACTAGTACGTGCGCTATTTTGCAATGTTCCTTCGATTGTTGTTTACTTGCAAGTTCTCAGGTTAGAGGCGTAGAAGATTAAGTAAACATGCACGGACATTATAGTCATATAAAACGTTGCTTGATTGGTTCTTCTTTTTAAACGTAAACTATGTTTGGCGCGTTACCTGTTTCTTTAACCAATCGCAGACTAGATTCATATTTTACAGATAAATACAAAATTCTTAAGTTAGAGATGACATTATTTGAATACAGCACATATATAAGTATAATTAAGATAATAAATACAAAAATCTCTTGCTAAAGTTATTTGCGTTTTTTGCTTACTTTTATTATCAAAATATACGGAAACAGCAGTTTTACTGTAAATGTTATACATAAAATTTCAAACTTATATTAATTTTGTGCATCATCTGTCTCGAAGGTTTTTCAAAACTCGCGTGGCAAGTTAATTAAAGCATCGAATGCAAGGGTACATGTATTTAAACAAGAATCAAACAGCGTGATCTTTTTTATTAACCAATTAAAATTGTTAGTCAATTCTCTGATACGCGGAAGCACACGCCACGGTACTGCGCAAAACTAAAACTATAGTACATAGTCATTGGGGCTACATATATATCGTTTGGAAGCAGAATGTTGATTCTACCAGGGGATTCTATGTACGTGGTAGTTTTCAAGGGAAGGTCTTCGGCCTTAGTGATGCGGGGGCGTCGAACATTCGTGAATGAATGTTCCTTCCGCAATGACGTCACTGGTAGCCATCAGCCCATCCAGTTTATCCGTGAGAGAAGCGCGATCTATGAAGGGGCGCTTGCGCCTTTCATAAAGACCTGTGCGGCGCTCTTGAGCTTTCCAGTGGAGACTAGACGAAAGCGTCGCTATCCTTTCGACCATAGCTCGAGTTGCACTGTGACGGGACGAGATGCGACCGTGGCACCCATCCATGGGACATCTCTTCAGGAAAGTTACACGGTCACGAAATCGCAGAAACATTTAACGAGCAGTTGCAGCGAGAGGCCAGCAGCTCTGTCGCGATACATTCTGGTGTGCGGTGAATGTAATCGAGATTTCGAATAATGTACAACGGTTACTGAGGGAAAGGGACAGAGGGGAAGGAAAGGAGAGGCCCGGACATTTGCGCTGCGAATCACGCTGTCGTTTTTCGCTGGTTTACTTCTGCGTGTACAAAGCACGGTATTTTTTTTATTCTTATTGATCGATAAGCGCGAATTAGGTCGGCCACAAGTCGCGCCCCGGACAGTGGCAACATACGCGTAGGAATCGCAGAGGTGAAAATATTCATAATTGGTGTTCAAACGAGCACCAGCCGGCGTGTTCCACGATCCTTGTATGCTTTGAGCAACGTCGACGTATATGATGAAATTACAGCTGCTCGTAATCGAAACGGATTACTGCTGGAGGAAAGCGTTGCTTAGGTAAGTAGACGACCGCGAATTCTAACCAAGCTGCTTATGCCTTTAGCGCTTGTCAGTACTTAATGTTCAGCTTGTCTAGCAATACATATCTCGTTTATATGTTAATCCCTTTCACCGACATTGGATCACTCGTAAGGCGATCGGGCCATATTCTTATATCACTACTTTGCGGCACGTATCTCGCGAACTGCAGATGTCTATTCAACTCACTGCCTCGTTTAATCATCAATGAAAATGTCACTTTTATTCCGCAACCTAAAAGTCTGCAAATTAAGCTAAGCTGATGGCAATGATCGAATCATAATCATTTTTTTTTTACCTAATATAATTTATAAATTAGTTCGAGGTTTTTTGAATATTAAAATATATTTATGTATATTAGTTACTTTACGTTTCTGGTATTTATAAACAAGGATAATAATTACTATGGTAACGGTGCGATTAGGAGAAATATGTAGTTGTGTAATCGATTTCAATAAGAAATGAAATGCTTGGATGGAGATGTTATTGAAATATTTGAATTTACCGCCAATAAGCAGATCGATAAAGCGAACGATTAGCAACTGTCGATAGCAAACTTCAAGCGACTGCATACACAGTCGCCGCTACGCTATGCGCGTGCCGCTTTAAAGAATCCGATGGCTCGCACGAGAGGAAAGTGTGGCGATGATTCAGAACGTTCGCGTTTCTCGACTTGTCTCGTCCCTCTCGTTCTTCCCATTCGCGGCCCCCTGGCTGACGCCATCTTCAATTTTCTTTTTGTTTAAGTGTCAATTTTCTGGAACTGTACGATACAGTGGAACTCAGGGAAACGTTATGAGTGCGGACAGTGAGTGCAATGAACGACATCGAACCACCAATCTTCCGAATCGAAATGATAAAGTGATCGCGATATGAGTTTGCGTCGTAGATCTAGTCTCCAACCATCGCTGAAAGATTACGGACCAGAAAGGAGTCGTTAGCCGTCCAAGTGTCCATGTAAAAGTCATTCGCTAGAACTCTTCCCCTTTGAAGTATTGTTGGTTAGTTTATGTGTTGTTTGATAAATGTGTTTTGGCCGCCTTCCTGTTGCACACCCGCGGAACGCATTGTCCAAATGGAAAGTCCGGGTCTACATTTGTTGGTTATGTTTCTACTCAAACTGTCTGCCGTAAATCGCACGCTTCTCTAGCCCGTACCGAGTAGTGAGAAACGGGAAAGATATAGTAGTGCGTGTACGTAGAAATAAAATGCACAAGTTAAGATTACCTGTCAAGGTCGAATTGCCCAGTGCTTTAACAAGGTATGGTGATATTTGATCTACAGGTATCGAACACTCTTTCTCAGTTCTTCGTTTTCTTCGTTTTATCGTAACAATCTTTACATTAGCGCTTGCTGTTAAGTTACTTGATTCCAGGTTGTAAACAAGTGTGTTATGATTATCGGCAGATCGAAATTAGTTGTTTTTTGGTTATGTTGTGATGGTGTAACACAATTTTCTTCCGAATACGCAGCACGTTCTATTTGTGTATTCTACAGAATGCTAAAATAGTTATGATATTTGTATTCTTTAATATGAATATAATAATACGGTTGCATAATTGTAACAATCTGGAATTCGACATTTTTGTTTGTGAAATTTAAGTATCAATACGATATCGTTTAAGTTTATTAACATATTTCCTTATATTTTGAAAGTTTATATAAGTGACCAGATGTTTTATGTCCGGAAGGCGGGACGTTTCAAATAAAAAAAAAAACGCTTAACACGTTCGTGAGGACACCAGCTTCTTGGTTTATTTAATTGTGCGTCATTAAAATGCCTTGGAACTATATTTTTATGCGTTTATGAATATGAAAACTACAAAAAACATACTTCAGATAAATTAATACAAAAAAAAAAAAAAAAAACCGCTTCTTTTCATAACAAAAAATGAACTACATAGAAAATAGCAGACTCAATACAAAAAATGATTACGTACATCAATATAAAAAAGAACTATATAAATATAACCACCAGTATAAAGAATAATATTAAATAAACAATTACATTATTTATACATATTTTTCCGCAGAGTGAATATTTTTTAATAAATCTTCGTTACTTAAAACATTCTAATAAAATTCTTCGCTCAAGTTGGAAAAGTTGCACTTAACTTGTAATATTGTTTTCAACGTGAAAATGTTAAAAAGGTTGGATGTTCAATGCGGGACAGATTTTGGGATAGTTCTTAAATTCAGGACAGTCCCACATGATTCGGAACGTCTGGTCACTTCAATATTATTATACAATATACGACAGATTTTCAGGCTTGCGATGTCAGTCGCATATATTAACAGTAGGCACGAAATTAACGCTTACACAATATCATATATAAAAAATATGAAAATCAACAAAATTAGAAACACCTTAACGCGTTCTACCCGTTTCATTTTTCTCATACGATAAGACGTTAATTTTGTAAATTTCAGCGATATAGTCCGCTCGTGTCCCCTGTCGCAACATCCCGGGGTTAAATAATTTCGTGTACATTGACTTTAATATCGCGTTTAAATATAGGATTGTTTCATATATAAAGCCGATTTAATGCTTTGCTAATAATATTTGTTACCAAAATATAGTTACAAGCATGTGGCCCAAAGCGAATATTCTGCTTTTATAGAGCGTAAGAAATACTAAGTTCGTAAAAAACATGCATTCCTATAAGCATTTATCACGAATAATGGCGTAGTATCGCGTATTACTACAAACGCCAGTGCCCGGGGAGAATATCTGACGATTTGATTATGATTTATGAGCTAATTTTATGTTCTTACTCGTGGCAAGAAGCAATAAAAGTAATGGTCGAAATAAAATTCCTACCGGGATGAATGCGTATAATCGATATGTAGGGACATGACTACCAAAATGAGACTTAATTGACGTAAATCGTTACGTGAGGCCTTCGATGCGTATTATCACGAACGGACAAAGCCGAGACACGAACACGCCGACCGTATCTGCGTTGGCGTTGGCAACAAATTTGAGAACGTAGTGGAGGCGTGACGAGGCGATAATTTCGTCATCAGCGCGATGTTCTCTCAGCCAACGCTTGTTCTTTATTAATTGAGCTACAGTTGTTGAGACGTTCACTCCGCCATTCTTATGGAAAGCAGTTGACCTTGGCAGTCATAAAACCTAATGCAAGCTGCAGGGCCCTTCCCATTTCTATGTGACTCTCCTGTGCCACCCAGTTCCTCGTTTCTTGTGTTACACGGTACACCGAACCTTTCGAGTCGTCGTTTCGCAGTCGCTTTGCCGGTAAGGCTCAGACGCGTTGCCGCTGTCTTTCGTTTTATGAAAGCAGATCGCCGATTTGTAATTAGTATTGTATAAGTTGAAGACTCAGTGTAAATATTTACGAATCTCTACAGTGATAACAAAAATTAATCATCACGATGATAGAACATATAAAGTGCTTAGAAGAAAAGTGCCCCATTTATTTAGTGAAAAATGTGACAGATCAAAGGTACAAGTGACATATGAAAACTTGAAGCTTAAGATTTAAGTTAAGACTTTACATTTTTTGAATGCACGGAAGTCAAATAATATCCTTGTCGTCTACAGAATCGCTTTTTAAAGAAGAAGAATTCTTGCATGTTTGCAAATAAGTAAAGAATATACACTGCAGTACTCAAAATTGTCGAATTGTGGTCGTAAAAACGTAATGGAAAATTTTTTCCGCCTCGGCATATCACAAGTTGGGTGTTCTTCAGAGCCAGTGATCGATCATTTACGGTCGTCCGTCGAAGGGCGACAAAGTACAAGCGGGATCCCCCTGAAACCACCTGTATCCGTCGAGTGCGTGCGCACCCTCGTGTCGTAGTTCCTTAGGTACACGTGCACCGAGCGTTCCGTGCTGAGAACAACGCGGGTTATTCGACTCAACTGCTCGTCTATGCTACGGTTTCGCAATGTATTTTTGGCGTCGCACCTCGCACTCGATCAGTTTAAACCAAAATTGTGCCGTTTAAGTGTTTATTATTGGAACCTCGATCATTTAAACATCGGCTCTCTTACAGCCAATTCAGTAGAGGTGTAGGTATCCTTAATTGTGTCAATTCAGTGACACAGCCGCGTTATAATTTCATCGATACAGTTTCGAGTACCGTCGGTAATGTAAAGCGTACAGGAACCTTCGGATGTGACCGAGTAACACAGGTAGTTACGCGATTCTGGTAGTTTTACGCGTCGCACCTTTCACGAGACCTTGTGCAGTACATTCTGACTTCTTGACTTAAAAGTTGTGCTGCTGGATATTCGTCACTGTGATTCCGACTACGTCTAGCACGGCTTCACCCGTAACTGTGCCAGTGATGAACCGAGTTTGTTTAACAATGTCGATTTAAAGGTCATCGGTACAGTCTTCGAAACATCAAGTACGTCAAGTGTCGTTACAGGATAAATCAAATCACAATCCTCAAACACAGTCGAATAATGTGGTTCCAATTACGCACTTTTAAATGGTTCACCTTCATTCTTTATGCCCCTCTTCCCGTGTCTTTCAGATTCATACTATTCAACATTCACTGAACGTCAACCTGCTAACATTTTTTCGTTATTTACGCTTTAATGGATCTTGATCTCGCCTAGAATTGTATTTCTCTCGATGTCCAAGCCTTTCGTCTTATTGGGCGAGAGATTCGCGTATACGCGATGGTGCATGTAGGTTGACTATAGAGTACTGTTTTTATTAGTAATATGTTCACGTTGGTCTTTATCAGACTCATTCCACAGCGCAGTCTTTCTTCCTCCCCCTCTTCTTGACTTTGTGCCTGTTTCTGTCTTCTCGGTTTTCCCTTGCCTACTTACCGAGCTATGCAGTTCATAATATTTACACTGCACGCGAATATCAAGCCGGTATGAACTATTACCTTACTGGATGTGTTAGTGGACAATATTGGTGGCAGAGTTCATTTTTCTTTCCTTTCTCTGCATCATTGTTAGCATGTGCTCACTCAATCATTGGCAATGTTGCTTATTAAGTTTTTCCGAAATGGAATAAACAACAGCGTTGAACGTAACGCTTCACTTTTGTAGACGCTTTCGCGCTGCAGCAACGAACGTTTACTCGACGATGGCTTACGTAAGCGAGCAATTATTTTCTGTTTACGGTTGAACATGTATGTGCTTTTTCGAGGTTTTCAATAGTGCGGGCAAACAAAGCAGGTATATTGTAATACAGTGCTGTTTTATTTAGTACTTCGACGTTCGAGGCAGTAATTTTTTTATTGCCGTGTGAGCAACGAAACGCTTCTTCCTTTCCGGTTTAAATTTAGAACACATTTTAACCAGGTCATTTCTATTGTTTTTGATCGGAAATCATCTCAACAGAGCCTGCGTGTATCATGTTCGGCTCGAAATAAAATTGTATACATACAGTGAAGTGCTGGTGTTGAGTCAGCCTGAAGAACAGAAACGCGAAGAGCGGAAAGTGCAAAAGTCAGGTTAGAATTGGTCGCTTCAGTGACTAAAATACTTTTTTGACGATACAAAATTTACCTTCACGAAATAAGGATTATTTAAGAAAAATATCGTGAACGTTCTGTATTATTCGATGATGCTTGAGTAGCCTAACTTTCTCACATTAGTATCTAAGAATCTGCTAAACCATTAAAGGCGGAGTAAAGTACTTAATACTCGACCGAAGAATTAACGGTCGCCTAATTTGTTTTGTTCTTTGCGTGACGTCATGGGAACATAACCGTCCATATTCGTTACATCGTTTAATACAATTTCGTGCAATTCTGGAAATTATTAATTTCGATTTGTTTGTCCCTCGTCAACGCCGTTTCCGTTTGTTCTAAAATTTGTCAGAAAGTATGTAGTTTCTCAAACAATGCTGCTCGCTTGAAACTAGTATATCTACATAGTATGGAACGAATCAATATTTCCTACAATGTACAGGAAATTGAGGAAAGTCAGGCTTATTATTAATGCAAGAACGAACGAGGTAATGGATGGGCTGCCTTCCTGATATGCGAGTTTATGCGACTGCGACGCGACTTCTTACATCCTGTGCAACATGGTTGACCAGGGTCGGCGGAGAAAACTTTTCCCGAGTTGAGTTTGGGAGGGTGTACAAAATTAAAAGATCATATTTCAACAGGCTAAAAAACAGTAGTACGCGAATCAAAAATAAAAATGGCGGAATGCCTTCCAAATTCTGGAATGTGGAATTCCACACACAGCAAAATCTCAAGTGTGGAAAGTATGTGTGGAGTACCACACATTCCACACAACTCAGCCCAGCTCTGTGATTGACTATTCAAATTACAGGGGTATATACACGCTTGTAAACAAGTATGACGGGCATTCAACCAATCTTGATATAAGTCCAGTAATCTTGAATAAGTCCGTGTAAATGGTGGTGCTCATCGAGCGGGCAAGCTTATCCATCTGTAATTTAAGAATCGTCGAATCGCGATAAACGTTAAGTCAAAGTCGTAACCACCAGTGCCGTGATTAACGACATCAGATTTTATGGTCGTAGACCTTCAATCACGTGGTCACGATTACTGGCTTTCAGATACTTCAGAATTGATTAGAGTAATTATGCAGATGAGGGCTCGCCTATATCAATGATTTTTTAATATATTGTCAGCATCATGATTCTAAGCAATTTTTCCCTATACATATAGCCGTTGGATTTAGTTTTCGAGATATTCATGAAGAAACGTTTGACATTTTTAATTTGATGTGGGCTACGTATTATTTCATTTCCATGGTGAATTTAATATCAGTTAGAGGGATAGCTTCTTGAGAGCCTTGAATCCTGGAAGCCCCTCGAAGGGACTACCAAGGGACTGCCGGGGATTTACTAGAAATTTAAGCTAAGCTATGTTATGCTATGTTATACAGTATCCACCGAAGCGAAACTGTTCTACAAAATTTTAGAACCCCACTGCGTCCGCCGTGAGTTTGAGAGAATATGTGGGGTAGAGAACGTGTGAGAGCTCTGCTCGATCTGTTGTGAGTTTGGAGGAGGATAATTCGGGCTTTGAAATGCTGGTAGAAGCAACAACTCTTTTGCTGTACGGTAAAAGAAGAAGAAAACATCGGCTCTGGGTACTGGCTCTTATAAAGCAAAGAGGGGAGAGAGGAGAGTTCCACTTACATCTAGATTTTACTGACAATGATATCAGGACGTATTTCAGGATGCGAAGAGATCAGATTCAGTTGATTCTGGAGTCATGCATACGTTGCTAGTCGTAACAAGTTAAAACTGGCAAGCAGAAACAGTGGCGTTGCGGTCAAGTGATGGAGACATGGATGATTAGGGTTGTGGAGAGAGAAAACAGTACCTTGCTGTGTTTCCGAAAAATCGCTTGCGAGGGAATCTTTTGCTACCTTGAGCTAACTTGACTTCCGACAAAACATAGCACAGCTTAGCTAGCTTTTGGTGGAAACAAAGGCATTTTAAACTTAGCATAGCATAGCATAGTTTCTCTCAGCTTTCTTGTGGATCCCCGACTTTAGATAAAAAAATATGTTTCAAAAGCATTCTCTTCCTGCACAGTGTTGCCAGGTTTTTGACAAGAGTTTCGCAAACCGGGTTATCTAAAGTAGCCCAAAGTTGCAACAGTGCTGACAATCCCAGTAAGAAAATATTGAAAGTGTTTTTAACGCAGGAAGTTTAAAACTAAGTACTTTTGTTAGTATAATATATTTAATACGTACACAAAACTAAGTACTTTTGTTAGTATAATATATTTAATACGTACATGTATCTAACGAAGATAATGTATTTAATATTTTTTAAAACGACAGAGGTAATAAATCATTAAAAGAAGGGAGGATTTTATGCTTTCGTAAGAATTAGTTATTCTTTACTTCCATTATTCGAGAGGATACTAAGAATCATATTCAATGATATACACCTACTTAAAAATATGTATACTTAATAAATTGGATATTTAATTCACTGAAGTACTAAAGTAGTCTTTAAACGTATTATACTGAAAAAATATTTGGCGGGAAGAACATAAATACACCATTCGCAAATTCTTTTACCAACATAAAATGTTAAAACATACAAATTACCAACATAATAAACATTCATTATCAAGCCCATGTAAGCGTGTATTGAAATATTAAATTGCACTGAATTTGTTCTAAATAGTATCAGAATTTCAAATCGCCCAATTCCAACTTGCGATTTCTTCAAAATCGCCCAGTTTGCGACTTGCGATTTCCTCAAAATAGCCATCGCAATTTTGTTACAAAAGTCCCCAAAATTCCGATAAATCGCACATTTTGGCAACACTGAAATATATGTATCTACTCCTTCAAAAGCGGTAAATAGGTAGACAGCACACCAGCCACTTGCGGATGCGCACCATCCACGAGTTTTTGGTTCAAATCCTCATGACCATCCATTTCTGGAACACATTTTTTAATCTTAAATCTTCCAGAATTTGCCCCCGCAAATCTAGCCTCAGCCAACTACCGATCAGAGTCTTTTTGCGAATATCTCGAAAACTAAAACCGACCGGAGGTTAATGGATGGAAAAAAATTGCTCAGAATCATGATCCTGCCAACATATTTAAAAATCATTGAAATAGGTAAGGTGAACCCTCATCTGTATAATTACCCATCTTAAGATTATTTATAAACAGCTGATCGATTTGCGCCACGACGTTTGCCGATCGGTATCTGAGAAAGTAAGGCTTGCGCACGGGATAAGTTACCTACCAATGAAAATTAATAGTTTTTTCATTTTTCATTCCCTATGTGAAAATAAATCTAAATTATTTTTAATTGTACCTTGTTGTACCCTGCATGGTGGCTGCGCAATACGGTTGTGGGAGTAGGCACGTAGAGTTGGTGAGCGATCGAAGGATTAGGACCCGCCGGGTACATTTCACTACTGGTTGTTTCTTGAATAAGTCCAGAAAAATTGAACTAAGCTAACATAACTGCGTTTGTAAAAATTCCCTTTCTTCAAAATTCCGAAAAGGGTGTGGTGGAGGTGAATTTACGTGCCACTGATTCTGCGGAAAGAAACTCTTCGCTTTAACTACGGCATGGGTCTCTGATATTTTATACATTCGGTGCTTGAATGATTCATATTTATCTCTATTACTTAATAACGGAGTAGCTTATCGGGGCATGACAACTTAATGTATCATCGGTCTACGATATTCAGATACTTCCAGGCAATTCGGAATTCCGTTGATCAATTGTACATTACGTAGAATTAAAAATAGGCCGAATGAGGTTGCGCTTCGACTCATTTTTGTCAGAAAAGTCTCGTTTATCCATCAGTAATGTCCTTATGAAGAACTAATGAAAGATATAAAAATTTAGATTTTTGTTTGTGTCTGTAACGTGTTCAACGCGAGAAGACTTGATAGACTTGAAATTGTATTTCGGCAGACTAGCTGCCAAAGAGATTCGGATTCGAGACGCGAAACTCTTCGTACGGGATTCGACTGCTGATCAAACGATTCATCGGGCTGGTCGTGATAGTCTGCCAATCGAAGATTTGTCTAGTACGCCAATCACTCTGAATGGAGTTGTGAATCAGTTACACGAGGGAGTATGACATGATTCATGAACTGCAACAGTTTCTTCGTGGCGTAAACGTGTCTCATATCGAAAAACGAGTTTCCGCGATTCGCTCTGGAATGGAAAATGGATGCGGTGTACGTTTCCCATCTTATCTAATCATATTTCGTTCCTGGGATAATCGATTTCTTTAATGTGTGCCTACTTAATTCTTCAAATTTCTATTTATATATTTCGTATCAATACTCATGTGCAATTACCCGTTCTGCCGTCGTATATTAATTTTAGTTTCTTGTTATATACCAAAGACTACTAATCTGTTCATATAGGTAGTAGATAAGGTAAAGTTGGCGGTAGTAAACAGTGGCTGAGGATATACCAAGAGTATTCTCATGTACACTGTACATCGTACAGTAGACCGTCAATTATCCGAACTACTTGGGACTGAGGTGGTTCGGAAAATCGAATTGTTCGGATAATCGAACAGTTGGGAGAGTGGAGCATGTATGTACTTATCCAGTTTATAACTGTAGGAATTAAACTTAAAATACTGCTGCAATTTGAAGTGTAATGCTATATTACACAAAATATATGTGTACAATACATAGTTATTATATACTTCCAAGAAGTGGTGGGGACAGCGATAATGCAACACTGGTTCGGATACTTCGGATATTTGACACTCTGTTGTATTTAGATGGATGTATTCATGGTTAACTGTGAAGGCCCAGAAAAAAGGTAAACATTGTGATAAAAAAAAACCAGTTGCAAAACGTGTTGATAGAATACTTCCGTAACGGTTTATCTGAGATAAAACTCAAGTGTATTTTTAAACTTAGACTTGTACTTGTTGTAAATCGGGGTGAATTTAAAACAAATTGTGATTTAGATTATTGAGGCCGATTGGGAGAAAAAATTCCAATTTCTCACTGAGAAATTAATTGATCCTTTGGGCATAATAAATATTCTATTTAACTTAACAAAAAATAGTTAATTCACGTAACTAACATTTTTGAACATTCGAGGAAAATGAGGTTTTATAATTTTCTTTCTGCCATCCCCGTTTCCACTAAATTTTAAAAATTTAATCATCTCGTAACAGATTATATAATCTTTTGCAACATGTGCTCGGGCTGCAAATGTAGAATTAGCAAGGCAATTAAGTAAATGTCTCTGATAGGACATTTTAACTTTATAAAGGAAGTGAGATAGGATAATTTAACACAGAAAACGATTTAAATCGTACTTAATTTCTTTTTGTGTAATACATTGAAAGAAAAAGTAATTCATAATTTACAGCAAAAAATAATTATGATTTGAAAATAAAAGATACGAAATAAAAACAAAATGTAGCATAAACATCAAAATAATATGATTAAATAATTATTATGAACTTAGTTGTAATTAAATAATTAATTTGTAAAGAACCACTTGAACATAATCTCATCATCGCCATTATTATCAGGAATCAACTAGCTTAGAATGTCATGCTAAGATAAAATATCGTATCTGTATTTCAAGTTTTAATTAAGGCAACTATCTAGCTTACTAGATATTACATAGGCACTATAAACTAGTGAAACCATCTGTACAGCAGTTGAGACAAAGAAGTTAGAGTGTTTCGTGACTTTCAAAGCACATAGAGTATTCTAACTTTGCTTAAGAAGTGAAATCCAAACGGAAAAATGAAAAAAATGGTAGATAGGACATTTCAGCTAAGGAGGGCAGTATTATAGTTTTACATAATCTGTCAGTGTTCGAGGATCCTGTGTCAGTGTAGTGTTGAGTGATGTCAACGCGGTCCTGGAACACAGTTTCGGAAAAAACTCGAAGGATGGGCATCTTAGATCTCCCGGTATTTAAGAGCTTCTACCTCAATTTAAATCCTACAGCCGTCATAAGGATTCGTTTAATAACAGCCTGGCTGTACTTCGCCTTTTGCGCGTTATAAATGCTGTGTCCATTTTTTTGTTTCTCTCCTCTACCATATGCGTGATAAAGTCGTTAAATAAAACAAAAAAAATAAACACTGACATACTATCGTCATCAAAAGTGTACTTGGCAGCGTCTGCGGGTATTTCTACGATTTTTATTTCACTTGAAAGCATTTTCAGTGCAATCTTCTATGCAACTGACAAGGGAACATCAATTCAAAAAATTCCGAAACTCGGGAACCGTAGAATAATTTTTTTACCAAATGATAGATCTAATTAAAAGAAGTAACTTTTGTCTTTAAATTTTTTTCCATCTTTTACAGTTCGCGAGTCATAACACTTAATCGGAAAATAGTTCGAATTCTCAGGGGTTAATATTATCCCCTTCGAGTGAATTTGGGCAGCAAACAAAAATTGCGTTGTAGTCAGGAGGAAATCCCCCACATATTCACAGTTTCAGAATTTTTTGAATTTCTGGGTTCGGGACGTTCGCTTGTGAGTTACGACTGAGTCTGTTTAATTCTTTTGACAAATTTTCATACGCAGGCTTAATTATAAAAGACAGCTTACGATTCTATTCACCATATTTTCTAAGAGCATCTGCATGTTTCCAACTGCACCATGAAATGGAGTTTTGCAATTCATTTTCATCATTGACCTTGTCCTGAAGGAAAGGCTTCGTCTACCACTTAACTTATAGAAGAGTAATTCCCTCTACTTTAGGAATACCTACAATTAGTACATACTACTAATACGAAGTTAACAACACGTACCTACTTCTTTACTCGGTCTACCATTTTTTAACACAGTCACCCAAAATTAATTTGTTGAGTGATTAGTATACGCGTATCACGAAGGTTATCTTGTGCCTTACAACCGCAGGAGAATTGAAAAGACAATACGCGTATGTGCTTACAGCACTGTATACATCGCTAATCTTTGTTATTTTTGTAAGTTTATACATTGGCCTAGGCGGGATATATTTATAGTGACACTTACTTTTGGAAAATGTTTGATTTCTCGCGTCCAATAGAAGTGTAGGTACACAATTCCTTAACAAGAAAATCGAGCGCTCTCCCAGCTGCTCTGGTGGTGATACTTTTAACACATGAGTTTCGTCATTTATGCCATAACATTATTTAAAGTTTCAAATACCTATGTACAGTTTTGTCTCGAAAAGAACGCGCCGAGCCATAAATTACGGAAAAAGACGGAATAGGTTTCTCTGGCATTTCCCACTTGTCGCGGTAATTACAAAAGAAGTAGCGAGGATAGCGACGGCTTCTTTTCAAAACCGAAGACGGTAGGCTGTTTTCGAAACAGCATTAATTTTGATAACCAATTGGCTATTGAAATTTGGAATGTATATTAAAAATTGTAAAGTACCAGTAACAAAGTTAACAGGGTTAGTTTCCTATAATATTTCAAGCATGAAAAATTAAGTTAGTATTATTCATATTTCAAATGGGTAATATGAGAGTACTATAATATCAGATTTTGCAAGTAATTGCATTATTGACATTACGAAGATGTCAGTTGTTTCTTCGCAGTTCTAAAATAGTTATTTCAAACTTTGCACTTTCTGTACAATAATGAAGAGTAGTTTCTTATTTTAGAATCGATTATCATTAACATATCAAACTGAACCTGTATAATGCTTCACTTCTTAATTTGCGTCGGCGTGTCTTTGGGCCTGGGGACTTCTACACTGTGGTATATTTGTATTTGTCAAAAACTGTATTAGCAGCCCAATTAATTCTGTGTCTACTACACTGTGAAGAAACTGTTACCAGAATATATGTATTATATTATATCGATCTCCATGCTTCTTGCCCGGACTCCAAATAAAGGTTTGGTGTCAGAAATAGGATAGTCCCACAATGTGATAGTGTGGAAGCACGCGTGCGCATCAATATGTACTTTTCATGGTATTTGAATTGCACCTTATTGACTCAGAGACGGTCTGAACATTGTATCTTCGAGATTTCAAGCATCGTACACCGAGTTCCCTTGATTCTAGCACACGAATCGCATTCAACAGTGACAGAGCCGGTCCCTCCCAGGCACTCCCTATATCTCTTTCACTGTGTATATTACATCTTGTGTCATCGAATTATAATAACGTAGTGTTTGGATTCATTGTAATCAAGAAAATCTGAGGATGTCAGAGACACGACTTTCTCGAGGATACAATGAAAAATAAAAAAGTTGATCGTTGTCGCGCGAGCCACAAGAACGAACGAGTAGTTGCACTTGTGGCGCCTTATTATCTTATTCCTCGTCCTAGTCGCATGTTTGGTTTGCATAAATACGTTTCATCTGTTTAAAGAGAAAAAAAGAGAAGCGACTTAACTCGCAAATATGTTTAAACCATTATTTCAAGTAATACCTCCTGTGACAGTTAATACTGGCTTTATCGTTGCACGTTTGTTCTGCTGAAACAGATAAGCCTGTTACATACATGATACCGTTATAGGTATCGTGTCGTGTGTGTATTATTCTTTGCTTGAACGGCAGTTTGTATAGAACGTCTTTTAGTCATCCACTGCGAAAATGTTACTCACCTGTTGCAAAACTAGTGGGGACTTCGTGCGCGAAACATGTACTTATGTACGGTTTTCATCACTTTGTAGTGAATTTATTATTATTCTTTGCTGCTGTATCCCGTTGCAAGTGAGTGTATAATCGTAAAAAAAGTTACTTCCGTAATGTAAATTATCTTCAAATTTTTCGTTCAATAGGTCGTTGATATAGAAATAGGCTGTGAAAGAAATTGTAGGCATGTGAATAGGTGATGTGGATCGTGAGTGGCTTTTATCATCGTGGAAATGATGTGTTGCAATTGAGAAGTTAAATGCAGACTGGTGTAACTGATATTATATGGTTTAAGCAAGATCATATTCTAATGAAAGATAATCACAGACCAAATCCTGATGATACACTTTTGCACTCTGTGAATAATTTATTACTCAAAAAAACCCTGGTGTTAGTACTTCTAAATATATATTGTGAATATGAGTGTTACACGGCAGTGCCGTCTTAACTTGGAGGCGAAAGAGGCAGTATCCTCAGGGCCCTGGAGCTCAGGGGGCCCCCGAAAAATTGGAAAATTAAAAAAAGAGGGTTGTAAAAGCTAGAAAAAAAATGGAAATGGGACACAAACTGAATCTTTTCCTCGGTGTTAAATTGACACAGTGGTATAAGATCGATGAAATGACAAGGTAAACAGTTATTTTTCGATATTTTTTTATTCAAATTGATGAGTTAACATTTTCATCTTAGATTTTTCACAACTTTCGTCTAAAATAAAACGATGTGTAGGGCACACTGCTTGTTTACAAGAATCACAAATAATAGAACAGAATAACTTATCATGGGAAAACTGTGTCAAATTGACACGAGGGACGGTTGAGGGTTAAAATGAGGCCCGTTTTCGTGGAATGGACCCCACGTTTAATCTTATTTGTTTAATAGTTTTAATACTTAGGGTAAAGGACCCAGTTACTGCCACCTACCCAATTACTGTCACCCTAAGCTGTTTTACATAAAATAACGAATAAATCTTATAAAATGATACATAAAAAAAATTTAGCATACAATTCAAACTGTTATTTATACGATACAAAAAACAGTACTTAATTTTTTCTTCGTTAATTTGAATAAAACGATAAAAAAATTTATGCGGATATTAGGAGAATGGAAACGATGACTTCCTTACTAGCGAAAGAGAAAACAAGGCGTTAAAGAAAATGCTGTAATTGTAATATTTCAGCTATTCACGTAACAAAATATAATATTTTAAATAATATAAGCATCGTAGAAAGTAATAAAGATCCGAATTCAACGATTCATTAAGTCGTTTTACTTATTAATTGGATGACAGTGATTGGTACAAGCGTTTCAAGCATTTTTGTATTACTGTCATAGCAGTAATTGCTCATGTACATGACACGACGTAACCTTAAAATGACAGATAAACAGCATTAGGAGGTTAGCTGGCAGTAATTGGGGTGTCAGTAATTCAATCAAATACATTTGAAGGGTGTCAGTAATAGATCCCATAATATATTTTTAAAATTGATGAATTTATACACAAAAATCGAAGTTTTAAGATCCACCAAATTTTTTTCATCTAGTAAACATATTAAACAATAATAAATAACAAGAAAAACATATATTTTTAGTCTATAAGTACAAAACTATAAGATAATGTCAGCGTCAACGCATAATGTGTCAGTAATTGGGTCAGTTACCCTATTCCCATATGGAGCTCTTCTCAGGGCTCCCGAAAACGATAAGACGGCACTGTTACATAGTGATAATAACGATATCGTGTTTTTATTCATTCGATTTAATGAAATGAAGTCTTAAGTTTTATATACATATATACTCGACAAAATATGAACCTTTAAAATATTTTGTTTTTAATTGTATATGTATATTATGTATACATATAATGTCCGTTAGAGAAAACTCGTGTGTATGTTGATTCCTTGATTTTGATGCTTGATGAAGACATTCGTCAAACGTCTTAAAAAATGCTGATTCCTCTGGGCTTACGTTCACAATAAAACTTATCTGGAGAAAGTAGGCATTATTTTGAAACCATGCTTCATTAAAAAGATAGACAGTGGTTTATAAAAGTCGATTCAATGTAAATGTTTCGTTCGGGCTTCCAAGAAGTTTTAGTTGATCTTTCCACGGAAAAAGCATCCTGTTCTAGAAACTACTGATAAGCTCACGCTGTACAATATTTTATAATGTAATTTAAATATCTGACAGTCAATTGAAATTTCTGGAACACAATAAATTAGGGTGTTTCATATCATTTAGGCGTTACTGCAAAAGGAATTAGGCATCCAAAAACAGAATATATAATAAATATTCGTATACACTCCAATTGATGGCATTCCCAAGCTCCAGACGTTTTTAGTCCCAATTTCCAATAGTTCCCGTGACGAACTGAGCTAACCTAATTTATTTCACAATTAAAAGCTCATGACTAACTATGCAGTAACTAATTGAGCTTGTAATAAAGTCCTCGGTGGTCACTTTGAGCATTTTCTTTCAACACTCCTGTATGGATGGTACACGTAGGGTTGCCAACTTTTTTTCCGGGAAAATATAGTACTTTACGGCCAAATGTGATAAAAAATATAGTACATTGTAAAAAAATATAGTATTTTCGGGCGAAAGGGTACAAAATAAAACTAAATTAAAACAACATCTTATTTTTCAAATGTAAATTTCTTGTGCATTTTGCATTCCTAATTAATTTATTGTCTTTAACAAATATGTATGACAAAGGTTTGATCGCACTGAAAGTCCAAATTAACATAAGTATATGAGGAGCTCATTTTTTATGAGAGGTAGACTGGCTTTGTTTCTCTCCTCCCGCCACTTCATATTCATTACAGATAAAGTCCTCTCTTTTTTAAGTTTAAATTCGCAAATTAAAGTTTTGACGTTGCCATAGAATAAAAAAAAATAAGTAAAAATTGTGGAATTTTATCGATGTATCGGAAATATAGTATTTTTAAGTACTATATATTTTCCTACCAGTATACAATAGTACACCAGATAAAAATATAGTACAAGACTATATTTTATAGTACGGTTGGTAACCCTAACTATACCATATGTGTGTTGGGTAATAGAAAGATCTTCAAAGAATGCACATATGTACCCAAAGACGTTATGATAATTCAAGCACGTGCAAGCTTCATTCAAAGTCTGGTTACACACCCCACGTGATTTATTGAAACGTAAAAACGCCTGCACACTACGCGATTTATTTATAGCCTATAAAGAACGCCTACAACTGATTCAGGAAAATAGAAACGATAGATAAACGTTTATATAAACTGTTTAGATTGTTTTCCTGTCGTTAAACCGTCGCAGAAATTGTTGACATGTTATGAAACACCCTGTACGTTCAACACTGTGGCAACAATGCTTGGAAATGGTAGCAGCGTTTAAGAAATTTACATAGCATGTATATAATTGATAATAGTCTGAATTTCGACGTAATACTTTCATAAAGGCCGAAAAATATGAAAATTTTAATTTACTGTAGTGGATGACTCATGTAGCACACAGAGCTTATCTCTCTTGACGGTCGTCCGTCGGTTAAAGGCATGCCGCTGGTGTCTATGTATTTCAAGGTCAGCGGAGCAAATTTTGTCCGAGTGTGGAATTGAGAGGCGGGAGGAGTACAATTTAAGGCTACCCTTCGGTCAGAACGCTTGAAAAATACATGATTTTCATCAGGTTTTTGGACTTTATTACTGCATATTTGGAGAACAAATAAAAAAATTGTTTGAATTTGATAAATTTTTGTACCACTGTAGAAATTAGAGCTCTTGATGGGCGCCATCAGAACTCATGACAAGATCGTCTGAAATAAACTAAAAATATTCTTAAAATATATGTGAACGGTTATCGCCTTATCCGTCTTCATTGCAAACAAACAATCCGGCGATTTGTAGCACATGTTTAAACACAATGTTGCAAAGAAGCATGTTGCTCTACGCATACATCTGTCCATAAAAAAAATGGGTGACCAAAAATTGCTATTTGTGCATAAGGCGATAACCATTCACATATATTTAAGAATATTTTTAGTTTTTCTTTATTTCAGACGATCCTGTCACGAGTACTGATGGCGCCCGTTTGGAACTTTAATTTCTACAGTGGTACAATGAATGCTGTATATCTAATGCAAAAATTCATAAAACTCAAACAATACTTTTTTGCTTGTTCTCCAAATATGCAGTAATAAAGTCCAAAAAGCTTTTTTTACTGTATGTTGTTCAGTTTCTTTTTTTTAATTCACGACAATGACGTAGTTTTCAAGCGTTCTGACCGGAGGGTACTCTTATCAGATGAAATTTCAAGAGCTTAAAAAACATTACGTAGTACGCAATAAAAAAATAAGGATATTCTTCTGAATGGCCCCAGTATAAGTATTCAGCTAATAAAAAAAAACTAATAAATTCCCGAAGCAAAAATGTTAGATTTAGGGTCCACACAGCCCCCCCCCCCCCCCCCCCCCCCCCTCAACATCATGTCGCGCAGCCATTGGGGCCATTTGGAAGTATAGCCAAAAATAAAAAATGGTAAAATGTAAATTGCACACACAGCAAAATCTCAATACTCCACACATTCCAAATAATTTACGCCGCGCTTGATGTTTTTCAATTACTGTCGGTGTACCTATCTCATTCACTCTCTAGGGAAATCTAGCTAAGTGCAAAATAATGAAGTGTTACACTCCCTTTGCCCCGTTTATTGCAATCGCTAAGTCTCGACTAGAGCGCAGTGCAGTGAGAAAGACTGTACATCGAGTGAATTTGATTTCCTCGGACCACTTTATATGCGCAGTGATTCAGTGATCAGCCACTCAAATCTCGCCACAGCGTGCCTACAAGCGTTTCCGATGCGCGCCTGGTGGCGAAATTCGACACTATTAAGTGCTCTAAAGTGGTCGAAACTCGAAACCCGTAAAAATGATCCGTGCGCAGTTGCACCATTGGGAACATGTTTTTCTGCTGAATCGACATGCGCATCGACTGAAAACTTGCTCGGCGCGCAGTTGGACAGATGGGACTTTGCCTGACGGTCTTTTAGAATTTTTTTTAAGAATGTATCAACATCATTGCACCGTCATTTTTTATCAATTATGTCACGTCTTTGGCTATAATACTTAATTTTCCTGTGTAAAAATATGAGTCGTATAACACAGTTATCGGCGCTAGTTCCAAATGCGTCATTCGTTGCAGTGATTTGCAGTACCCACTCCTAATTAAACAGATTTCACACGAAAGAAAAAACCAAATTAGTTTCTTAAAATGTATTAGGAAATGCTGTTTCTGACGTTGCCGATGTCGAAAAAGATAATTTTTAAAGAAATGGCAGCACTCTGAATGAAACGTTCAATTTTCAAATAAAAAATCCGCCCGCCAAAAATTGCGCAAGAGTGTATCATATAGCCATGAAAAATTGGAAGTAAATCGTTTGAATAGTTTTAGAGTAATCGTGAGTACCGTGTTCGAAAACCTGTTTTTTAGAAAAATGCATTTGAAGTTCTCATCAACGTATGGCAACACGTGAGCATACTTAACTTCCATATCTTCGATATTTCTGTGCACATCGGTCCCAAATTTTGGGAAAACATTCTTGACATATTATATTACATACTGAAAATGTGTAAAAAAAAATCAATCTTTTTGGAATATCTAGGTGTATGTCCCCCCTTAAGTTTTAACCATAGGTGACTAAGGGGTCATCCTTAAATTACGTAAGGCTTTTTTTTGGGGGGGGGGGGGGGGGGAGTCAGCTAGCGTCTTCGTAATATTTTTTAACCTAATTTTCAACAAATACAAATTCTATCATTAATGTTCCAGAAAAGTAGTTTTAGTTTAAATTTCCCGAAACCGAGTTAAATGAATTATATAAACCTTTAAAAGAATTTTAGTAACTGAAAAAATTAAGTATAACAAATATTACGTAAGGAGGGAATTGGAATATCAAATCTTATGAATTCTTATACTGGGGGAGGTAGGGGCCAAGAATTCGCCAAAATTACCCTTACGTGATTTAAGAACGGCCCGTAACACAAGGGTTAGTTACTGGAAATAGTCGCGCTACAAGAGCCATCCCAAAAACCCGGAAAGAGTCAGTCACTCTTGAGCTTGCGTGTGCGACGTTTGTACTTACAGTTTTGATAATAATCCTTGCACTCTTATTATTAGCGAAATCGGTATCGTCGTTTCTCCGTGTCCGTTACTAGATTACATGGATAATGTGTAATACACGTGGGTGGTGATAAATTGTTAGGACTGATTCACACGAGCGGCACGTGTCATTCCTCACTCGCGTCAACATGACAGGACTGTCACAAAAAATTGCGTCACGTGAGAATGTTTCTATATAAGTATAGGCACTACAATATGATCCGTGCCGCTCGTGTGCACCGGCTCTAAAAGTGTTAGGCTTGCCCACTAGATATACCGAGCATTTTACATATCACATTATCGTGCCCACGTTATAACGATCAACGTAGATAACAATGTAACGAGCTGTTAAATCGTCGCAGTTCAGTAAGCATTTACTAAAGTGGTACATAAACGATTACCATGATCTGTCATTCATATTATAGAGCTGGAAACTATCGTACAGGGATACATACTATGTGCAGTGGCGGACTGGGTCTAAAAATATTGGTTGCCAGGAGACAAAGGGGTCCCACCCACACCTATAAGGCTATCACTTAATTTTCATAAGAAATAAATAAAATACATAGTGGCAAGAAAGTAAAATTCAAATTTTTGTGAAATGAATGTATATTTTTTTAGTAATATTGTCTGCCGTTTAAGGGCACTTGCCATCGGGCAAGCTGAAACTCTGACCAGTCCGCCACTGACTGTATGTGTGCATTTGCGACGAGTGTTGTGTTTAAAAAAGTTTGTGCATTTGCGAGGTGAAGATTCGTGCACATATTCATATTTGGAGCTTTCATGGTCCAACACGTTACTGCTGCAGGCATTTGGATGTATAAGTCAGTCCATTTTGATGAATACCCTGACATTTCACTGTAGCAAGCTTCATCGAGGGCTTGGAGAGTCACTGACATTATATCACCCGGAGGCCTCAAGTATCGTACATTTGTGCGCAATACTTTATCCATCGAATGGTAACCGTGATTTCCCTTTCTCGTTTTTCAATTAAATTGATTGCCAGTATATCAATAATTCATCGATTAAATGCGGCAAATAACACGGTGACGCGAAGTTATAATTAAGCTGAATGACCGCTAGATGACAAAGAATTTATTGTCTGCCGAGGAAAGGCTTCTCTATACAGCCCTTGTACGATAACCGCACAGTTGGTATTAGGGTCAAAGCTTTCCGGGCAATGTTGTGAATTCATGCGATTGTGTTTGTGGTCGTTCTAAACGAAGCTGTACAACGCGGTTGATCGACCATTTTTTAAAAAATTAGTTCTTTTAGACTTTATACTTGTCTATCAATATTTCAAATCGTATATATATTATCTCTATATCACTTTTGATATAGTGAACTTGACGAGTTGTTTCTGTTAAGTGAATATTCCTTGCAATTTCAGCGGTTTGTGGAAATTAAAATAACTCAATTTCTGCTGTTTGCAGCAACGTGGAATAGAAAGATACTTTTTGGAAAAAGACAATCTACAATTCTTATATATACAATTCTAGTAGATTGTTGTTCCATTGCTCTCAATTCTGGATCAGATAAAATTCTAAAATATTGCTACTTACAACTATTATAAGGGTGTATTATGCCTCTGGTGGGCGGGAAACCGAGTATAAGTCAAATTTTACTTCAAGCTTAAACAGTTTCTCTTTTTATTCTTTTTTTGTAAATCGAAGTTAAAAACAAAAGTTTCTTTTAACATATATGTTATCAACTTTCAAGTCCTAAATTTGACACCTGATTACATAGCATTTTAAATATTTCAAGTGTTTTCCTGCAAAACTAATAATTCTGACTTATACTCGTTTGCCCGCCCACCAAAGATATAGTATCAGTGTAGTACGATTGAGATTCAATTGGAAACTGAGATAGAGCATGTGCAGATGTGTGAAGAAGCTCATTGGTATGTTCCGAAACGACTGTAGGTATGTATGAACAATAGTAATACTTGGCTCAATAAAATTCTAATAGCGTTACTTCTGTATCTGTCATCATTAGGTCAGATGGTTGACTAACAGCTGTGAAATCACTTTGTACAAATGCAGAGGAATGGCTTGCAAGTAACCAGTTCTGGTTGTTCAAGAAGAGTGACTGTCTTGGTGTAATATAATCGTACAGATGTACTTAAAATTATTTTTTTAGACTACACATTTCATTAATAATTTCAAAACACCTCCATTATAAAGATAAGTTATAACGTGATATTTATGAAATGACAGGGTCAAATTTGAGAACATATTCATATGATTTTTACATGAAATATTATTTGATTTTAAGCTAGAATAAATATATTATGTGTCTCGAATAATTAATATTAAATCAATATTATAATTAATATTAAATTAATTAATAATAAATCTTATCTCTCTCGAAAAATATCTCGCTATGTATTTGCACTCGTCATATCTCAGTTTTTAGTCGAATCTTAAACTCAACATTTTTATTACACAATACAACCGTGCAGGACTTACAAGTGGCAAAACTTAAAAATTTTATCTGATCTCCCACCAGAGATACTTAACTCAAAAAGCGAAAATCCGAATATTTCGGGCTTTATAGAAAAGAAAGAGATTTTAGTCTGAGATTAAAACTTCATGAAACAAAAATTCAATTTTTGACTTTGTGGCAACCTTTTGAGCATTACTTACATTAAAAATCGTTTAAGGAATATCTCAGTAATTATTGGTTTTTGAACCAATATACTCTAATAGATTTTTACTTAGCGTTCAACACTCCTTCCAATTGTAGGGTCAGATTTTACCCATTACGATTAAAAAAAGTCAAGGCGACCTTCATATCTGGATAAAAAAGCAAAATCACAAAAAACCATTTACTGCACTGTATGCCTTCCTTGATTCCATGCAACTGTTGTTTCAATCATTGTTTCATATAACAAAGAGTTTACAAGTAATTTAGATGGCACACTTAGGTGAATCACCCTGTATAATAATAAATACGTATAATAAATCGAATGTTTTAAAAGTGATCAAGCAACCAAATTAGATCCTTTCGTTTGGAACGATCTTTTAGCAACATGAAGGCCAAAGGGATCGGGATTCCGACGCCTCAGCTGCCTCTGATAAATACAATTCCATTAATTCGATTGCACTCGTTGAGGCAGCTTTTAACGTCGCATAGATTAACGAGTGCTTTAAGGACATTTCAATTGTCGCTAAAGTGTTTCTGAAATCATATTTATCGCGATTTAGCGTTGAACTAAACGCGCTTGATTGCGAAAGAAATGGCGGATGTAACTTCTTCAAGCCTTATTGTGAACGCTTTACTATTTGTTGAAAAATTGAGAAAATACTGTTGAACATAATGAAAAGCGGAAGCGTCTTTATGAAAGAGTTGCTTCGTCCTCGAGTAGGTTTGCTGTATTGTATCCAAACGGAGGACATGTCCTCCTTTTTTGACCGATGCAGTGTCCTCCTATCACCCAAAAATGTTCTCCTTTTTTGTTTTATCCACAACTCAAGCGCTCCACTCGCCTCGGCTTCGTCTAGCAAAATTCCATCACTGATTACTAGATGCAAAAGTGAAAAAGAAGGGCGACCTAGTCTGAAATCGTTCGAAAAGGAGGACATCCAGGATTGTTCTCCTTCTTCATTTTTGGCTCTGGTAACCCTATCCCCGAGACAGATTCAACAAAACCAATCAAATTTGTTGATATTCAATACTTTAAATACGTTGTGTAGTATTTTAATATAAACATCTCAAAACCATTTTCTTTCATCGATAATTATGTACTTTCTTTTATGATGCAGAGTTCATGAAATACTGAAGCATATTTAAAATTAGAACTGATTGAAACTTATTCTATCCTATTGAACCAAGAACTTAATTATTTGGGTAATATTTTAAGTTTTTTGAAAAAAGTCGGTGTTTGAATAATTGGAATCAATTGTAAAATATAAATTCTTTGTTTCGATTCTTATTGGTCGTCTCCTCGAGTTATCCAAACCGATCCGGTTCTGTCTAGATACCTTAATTATGAAGTATCACACGATACTTTCTACCAATCTAAATCCATTATAATTTCTGCAGGAAGTTGACCATGTGACTGACACGCCAGACATGATCGGCTTCTATTGCCTGAGAGTTAGTAAAAGGCCAAAGGCTGAAAGGAATTAAGGGACTACACACAGGCTCAGAAATTATATGTACTTATCTTTAAAATTACCTTTTCATCAACATACATTTCATTTTAATCTCTGTCAATAATTGTGTATCCGGATACCACTTTCTATGTAGGCAAAATCATTCTGGATCCTCATTCTTTGCACGATTTTACACTGATTTATGTTTTCAAATTACAAATTTATAGATACAGTGCCGGACAAAAGTATTGAGACACCCTTTACAACAGAATAACTTTTTTAAAATTGGTCCGAGCGATTTGAGTACTTTTTGAGGAGTTAGAATGATTAATTTACTAGGTGACGTGTTTCGTCGTTTTGGAAAAATTGCAATTGCTAGGAATAGCGAAGAAAATAGTGAATGTCGCTTTTTCAACTTTTTTATCTGATCCTGTAATGAACATTAAAAAATCCCGTTTGTAGATTTAAGATGCATGCTATATACATGCATCGAAATATGTAAAATCTTTAGGTTTATTACAGTTATAGGCCGAAATCTGTGATTTTCACCACTTTTAATTGTTTGTAGCTCATAGTTACGCTAACAGATTTCGATGAAATTTTCAGCATGTTTACAACTCACATAAATCTAAAAATGTGATTTTTAAATTTTCATTACAGACTCTGATAAAAGAATTAAAAAAGCGACCTTCACTATTTTCTTTGCTATTCCGACCAAATACATTTTTTTTCCAAAACGACAAAACATTACTTAACCAACTAATCCTTCTGGGTTCTAAAAAAAGTCAAGTCGTCTGGACCAATTTTAAAAAAGTTATTCTATTTTAAAAGGTGTCCCAATACTTTTGTCTGGCACTGTAAAGTTTTAAGTGTAAGGACTTCAAACATATTTATACGTCTATTCAACGACCGAAGTATCCAAACAACGGAAGCCGTAGTTATGTGGATTATGAATATAAGAATAGAAATATTTTAAAAGTGAATTGTGCAGAACATAAAATTGTTACACACTGTATAGCAATATTTTTCATTGTGACTGTTTATTTCCTAATTTATAATATGTGGTATAATAATTGTTACATCTTGCGAATGTATTCATTATTTGCGTACTCATCACAAATTGGCACCGATAATTTTCGCAACATTTATGCCATTTTCTGTATTTTCTGATTGGGGTGTTGTGACACGTGTAGTATAACTCTACTACATACTTGATTTATTACACTTGCATCTCATTGCCGTCGAGCAGAACCATACACTGAACGGACGTCGCGGTTGTTGTGACTGGCCTGTTCATCGTACTGCCAACTGCTACTTTTGTAAAAAAATGTCTCATTATTCGAACATTTAAGGATCGCTATTCAAGAATTGTGTATGGCGACTGTTTGCTTCTTCGTCAGTGAATTATTATTTTCAACTTTATTATTTTAAAAAAACTGTTGACCACCTGGTCATTCGTTTGCGTGTACTATGTATGCGGTTCTAATATTTGGTCCACTATACATATTTTCGCCAGATCCTATTTTATTGTAAAACCGAACAATTTTCTGTTTCAATTTATTTTTTGGTCCCGAAACGATAATATCCGCGTGCGTCGTGGATAGAACATTTTTTCAGAAAATACGGACAAATCGTAACATTTTAGTGGAGAGCAAAAGGGGACGTGGAAAAGTTTTTACCTGATTTCCTTATATATATATAGGATAGACGGTTACTTTTGTGAGTAACTGAATATCAGTGTGCCACCTAAATTATATATATAACATATTTTACAAATTAAATCGATTTCGAAGTAAGAATTCGCAATTTTAATTCACATTAATATAAACCTTGATCAATATACTTTTGTTTTGGGTGCATTCAATTGTACACAGTTTATTTAAAAGAGTATTATTATCCGTGGAATTAGCAAAGATCGTGCAAAAAATATACACCCAAATTCAATATTTATTTTATAGAAGCGTAATTAGAATAAATTAATATTCTTTTAATATATCTTGCGAAACTGCAGTTTTCATTAGAGAAACCGAGATCCGATAAGTCTAGAGTCGTCTAATAAGTTCTGTGAGAATTTACTGAGACCAACAATCAAATTTGGAGCTACATACATATAAAGTACCTTGCAAAATGAGATTATAAAAGAAAGGCGGGCAGCAGATATAAAAGCACTATTGTTTACGGGAAATATAATGGAAAAGTTGTAAAAAAGCAAATAAAGAGGAACTTGCATAGTGCGACAAACTGGAAGTTATTGACTTTAAATAATCATAACTTCGAAATGAACACATGAAATCCAACAATTCGAACGTTGTTTTGTAGATAAAGGTCGATATTTTCGTTGTACTTAAAAAAGTAATGCAAAAAAAGAATTATTTTTGTAACCATAAAAAGCTAAGAATGTGTAATATCCCACAACACCTATGTAGCATTGCAAATACCTATGCGGCGCCAAAATTAAACACCACATGTCTCTCCGTTTCCCATAACCTTCATCTGAATCTTTGCTTCGGTCAGCCAACAATTCAGGAACTCCTGTTACTGAAACGTATACATTACATACATCCGTACTGAAGTATCCTCAACGCGATAAGCTTTTACACTCAACGATAACTAAGAGTAGCACATTATAGTAACTGCATCGTTGAGGGTCAACGATATGAAATGTGAACATCACGAACATTTTATTGGACGATGTGAACAGTAACTTGGTCTGATTTTTGATTATGACTTTAGACACAGTTCGAAATGAAACTTCTCGTTTTTGAAATATTTCTTTTAAAACAACTGGCAACAGAGAAAAGCATACAAGAACATACGTACATTTAATTTATTCTTATATAATATATCGGGTGAATTACAATCTGATTGAAAAAAATCGTAGTTTCTTATTTCAAAAAATAATTAGACGCATACTTCCTCGAGGAATATTCAAGACAGTATTTTTTTTTAAACGAATCCTAATAAAAAAAAATCTTATAGTACATTGTTATTGATTTGTTATTGATTAATTTTTTTTCTTAATTGTACCACGTATCATCGGGGTTATACCGTGTCTTAGAATATAGCTGAAGAAAACTGTGTATACACTAATCCCCATTTGTATGCGTGTTGGTCGAGAGCCACCGTTTGCATTGAACGGGGTAAGGAATTGCATGTAGTATTATACCTCATTATTTCATGTTTGGCTAGTTTTTTGCTCGAATCGCTTGACAATGAGAGTGAATGGAATATACCGACAGCGGGAGAGCCTCGATCAATGCGCAGCAGCCAACAGAATAATAAACCGTGCATGCGGCCTGAGTCAACCACTAGTGAAAAGTAAAATTGTCATATTTGACATTAAACCTTCATGAGATACTAACGATGGATTGGTGAGATTTTCTCGATGAAAATAAGTTCAAAACCGACACAATTTGGACCTTGTAGTCCACTTCCCAATATACAAGGTGTCCTGTTATTCACTTGTTTCCTTAAAGGAGGTGATTAGGAAAGTAAAATGAAGGAAAAAATGTTGTATAAACATGGTGTCAAAAGGGGACACTTAATGAGATGTACGTTTTCAAAGATTATCACTACTTATACGTCGCAAAGTTATAGATGTTCAAAATAGTCATCGTTTTCTTCTATACAACGATCAATGCGGCGTAGCAATGATTCGCGAATTCATGGGAATGTATTTAGCATGATATTTTCACTTGCAGCTATGGGGGAGGTTACATACAGGATGTTTGACTGCTGGTGGAAGAAAATTTAACGAGTGATTCTAGACAAGAATAAGGAAATTGTGGTTGAGGTTTCGTTTTTTAATTATAAACGTTTAAAGATTGCGTAATTCTGCTCAATGCAGGCAAAACGCCTGTCACCAGCGCACGCGGGTGAAGCTAGGGATCACTGTTATACGAGTGTGTGTAAATCTGTTTTTTTCCCCTACGTGTTTCAATGTAGCTGATTTTGTTTTTTGTTTAAAACAATTACACGTTTTATTGCTCAGGAGATCTGATATCTTTTTGTTGTTTTTGGGTAGTGTGATTTTGTGTTTTGTGTGAGTTCTGCGCGTATGAGTATCGATAGAAAAATAGGTTATAGTGGATATAATGGAAACAATGGATTTCAGGGAATTGACAAGTTTAGTGTAATTCAGCGATATCCTTTAATTTTGGATTAAGTGTCGCAGAATCGTGTGGCCAAGTCGAGTGTCGTAAATTTCGTCACAGCTTCTCTGAGGTAAGTGACTCCGTGCGACGGTGGCTTTGGTTACCGCTGTTCGACTGTTCTCCTAGCCTCACCCGCGTGCACCGGTGTTGGGAGGTTTGCCTGCTTTTGGGCAGAATACACACAATTTTTGGACGCTTGTAATTAAAAAACGGAGGCTCAACTGCAATTTCCTTATTCTTGATTTTCGTCTTATTTTGGTGTGTGGAATCACTCTTTAAAGTTTTTCCCACCAGTAGTCGAACAGCCAGTATATTGGCCGGTCAGAGCGAGTGAGAGGAGTAACTCCCATCATGCTCCTTTTCTTAACGTACTCGCTCCTCCTCCCTGATGGTGGGGGCCGATTTTCCCTCGATCGCTGTTCGCGAAACCGCCCAGACCGGTCAATATCTCTGACCTCTACTATAATATTGCCTTCTATAGTTCGTCGCAAGTTTCAAACTCGTGGGAGTCAACTGTTTACTTTATTGTTCTCCAACAATAGGAACCTAATGGTGACTTTGTTGGGCCATTTTTGCCCATTTCGTTGGAGCATCTATCAGCTCAGATTATGGTCCACCTTGACATCCATGGTCACTTCTTTGAAGATTTATATTTCATTAAGTATCGGCTTTTGACACCATGTTCATACAACATTTTTTCTTTATTTTACCCTCCTAATCACTTTATTTTAAGAAGCCAGTGAATAACCGGATACCCTGTATAATATACTTAACCCTCGGCCGACAGTGCCAGGGTTTTTTTGGATCCAAGCATAACGTTAGCAGGTGAAAACTTCAGGAAATGAAGAAATTACTTCTCTACGGCTTTAATCTTTGTACGGAATTTGTAAAATTACACGGATAAGTGAAATTGGGCCAAATTGACCCCATATCAATTAACAAGAACCGAGCGTACAAAAATAAAACTTAGTTCATTTAATTAATACAGTTTAATATTTTAAGAATTTATTAAATTTCTACAATAACAAAATTAAAAAAATTATTATTTTTATTGACAGTTATTAGTCATTTAAAGATATAAAAGAGTTTCAGTTCGAATAATACATTAGTAAAGGAGGATGGTGTACAACTCAATTTTGGGTCAGAATTTCCGTACAAGGGTTATGAAAAAGAAGGTCGATCAGAATGCGTATAGTAGGACAGTTAACACGGGTCCAAACTGACCCAGGCGCTGCCTTTCGCGTGATGACATGAACCGTCTGCCGTCTGCGGTTTAAATATAGACCGAATTACGTTGTATTTGGACCGATTTTCATCTGGAAGGCTTCGCCAATCCAGCCGCAATACTCTCTCGAAGATCTATGAAAAATAAAGACATTTTAATTTTCTATAGGTAATGACTCATCTGGCATGCTGATTTTATTGTTCTCTGCTGTCGGTGCGCCGGCATCTCATTGGCGAAGGCACGCTCGCGCCGAAACAGTGGTAGGGATGGTCTGAGCGCATAAAACGCGGGTACCTGAGCACGTATACAGGCAGGGATTCTTGTACTTATTTTTCAAATGTATCTGTTAAAAATACTGTATCTGTCTTTAAACAATCGCTATTGACTTGCATGTAATGAAATGCTTATATAATTGCTTTACGACGCTGTGGATTTTTTTTAAGCTGTGCATTTTATTTCACTTGAGCAACAAAATGAAAAAAAAACAGCAACGAATTTCATAGATAAAGAAACAATACTTTCTTTCTTTAGCAGATTTATGGAAAATAGAACTTCCGAGTTTCGTCAAGAGGTTTTCTACCCAGATCATTGAATTTTCATAAAACACTTCATTCTTGCTTTCGCTCTATACCGATCTGAAAAAGTTCCTCGTCGAGCCGATTAGTGTATTTCTGTTTTTCTGCAATCTGACTAAAACTGTTCTCAACATATTCATAAAGCAATGTCACACCCTTTGCCCTCGTTACTCCTTGTTAATTATCAAGAAAAAGAAATGTGCTTCAGTGTTCGCTGTTCTCATGCCTTACGATCGTGGATCGTTGTAGAATAGTTGGGCACTTGGCGAGAACTCGTTCACTCGTCCGTCCGCCGCGTGGAACGACGAGCAATTGCGATTGTAGCTGCAACTTCTGTTTGCAGGATGGTATTGGACCCCAAAGTCACGAGTCTGCACAGTGATTACGGAAGCTTTGATCGACCGTTAGGCGCCGGAGAGGGTCACGAGAGGGACGTCGAGGCGGCGGTTGATGGAAGTAGTAACGGAATGGCACAATCGAGCGACATTTACCAGCGGCAACCGTTATTACCTGGTGCACCGACCAAAGGCAAGGACAAATGGGCCGGGGTGGCATCTGGTTCGGATTATTACGTGGACGATGAGGACGAGAAGATCGACGGTCTTGGCCGGCATCCTGGGATACCGAATAGCTCCGGGAACGGCGTAGTCAAGCTCGACATACCTGCACCGCTTCGGGAGGAACCTCGCTTCCCCAAAGAAAAATGGAAAACGTTTCTTGGTAAGACCACGAAAGATTTTCCGCTGGTTAAATGTATATCTCGGAATTGAAGGTAATCATCCGTGTTAAAAGGGTCACCCTGCGAATCTTGTTGCTACTGATTTCGAAGATCATTTAAATTTTACGCTTCAAGCTCATTGTCAGCCGATTTCAAGAATATTTTTCAAAATGAACATGATTTTAAGGGTGAACTTTTAAAAGCCCCTTTTTCGCTTGTAGAAAACCAGGACGTATGTATGTAAATTTCGGCACTGGGCTGTTTTTTGCGAATATTTATTCTCCGTGGTTTTAGGCTGCGCTCGGTAGCTTTTGATAAATGTACACTGTGTATGTATATACATATTCTACCTCTGAAATATATTGTACACCACAGCGTCGCAGAAAAGAATATTTTAGAAGTACATACGTAGAGGCCGGTTGGCGAGAATTTCTGGGATAAAGGAAGCGTGGCTAAAGAGTACAGTTTTTATGCGCTGTGGCAAAGAGAAGAGTAAAATGCATCCTCGTGTCTATTGTTACGTCCCATCGTGTACAGAGGCTGGTAATGATTCGTGCCACCTGAACCAACGCACAGCGGTCGGTTCCATTAGGAATAAATGCCTGCTCCAGCGTGCATTTATTACGTTCGATTGGAACGATCGGTGGTCGGCACATACGCGTGATATTTGACTTTCTGCGGCCACCCGGATCCTTGAATCACACTGGTTTCTTTTCGTCTCATCAATATATGTATGTGATTCCATTTCATTTCATGCAATTCCCCGAAACGTAATTCCACATTTATCCCGCCATCGGGCGGATAAGATGATCGATAGAATTACTCAAAGAATAGAATTATATGACGTATATAGGGCACTATAGTCTTCTCCACTTGTATGCACGCTGGTCAAGACTGATTGCTCGGATACAATCGGGGAGGGAAAATAGCACCCCATTATGTTACACCTGGTTGGGTCTTTGTTCGTACCGCTCAAAAAGGGGAGTGAATGAGATGTACCGAGAGTGAGCAAAATGGTCGAGGGACCATTGACCAATGTCCGGCTATTCGTGGGTGAAGGGTCTCTCGTGCGGAGTAAAGGTCTACGCACACAACGGATATGTGTGCGTGGACCTTAAAGGTCTAATCACACTTATCAGTTCCGTGTCAGTTCCGTTCTGGCGTGCCAGTCGTAAGAAGAAGAGACCCTCTACGCCCCTCTTCTTCTTACCACTGGCATACCGGAACGAACTGACACGGAACGGATATGTGTGCGTAGACCTTAAAGGTCCGGGCACGCATATCAGTTCCGTGACGGTTCAGTGGCGTCGGTGTTAATGGCCTCTTCGTTTCAGTGTCAGTGACTGAGAGAGATGTATGATGAGAGAGTAGATATAGTACCCGCAAAGATATAGGGAGGTCGTAAAAGTGGTAGCGCGTGTCTGTTTAGATGTTGCGAGCGTCGGAACGAGCGAATTGACAAATCTATGGGCAAATAAGGGGCTCGGGCCTCACTCAGGGCCTTAGGGCTCAGGGCAAATCGCCTGAGACTCAATTCCTACTGATATTCCTACAGTAGTACACCGCGCACGGCCCTGGGAGCCGGGGCCTTAAAGACTGCCGCTTCTAGTGTTTAATTTACGACCTCCCTATATATTTGCGGGTACTATACTAAGGTCGGGGCACACATACCGGTTCTGGGTCAGTTCCGTGCCAGCGTGACAGTGGTAAGAAGAGGGGATCCACTACGCCCCTCTTCTTGTTACCACTGGCACGCCGTCAAGGAACTGAAAAGTGTGCCCAGGCCTTTACTGAACCGTCACGGAACTGATGTGTGCGAACTCGCCTTAAGGTCTAAGAACACGTAAGCCGGGAATCTACCGGGAATCCACCGAGAAGCTAAGCTAAGCTATGCTATGCCATGTTATGTTTTAAAAAAATTAGCTTCAATACATTCTTATGGAACCGTTTCCACCAAAAGCCAAGTTAAAACATAGTATCGCACAGCATAGCTTAGCTCAATTTCCCGGTGGATTCCCGGCTTTATCAGTTCCGTGATGACACAGTGCCGGCGTGCCGATGGTAAGAAGAAGAGTTTCTCTACGCCCCTCTTCTTCTTACCTCTGTGACGGCACGGAACTGATAAGTGTGCTTAGACCTTTAAGGAAGAGAGTGGTGAAGATGCAAGCATAGGCTACGGGGACCGCAGCACTCATACACGTGGGGAAAACAGTACATGTTTGTAAAGTGACTTCAAAAGGCTCCACAGACGTTATGATTTTTCGTAAAATCTGGCATATGGCCATCGGTTTCACAGATAATACATTGCATTGTTTGTGTGTGTTCAGCGACTAAATAGAGACGATTTCTGCTTTGGTTTGATATTAAAATATCTCCCAACCGAAGCAGAAATCGTCTCTAATAATAGATAAATCTATGTACGGTAAGTCGCACGACGAATTGCCACGGCTATCTCCTTAATTTTATCACACGGTGCGACGGGTCGTAGAAAAAATCATAACGTCTATGGACAGGTTTACGATCATGTTTGAAGTTAGACGCAAACAATTCTCATATACACAGAGATAAAGAGTTTGGATGGAGACCTTGCTTGGTTGATGAGAATGACTGTTTTGCTTGGTGGAAGTGTCAGGCTGATATTAAGATTAAACGGTTTTTCTAAATAGAATTTCATATTTTTCGTGTTCATGGACGGCAGATGCATCAAATCCTCAATAAGACAACTACATATTCGCTCAGTATCACGTTATTCTGAGTATAAAGATTCTATAATTTGGTAGACAAATACTTTGCAAGGTATTTCAAATTGTGTATGACCTTTGGGAAAGATGTTCAAACGCTTCATCGTCATATAATAAATTGTTTAACACTTGGCCATTAATAAAAATCTTACGCGTATTCTTTAACATAGGCATTCGATCAGTGAATGACAACTAATCATAATGGAGACTCAGCTAATCTAGTATCATACAATAATGGTGTTACACTTCAGAATAGTGAGAAAATTTAATGCGTTCAATTGCTTATATTACAGCATTCGAGGAATCTGTAGGGTAATTCTAGAAACTGAGACAAGGCGTAGCTTTCCTTTTACACAAAAATATAAAAAAATGAATATAGGGGAAATTAATCCCTTGCAATTTTGCTTTTTTTTTTAATGGAACCACTCATTCTTTCAGATAAATCCATTATTTGCACCATTCTGCATATAAACATATTAAAGTATAAGCATGGTAAACTGTAACGGTGGAACGTTTGTACACTTGCTGTAACTGTGTCCATTCCTAATGTAAAATTATGAAACATCTCGTGAAGTATTTTGTTCTCAGTAGCTGTTCTCGAATCTTAAGGCGCGTATCCACTGGCAAACCAGTTCTCAACGACGGTGTCCGAGCGATCGCTTGCTTCTGCCTGGAACACTAATGAAAATTTAAATTTCTATATTTCCTATTAGACCTTCTCAAAGCACTACCACTAGGTGAACAAGATTTTTTCGATAAAAATGAGTGCAATTACGACCTCGTTCGGGCTATTCTTAATTATACGTAATTCGTATCGTTTCCGAATTCCGTAGATCAATTGCGTCCGATTGAAAGTAGTCCAAATTCGGTGGAGTTTGGACTCATTTTCATCAAATTTAAATTTTCATTAACAGATGAGTCATCGCAGGCTCAAGCTACTGGGCGAGCGAAGGAATCGCTGCAGTGGCGAAGTAGAAAGCGATCACCGAGCTCGCGTTGTTTTCAAAACGAACGTTCGAGGACTCGTAGACAATATTTTCGATGCATTCCAGAAAATATCGACGTAAAGACACGCTAAATCCTGCACCGGACGCCACTCAAGGTGTTAACATCTGTTGTCAATTGTTTCATCGCGACGACGATATTTTGGAAAACAATTCACAAATAAGCAGAAAATTAACGATTTATAAAATATGCATTTTTTTCTTTAGCGACAGAAACATCTCTGAGAGCACTAATTTATGTTGCAGCATTTTTATTTATGGTCGTGAACTTCATACTGACCACGACATCCCTCGCAATGGTGCACGAACGGGTCCCAGATCGAAATACATATGGACCACTCCCGGATGTGGTGTTGGACAATGTTGCCGCTCAGGATTGGGCTCTTAATGTGTCAGAAGTTTTGATTATGATCATGTCCAACTCAGCGATGTTTTTTATTATTTTCCATAAGCATAGGTGCGTGCCACACACAAACGCACAAATAGTGTTTGGTTTGAATAACATGAAAATTTCTCATAACACACCTAAGAAAACGAAATACAAATAACCGTAACACTGGTATACAGTTGCATGCGGATTTAGTTTGAAGAGGGAAATATCTTGTGGTGGTAAAGTATCTTTCACCTTCGGTATGCTACTTTAATTCCCATTTATGGAAAAATTCGTAAAAATCAGGAACGATAAAATTCAAACGTAATCCTTCAGGCTTTGGGTTGGGTCTGGTTTAGGTGCAGGCTAGGGCAGAGGTAGAAAGACCTAAGGAGAAACCAGTACTATACATATGCGTTCAATATCTTTTGTATAGAAATGCGTAAATGGAGGAAATACTAGAGGAGATAGATAGTAGAGGAGTAGACTCTAGAAATCGTCTTCACTAGTGATATTCGGATATTAATATTTCTATTCAATAAGTATTAAATATAATATTAATATTAAACATTAGAAGAATGTTAATAGGAGGCACTACGGTGCACCTAACCCAGACCTTGTTAAGACCGAGAGGCAAATTGGTACTGGTGATCTCCCTGATGCAATGTGATGTAGTTAACAGTTCTGAGGAGGGGATGTTGTGAGATGTTTGGTGGGGGAACAAAGTGCGGGCTTGGCATGGATTAGATATGTACAGTAGACCACCGTCTGACGCGGTCTCGTATTACATGGACTCGTATAGCGTACCGGAAAAGTTGCGGCAATGCTCGTATAATGCGGTGAAGCAGCCCCGTATAACACGGCAAACAAATTTAAAATTCTAACCAATCTCCATTTGTAAGATAACAGGTTTCCATGCATTCGCTTGTTTTCTAACGATAAAGTGATTAACACTGTGACTGGCGTGGGGGTTTGAAAATTGCTCCTTCAAGGACTATATACTCACAAAACGATGCCGTTGGAATTTACTTTTAGACAGCTCCGGCAATGAATATATTTCAACCATATTCCAAGATGAAGGAACTTCTTGAATTTTAATTTTTGTTCGGTTTTCAAACGGAATAATAGATATTCTACTGTTATAATTTTAAAGATACATATCTCAAGATTTTATATCTTCTAAAATAAACCCTTAATTCTTTTATCAATCTGTACTTTTACATAATCCATGATTCATATAACGCAACGTACCCCGCGCGTTATACGGGGGTCTACTGTTTTGGTGCATCTTCGGGAACCATTTTAAAGGAATATAACACCAGCTTGGAGGACGTAACCACTTATAGTGACTTGAAGTTCAGTTTAAATTTCCCCCTTTAAACTACAAGTAACTTAGGTGTTTTTGAACGTTTCACCACCGCTGTAAGTTGTTGTTACAATTGTTATCGTTTTATACTATCGTTCGTTTGCTTTCAGATTTATTGTTGTTAGAAGAGTGTTTCTTCTGATGGGACTACTGTATATGATGCGAAGCGTTACAATGTATGTGACGGTACTACCGGTAGCCAGTAAAACATATTTCTGCAGCCCGAAAGCAAACCACACGAGTCCGCTTCTTATTACGAAAAGGGTTCTGCAGCTCATCTCGGGCTTCGGCTTGTCTATAAATGGCAAGCACACTTATTGCGGGGACTACATTTACAGCGGTCATACGGTCGTGCTTGTACTTAGTTACCTGATTATTAAGGAGTGTACGTATCCCCTTTACGGTGATATTTATAATACTTGGTACTTTTAATCATGTAATCTGTACCTGATAAATGTATAGAAAGATAAAAGAAACATCCCCAAAATGTAGATTCTCCGAGAAGATGTCAGCCGATTCATTGGGTGGCAGGCATTGCTGTCCTCGTTGGGGTAATTATGGTCCTGTTGGCTCATGGTCATTATACTGTAGATGTCCTCATAGCGTACTATGTAACCACACGCTTATGGTATATTTATCATACGTTAGCTAATAATTCGCACCTTAAGGTAAGTTTCATTATTTTTTATTTGATGTCTCTGTGTAAGAGTTAATAACCGGGATTGAAAGCAACTATAATATCGACTTCAGTTTTGGAAATATTCATCTCGGTTCTTTTCGAACATTCATTAGAAGTAACGATTATTCATAGCTGTTTTGCGACATAACTTTATACAACAGTTCGAAGCAGTTGTTTCTAGAAGAATTTCAATCTCTGGTTAATGGTATCATAAAATTCATTTTAAAAAAAATCGTCTGTTTCTGTAAACAGAGAGGCCCGGCTCGAGCCTTTTTTGCGCCCTAGACGAGCTTTGCAAATCACGCCTTTTATTTATAATACATTTATTTGAGTTTTTTTATGACTTTATTCTGAATTTTTATTCGTAGCTTGGTACATTTATAGTACAACTTGTAATATTTCATTTAAATCTTTATTTTAAAAAGTGCCAACCAGGAAAAGACCATTTTGCGCTCCTTGTCGATTTTACGCCCTAGACAGCTGCCTAAATGTATCTGCAGGGACGAGCCGGGCCTGGAAACAGAGTTAAATTGTCATATTAAAGGAAATGTTGAAATTATTTGCAGCAATACGAACCAAACAACTTTCTGACTCGACTCTGGTGGTTTCCTATTTTTAAATATTTCGAGACAAATGTGGGCGGAACGGTGCCGCGACAATACAATTGGCCTTTACCCTGGCCTCGACGATTCCTCGCCAAACACCCTAATCGGGACAGTTAATGTCTGTCTTAATTTCATGATAGAGGCTGTCAAACAACGGTGTAATATTTGTTGGTATTTGTATATATATGTATATATGTATATATGTGTGTGTATGTATGTATATATATATATATATACAAATATATATATGTATATAAACATATATGTATACGTGCTAGGCTTACAGTTTGGAGTTAAGGCTTTCCTAGAAAGTGGTATGAAAGATATGCGTAAAGTTTTGTCAAGCGTTGTTTCAAGACTTGACGAAAGTTCTTGCAGTGTTCACTTCATTGAAACTATAACGTGAGCGGTAAGTGGAAAAAGTGCTTGTACTATTATGATCATTATCGTCCAATCGCGAAACCTATTTTTCCTTGATTTTGATATGACTTATACATTACGTAAGTGATAGGTAATGATAGATCGAAATTAGCCTCACAAAGAATTCATTTAAAGCGAGGTACCCGAGAGTTACCAACAAATTAGTGTATAAAACAAATGTTAGATATCTCTATTTTCAGATACTTCGAGTGTGAAATACTTAGATGTAAATTACGCTATACAGCTATTCGATGGAACGTGAAATACGATACTTTCTTGTTAATATAGAATAGATAAAGGAAACGAATTCTTTTATAACTCTCGTCTGAACAACGACACGATTGGAAAATTAATAGCATCGCTGTAAATGAACACACCATTTTCTTTTGCCGCGCGCCATCTTCTGGCTAATCTGTTAGCGCGTTCTAACCTTAACACTTTGTACGCCGGCAAGATTTCAACTGTTCGAAGCGCGAGTGCCGGCGATAGTATTACCTTCTTATGAGGAGTGAATATTTGACAGAAAATGCATTAACAACTTTCAATATTTTCACATAACAAGATGTACTATATTTTTATTAAACAGTTGCCATATATTCGCTGCACAGGGAGTGCCATTGAATCCCTTGTACTACACGCATAAGGAAGGAGCTGGCCCCTTCTAGGCGCGATGCGTATGGATGATACAGGATGCGTCTAGGAGGGACTGGCCCTTTGTCTGCATATATGATCGGTCCGAGGGATTCAAATTCACTCAGTGTACATACAAAACTTACAAAGCAAACATAACAGTATCTAAAATTTCTGGCATCTATGATATCTTTCAAAGCACAGTCCAAGATGCATCATTTTTCAGACTGTTGTTTCTTTTTTTTTATACACAAATTGTTGTGTATTTGGTTGCTATGAGGGCAAACTTTAATGCCAAAAGAAAACGGAAAGTGATAAGCAATGTCTGTACACATAGAAAGCAAGTGTGTACGTGTTACAGACATGTCTCGAAATAAGGTGATCACTATCCCTTCCACTTTTCTTGTTGCCGTTACAAATGAGACAGCCTGCGTATGAACGAGAGGGAGGGGCACTCGGTCTACACTGCATTCCACTTTAGAGCGGACTCGTTCCGCGCAAGGATATACCGTTGATTGGTAGAAAACCGTTAGGGAAAATGCTACGACCAATCGCGGGTGTCAGATCCGTGGAAGCTGCGCGGATCGGTCGCAAATCGGTAGGGGCGTAGGTCCGCTCTTATATGGAATGGAGTGTATGTCGCTCATTCGCAATCTTTCTCATCCTACGCGATAAGGCAATAAAGGCAAGCAGAATAGACTCCCTCTCTTGAAAGAAGGTGACATTCGGTCCCGAACCGACAAATCTGTACGTACGTAGTGCACATATGTCTCGAAACGAACACGGGGCTTCTGTCTCGAAATAAGGTGATCACTATCCCCTTCAGTCCTTCTGTTGTTGGAGCGGCGATTGTCGAGAGACTGCGAATGAGCGAGAGGGACTGGGTGCCACCATATTTCGCCGCTTTCGTGCCAGGCAACTTAGCTACGCCGTGCGTTCTTTATAGGCTGCTGCCGCTTTAGTCCTCGCTCATTCGCACTCTCTCTAATTCTTCGCGATAAGGTAACGAAGGCAATCTGAAAATTCTCTCTGTCTCGGTTCGGTACCAAGCTGTCACTTTCTTTCGGGACAAATCTGTAATAACGAAATCCCGCCGTACAGCGTGACCGGCATACAATGTGTTAATCGACTTCCAATATTAAGACGATGCCGTTCTTTATACTTATTACATGGCAGCCTGCCTTATTCCGATGAAAGCTCGTCGAATGAATCATACTGAAATCTTTATATTGAAATTGGTCAATTACCGTTCATTGCCGGGGATTTAAACTCGCGGATCTTCGTAGTTCCGGCTGGCCAGCCCGCGTCAGAGCCGACCCTCCGTCTTCCGCTTTTCCGACATCTGTCTCATGGGTACTATGGAGGCCTCGATCCCACACACTAAATTTCTAACCTAGAACGACACGCTAGGTGTTCAAATTTTAAACGTCCTGCGCGATAAGAAGCAAGACATTTATGCAAAGTATCATGGAATTCGTGACTCCTCGGAATAAGGATGCCTTTACACTTTACGTACACCAAATGTTGTCACGCATACTCACAGACGGAATTGCAAATCATGCGAAGAACCTTGTAACATGTCTCCAACGAAATGTCATCTTGATATAAGGTGGCACAATAAAAAGTGTTCTACAATCGTAGATTCTTCGCTCGATTTTTTCTTCCATCGGTATATTTCGCCATCTCGCAATAATAAATCCTTGCGATTCTTGCCCAGCTCTATTATAAGAGCACCTTTCAGTTTCATTGTCATCATTCTCGGAGATATTAGCACAAACGCTTGGAATCCTTGCGTTCGACGGCTGTACAGGGACGTGCATAGGATCATTTAGTGAATCTCGGTTTCTCGTGAACGGGAGGCAGGTAACAAGTGTAGAATGATGAAAGGGATTGAAGCAGTTGAACCATTACCTTGTAAAATCTGTGCATAGTTTAAGCAACGTTAACAGCGATTTGTTGTCTTCTGCACGCACGATTTATTGTTAACACTCGTGCAGAACTCTCGTTATTCGTTGTGCGAGTTATCCACGTTCGATAGACGTCCTGTTTAGCATTCCTATCGATGCAAGTTACATAAATAAAAGTTGAGATCGCCAAAAGGAACGTCAGTGGTTACATCTTTCGTTCTAAATGTCTTCGGCTCGGTTGAATGTACTTGACAGTCGTACGGCGAGAAGCGAAAAGAAGTCTTTATGATAGCGAATGAAAGGCAGAGCGTGCGAAGAATGGAATGGACTGGATTTTCTTCCTTCTGCGATGGTACGAAAAACAAATCATCATCATTGTGCAAGGTACCCGTCGGCGCGCTATGGAACGAGACAAACGATCGTAAGATGATTTATACGATGTGCCCAATTACGGCCACTGACATTTCTTTTTAACCCTCTATGGACTATTTTCATTGTCTAAATTGGAACGAGTATATAAAATGTGAGTTCTTTCATATTTCTTCAATTTATTGAGAATTCTCAAGAAAGTACCATGGAAGGGCAATCTAGGATTTCTTCAAATTGTTATAGCGACCTAAACCAATATGGCGTAACAGTGTACATGTTGAAGACACGCTGGACTATAGAGGGTTAATACTTATAGATGCGTGTAACGAATATATTTTAATAAGATTAAATGTGGTTCGTAGCGATTCTTAAGCGGTGGAACATTCGACGTGTAAAACGGATCGTTCAAGTATATTTTTAAATGTGTGCGTACGTATAATAGGCCCACTGAATCGATTCGGGCGTGTAATAGAGACCATGTAGCAGATACTATTATCGTTCGAAGAAAAATTACAAGAGCGTTCCGGCGACACACGCGAACGTTTATGTGTATTTGCAATATCATTATTGTTCCTTCGAGCGGATGTGTGCTTTGGACATCTTACACGTAAAAAAGAGATCGTCTCCAACTTGTCAGAATGTGTTGAGAATGATGTCGGCCCTAATTCTAGGAATAACCGCCATGATCTGCCAGAAAGATATTCATAAAAGTGACGGGGTTCGAAGCAAAGCGTACCGTACTATATGAGCGTATCGATACATGCGTTCATGTGTGTATGCACGCCGCGGGGAACATTACCTACACGCACACGAAAAGGGGAGGATGTACATCTGCCAACGAACGAGTCTCGTTAATATTTACAAAAACCGAGAGGCAGAAGGTAGAGAAGAAATTTGTATCGTTATATTAAAAGAAAGAACGGTGGGAAGAAGGGAAGGGAATGAAAGCAACAAGAATGAAGGCTTGCGACACATGCACGAGAGCGACATATTCTGTATGTGTGTTTATATGTATATACATATATATATATCTATATTTTTACGTGTAGATATTTTTTGGTAACTTGTTACAATAATCCTATTAGACCAGCTAAGTATATACATATACTAAATACAAGAATAGCTGAAGAGAGAACCTTTCGTCGTCACGAATATGTTCGCCAAAGTGAAGATAAAAAAACAAGAGTATTTCGTTACCGTTTCAATGAGACATATATATATATGTACATATGCAGTTATTCGGTTGCCCGAAGATTCACGAAACGTGGTCTCTTTTATGCCTGTACACAATTTTATTGTTTGCATCAACGACTGGTTGACACGCATGCAACTTGTTTTTTTTTTTTTTAATTCGTACGTCATATACATAACGAGTCTTTATGATTATTTTCTCGAGGGGGTACGTGGATATTGAATCAAACACCGTTACAATAAAGATGAAAACGAGTTGTATCTGAACTTTACTTTATACTTCTATATTTATAATATTTATTACGTTTTTTCATATGTTGATGTAATAAAATTTAGGTGATACATTGCTACAGCCATTTTTGCATCTCCGATCTTACGGCAAATATACATTGAGCATTTATTCACGTCTTATAAATTATGTACGATACCAATGAATGCATAGATCCTTCTTTCTGTGATGTAAAGAAATGTAAGTACAGTTCAAGCTCTGTTGTCTGATGTCTGTTCCTGTATTATTTGGTACGACCATCGGCGACTTTCGGTCTCTTCAGCGATGGTATATCTCGTTGGTATCTTCAATGAGATTGATTTCGGAAAGTCTCATGTCCTCGTTTATTATACGCTTAAATAGATTACACGCTGCGTAATGTGTGCCTGCTCGGAAGTTTGAGGCGTTTGCCAGGTAAGTCAGATACATAAACTTATGCTAAAGGCGGCTCCACATATTCGATATTCGCCGAAGGTCTGATAATCACCGCTTTCTAGACTATTTGTCAAGCTGGTTGCCGAATACCGAGCATATGTCGACACACATGTGCCTGTTTGCCGAAGCTTAGTGTTTAGAAGCTGCTATTCGTTATTCACCGAATGTTAGCGATAAGCCGGTTTTGTTTACAGTAACAATCATCAACATCTAGTGATGTTTATTTTTATAGACCTGTAAAAAATGATGTGCCACATTTTCAGAATCATTGCATTTATGCAACCGCCTTTTAAGTTTATCTGATTCGGCCACTTATTTACAATTAATTGCAAGCTGATATTTATTCTAATTTATTGAAATATGCTTGGTATATATTGTTGAACGTGTTACATCTCAGAAAGCATTTTGTAATGTTCATTAGGTTACTATTTCAGAAGTGAAGATTAAAAATGTAAGCGCAATAAGCCAGAATTTATACAGCGTACTGTTATGTTCAACATGTAAAATAATGATCACCTGTGTCGTGCATAAGACTGCCTTTTGGGTGAGTGAAAGAATAAAAATTTACTTCTAAAAAAAGGTATCCGGTTCTTCAACTTAACATGGACCATCTGCATCATCACGATTTTGAAAAAACAAAAACACTATTAACGGTATATAAATAATGTATTTTATTTTGACCATGTCGTAAAAATGATTGAGAGTTCAAGTGTAATAGTTTAGCAATATCAACGTTTGTTGCTTTTGTGTCGTCATTCAATAAGCGCAGGTTGAAATTGTAAATGAACACTTCAAACGCTTCTTTTTCACGTAACTTAAACTACGTACATGAATTTATTATTTTGAATAAAATGTTTTCCATTGCCAAGTAATTGAAACTTGTAATAAAATGTAAAACACTAAACGCATTAGGTTTCTTTCTGTTTTCCATCGAATGAAAATATCATTTCGCGTTATTGGATGACCGGTGAATCGATATTAATGTCGACTGTCATTTCATTTCATATTGACATTTACCCCGACAACGATGAAGCTATATTTTGGATGTAACTAAGAAAAATTTTCAAGTAAAAATATTTCGACTTTCATAAATTCACCGGGAATTCCTAAAAAAAAAGAAAATGTTTCGAAATTCATATTAAACTTCATATTACTTCAAATTTAAACAGGTAAGTAGGTATTTGTATATTATCATTAAATTTTTAATTGGTTAAGTAAAAATTGAACAATGACTTCAGCAGCATCGTAAAAATGTATTCGGTCGAACGGAAAACACTGTTGAATTTTTCTATTACTAATTTTTCAGTTATCTTTTATTACATATTGTTTTAAAACAATTATTCGATATTGGTTTAAAAAGTAAACGTATGTATTTCACTTTTTAACTTATTAAAGAAGATTAAGCACTAAATTATTTCTGATATAATCAAATTGTCCTTTTATTAAATAATGATATTTCAATCTGATACTTACAACTAGCTTTCAATCGAAAGAAAAATTAAAGGTGAAATGTTTAGTGTCATTGAAGGGCCAATTTTATAAATCCCGAAATTAAGTGTAGATCGTAATATTACAACTTTCAAAGGAAGCTGAGACTACTCTGTTCCAGTGGCCCAACCGAAAAAGAAAAAAGGGGCTTTGTAAAAAGAAAAGAAATATGATTTTATTCTTTAAATCAATTTTTATAATCACTTAGAGAATTTTATTGAATTTGCGTTAAATATATTTTTCTTAAAAATACTTTTATTTATTCACCTCGGATCCCCCTAAGATTAAATCCCGAGTGCGCCACAGCTTTGTTTTGTAAATAGAGACTAACAATGTTTCTATCTGCCCAGATGTATAATACCGTCAAACCTATTTATACGTTTTACAATAAAATAACATAGTTCCAGAACATGGCGGGCACAGCCACAGAGAATAAGCCACAGAGCAAAGATGCGCCAGGAACATCCGGAGAGGGCGATGTTCCTCAGACGAAGAAAGCACCGCGACCTGGATTTGGTAAAAGATGGTTTCGATTCCGAATACTATCACCGAATTCCTCGATCCTCCGAGGTTCCTATGCGATAAACTCTCCCCACTTCAAGTACCGAAGTCGAGGCCGCCAAGCTGCCCCTGCATCAGTGGTAGCAATCGTCTACGGTACTCTGTTCGAGCCGAAAGAATGGATCGCCGACTATGTGGATCAGACGTTGGAATACGCCGACAAAGTATTTCGCACTAGTGTAATGAGAAATCGAGTGAAAGAAGACGAATACATGAAAACCAAGCTGGTCCATCCAGAATTCTACATCGCCAACTATAAGGTTTTAGTTTGCATCGAGGAGACGGGCATCTATGGGAACCTGTTCAGTGAAACCGTAGGTTGTCCAGATTTCGCGGATGGGCTACGGAAGTTCTTCCAGAACAGTGATTCCGGGGTGATTACAGCTCAGGGCACATCGATGGCCATGTGGCGTCAGCCCGAGTTGGGCTTTTTATACTTTGACCCTGCGCCTTGCAACGAGGAGGGTGTTCGTCACGCGGACGGTACAGCCTGCGTCATGAGGTTCAAGTGCCTGGCTGATCTGTGCGAACACTTTCTCAAGAGCATGGACAAAGGATATGACTCTAGGTACTGCATGGACAAAGTGACCGTTTTGCGGGTGAACGAGGTTGGTCGCGGATACATCGATCGTATTCCAAGCAGCAATCGTCTATCGGTTGACAAGAGTGTACTTCGCTCCATTAATCCGGTCGACATTGACGAGAATAAGATGGACTGCACTAAACCGGTGCCCAAAGGGGAGAAGACTAAAGCCTTCTTAACTGCCAAGATTTATAGGGAACCTTTGTCGATCACCATTTCGAATTATAGCATCGACAAGCGCTTTGCTACCGATCCCTTAGTAGACCAAAACAACTTCGACACCGGCTATACCTACGAGAATATGCACGTGAACGTGCCATCGACGTTCAGAGAGCTGCCTGGGAACATGGCGATCATCCATGGTTTGACTCACGAAGGGAGCGATGTGTACAGGGGCAAGGGAGCGCAAACCGTGGCGAATTGCGTGATGGCTATTGCCATGAAAAAGGTTCATCCCGTGAAGACGTGGCTGAGACCGAAGCTGGATGAAATACTGACGCTGGGGGATCTGTTGTACGAGGAAGTAAAGGCAGAGAAACCGATGATCAGGAATATGACCGCAACTGATTTATACGATACGAAAATTCAGGTGGATGGCAGGAAGCTGGTTATCGACGTAGACCTCATTACAATCACGGGCACGATCAGTTCTAAGATCCCGACGGTATTGAACCTAAAACAAGCGATGGAAGAATTCTTCTTGGTTAATACCGAGGGCGTGATAGAGTCTTCGTCGATGTCTGTGGCGGTTTGGAATCAGGACGATTGTTACTACATGTTTGATCCACGTCAGTGTGATTCGCTTGGTGTTAGAGTCCGCGAGGAGAAGGGGAAAGGCAAAGCGGACGCGGGAGACAAAGTGAAAGGAAATAGCTGCGTGATCAGGTTCCCGAACACTGACACGTTAGCTGCTTTGTTCCTGAGGAACGTTGACCATGCGAAGAAAAATGACCGTTTCACTATCAGACACATCACGATCCTGGACGACGTGCCTGGGACCAGGGTCTGGCATGATTTCCAGCCTGGAACACCCGGGGAGACGTGGATTTTGCAAGGGACCACGTCTAACGAAGACGAAGAGTTTGAGGATGAGACTCGCGGCAATCAAGGACTGGCTATACCAGTCGTAGCTTTGATCAGTGCTAGGGAAACGCCACCAGCAAAGTGGATTGACGAGACTATCGATACGGCGATTAGAGAGGGAGACGCTTATTACCTTTGGTGTAACCCTCCCACAGAGATGGAGGAGGAAGAGGAGCGCTTTTTCTTCGTTCCTAATTTAAAGAAACAGCTATACTTCAAGAATAGGAAGGTGATAATCGACATAGAGGAAGGAACAATCGTCGGAGACTTGGAAGCGGCACCTGACAGCGATATCCCACACCTGGTGAAAGGGTTGCAGCAGTTTTTTGAGAAACCTCAATTTGGCATCCTTAATTTGAAGAATCTGGACGTGGCGATATGGAGGTTCGATGAGGACGTTAAAGAAAAAGATGATATAATTAAACGGCCTGTTTACTACTGCTTTGATCCTAATCCACGAAACAATCTAGGTTTCGGGTCAGATGAGGATGAAGAAGGTGGAGTAGCCTGTGTGATCCGAACTTTGGATCTGTCTGTCCTTGCGAAAGTGATCGAAACGAACGCAGGGCAGGATCCAGATTCTGACAACGAATTCTACATCCACTCCATGAAGAACATTAACATTGGCAATGAAATGACTGACGAAGAAATCGAGGCGGACAAGCTGATCCCACTGAAGCCTGATCTGTACAATTACTACGGCGTGATGGACACTGGAGCTATTCTGTTGGGCAGTTTTAACCAGGGAAACGAGGCGATGTTCAAACGCCACACCAGGGATAAGCAGCAAGCGGCGACCGCCCTGGTTACCTTGGCGATGACGAAGCTGTATAATCCCCATCTCTGGTACAGAGAAGTAGTGGATGACGTGCTGAAGCTAGGCGACAGGATTGCCATGGAGAATCTGGAAAATCTGGAGGAAGAAGGAGCGGAAGAAGAAGATGCGAGGACATATCTTCTTCCCAGCGAAATCAATGCGGACTTCACCGTCGGCGTGAATCGATTTTCCTTTGAACTGGAGGAAGAGGTTGTTTCAGGTAAAATGACCGACCTCCAGACACAGTTGGAGACTTTCTTTGAAGCGAACAGCATGGGTATATTCAGGCAGGGTGAGATAATGATGCCCATTTGGAAAGAAGCTGAGGTGTACTTCACGATGGATCCCAAGGGAAGGGACACTCGAGCTGAACCACGAGAGAGAGACGGTACAGCTGGCGTGATGTGGTTCATCGATACAGAATCATTGGTTACTGCAATCGAAGCAGTCGCTATAGGAGAGGATTTCGTCATCGACGTTGTCACTCTGAGTAATGCTTACGAAACTCGGCTAGCCGAAGAGGAGCGTCCGCCGAAGCCTTCTTCGGGGGATGACCCGTGGTACCACTTCCCCAAAATCGCCGAAGGTGTTTGGAGTATCGATGGGACAGTGAAGATGGATGATGGGAGGTTCGAAGAAGCCAATCGCAATCAGCAGACCGCGGCTATCGCGGTCATGTCCATCGTATTCTCGAAGGTCTACGAACCACGGTATTGGACGCAGGAAGTAGTCAACGAGATCATCGCTACGGGCGACAAACTGCACTCAAAGTGCGTGGAGAGGCTCGGAGAGGGCTGTATACCGAGGATCAATGATATTATAACGGAATTCTTCTTATCGGCTCGTCGTATTAATCTGACGATCAAGGACTGCGTCGAGGCGGGTAGGTTGACGGCGAAACCGCCCAAGGTCCAGGATTTGCAGACTGGGGTCGATAAGTTCTTCTCTCGGTACGTATCAGGTGCTCTGTGTGTGAGCGGAAATAAGAACATACCCATTTGGAAGTCAGGGAATGAGTACTATGCCCTGATACCTGACTGGGCGGTGGTCCAGGAAGAGACAACAGCAGTCGCGCCTAAAGTCTTGCGCTTCTCTAACAGTGAAATCTTGGTAAGCTACCTACTGGAGTTCCTTGGGAACGACGGAGACTACGAGATGATCGCGATTGACGTGGTCAATTGGAATAAGCTAGCTCCTTGGAAATTCGATCCAAGCTCAGCTGTCCGCCCTTCGAATCTACCACCTCTGAACGCCTACAGGAGAGTCCAGGGTGAAGCACGGGCGATCCTTCGCGGTAGCTATCACCAGGGAGACGAGATCTTTCCAGAATCGTTTCGCAATAGGCAGACGGCTGCTAATTGCGTTGTGGCCCTCGGAATGTCCGTGGTGAAGAATCCAATCACTTGGACGAAGAAGACCATGGACGAGATCCTAGCGATCGGGACTAATGTTCACAGGGAAACGCAGAAAGCCAAGCCGACGATAGTGCGGATCAAACCCAAGGACATTATCAGAGTGTTCTATGTAGGGGTTAATATTCTGACCGCCGACATAGAGTCCGGAACGAGCTCTGGTATAGTTGCGATTCCTCCACCTGTTCCTGAAGACAAAAGGAAAAAGAAACGAGGTACGAAAAGAAGAGCCAGGGCTGGAAGAGGAAAGAAATCCAGGGGGGGATCCACAAGGATACGAGCTCCGCCACCTCCACCGATTCTCTTGGAACAGGGTGTTCAACTGTTCTTCCAGAACAATGGAGCTGGAATTCTGACCACCGATCGCGGAATGGTGGCCATTTGGAAAGCCATGGGCGTGTACTTCATGTACGATCCACGAGCGCGCAGCGATCAAGGTTTACCCGATTTCTACGGTACCTCGTGCGTAATGTGGTTCGCTTGCATAGAGCCTCTTTACGAGGTGCTATTCGCTAATATCGATGAGCAGGAGAAGTACGGTCGCTATGAGATCTGCAGGGTTATTATCAAGACTGCCATGATCGAACCTTTACCATGTCCTGCGAGCTTCAGGCCGTACTTCGACTGCACGACTCCTCCAATCCCGGTGACGATCATGAAGAAGAGCACGACGTTGGACGTGGAGACGGTCACGGACTACAACTTCGTGGACGAGGAGCTCAGCGTCCTACGTGGAAGCTTACACATGCACCACCGTACTTGGAACACGATCAGCCGAGGCTTCCAGAGCACTGCTATCGCAGCTGTTGCAATTGTCGTGGGACTGCTTCATGTCCCTTCAACCTGGACGTCCGACCTGATCGACGCGATATTAAGGTACGGTGATCTGTTGCACTCTGACAGCGTGCGCGCCGCGCGCCCTGGCTTCAGAAACTTGTCACCCAGCGAGCTCCTAACAGTTTTCATCGTCGGCGACTTTCGGGCCACGATACACATTCACAATCACACCACGGCTGGTTTGCTACACACTTTTGACCTGTCAGAATCACTGGCCATGTTCTTCCGGTCAAATTGCGCCGGAATTCTTCACACGACTAACATGGCGGTGGCGGTTATGCAGCATTACGGGAAGTTCTACCTGTTCGACCCTTGCGCCAGAAACGAGCTGGGCAAGCCGAGCTTCGACGGAGCGGCCTGTATAATGAAGTGCGAGAATATCATGAAGATGGCGAAGGTGTTCGTGACAAATTGCAACCTTAAGACGCCCAATGTTTATACGCTGAACGCGGTGAACGTGCTGAGTATGTATTTCTTCTCGGACGCCAAAACTGGATGCCCGCCGAAATGCGAACAATGACGTGGGAGTCACTTTTTTGTGGGTTGTATAATACCGCTGTTTTTGCTTTGTACTAAAAATTTATTCTAGTGAGTTTAATAAAGTTCTTGTACCGACGATGTTCACAATTACATTCTTTATTTCTCTATCTTCAAGTTTATGGACTTTTATATTCATAAAGATTGTGTTAAAAATAAATTATGCAGTCTTTAAAACAGTTGCTTTTGAACTCATTTTCAGCGAGAAAACCTCACCAATCCATTTGGTTGTATTCTCATTAAGGTTCACTGATAAATATGAAAATATTAATTTTCAGTAGAGGGCTCTACTGCTCATACTCTCCTTGTCGAATAATTCGAGCGATAATAATAATAATAATAATCAGGGACCTGGAACGAAATGTTTTTTCGTTTCGTTTCGGTTCAGCTCCGATAATAATAATTTCGTTTCGGTTAATATCGTTACTGCTGAAAAATATTTCGTTTCCATCAGAACGAAAAACAAATTTTGTTCCGAACTGGTTATTTCACTTATAAAAAAACTCGTATAAACTTATTTTAATAATTTTATTGCCTTTGGCACTTATATTATAATATATTATACGTTATAGTTATGTATTATAGAATATTATATATTATGTCTTAAGAAAAAAATTTAGAGTTTTGATGCTTTCGGTTGCTAGCCATGCCCACGAGGGCAAGACTCCTAACGCCTCTCCCAGCACCGCAGTCAGCTTTATCAGGGGTCTGAACCGACACGAAACATGATGAAAATAAGGGATGCGCTCAATTTAAATTTTTTAACCTCAAGTGTACAGAACGTTATTAGTCGGAATTTTTATTTCTGTTATATCGCTTCCAATCCTGCAACAGGGTTAAGAATTTCGTTTCGTTTCTGTTTCTGTTCCGGAAAAATATTTCGTTCTTTTCGTTTATCGTTTTCGTTTCTGTTCCGTTCCGGGTCCCTGATAATAATAATAATAATAATAATAAGAGACCAATTACTGCCCTTTAGTCGGGCACACAAGCAGGGAATACTGTAATTATTGCGAGATCAGTTTTCCAATGAAAGTTCGGCTTTATTTTCGACCATAAATTGAAACAATTGTGCAATCGCAGATCTAGTTACTGTGTCATTAAATCATATAATCAAAGGTACGGCAGACAATAAATCCACGTGGTCGACAACATTCTCAAATTGCTAATTTTATTTATAGGTTTCTTTATGACACAAATCACTTTTAGCATCTACATGAGTAGGAGATACAGGCTATACGAGAATGAATTTGATACAGATCACTTATTAGTGTAAATACAATGTATCTTCAATTACACACTATAAACTAGATACTTAGAAAACACTGTACAACGCAGCTGAAAACTGTCGGTGATACTTTACAATATGTTACAAGCACTCCTTGACGCGAGACGAGCCCAACCGCATCGGAGCCGAAAATTCATTCCTCGAGGACATCCTGATCAGCCGCGGGAAGGCTTTTTCGAACGATTTGATGACGCCTCGTGCGGTCTGTAGGCCGTATTTAGCGGGTTCGGAAGCTGTTCCACGTCGAACCGCTTCGACAACATTCGTTCCCGTACACGTCTTTCTAGAAAACGAACCTTCAAAGAAACGTGAGAATAGCTTCCTCATCCCTGACCATTCGCGGGGACCACAACGGACCCTCATGACGTCGTCTCGTTCCTCGCAAAGTGAACTAACGCCAGGTTCCATGAGCAGAGTCGAGGTGAAGGATACCTCAGTCTAAGTTAGTAAAAATTCTCGTCGAAACTCGGCATCTTCGAGAATCCTTTACTACAATTATATAAACCCGAACTTCATTGCGTTCAACGTAAATTTCCAGCCGATTTCGTTTATTATAAACAATTCTATTTGCTCGCGACATGTCCCGTCTTCTTCGTATTACTCGTAGAAGCTTGTAAGTAGAGAAACGTACAAAATCTCTCAGACGATATCGCGAATACTTTGTTACAGGGGTCTCTCGATGCAATGTCAAGTAAAGAAATATATTTAAATGCGGCTAGGGTGTACCGATCATCCTCACGATCTCTGCCACCGCAACCTGGTTCGTACAGCAATCATCGTTCCATGCACACGCGCACAGGCACACGTAACACACTGAGGATAATACATCACGCGGCTTCATGAGTCTTTTCTTTGTGGCTAACGTCTGTCAGTACTGTCCTCCCTTCTTCTCGCGCTGTTTCCGTGAACCGCAGATCGTCCTTGCCTGCACTTGTTCATTTAAATGTCTGGCTTCCCGATCGATTAACAAGATCCTTATCATTTCATGGTCCTTTGGATATAATTGATTAATTTCGATCTACTAGGTTGAAACTGGAATTTCTGGAGATCTTTATCAGAAATGGAATACTGTATAGAATAATATTAGAAATGTTGGACAACTCTGTGAAATTAGAATTTACCAAATTAGGGTTTGGTAGAATATTAATGACGTAAAAATGGTAAACACTGTTGGACATTTCTGGAAAGTAGGCGGAATCAAAGATACGTTGCGAAGGTAATTGAATAAATCCGGTAGTATCAAGCCATCCACCGCTCTAGGATGGTTAAATGCTAAATGTTACAGATTCTGAAGCACTGGTTTAACTAGCACGAGCCACGTTACTGTTGGATTTTCAGAAATCGAAACTTGTTGCATTGTGCTACAGATCACGTGTAAAAGCCTTTGATCGAGAAGAACCTAGCGACAAGGGGAGAGAAGAGCCGTGGCTGAACTGAAAACGTGGCAAAAGAACCAAGGCGTAAAGACCACCAGCGTCGATAAGCGCACGTCCAGTCCACCGGCAGAACGAAGTTGAACAGATCATAATGTAAAAAATATGTATTATTAATAATATTGGCATGATGTTATTATGGCACGTTTAGTTTACTGTTCAGTGACGCGTTTACAGGTTACATCTTACGTTCTCGCTATACAAACATCGTGATTATTTCAGTCGGGGGTGAGAATAAACGTAGAAAAAAGAAAACAAAAGGAAAAAAACAGTTTTCTAATGTTTCTTTGTGTCTGCTCCCTATTGCACACACGCATGCATACTGAACGCGCGTGCGCACGCGCGCAGGTCACACGCACGCACGCACGAACGCGCACACACAAAGCATATATGTACATATGCTTTGTCTATCTTTCATTCTTTGTCTATCTCTTCCTTATTTCTCTCGTCAACACGCTCGCGTGACTTTTACATCGAGGCATAACATTTTCATTTCCTATGTATCTTCTTCGTCATAAAAGTCCTCCATTGCACTTTCCCTTTCGACGCAACAAATGCACCTTAAAACGTATCTATTTTATGTACAAACGCTGCTCCTTAATGCAAACGTGCGAAAACAATTTTCGATTAGATATCTATTGCGTATTTCACTTTTTTTTTCTTTTCTTCTTTTAGTCGGTACTGTAATGAGAGGGATCAGATTGCACCGAGGATTCATGCAACAGAACGAACATTAATTATTCTACAACGAACGCCATGCAAGACTTTGCGTTTAACAATTGACATTACGCGTGACGGGCACACGACTGCAGGCTTCGTAATTTTGAGATCACGTGCTCAACGATTCCCTTTTGGTCAAAATAAACTACCACTAATTTTGCCAGCTTTCAATGGTAAGATTCATTTATCACCAAGTGATTCGTAATTCGAACATTAAATGCAAATACAATTTAATACATATATTACAAATGTCGATGAAAGAGCTTGAATAAAATTTGTCATTAAACGGTGTCAGGAATTAAAAGAAACAATGTAGTTAATGTATAAAAAAACGCGAAAATCTCATTTAACAACACATATTAACAGAAAAATCGCACGCGAAATTACGGCGCGATCTGCCTGCTTTCGTGCAACTATAAAAGAAATCGATTCGGGTAACGCAGTTACTATGTCTATCGATGCGACTTTTTATACCAAATAAAACAATAAAAAAAAAACAGTCGTCGTGGAGCCTTGGAAGCTATAATTTACTCGTAATGTTTATTCCGTAATAACAGAGTTCAAGAGAAAATAAAAGCATAATAAAAAACGAATAATAAAACGTATGATTGACATTCATCTCTTAATATTTCCGCAACAGTAACAACAATGCTATTATCAGTTCGTAAAATTTACAAATTCGACGCCGAGAACATAGATACTCAAATATAAAACACAATTTCAGTGAGATTAAAAAGAAAATAAACCGCCATTGTCTTGAATTCGCCATTCCAAGTCAACGTTTCAATAATTCGAACAAATCTAGGACAATCACTAAGGCCGCGGCCGAATACTCACTTACTCTTCGCCGATCGGCCGGAAATGTCTCCTTTTTGCTGCGCGGCCGGATCATAAAACTAACTTACAACGCTTAACCACCCCTTGTGGTGCTTGGAATTTTGAAATTTATAAAACCACAAAGGTTCGCACTTTTCTCGCTATTATTTCCACGCAAAGCACGTATACACATTTCTCGTCGGTAATACAATTTTCTCGGTGTTACAAGGAAGAAACAAAATTGCGGTGAATTACATAATTAAGTTCACTCAGCTCTTCTGTTACCGGAAAGGAGCGCGGTAGGAAGATCGAATAAAGGGAACAAATAAAGGACAAGAGGAATAAAGTTAGGAGAAGTGAATGCGCGAAAAATCAACCGTTGGTCACGAAACGATGCTCGATAAATAACGCAACGTGTCTCTTGCTTGGCCTGAATCGAGAAAGATTGATAAAAAGGTAAAGGAGCGGTGTCGACTGAGTACGATTCCCAGTCACATTTTCTAATGGAAGCTCTCGATCGCGCTTTCGATGCTAGAACAGTCTCTTCGCCGTGGTTATTGTCTTCGATTACTCGAAAGCGCGAGTTGTGTGTTCGTTTTAATCGCCGCGTCCGTCTCTCCAGTTCTTTGATGCCGATCTCGCCACGAAAGAAAACAGAGACTGGGGGGTCGGGGAGGAGGAGGTCGGTAGTGCTTAATAGGAGGGTGATCGTTCACGAAGGAGCCGGTTTCGATCTCGTGTTTGAACAGATTCCTGAGATTTCACCTTAATAGCTCGCTATATTATGCAATGGAGATCCACGGATGGGACACAAATCGCCGAGGTCCCGTGAGAAAAAAATCCTACGATTACATTTACCTGCTAATCGCGTTACGCTAAACTCGCTGGACTATCCGGAAGAGGGGGTTGTACAAGAGCGTACATACGGGGGTGTGTAACGGCGGAGGTCAGGTAAGTGGACAGAGGTGTTGGGAACGTTCATGGGTGACCTAAGCGTCACGGGTTTCGCACTAAAAAAGAGATCTTACACGCTAATTAATCGCACAGTGTATAGACTTTTAAAAAAATAACAAATTACATACAGGCAATAGGTATTTTGACACCATGAGGTCGCATAAATGAATGAGAATAAAAAACCTCGCTTTCGTTCTTCGACTCATCTTGTTCTCTTCTTTTGTTGTCCTCCATATTCTCTCTTGTCTCTCTCACGCACGCTCGCACGCTCGCACGCTCGCACGACATCCACGCGCGTACACACACACACACACACACACACATGCTCGGAGTCACATTCTCTCATTCCCTTTGTCTCTCTCATTTTTACTCGATTTACTTTTAGTTATACGTTTGCGGTATAATTATTTCATAGAATATAGTACCTGGCACAGGAACATGACCTCTCAGTCATTGGCATCACAACGTAACAAGGACTACAAGCTGTGTCTCGTGCATCTTCATCGCCTCGACCTTAGTCTCTTATTTTCTCGCCCTCTCACGCAAGCATCCACGTAACCACGACTTTCACTCTTGCTCCTCTCGTGCTGTTTGGCATACGAACTGGCAATCTTCCTTTCTCGAGTGGGTGACTACAGCCAGACTCTTGGTCCTGAGTATTTCTGCATCGTATTTTCATTTTCATTTTATTTGTTTGTTCGTTTCTATTTTGTTATACGCGTTAACGTCCGTTCCCAGCTCCCCTAACTCTCCCTCCCCCCCCCCCCTCCGCACCTCTCACTCCGTTAACTTTGGACACTGGGCCTACCCCCGACAAACGAATGCAGCAAAGGGCGGAGACGATTACCCGAGTATTTGCTAATCTCCTCAGCTTTCGTCGAGGATATCAATCAAGCGACCTAAGCTCAGAATCGTTTAATCGACGACCGGGGTCACCAATTCCGTACCAAAGCATCGAACGACCCTCTGAATCATATAGTGCCCGGGCTGATCGTTCATCGTCCTTGAAAATTTCGCCTCGAACCATGGCCTGAGAGACGTCCAGTCTTTCCGGAATAGCTTCCCATTGGACCAATTTCCAGCACCCTGGCCACTTCGGACATCCTTCAGACCACGCGTCCACGCTCTCGCGTGCTTGCTCAATTTGTAGAGATACCTTGATGGATACCTCTTCTTTTTGTTATCGTCTCTTCACCTAGGACTGGTTGCTCGATTGCTTCTTCTTGGTTCTCAATTTTTCCATAACGATCCCAACAAAGAGAAGCCTGGCTCTCCGCCGCATTCTCCGTTATCCTGATTGTTCAGGTCACGACAGTAATCGCTCCTATCGTCCAGCATTCTATCTGTACACGTACACGGACCCTGCGGATGACACGGTGTGTTGCAACAGTTTTGTCACGTGGGTCCGGCCGGGGCTACGTAACACTAATCGCCGGGTTGGACGTGCCCGACGGCGCCGACACCGCTTCACTCTTTATACACTGTCCGGTCAATTGGTTGACGCTAAGGGGATTGTTGATGTCGTGGGGATTGGTGCCGACCGGGTTGCGGTGCGGCAGCGGCGGATGCACCGACTGACTCGTCGCGTTCGACAGGGGCGGAGGCGGCACCGGAGGCGTCAGAGGGCAGGGGCACGGGCTGGCCAGGCTCGAGGGCGACGGTAACACCAATGATGGGCTAGCCAGACTAGACAATGCGGACAAACCCCCGGGACTGCTCAGGGACTCGTCATCCTCGGGAGTTCCTGCCTCCCCCACGCTGCCCAGGTTGTCCTCCGAGTGATCATCCTCCCCTTCACCGTCGGCTTCGCCGTCCCCGTCTCCTCCCTCCCCCATGTATCTGATACATTTCTTCTTACGTCTGCGAACAAGCAGAGAAGGATTAGTCGGGAATTATTCGCTGGGGATCTCCCGTCGATCATTATAGAAGATCGAACGTCGCTCCTTCGTGTACTCGTGTCTTCCGCTAACCATCGAACAAGCGAGAGATTAACTCTCTCGAGTTTTTGAATTTACATTAAGTCGCACAATCATCGCTGCCGTGGACACGAGGAGCAACGTTGGATCCGTCGAGTAAGGTTACATCCAGAATTATTACCAACTAAGAGAACATGCGATCACTCGTGGTCGTTGCAAGGCTGGCTACGCAGAAGAAATCTCTTGAGAATCTTTGCCGAGAACTTTTGCTTTTAGAAACAATGCGCGTTACCATATTTCGATTGAAAAAGCGTTAGGACACCTCTGTGCAACCAGCGTTGGTTTTTATTGTTCGACACGGATCACTCGCTGCAAATGCCATGCTCAAAAATGTTTAGACGTAACAAGCAAATAACTGTGTAATAAACGTATACGTGGAAAATGAAAGTCTCAACAAAAACAATTAAAATGATGGGGTATGAGGGGGTGGGGGTGGGGGGGTAGGTGGAAAGGGGAAGGCTCTTTTCCTCAGGCGAGGACTACGTGTTCCGAGTAGTACTGTGACACACGACAAATTGATCTTGAATGACTAGAAGCTCGCAAGACAATCGAGCTTATCGCCGGGACGCGACGAAAGTACCGTGCAAAAACGGGTTGATGTTACGTGGAACTTGGAACTCTCGCGACTGTAGCGGAGGGCTCTGACTGAAGCGGATCTCTTTTTCGTTTCCTCGGAGGGAAACAAGAAATAAGGAACGAACAGAAGTGAAAAAGAGAGAGACGATAATTAATCAGAAATACTTAATGCTTGACATTCGCGAAAGGCGGAACACGAAAAGGAATGAGGCAAAGTTTGCTACTGCAAAGTTCCCGAAAAGTGAGCCCGACCGACCTCGTATGATAACTGCATCGAAGTCGAGACATTTATCGCTCTGCCATTGGCTCTCATTATTCATCTCTTTCTTAGCCAGTTGAGTTAGTCAATTTGCTTGTGTTTCAATGAAAGTATTATGGTTTCTTGGACGGGATATCAACTGTTCGCAGGCACGTCTGGACTGAAGCGTTAGATGTATCTCTGCATACTTCGATAATAGCTGATTCGTGCTGTTGTCGAGTCGCCCATCTTTTCACGAGTAGATCAAAGAATTTATTAGTCTAGAAAATATGTACTATACGACTGATGTCTACTGTCTTAGTAATATTTAAATTCCACTTTAATTCTTTGCGAACCCAACATTTTAGGTCGATTCATTGCACTGGGTATAGTAGACTGGGCTAGCGGGGTTACAGAATAAAATGTCTAACAGAGGTGTTTGGGTGTTTCATTTTTTCCAAGCAGAAAAAGACTCGAGTTTAAAATTTTATTATAATCCTCGTTCCAGAACTAACTCTCACGTTCCTAGGTACTGAGAGCTACATAATATTACGAACACGTTGAACTGCATATCAATAGGCATGATTCTATTTATTCTCAGACCCAAACAGATAGCGACAGTGACAACAGCGCGAACCAACGCTAAAATGCGTTCGACCTTTTCAAGCCTCTACGAAGCATAAAAAGTCACGCCACAGCAGCTGCGTTGAGCTGACGCTGAAAGATCGAACTTCCAAATTCGAGCGTTACTACGAGTTTGTTCGAGACCTGGCGTAACCAAGTTTTAGTCTGGTTGCGTGGCTTCCGTGAAACAAGATGCCTCACAGTGCCCCGAGTCGAATCACGGCGCGCGATTATGCAACAATTACGACATTACAACAAAAAAGAGAAACAAAATAGAGAGAAAAGAAAAAACGTAGAAACAATGTTCACGTACTAAAGAAGGTCAACACATCCGTTACAACACATAATCGTCGTAAATCGTACGAACTGCCATGCCATAAATCAGAGTCACAAGTATATGATATTATACTTCTCTATATGCCAAACGTTCCGAACCGAAAAAAAAGTATAAAAATCTGGTTACACGTAGTATATGTACGTAACATGTATACATCAATATATGTATATAATATAATATATACATATATTATATGTATTACAGACCAGCCATGCTAAGGGCAACACTGAGTAAAGTCCAACTAAACGAGGGTAAATTAAATAACAATAATAAGCTGCAAAGAGCCACAACAATGAGAAACAATGCGAGCATTAAGGCGTCGCTGAGCCGTTCACTATGCCACCCCGCTCGTGGTAATCCCCGGAATGAACTCTCGCGATCCAACTGATTCCCAGGAAGCAAGCTCGCGAGAAGGAAATGAATGCTGACGGACGCTGACGGACGCTGACGGACGCTGAGGGACGCCTTCAACTGTCAACGGACATGTAAGCGGATGCCCCCGCCCGCCACCCACCAATCCGCTACCCCCTCAAAACGGTCCCACGTTTTCGTTTCTATTTCGCGTCCAACGAGCAGAGTTTCGTCGAGTATAGCGATGGCCAGCGAGCCCGTAGGTTTAAGTCGGGACTGACCACTGTTTAAGAAGAAGTGTTGCAGTAGAAGGGAGGCGATAGGCTTGACTAGAGATTAACATAAGTGGGTTCTTGCTGAGGCGAGGAGGCATTGGAGGCAGTGTTGGTGTTTGGTGGGGCAGTCGCGGCCCCTACCGTCCCTCCACCGCCTCCAGCCCCGACCCCTGCCCCCGCGCTACTTCCCACACCGTGATGGATTATGCTCGCGTGGATGCCCATCCCCGCTCCATGCTCCACTGGGCTGCCAAAACCAACCACCAGCCATTAAAGGGGCGCTCTCGTCGCATCGACGTTATCACTTTAATCCCACCATAATCCCCACACCGTATCGTCGTCACCCACACGCATCGACGCGAGTCCCTAGATTGCCGCGAGCGGACTCGTGCATTCGGCCCTCTTTCTTTGCAAATACTATACTTTTTCGTTCTCACGGGTGTCAGTTACAGGCTCGGCTATTGCCGCCATCGAGGCACCAGATTTACTTTTCTTGATTTTGTATTTTTTTATTTGTATATGTTCCCAACGGGGTGTGATCGTGTGTTACCGCAAATAATTTAGAATTCATTCTGGTTCCTCGTATCAGCGGGCGCCGATCTGCGGCTCCAATTAGCCGATCTGAGCAAAATTGTTAGCAAATTTGCTGTTTGATCAGAAAATATGTCTCCCAAGTTTCCGCCTTAATAAGATTCTGTACTGCCATCCTCAGAAACGCCACTGTCTCAAAGCCATTTCTAGAGATCTATATTAAGCCATCGGTGGAGTCCCCCATAAACAACGACAGCGAACATTTGACAGCGTTTTTCTCAAGATTAGAAGATTTTATCAAATTTAATAATGATTCCAAACCGATTTATTTGTTTATTTATCTGCGTAAATGAAAATGAACGTGTCTTTTGTCAGAAATTTAAGTATGTTTCTTCAGAGGAATTACTTAATTTGCCAATTCACGCGTTACCGTTATCTGCCTCTTTCTCTGACTTAAACATCACCAGCGCCGTGAGTGAGCGTTGTCTCCACTGTGAAGTAGGAGGTTAGGATTCGCGTACCGTGGTTAGGATTCGTCTTCGCCCCTTTAATGAGGGCCATGATTCACAAACCCAGCCGGGAGTTGGGGCGTTTGGGCGTACTGTGCGGCAACGTAGGTGAAAGTTAGCGGCGCTAAAAGATGGGTGGCTTGTAATGCCGCAGTAAACTACAGTGTGGATTCTAATAGAAGTATTTACAAGCAAATTACAGTGTCGTCAGCCGTTGGACCAATCCTGTATTGTGCGAGAAAGATCCCTTAGCTTTACTCTAACATCGCTTTTCCCCTTTAATGTTTTTCTTTTGGAAGACACATTTTCTGACGGTCGCGCCTTGTTCGGTCAATCTTTAACGAACAACCAAATTCGCCGCGAGGACGTCAACGCGTGTTTCGGAAGTGATTGCTGTTACCTTGAGGAACGCGGATAGGCGCGATGCACCGCTACCATTGCGATGAAATTTCTATTTATGATTGGATCTTTTCAAGTTCCACGATAACATGTGGATGACGGAACGGAGTAGAAAACGATAACAATAAGAAGTGGTGATAATCGAGAGTACTATTTTCGTGCCCGGGTTGCAAGTCTTTTACTTTGAACGATATGGCCCCGATCCGCCGCCGCTAATCAGTTGTTTCGCTTTGGGCTGCAAGCTCAAGTATCTTCCAATAGTAACGATATTTTCAGAGAGATTAAAGTTTCTAAAAATATATATGACTCTGATAAAAAGAAAATGTCTAGAACTTGAATTCTGTTATAGCTTTTCGAGCCTTCTCCGAATAGAAATTTATAGTTGACTTTTATAGTTCCTGCTGTCCCGGATGAACTTCGTTAGGATCTCTGCACCCGCATTCCCCCTCCAACTGATCATTTTGCATTCCCGAGAATGAATTTCTGAGCAAGAGAATAAGACATTCGAAGATACTCGATCATCGTAACCCATGCGTATTGTCACCATCATTCACCACATATAATGTAACTCCTTCTAGTGAAACTACATGACTGATGTGAGACTTCTAGTCCTCCTCAACACTTCTCAAGGTTGAATACGTATGTACACGCGACCGAAACAGCGTGCTCAGCTTGTCGACAAGACGATGTGTATGTCCCTCTTAAGAAGGAATAAATCAAACCCCCTATACGATGCACACGTACCTGCATGGCTTACACCACTGGCTTTGCTGGTCTAATCCATACCTGGCGCGACACTTCTTCATGTTGTTACCTAGAAAATGCGAAATATTCACCGATTAGTTCGCTGTAAACGCTCCTGTCCGCTTTAAAACAGGGAAGTGGCTTTCGCACGCATACGTATATGTATATAATCAAATTTCTCGCATTCTGTCAGACGAATGACACTAATTGACATTAACGTTCAAGCTGCGAAGCATGAAACGGTGCCTTTTATTGGACACAAGCGTACTATACTAAGGTGCTGTTTCATATAATTTTCACAAGAGTTTCATGTAATTATGTCGATAAACGAAGCTACATGTGCTATACTCTCTCTAAAAGAGCAAACCAAACAGCCCATTTTGAACAAAAAATACAGTCCTTTGCTGATAATCAATAATATAATATTTGTTGTAGCAATGCTGAGAATATGAAATAAATTCAACGTTTGTCAACTAGTCATGCGTGTAACAGAACCATCGCGACTCGTTGAGCTTGATCTATGTAACAATAGAAAACACTGTTTTTCCCCGTGGCTGTCGATCATTGATATCCCGTTACAAATAAAACTGCATTTTGGAAACGCGGCTACGATAAAACAAGTGAATTTTTTTGAACGGTTTTAATGCAATTACCACAATTACTGATTCTCAAAATATATTTTAACAAAGCTTGCGAGAATTTACTAAGTATTTCAAATTCGGCGCCCTCGATGAATGTTTTAAATTATTTCGTAAATGTTTGTTATTCCGTCTCTACTTCAAGCTCAAACGGTCTAGAAATCTGACAATATATCGGTGACAGTGCCTTCTCCGAAGACGTCCACGTTTTATAACAATTATGTAAGTTTGGTAAGGAACATCATAGAAGATACTGTTGCAATTAATAATGCGCTCAAAAATGTTTATGCGAATTGGTAGTCTTCAGGGAAGGACCGGCGGATCGACAAAAAAGAGATATTCTGTCAAGCTGAGTAAAAACGGCATGCAGCATAAAACGTTAAACGGCTTAAAAAACACGGTCAAAGATCGTATCTACTCATTAATGTCGTAATCTGTATCAAACGCAAGCTCTAGATATAAATATTGAAGATAAATGTAAAAAATAAAAAAAGGACGCCCGAGCACTCAGGCAACATGAACGAAACGCCTGGTATGTAAGGGTCGAGAATAATTGAGTGATTGACTAGAGGGTGATCGTAGAAAACCAGATAAAATCAAGATCGGAGAGTGGCAAATAATATGTAACGATTTGAAAAGAATTTTGAATAAAATTGTACGACAAAAAAAAGAAAAAAAAATGTTCAGGCAACGTTGAAACGATCAAAGGTGGAGAACGGAAAAAAAGAGTGAACTGAAATCGACGTATCATAGAAAAAGAAAGGGGCGGGGGGGGGGGGGGAGAGAAGAAAGAGTGTTAAGGGTGAAAGTGGCGGGCAGAGCAAGAAAAAAGAGAGCATAGAACGACAAAAGAGGTGAAAGAAAGGAAAAGAACAGAGACTGAGTGAAAATTAAAAACGCTTAGGATTGTCTGATTGCGGAATAGGTCCCTGTAAAAATGCAAGATGGCCAGCGTCCCCAAAGTTGTATACGTAATTAATAATTAATAATGCTGTGTTATGTGCGTGTACGTGTACTGAATGCGCTCGTGTTTCCATTTGTTCCCGTTCTATATTTATATATATATTTGCAATATATAAATATAAACACGCACGTGCGCATGCGTACGCCTGCACGCCCGCTCACGCGAGTGTGTTCTATATTTGTACACTTCTTTCACTTAGCTTTTACACTCTCTCTCTCAAAAAAAAAAGAAAAAAATACGAAAGAACATATAATAGATAGTCATACGTATATATATACATATATAGGTATATATATGTACACATGCACGTATATATGCGTGTGCATGTATGATAGTAGTAATAATAATAATAATAATATATATATATATATATATATATATAGAGAATATATATATCGACCCAAAACCCCAAGACAGGGGGAAAACATGCAACATAATGTAGTGTAGCAATAAGAATGTATAATAATTATAATAGTATATGTAATAATGAGGGGGTGGGGGGCTGCTGAAGGGAATTTCATAATTTTGTTGTTGCTGTCGTTCATGGGACAAGGGGAGATTGTAAGAATGTGTGGAGTGAGGCATATGGGTACCTCCAGGATCACTGTTTGTGTCTTGTTTGCGCTTCCTCTTCTTAGTTCGGTTGGTATTTGCGCGGGAAGACCAGTCAGGGTACAGCTGCATGTGCAACTGTCTCTCCCGTCGTGCCAATTCATAATACTTGGCCTGTTCCTCTCGCCCTAGCGCGTGCCACTACCGAGAGAGAACCAAACACTATTTGTAATTGTGCATGAACCGTAGGCTAAACAATATTTTAATCAAGAAAAAAAAGAGTTTCACTAATGCTACTGCCGCCACCCTAGTTGGATCTTTTCTATTAAAAGCTGATTCTTTTTTTCTCTCATTTTTTTTTGTTGCTTTTACTCAGAACTAGAGATAGCTGCCTTATATAGGTTACTTTGCCGGCAATACGTGTTACATATTGTTGATTTTTTTCTGTTTCTGTTAAAAAATCGTTTCTCATGTTCTTTATGCTTTTATCGTTCTGACGCATCGCTGTCTTGTTTAGCATTTCAGTAACACTGGGGTCCCTACTTTCCGTTTAAAGTGCTAGAAGAACAGCCTAGATTCACCCCTCCCCCTCGGTTGCACCGCTATTCACCGTACCGTCGATTATTAAAGAACTTAGATCATACAGGGTGTCTGATAGAAGGTCGTCGCACGAAAGTGCTGGATGAACAACGGCGAACTGTTTTCCGGAGCACGTATCCAGTGAAACGAGGATTCTCAGCTGGTCTATACACTGAAAAAATACACTATAAAGGAACATTGTACTGTATACAAATATCGCACGAAATGTGCGAAATGGCCAGGAAACGTAAACTAAATAATAGAACCATGCCTTTTCTTAAAAAAAAATCGACATATCGAAAAGAAAATAGGTTTTTTTCAGTGTATTCATGTCTTTCAACGGTCGTTGTTCTGATGGGACTACAAAAGGGACCTTACGACTTAGGCGTCACTTACCGATGACGAATGTGGTAAATTTGAACAGTCAAGAGGAAGCTAGAGGAGGGATAGAGGAAGAGCATGACGGATTAGAGGGTGTCAGAGCGCAGTTAGCCAGCATAGAGTTCTCGTTGGACCGGGCCAAGACGGTACCACCGTTTTCGCAATACTTTTACACAGACATGGAGGCAACAAGTATAAGCAGCGGCCCCCTCCGAAAGGATCAGGAAAATCGCGCACAGAAATAGTATCCTAGCTCTACCAGACATCCCGTACCTATGGTTCTCATTACATCTTCGCTCTTGCTCGAATCATCATCGTCAATCTATGTTCAAAGATACATTTCTTTTCTTTTCTCTGTTTCTTTTGTCTCTCCATGAACGGATACCGCTTTAGGGAGTTTGGCCAAATACAAAAAAAAAGTTGCGTTATCATCGCATGCCACGACAGTCCGATTTTTCCTCTACTGCGCTGCATCAATCCGCAAAGATTTCCCCAACAGACAATCCAATAATTCAGTAATCGAATCGAAAAAACGGAAATACTATATATGTATACGCGCGCGTTATATAGATTACGTGCACGCGTATACATACACGTTCGAAGAGCTGTTGGTATATTATTAATAAACACAAGTCCGCACGTCAAAGAGTGAATGCCAGAATTAAAAAAAAAAAACTATATAAATGACAATTAAACAAAAAAAAAAATGAAACGCACAGAGACTTTGATCGTTTCAATATCAACCAGTAGGTAATCTATGAATTATTATAATGAATTATTAAGGGCCTGCTGTTCTAGCACTGGAAAGTGGTACCTCCGGTGGGATCTGCGGAGCGCTCTTTCTTCCTCTTCTTCTTCTTGCTGCCGTATCCGTAGTTATCCCTAGCACTCCAGCCGGGGTATCGTTGCTGATGGAGATGGCGCTCCTGCCTGGCCGCCTCATAATACCGTGCCTGCTCCTCCCGGCTTAGCGAGTGCCACTGCGTGTCATACCCCCAAAATTCAAATTCACAGTTTCACAGTATTTATCCGTGCACCGTGTCCCTTTCACGTTTTTCACGTTTTTTTTTTTTAATTCGTTATCGTTACTGTATTTTTAGCGACTCTTTTACCCTTATATCGAAGCGAACACTAAGAGAGAGGTGTACTCCTCGTAGCACCCACCCCTTTGCTCAATCGACGGCCCGACCCAAAACCCTTCCGTTCTATGGCCCAGATTTCCTTAGATCCCACCTACGATGCTCTCTCTTTATTCTTACTAAGATACTAACAGGTACAGTTAGTGTTTCGACCTGATCCACGAACGACTAACGGAAAGAGTTAAAATGCATGCAACTTATGATCGCCCTTGAAGACGCCCTGCGCTTGCGAGGTCTCTGGGGATGACGAAGTCTTGGTCAGCCAAGTCAACATTTGCTTCCGAGCTCCGGTGACGAGCTCAAACAAACTCATTGCATCCTGGTTTAAAGGATCATGTTAACCACAGTTAATGTAAAGTATTTTAATATCGATCACTCCTTCGTAATGGCATTCGCCCGAATTTTCGTTGGTTTTGTATAGTTTGTCGTATCGAGATGATCGACTGACGGCGACGAATTGAAAGAAGGAAAAAGGAAACAGAAGAAAATCTTGACTTTGGCATATATTTGATACTTTTACATCAGGGCTCTGGCATCTTATCCAACGTCTCGTCTCAAGCGATACGATTTGAAGCGACTGGCTGAAGATGAACGAATGTCATGTACGTACAAGGAACAAACACTAATGAAGTGACTGAAAAGTAGCGAAGGATGGCTAGACAGCTTGTGATACTATCTTACGACAGCCTTTTGTACAAACCCTGATGTAATAGGTTCCCAATGCAAAATTCGTTGCGATAAGAAATGTGCGTCAACTACTCACTCGTCTTCCCAATATTTGGTTGATCGCAGCGCTTTCTTTTAAGGTACACTCTGCCACGACCTTCGCCCTCATCTCCTTCATGTATAGCATAAATGCGTTCAAAGGCTTTTTTATGTGGGGTTTCTTTTTATCTGTCAAACGTCATCGAAGTATGGTATGAGAGGTGGCCTCTACAGTGAAAATCAATGATAAACTGATCACGGAAGCTCAGATTTAGTAAACGAGGCTTACCTTGATTGTTTTGCTGCGCCGAGTCCACGTTCTTCCCGCTGTCCGGCGCTACCAACGACGTGGAATTCTTCTGATCTACCGTAGACCTGCGAACAGAAACAAGAGACCGGAGCACATCGTCATAAGCTCCCGCATGAATTGGGCGTGTAATCGCGCGACGCGCGGCCGGCTCTGTTACCGTTTGAAAAATGACTGCTTCGCGTCGTGACTCAAGGGCTGATCAGGTTTCGTGCAGGACAGGGGATAGGACGGCGTGGTGTTTTGGGAATTGCACAACTGCTCCGTGAGATTCGACGTCGAACCGTCGAAATACGGCTGCGGAAGGGTGAGCGGATTCCTGTGAAAATTCTGCGGCAGAGACCAGTTCATCTGTTGCCATATGCGGTGTCGCGCCTCGACCATTGCACACAGCTGCATGAAGTTGTGCTGGGCACCGTACGGAGGCGGTGTAACGCTCCGCGGCACGTTCATGTTCGACATCTGCATCAGGCTGCTCATGTAGAGTGCCGTGAGGATCTTGTGATCGGCCGCGGGTAAGCCCGTCTCGCTGGCTTTTACCGCGTCCTGGAGTATCGTCATGTTGTCCTCGAACTTCGACTCGATCTTCTCCTCGTCGATCTTGCTGATCGATGGGTCGTCGGCGCTCTCGATCACGATTGGCCTACTCTCAGTGTCGTCCTTCTTTATCACCAGGTTCAATGGTTCCAGATACTCGGGCTCCATCGCCGGTGCGATCTGAGCTGCACTTCGTGGGTCCGCTTATACCCACCGAAACGATCCAAACCGATCCATCGACCTAAGCATAGTCTTTCTTTCTACCTCTGTTCTATCTCTCACGTGCTAAGCCTCTCATGCACGCTGTGAAAGTTGCGATTCAAGCAACGTTGCGCCGGCCTAGTCGATTCAGTGTTTCCATCATCGTTCAAGTATCTTGCCTCGTATTTCACAGGATAGTCAAAAACCCCGCACCCATTCCTCCGTGTCGCTTTGCACTCTACGTTCGAGTCCTCGTGTCCTACCATAGTGCAAGTCGCACAGACCTTATAAAACAGTCCCCATTGTAAACAGCACACATACGCGCACAACATCTACATACCCGTCTACGTACTCAAGGCACCGGTGGTCATGTATCCGCGGAAGCATCCACAACACTGTTCACGCTGTCTTTCGCTCGCCCGCATATCGCGTATCGTCGTCGATCTTAATGATTCCATATCCCGATGGATGTCATTCAACATTCATACACGTCGATCACGACGGATCCCACGGTAAAATACTTCCAAGGGCGGTATCTCGCACGTTACACCATCCGGGATCGGATCCTCGTCATCCACTGAAGGGTCTCTCCTTTTGCCCCTTCTCTTTCTCTCTCTCTTACTTTCGTTGATTCACCGATAAAAAATTCGCCGTTTCGGTTCTTCCATTCGCAACCTTACCCCGGTAATCTCCTCTCATCCGTCGTTTCGCTGCTCGACACGCGTCTCGCGAAACTTTCCGACCCGGTGTATCCCTCTTATTACCCTGTATCCCGCGCATCCAGCGAAAACGCGTCGTTCCTGGCGTCGGCGGAATCACCGAGCGGTGTTACGACGATTGATTATCCGCGAGTGCGGAAGGGGCGGCAGGGAGGAGGGCTGCACCGTGGGGCCATCATCGCGATTCATGGCTCCGCAGCAACGACACCCTACCATCCGCCGATGTATAATTCGCGCGTGGGGGGTGAAGATTGCATTCTCTCTGCTTTCCCTGCGTGATGCCTTTTTTTGGCGGGCTGCGTGGCGCTACCATCGGTAGTATCGCGGTGCCTAGGTCGCACAGCACTCGCAGCGACGCGATCCGCACGGTCAGCTACGTCCTCCGATCAGCCGCTCGCTGCTCTTATCATTCCTCGATATATCTTCTTCACGCTGTTTGCGAACGATGGACGAACGGCTCTAAAAGGGTGTCTTACTTCCGAGCATCCCTCGCGCACCCCTCGTCTTTCGATCTTAATGCGTGTGTCCAATTGATCTGATGGCGTTCTGGGTGATCTTCACGAATTTCAATGTGCAATGCAAACCCGTCTACAGTTTCTTTCGATATGAACCTCCTGATGGTCCGGCGACAAGCCCACTCCGTACGCAAACGTTTTCACCTCCCAGGCACGTGGCTGGATCGAAGGTCAAAATGGACGACCGAGTCTCGTGCTAACGATTCGTCGCGTCCGCCCGTGTCCCGTTTACGCCGCTCGTAAAGGTCTGTCGGCGTTCCGGCGCGTCATTGTCGTCGTGACACACGATACTCCCCGCCACGAGAACAACCCTCCGGTCAGCTGATCGTCCATGGTACGCGTGCCACGAATACAGGAAACGCGGCTGCAACCATGCGGTTTTGTATACACTGGTCGGGCCAGGCGATCGGCCGGGTACTAATGCAAATTAGAAATCTGTTTAAGAGGGTAATGATCAATACATAACCGGCGGCGGCGGCGGCTATGGCGGTGGCGGTGGCGGTGACGGTGGCGACGGCGGCAGGCGCAGACGCTGTGCGAAGAGAGTCATTCAATAAGTGTTATACGTGCCTCGTCGGCGAAGGGGAAACTACTGCACGAGGGGTTGAACACCCCGGGACGTGCTACCCCCTATGGCCGTCCCCGAAACTATCCATCGATCTCTGATTACGTTGCGCTTCTTTATCAACCGACGAGGCAAATAGATATCAGGCTGGCTCGAAAACTTTTCCCTTTATCGATGGATGGATAGTTGCGTTATTCTCTGCCCAAAGAAACATCCAGTTACTCCCTGAGAGGAAGAGCGCGCTCTTTAGATACACGACCATTCGATTCATGCGAATCACACTTTTCCATTTCTATCCAACCGTCTTTGGCCACGCAAAAAGTCATCGGTTTCTACTTTCCAACGAATGATTCGAAAGGAATTTCCTTTCGCATCGCCCGGCAGATTCCCTCGAATACCTTCGTTCTATTTCACCCAGTGTGCATCCGGGCTTCCTGTACGTTCAGTAAACTATCGACTAGTTTATTCGCTATCTGGTCATCTCCCCTCGGCTGCAATATTTACCAGTCCTCCCGCGACTGCCATCAAAGCGTACATGAGCGATTTATTCCGACACAAACGAAATTAGAGCCGTAGATACCGGCGTTATTGTACACAACCCCTCCGGCTTTGATTCATTATAGGGTACGTCATATCCACACAGCATTATCACTGATCAACAGAGTTCTGTTTCTATTTTTCCTGTTTGACAAACTCACCGAAAGCTCGCCACGTTTGTCACCAATAGTCCAATAAGAGCTTCAGTGGAATAGATTCACTTTCTATCGATTGAAATTAAAAGCGTGACTCCTTACGTTGCTTGTAATCTGTTCGGTCGATCGAAGGTAATCGTCGACCTGGTTGACGTCGATTCTATCGGAGAAGGAACTAGGAGAAAGGACGTGGGGATCGTTGAAAGGTAGCAGTAGATATTCCGTTCCTTACGAATCACCCAGGTGTCGCCGTGGTACCAGAAATAAACAAACCTATGATTGTGATCCAAGCTGGAATGATCCGTTTTCGTCGTCGAGGGTACTAGAGCGTGAGACGTCAACGCGTGTGCGTGCGGACTCAGTCCAGGATGCGGGGGCATTAGACCCGTCGGCGAAAACCGGTAAAGATCACTGGAAAAATTACGACAATAATAATTGCAAGCCTCCTGGGTGAGTGCTTGTTGAACAGCATCAACCCGCGGTGTTCAGTCGAACGCTTCAACATTGATTACAACTTTTATCGTTGAAAGACGATTTTGAGGATTAAGTTCCAGACTTTGGAAATGTAGATTCTAAAATTCCCTCAGAACTCGTATTATGTAAGATTCGAGATTTAAAATGCTCTTTTTATTGTCACAGGCACAGCCGAGACGTGGCAATGTAGAAACGTTCAACTATAGAAAAGCGATTTCAAACAAGCGCCCAATATCGTAATATATACATAACTGGAATTATAGTGCTTTAAGCAAAGTGAGCTCGGCAAATCTAATTTCGATCACCTACTAACCTTGGTAAACTAGAACTTGTGATGGGCAAACTCGTGGGATACGGACTTCGGAAACCAGCGCTTGCCGGGGAGATGGGATACATGCTTGGTGTATGCCTGAAACAAAATTGTAGTGTGTCAAAGGGTTTATTAGCTGAAACGCAGGTAATCGTCATCCAAAAGTTCGTGATATTATATTACTCTGCGACTAAACCAAATTTTATTCAAAGTTTAGTGTCACCATTATACTCTCCTTACAAACTGTTCCCCATGTTTTTAACCCTCGGTTGTCACACTGGGTCAAGATGACCCGCAATTTAATTTCGAGGTAAAACATCTTTGAGGTATCATTGAAAATGGTAGTACGGTTAATTCAAATTTTACCTCAGAATTTCTGCGACTTAATTTAACAGATAGTTTTTAAAAAGCACACCGTGACAACCGAGAGCTAAACCGTCTTCATCGATGCCAAATACCCTCGATCTATCGCGCTTTGCTTTACTTCCCCTTTCAATACCTAAAACGAGAAGGACCCCCTCAAGTTTCACATATAGGTAAGTTCCGATATCTTCTCGGCGCGACGAAGAAAGAGTGGACAGAAAAACGCAGGGCCGCCCTCCTAATTGAGAAGAACGGGCTTAATCACCCATGGAAAATCTCAATTTGGGGTGGTTCGAGCAGAAAGCAAATAAGAAGCAGGGAGCTGAGGGAGCCGCCGCAAGAAGAGGGTCCACCCGATGGCTGTGTGGTCGGTGCGTAATAGCGACGGCCGGACACCGATCCCGACGATGATGTCGGCGGTGGTGGTCCCACTCGATCTAATAGACCGGAACTGAGAGGATGACCAGTTGACAAAATAGGGGATACAGAGCTGGGTCTGTGATTTTCCCGTGAAAAACAGAGGCGAAGGACTCGGCGGGCTCGTGCTTCGCGGTCGTTATTCCTCATCGGTTTTTCATCATCGAGCAGTTCCCAGTGGCGCGTATAAGCGTGCTGTTTGCTCGGAAGGAGCTGAGAAATGTCGGCTGAATGGAATCGAGCCGGGAGCAGAATCGGGAGTAAATAAAAACCAGGCTTGTCCTATGTCAAGTGTCGCGATACTGGCTGAAGTGGAATCGTTAGTACATGAAAGGCGGAATTAACGACTGCTTGAGCGCGGTAAATCGGACGTTTCTCATGTAAATTCGGCCACTTCACGTTCAACGCGAATCATCGGTGAAAGACACACAGCAGGTACGGCAAAAGTGTATCGATGCCCGAGCTATTCAGTCCGCGACGTTTTCTCTTCTTTCCCTTTGTACGTTCCCTTTACGAGGACCTCGTTCCGTTCGTCCATTTCCTCGATATGAAAATCGCAAATGATCTCGTTAATCGCGGGATAAAAATTCCCTCGGTTGCGCAACGAATGGCATAATACGCGTAACGAGAGTAATGGGCCTTGGCAAACATTCGAGGAACCGCAATTCCTGTCCCTTACAGGCACACGCGCGCGGATGTACCGATCTCCGTTAACCAAAGAGTTAATTGTCTCCTTTATCCGAGGGATATGAAGGACCTCGGCAGATCGATCCGCTTTAAAGCCCCTCGGAAGACAAAGATGAGATTCATCATCCAGTTTTTTGCCGGTGACGGTTTCTATTGATGAAAGTATGTATTCACTTACCAGGAAGCGGCGACTTGCGTCATTTCCGGGCTAAGCATGGGGTACGGATATTGACCCGTGGAGAAGGGATACATCGGCGCTCTCGTCAGACCTGCAAAAAAGTACGAGGATGCTGCATAAATTTCGTAGACGGCTTTAAAATTTACTTATATAATAATTCATCTGAAAGCTCTAATGTTACTTCTAACGAGTATGTCTTATACCGTAAGCATATCTTGACTTCTTGCGGTATGTATGTACATACAAGTTACCTTCCACGGTTCTGTTCAATCAGCCCCCATTTTCAAACAGTATCGTGTAGCTAGAGTTCATTTCAAGATTTCAGTAGTACAATTCTATGTATTACATATAGTATTAATGTACGAAGTTCCTTTGTTCCCGTTTATAATTTATAATTGTGGAGTATCCTTTAACCTTTAGAAGGCCGGGATTTCTCCATTGAAATTGTAAATTTTTTTATTTAAAATTTAGGCATGTATACAACCAACATGTTCCGCCAAGTATCCAAATTTTTACGTGATCACTGTACTGCATTATTTCATTTTTCGAGATGTTGAAATATTTGAAGTTCCACATGTCTTTTACCTTTTAAGTAAAGTTAGAAAACTCTACGTGCTTCGTAAAGATTTATAAACAGTCTAATCTATTTAACTTAACTTCTTTCCAAATGGTTAAAATATCCTATCTAAAACAATTAATTAATTGGTACGTTAATAATACATTACCTACCGGTATACCTATTACAAAAAAATATATTAGGCTGTTACAAAATAATGACAACATGTTTTAATTTGAATGAAGGGAAACAAGGACGGTACAAAGTAAATGATAAAACTTCAGTTTCCTCGGTTGTTTCAAAATGCTAGATAGGACATTTTAACTAAAGAGGGCAGTGTAGTGGTCCTCTAAAAGTTAATACATTCCCTAAAATGCGGTCCAGGCTTTTTGATTAAAGTATACTACACAATCTGCATGTTTTGTATGGGAGAACCAAATTTCTTAACTATTTTAGGTGATCGAACGTGTGTTGGACATTTGCTGGAGTCGCGCAGCAGATGTTGATAACAAGTGGACGTATGCTGAGAGATATTTATAACTGTAGACTTATTTGATGAGAAGCAAGTGTCTGTAGCTAATTTTGAAATCCGTGACTTATTTGAATGAAGAAAGACAAACATTATTGGATCTGAGTTTAACTCAAAATACATGAGACTGCAGTGTACTTATAGAAATTAAAAGTCAAGTCCCTTAACCCTTCGTGGTCACACGGGGTGTATCGCTCCCGGGATATGTCTTTGCCAATATTTCTGTACATTTTTAGGCATTATTAATAAAATTTAAAAATTTAGGTAAAAGATTCAAAAATCCAAAAATGGTAACTCAAAAATAACGCTGGGGTGCAGCGAACCCCGTGTGACCAAATTGTGATTATAAGAAGGTGTGACCACGGATTAAAATTACTCATCGAAATGTTTTCAACTGCATATCTATAGGATGCGACACTTCAAAATTCTTTATTTACTATATAAAAACATCTCTATCTACTATTATGATTAATGTTAAGAGGAATATTCGAACAATGGTGTCGATGCTAGTCCATCATGTATTCCTTTGATCAAACACCTTCGTTTGAAAAGTCAAACAGAACTTATATTCGATTTGATATTTTTATAGAAGAAATAGAATATAGGCACATATATAAGAAGTATTTGCAAAGTAACTACAGTTTCTGCCCTGACATGTATAACACTATACGTTCCCAAAATCTCGTCGAGAAGATACATACACTACCGCTCATAAGTGTTTAGGCATTCTCAATAAAAGCATATATCATGTTTGCGACAACCCGGCCAAGCTCAGGTAGAGGGTAGTAAAACTAATCCGATATAATGGGTGTCTATATAATTCAACTGCGTTTTAGATAAGTATTTCATTTTATGTAATGTTTTTTGGTAAACATAATTCTGTATCGATAATACATGAAAAGAGGAGTGCCTAAACACTTATGAGCGGTAGTGTATATGATTAACTCAATAAGTACTTCAAATATATGATGATATTGTTTCTTTTACCACAATATTTGCATTATTTTGTACCGCTTTGGCAGATAACCAGTATTAAACAACTGAACTGAAATGTAATCTGGGCTTGGTAATCTCAGGCATAAAACGAGATTATTCATATTTGTTCCTTGATATGCTAACACACACCCTCAAGTTTATTGCCGTATCAACTTTTATGCGATGGCACCAGTTCGGTAGTATCATGACTTTCCTACCTAATATTTCATTAGTTCCTCAACACCTGAAAAAAATTTGTTTCTGCTGCATATATGCATATGTTAAAGATATCACTACACAGGGTAGTCTGTTATCGATAATAAACCAGAGGGATAGCAATTTTTATAAAAAAATAAGTCAGAACTGCAGGATAAAGTTTCTGCACGCAAACTTTTGTTTTTAGTAAAAACAACTTTGAAAATTCATTTAATATGTGTGTGCTGGGTTAAAAATTAATGTGGCACGTGTTATTACATATAGCTTGCTTGTGTTTAGAAATAATATCAATAGCGTTAGTATTAAAAGGATAAAAACAAAGTATGATAATTCAAATTTTAGTAGCATCGGCTCTATCTCCCACAATTTCTGAAAATAGTAATGACTCCAAGTAGAAACGATACATCTTAGTTCCGCGTACAAAATTATCCTAGCAATCTAACATTGATGCTATTTGTAAATGAAGACAGCAAAGCGTAGTTTGTAATTGATTCGCCAGATTTTAAATCGCTTGCATAAAAAACGCAGAATTAATTTCAAAAACGTGATTCTGCACTATCGACTTATGTCTGCTTTTCTGAAGAATCACCTTTTTCCCTCGGTTGCCCGACCAGTAAGGAACTCTTAATAACTAATATGAGGAAAGCTATTATAGAAAATAAACGCAAGTTGTTTAGAACACACTTTGGAATGAACTTGATTCGTTTCCTATGCCCCAAGGCTAGTTTATACTACTATCCGCTCAGACACGGAGTGGTAGCGGAACGGTTATGCTCAGACGTTCTAGCAGCATGCAAATGGTTACATACAGCGAAATGAATCCGTTCAGGCACTAGCGGATCGTTATTATCGCAGCGAATGTTTTTCCTGAATGTCGGAACATCTGAACCCATTCGGATGTGTGAACGAAGATGGATGGACGGTATGCACTGTCTTCAGGGTGTTTGGCATTGTTGAAGGACTGCTCCATCCCTTTTATGCACCTTTCTGAACTAAGCTTCATGGAAATGTTTATTTTCATATGATAAATCTTTATCTGTTACGTCGGCTCCATACACGGGGCACTTGTTGAACACACAAGTGCGGATATAATATTCGTGTTCATCTCCGAGACTAGAGACGGTAACTTAACATACATTAAAGTACATAAATATTCGCTTGTTTTGCGCTGCAAGAGTTATCCACACTAGGTAACGAATATTCAGTTGTGGAAGCAACGGTCGATTATAAATGGAGTGTACTATCGAGCCTGTTTTCTAATTTCTGAAAGCCTTCCAAGTAGAACCATTCATATAGAGCTTTATGGATGATAATCGCAGGAATAAAAATGGGGTAGCAAAATGTAAAGAATCCATGAAAGGTTAAATTTCAACTGCACAATCGCAGAAATGAAAAGGAAAAAGAATTCGTATCGGATTAATCGGACGCTTTTAAAGGATAGTTAATAAAATTAGGAAGATTGCGTCTCACATAATCGTAAAAAATATTTTTTCTTGCCCGCATGAGGGATATAGAAAACACGAATAACAAATGTCGCCGACGAAGAACGAATACGGAAGTTATATTTAGCGAATAATACATAAATATTTATGAAAATAGTAATAGTAACTCCATACAACATAAATCTTTGGAAAATAAATCAAAGAACATTGTAAAACAGTAACTATCTTGGAATTAGACGAACATATGAATATTCGTGATGTAAGTTGGTTGCGACCAGACCCGTACCGATACTGTAGATCAGTGATGTCTAACGTATCCTGCAGAGTTCAATACCTTCCCCCAATCTACCTATGTTACTTTATGCCAAGTTATGTATGCGCACCTCTCGCAACAAACTATGGCAAACTATTATACAAAATATATTACAGAGCGGGCAAGGGCACAAAAGTAGTCCCCACCCGTGGACACTACTAATCGTACGTGCCTTTACTACGGTAACGGGCTGTGGAGAGTATTCTCCTTATCTCTGCATAATCCTCGCGCACCCAGCACTGTACACCTACTACCCCAGTGCAGGGGCGTACCCGGCCGAAATCGAAGCTCAATTTTCTCGAAACCGATACGAGCTACGATCATTTTTATTCTACATTCCCCAGTTACTTGTTCGTGTAGAAACACCAACTTTTCGCTTTCGCCATTAGTTACGATACACCCTGTATAAGAGACTACAATAATTAATAATCTTTGTATAATTTACTTAAAGTGGATAATGGAGGAACAGGTAAAGTGTAGACTTTTAATGGAATTATAAAAAATTAGGGTAATTATTTACAAAAGGGAAATCCTCACCGATTTTGATAACCTTGAAATATGTTGTCTGGGGCACGTAATCGTGTTACCGTCGTGCGGCTTTTGTTTTTTAGATATTCGAAAAAAATGGGATTTGTAGTTGGTAGGGGTCAGATCGCGGCCGCCACCTTTTGTGAGACTTAAGATAAAAAGATGTGCAAATTTCCCAAACGTTGCCTCTTCCCGGGGAGCCGCTAAAGCAATCTAACCCCAAGCAAGTAACTACTGATTTTTTTTTTAATATCTCGGAAACTAAAGCCGAGCGACGATAACATACCTATATAGGAAAAAGTTGTTCAGAATGTTAACCTTGACAACATATTTCAAGGTGATCGAAATCGGTGAGGACTTACCCTTTTATAAATAATTTTTCATCACATATTTTCTATGATTTCTGAATCAGCGTTACTTCTGCCAAATGAATATGTATCCGCGTCATCAGCCACGAGCCACAGGAGTTGTCTGCTATGAAATATTCATAAAAATTTTCGAAACGAGTCAATGCAGCATGAAGAAGCTCGCGGGAACGAACCCTATCGACAAAAGTAGTTAATGCTCTGCAAAAACTAGTCCGCCCCCCTTCAGCATCAATGATTATATTTGAAACTCTGTCACCTTATCGCCGATTACCATTACATGACAATTAGGAATATCAAGGTTTAAGTTACGAAAAAAGGGGTATACAGCTTTTACAGTAGCCTGTATCTAATATAATCGGTACGTGCCATGAAACCAGTTGCAGCCGAAGAGCCCCAGAAACATCCGCTGCTGGTATAAGTGGGGTGCCTTTGGCGAGGCGAAGTGTAATTGGCTTCATAAGGGTCGACGAGAAGCACCCGGAATATCGGTAAGCCTGAAACCGCTTGACGAGGCCAATACTTCTCCCTCCCATCTCCAATCCCGTCGCTCCTCTTTCCATATCGTTCATTGAAGCGTACGGACGAACTGGACGAACTCTCTTTTCACTTTCGCCCCCTTCCCTCGCCGCCCCTCTCCGTCGGTCGTCTCTCTATCTCTTCGGACTCCTTTCTGCGTTTCGCGGCTCAATATGTCCTACAGGCGTATTCCTCTGCTGCCCCTTCTCGTCTCTGTTTGTCGCTCGAAATCGGTCAACGCGTGGTTTTCCACGATAGAGCCACTCTAAGCCTCCGCGGATAACGATCGTCTATTACTGAAGAGATCCCGGGGCGGTCGATTACCAAACTGACTTACTTGCGCCGCTTGTAATCGCGATGCATCGGCAGTGGTCTGAATACTGCAATTGGCGACGGTTACCAGGTGCGGGCTTGTTTATTAAGATCGACGAGAGAATAAGGTTTGTACACCTGATTGTTCATTCGTTCATTGTACTAGATTTTGAAAAAGGACACACACCTCTTAGTTCTTATGTTCAACGCAAATGATTTTTTTGAAGTAATTTAATTTCTTGTACGGAGTTTATAAAACTACGAGGATAAGTAAATTTGGGTCAAAGTGACACAATATCATATATTTACAAGAACCGAGCATATAAAAATAAACCGCAATTCATTTAATTATTACGGTTTAAATTTTGAGAACTTATTCAATTTCTACAATAAACAAAATTAAAAAAAAGTTACATATAAAATTCAAACGAAATATTATTTATTATTGACGGTTAATAGTTGTTTAAAGATGTGAAGGAGTTTTAGTCCAAATAATGGATTTGCGACTCGATTTTGGGTCAATGATCCGATTTCCGTACAAGGGTTAAATGATTCTTTAAGGGGCTAACACGCGTAACGGTTTGTCCAACGATAAGTACCTAAGCAGTATAATTATAGTAATACAGACACGACTGTTTGACGCATAATTATGAAGCATGGTGAGTTGTTGCGCATACAACCTGTCGACCGCCGTGGTCGTATTAAATGGCGCCGTCATTAAATTTGCCATACTACTGTCATAAATTAATTTTGAGGAAACTTTTAACGAAAAATTTAAATCTACATTGACAAATCTAAATTTACATTGAATGTTTTAAACGAACATTTAGCAACTAAATTTTTAATAAAAATGAAAATCCACATATTAAATACAAATTCCAAAAACCAATAGATATCACTTGGACGCTAGAGATATATGTTAGTTGATATTTATAACAAACGCATTTCTTTCTAGCAATGTTCAATGTAATACCAAAGTAAATTCGTATCAAATCAGTATTTTTTCTGGGGGTGTTAAAGTATTTAAAAAAAATGAAGTTGCGTTCTCCAAAATCTGAAAGAATTACTGTAACTCTTGCGACATCCATTTACTGGTGAATCAATTTTCCCAGCGGTAAGAAAAATTAATTTTTCTTCTACGCAAAAGGGGGTTAAATTCGCGTGACTTGTGCAGTAGTGTCTGCGGCCGGAAGAGTCTGAAGTCCGGAAGAGAGGAAAGACGGGGTGAATATCGAGACCAGTTACCCTTTCCGAGGGTCGAGAGGTGCAGCCGGTTCGGAGACACGCAGGAAAGGGTCGTTATCTGTCCAATACCGCGTACGAATAAGGTAAAGGACGAGAATTAGAAGTACGATCTGCTGCAGAGAAGAGCGGAAGATGGTGAATGATATAAGGGAGCGAGATGGAAAAGGGTTCAAGGCAGAAGGACGGCGCGGCGGCGGAGGTGGGTTGAAAGGGGTGGCTCGTAATATCCTGGCGAGTCCGCGGGTTCCGTCATGTGTGCTTAATCACTTTCCAGTCGACTCGGCAGTCTGCAACCCCATTATCAGGGTCTCACCACCCGGAAAATTACTCTTTTATTCTCGAACAACCCGAGCTCCCGGTGTACCGTATACCGCGATATTCTGTGTCTTTCCTCCCCTCGTTCCGTGTACTGCCGTCTCTATTCCTTTTCGTCCCTCCGATCGACAACTTCGACGCTTTCCGACTTTTTTCGAGGAAACCCCGTGAATCCATCTCTAACGACTGTATTTCACTCTATTGGAGGCCACCGTTAGCATTTACACGGTGTGCTTTCAACCGGAGAGAAGGATCGCGTATATCTCAATGGAGGGGAAAACACGGTCCCGGGGGAACGACTTCGTCAAAAAGACGATGTACGAGGCAAAACATGTTACGCAATTAGAGGGAAGTGAATATCCTTAACTTTACATTACGCGACGTACCTATGTGCATTGTGGCACTTGTCTTAAAACGAACACATTGCTTGATAAGGTGTTACGAAAATACAAGCACAAATTTAATGAGCTATCAGTACACAGAAAAGTAAAGATTTCAATAATGGAACTTTCTGAATGAAAGTTATAATTACGAAATGCTATTTCCTTAATAGAGCAAGCTTGTATTTCAGCGAAATGTCCAGTTTTGGGGGGGTACATTTATTACGACTTTTTTGTTTCTCTTTTATAAATTTTATTACCCCAGTTGGGTTTATAATAATAATTCTGAAACACCATCTGTGACTCACAAAAGTTTTAAAACCGTTAATATTAGGTTTTCTACTGATGATGATTGATAACCGCATCATTAACTTATATTACATTCGTATAACTGAACAGGGACATATGCTTCGGCGATTTTCCTGTTGCTCCCCGTGTAGCCCCAATAGACTAACCTCTTCAGGGAACTTACGTTCAACCTGTGCTCTCGGAGAGCACTCGAGGATGCCTTACAAGAAGGCTACGTTCGAGTGGTATTTTGACACGAGAGGGAAAGCGTATAAATGTCGATACATAGAAAGTTTGACAGAGATATCAAAGTGACCACTCAAAAAGACGAGAAAAACCGGAGAATCTACTTGTGAAGGATTGCGTGCTCGAAGGATCACAGCTGATGGCTAATGGTTTCTGCAGGATGAGGACTGCGAACGATATATACACAGCTCAGAGATGACGATGACGATACTCTCTCTTTGTTTGAGGTGCTATTATATTCATTAATCTACAGGCTTATTTTGTGATCTGAGAGGACTGTTGGTTACATACGTCTACGCGGCGGATGTTTATGTATATAGTATATAAGCGAATATGCGAAATATATGCTGTACATGTATCTACGCAGTATTAATGGTTTTATTATTTAATTGTAGAAGATACTTTTAAGCACTTCTAAAGAAAAAAGTCTTGAATTAGCAGAATAGCAGTGGGGTTGCAATATTCTTCGTACTGAGTGCAGTGCAGATGCATTGCAATTTTAATTTCTAAATTTTTATATATTTAATAAGAGTATTGACATATAAACTGCAGATATGTACTAACATAATTGAAGACCTTGTAGCAAGAGGAATGCAATTCCACTTTTGACAGTTTTTGAATTATGACGTGTAACATTCGTAAAAAATCTACATTATTTGGCGCAAGTTTGATGCAAATCCGATAACAAATGAGCGATTTATTGCAAATTTTGAGGGTTGCCAAAAAAGTAATATCCACTGCCTCCACGATGAATTCACGTACCTAATCTTCACCTCGATAGTGATTCGTTAGATAAAATAGCTGCGACTATCATTTTGATTTAACTTTTATAATTAATTTTTTAATGAATTTTAACCATAATCAGTGTTAACTTTGTTTCATTTCAACGTACATAAGTATGTACCTACTTAAAAAGAACAAAAGCTTTCACTAATTTATTTTGTATCTGTACAGAGCGGAACAAAGCCATTATCTATGCAAAATATCGTATCCATTAAAATCGTAGCATCTATTATCCATTAAAATATGAAAAATATAAAGTAAACCGACAGTTTATTGATTTTGTAACGCAAACATTGTTGCGTTTCCCATTACCCCAGAGGAACGGAACACTCGATTTACACAATTTTACGCTACTAGAACAATTATGTACAATTTATAAACAGAATTATAAATTCTGACAGAAGTGAATTTCAAGCCCCAGAAATTGATAATGCTGACCAGGACCGGCAGTTAACCTTTCCCTAAATTTGTATGTGCGTAGTGAATGTAACGGTATTAGTAGAATGCACGTAGGTAAACGCACCAATAAATGAACACTTAAGGCTAATGAATGAACACTATTATAAAATTATATTTGCAACGAGATTGATTCCGCGTGCTACAAAAATTGTTTGGATATGAAGCAAGAAATTAAAAGAAGTCTGTAATTAATTAGTTTTAATAAAAACTGTCCATTTACTGGTACGTATTGATTTACTGGTCAATCCAGCCTACGATCAAATGACTCCAAATAATTGTTGAAATTTTTTTACGAAAATGATACCAAACACGCAGTGGCGGATTTAACGGGCGGCCCCAGAAGGCCTCTTCAGGCCCCACCTTCCAAAAAATTTATGTTTTTATCCATAAACTATATTTTTTTCATTTCCTAAAATTTTCATACCACACGCGCGTAAATTTATTTGTAATTCAGTTGTGTACTCAGGATGTCCCAGAACGTTTGCCACCTGAGCTTTTTTCTTTAAATCCGCTACTGCAAGCACCATGCCGCTTCACCTATTTTTAAAGATACCCGAGTGAAATGCTTTCTACAGGCTGCAAATCAAGTTTGCATCTTGCATCATTAAAGAGAGTCCGAACGACGTCGTCTTCAGGCTCATTTTAATCAGGAAAATCTCAAGAATCTATTACTCTTCCATGAAGATGCAGTATAAATCGCTATCGGCCCGAAATTTCCTCGTGAAACGGTGCGCCAATAAAACCCAGTGAAGCGCTGACAGATTCGCTACCATACCCGGTTAAAGGCTCGGCTTCGGTTCGAATCGTGCGCGCCCTTAACCAGATAGCATTAGACCCCACTGTCGTTACTCGGTTAAATTTCACCAAAATCTGCTCGATTAAATTTCCCCGGACGCTCCTAAACCCGAAACAAATTAGAGCGTCAATCGATGGAAGAAATGTAAAATCGTAAGAAGGCAAAGGGAGCAGGGAGATCAGCGGGAAGAACGTTTCGTCATCGCGGAGGAAGGCGAAAGAGAGACACGAGCGGGGCGGGAGTGGCGAGAGAAGAGAAAAATTAAGCGGATCAATGGTGGAGTCCCGGCGAAGTGCCTGGGATCGTCATTCCTCTCCGTTCAACTCTTCAGGTCCTAATATCCGTGCCGTTTCCACTCCCACCTGCTCTCCCATGGAATCCTGAAATAAACACGCGACTGGGATCGAAAAGTGGAGCTAATTAGAAATACATTCGCGAAAGCGAGAGCTGGGTGCGCGAGTAGGGTAGTTTCGTAGACACGGGGGGGTTCGGGTCGTGAAAACTCTTAAGGGGTGACAGAGAGACGAGGGTATAGAGGGAGGAAGAGGCCGAAGCATAGAGTGCGGTAAGACCGAGAGAGAGATAGAGAGAGAGATAGAGAGAGAGAGAGAGAGAGAGAGAGAGAGAGAGAGAGAGAGAGAGAGAGAGAGAGAGAGAGAGAGAGAGAGAGAGGTGGCTAAGAGGGGGAGTAGAAGAGGGAGGTCAGGGGAAGGTTGGACGAGAAGGGAAGGGAAGTCAGAGGTGGCAGGACCCTCGGCCGGGTAGTACGTAGTAGGAGAGAACGGATAGGCAGTGGGTGACGGCTGCACGGGAACGTGAGGGGAAAAGAGGGAGAGCACTGTCATTCTGAAAGGGGGGAGAGCGAGGGTGAGCGCGAGCCAGGGTGGTACGAGGAAGGGAGCCGGAGGGATAGAGAGGGGGACAAAATGCTCGCTCGTTTGCAAGACAAAGAACCCGAGCCGCCGAACGAACTCGTAGTCGTGCATAAACGCTATCAACCCCATCTACATATTCCAAGGACTGAGAGGGTCGAAGGAGAGAGGAGGAGGAGGGTGGTCTGAGGCAGGAGGAGAGGAGAGAAAGATAGCGCGCGCGCAAACACGTCCGAAGTATCCCGGTCGTGACTCCGCGTCGGTGAAACGATACCTGGAGCGTTCCGAGAGGTAGCCCCGACGACGACGAAAACGGCTCGCGAACTGAATTAGAATCGTCCTCTTTCATGGATTTTATTGCGAGGAGTCCGTAGGTCGGTTTAATGGGCGCAATTAAAGTTATCGATGCCAGAATTGCGAGTTTTCTTGGCATCTTTACTTCAATTTGGGTTGAGAGCCTTCTTATTGAAACGCTCGATTCTTTTTACGTGTAGGGTAAATCCGGGAGACGTGGTCGACCTAATATAAAATAGCTATTAAAACTAATACAGATATTACATATTTTATCAGAATAAACCTTATATGTTCAGAATTTTATGCTGATTCAGAAAAACTGGTCGATATTTGCTTTAAGACAATATTTGCTGTAAATCGAGTTGAAAACTGAAGTCATGACATCTGACCACCTCTCCCGAGGTGCCTAGAAAAATGGTTTTCGTCGTTAGCAGAGTCACTCATATAATTATTCATGGAAAAATAACAAAGAAGAAAGCAAAGTTATTTATGAGTGAATACAACTACAGATTCATTGATATTTAATTTGTTTACGCTAAACAAGTAAAAAACACATCAAAGATAAAGGGAACTACCTACTGGCAATTAGCAAGGCAAATGAATACAAAAGTGAATAAATAAAATAAATAAACAATAATAATAATAAAATAATGATAAAAAGTAAAAATATAAATAAAAATAATAAAAAAATCATAACTCGACCATCTCTCCTTTCTGCAGCGAGAGATGGTCTTCTCGTTAGTTTTGAGAGAAAGAGTTAATATGGCTAAATACTTTGGCTGCATTGTCCCTTAATATCTCTCTACTACCTTATTATTCCCAAATATTAAACGAAAATACACTTAGAAGCATATTTTAAATACGATTCTGTACACCGTTGTTTAACAAAAGAGGTTAAATGTAATCTCAGTTTACCTTTTATAGCCTGTAAATCTAGAAAAACACAGAAGGAACCGAAGTGACGCTATTCATTCAATTGTTTGGCTTCTAGAGAAGTAATTGGTCTGCAATTTAACGCGTTTCTACAAATAAAGTCTGAAATATAGCGACTCGACCAACTCTCCGGCCCGACCGCGCCTCCCGGATTTACCCTATCATTGACGATCTATTTTACTTGTCTATTTTCCTTGTCCTGTAACGTTTATTTTGTATTTGTAAAGACACAATAATTATTTTGCAGGGAGTTCCTGCTGACGGAATAGCTTCGCTATTTTATATGCTGTTAGCGTAGCTGTTGGAATATGCTACAACACGGTTTGGCTCTAACACTGTTAGGGAATTGGAGAAATCCGCGTATAGCACAGTATTGCTGAAACACGGTTTCGATCTAAGATGGTTAAAAAATTCTGAAGTTCAAAATGTTACGCTAAGAGACATGCGGTAGGCATGAACTTAGCCGAGCAATAATTGGAATTCTATTTTTGGATACAGATCATTCCATTGAAAGAAGCCCAAAATTCAAAAGAGACCTTCAAAAATATTTGGCTCCATAGTACCAAATTTAGAAAGATCTGTCAAGAAAACGTGAGCAAACGATAATAACAGAATTTTTTAGAAATGCAGAACATAGAAATCATGATGTTGATAGATGAAGAAGTTGAAGATAAAGATATTTTGCAATAAAGAAAAAGTTTTCGTTTATGTACCTAATTGTGCTTAGCAGAGACGAAGGAAAAAATGGGCGTGCATTATTTAACACTAATGTATAATACGTTCGATCAGTTATTGGTAGATTTAACAAATATATTCCTGATAGTAATAAAAGCAAAATAATGTAGTAGCTTTGTTAGTTTTAGGCATCTAACTCTGTTTTCTGCACTAGTTCTTACAAGGGAACATCCTCAATCTGTAAATTCTGTTTTTAATGAAACTTCGTGTGAATGCACAGCATATTGAAGCATGAAAGGATCAACTTCTTTTTTCCTTTACAGATTCTCTCTGAAGGGGTGAAAAGCAGCCCTTAAATTGCTCGCGTTTTGTCGTTTTTTTATTTGCAACATTATTTCTCTTTTGATACTACGATACAGCATACAAAGCTGAATAATTCTTATATATAAAGTTTTACTTTATCTCGCACCGTTACCAAGTCATATTAAAAAGTGAAAAACCGCTATAACTTTAAGGATCGATTTCTCCTTCAAAGTGAATTTCTGCAGAAAAAATAAAAAGCTTCTTGCATACTCTAATATGCTCTACATTCACACGAAGTTTTATTAAAATCAGAATTTCCGAATTGGAAATGTTCTCTTGTTAAATCCCGTAAATCCCTTTTTAGGGACCTAACCACCGTGTTATACGGGGGTTGCCTGTATACAGATTACAGACAGGCGTGACGTCAAATACTGCCCGGTCAGCGTTGATCGTTACCAATTAGTTGTTGAATACGCACACATAATGCAATCTGTCGTCCGTGAAGCAGATTGTACGACAGATTTTATACAAGTTTCGTACAACCGTCGGATGCGGCTGCATTGTACGACACGGCCACCACTGTCCGATTGTCGTTCGGACAGCCGTATTCGACCTATACTACTGGACACTATGTTTTGCCGATGGGTAACGCGAAAAGTTAAACGAAATTCATGTAAAGCAAATGGTGTATCGACTGATACATAGATGGCATTGTTTCAAATTATTAATCATTAGTTAGAAGATGATGACGTATTGTTTCAAATTTAAGAAGTAGTAAACAAGTATTCAAAGCGACGAACTCTATCGTCAAAAAAATGTGTCGCAATAAATTAGGCCTCGTTATAAGTTTTCTAAAGTTGTATGTAAATTTCGTGTATTCAAATTGTTTTCTTTGTTTTCTTTACTTCACATCTGATTTTTAAGAAAATTGTATATGCCTTCTCTTGGACATTTATGCTTCAATTAATGTATACATAATTATATATTATTATTAATATAATAATAAGCTAGAAAAGTGGAGCCATTTAAGACCCCATTGCAAGTGTGAAAAACACACTTGGCAGTTTGAATGCTCAATGATATCATTTTACTCACCCCTTAAATGTGTTCCAAGTACGTATATCGTTATATCTGTTTCACTAATTATAAATCATAATGTTTTTCTAAATTTGTAAAAAATAGTCACTTCCGTTACGTTCCACCTGACGTCAGGAAGGTAGTAGAGAAGGTATCTGCTGTATCAGAAATTATTTCTAAAGCATTAAACCCTACGTATTTCTTTAATTCTTTCTACTTTACTTTAATATTAAACAGGAAAGTGGAATTACTTTCTTGGAAGATCTTTCTTAGAAGGCAACACGGGTCAACGATGATTATTGTAGCGTAAACTGAATGGTTAATTGAACGAAAAAGGAGCTTTTGGTATCGATGGTATAGTCAAGCTTGTAGGCCCTGGATTCCTTATTTGCTCTTGTATCGCTTCTCGATCAAGTTAAGTTCGAAAAGTTGTTTTCCAATAGTTTTCATCATTCAGGGTGAAGTCTGTCGCTGGGACACGATACAAAGAAAGCAATCGTTCAAAAGTTTTTCCACCAAGTTTGAAAATCTTCCAGTTACGTAACTCGTAACACCCCCAGAAGGTTTTCCCTTTACGCCTCACTCAGCGAAAGTTAGCTCATTTTGATCCGCTGGGTTAGATTTGCATTGGTAACAATACAAAACGTAGCTCGAAATTTCACAATTACACAATTAATGTAGAAATAAGAGAGATCTCTGTTAAAAGAAAGGTCCGAGACTTTATGGGTTTATAGTTCTCGTCAAGTATAACAAAAAATGCTTAATTAACAAAGGGTCTGAAATCAAACCTTTCTGTAACCGAGCGTCTTCGCAACCCATTGAATATAAACAATAGAATCGGGCAGAATTGATTTCTAGGACCAGTTTTCCTACCAAACAGAATGGCAGGTGCAATTGATTGTAACTTTTTAACGAATGATTTACTCGAAGTCTTGGATGATATGGCGTATCGGGAGAAATTGTGCGTTTCTAGTACGATGGAACTTCGCTACATTTTTCAATTGTGAGACACATTTAAATTGAACGTTCAGTGAAAGGTGGATAGGGTGAAGAGGTCTAATAGAATAGCCTTCTCACTTGATCCGAAACTTCTAGATTTCTTTTTGTAGGGATACTTATACAATTTTGTGTTCACGTCAACAATAATGTAGAGAACTTACGGCACCAAATAGGGAAAATGTCAGACAAGTAGATATGTAGTAATTTTAGGACCCATATCGATTCAGTATTTTCTACTCCTCCCGGTAAATACTATAAGTCCCCAAAGTGTTGGACCTCTTTTTAACCCTCCGTGGTCACACGTTCTTATAATCACAAATTGGTCACATGGGGTTCCATTTTCGTACTTTTGAATCTTGTACCTTTGAGTGATAATTGTACATTCGTAATACTCATACAGTCATGCTCTAATAGTCTTTTTCTAGAAATGTAAATTTTAATATGATGAAATTTGTAGTCGAAAAGAAGCGATTTTCCACAGTTGTAGAAAAATAAATCCTGCCCTTTGGAAGTCGTAAATGCGCGACATTTGAACTTGGAAATTGTTCTTGGGGTGCGATGCAACCTCGTGTGACCACGAAGGGTTAATACCCCGTATAGCTTGGCGTTAATGAAAAGACATTCCATATCAAATCTTGTTCCAGAATAAGCACATTTTTGCCGGCCGCGACCCTGCTAAACCACCCCCCATTGAAGGGCTCACGTTTGTAAGCAACAAAAGCTCTTGTCCTCGTAGAAACAATTAATACCAAGTTCAATATTTTTCTTAGCTTTATTTTTTGAGTCTGTAATAACGCACAGGTTTTAAATCACTAATATATCGGGAAATACATTGATCATTGATTGCTAATTCACATTGGCTGCAGAGTTGACGGTTAGAGGTTTCCCTCGACAGGGAGGCGGTCTTGAGGGCGGGTGCTACGAGAGTAGGAAGGAGAGAAGCTGTAGAAATAGAGAGGCGGGTTGAAATCCCCTTAACCCGGCGCCAGAGGGAGGCTGCATGCCTGGCTGATTAGCCTAATGGTGAGTCCTCCTCTTATTCTCCTACTTGACGCCAGTTCGCGAGCCTCTCATCTCTCTCTTATCTCGCCACTGCTTCCGTTCTCTTTCTTTCTCAATTTCCCTTCTTTTCTCTCTATTCCTATATCTTCCCTCTGGGGACGCTCCGTCCTCTCCACATCTCCGTTCGAGCCGCAGGATCAGCTTAGATTCTTAACTCGGTAAGAAATACAGTAGTCACTATATACATCGTGGGCCGTATATCGCGGTACTATTGGGGCGAGGGAGATTCTATGACTGAAAATAAGTGGAAAAGCTTCATTTTCCAGAAAAATTAATTTGAAAATCAATATAATACCTGACTGATGTTTAGCGTAACTGATTTCCCTACAAACTGCTACTACGACTGTTTCTGTACTCGATGTAATGATAATTTACAAGGTGTATCGTATTTACACTTTTTACGTTATTCCATATTCCTTATTCCGTTATTTGTTAGAATAAATTTTATTTTCCTCCACCACACTACGCCAGAAATGTACGTCAGTTTTTAAATCAGCAACACGAATCCTGATCATCGGACTGCCCATCGATTTTTATCTGTGGGACCCCATGAAAGAAATAGTTTACTCCGAAGATATCATAGGCCTTGAGCACTTAAAACGAAGAATTATTATAGTATTTGAAGAACTAAAAATGCAACAGACGCTACGAGCCCGCCAGAATTTAATTCGCACAATACAACTCTGTAAATGGAACGGTGAACATTTTGAACAATATCTCAACTAAACGTGGTTAGTTTATGCACAGATTACTGTCACTTATTACGTTTATTGTGTTCGCTCGCATATCTAAAGAAGCAAGTGATAAGTAAGTAGGTAAGTATTGATAGTAAACAAGCTATGAAATTGCATCGTGCACAGAACAGTCACAGTTAATTTTCAAATTCATTTTTCGACAAAATGAAGCTTTGCAAGACAAAAAGTTATTGTATAATTTCGACTTGTTTTGGGCTATAGAATCTTCATCACTCCAATTGTACCACTATATATGGCCCACGGTGTAAACGCGATTTCCTCAGATCGTTGCCTTATTAGAAGTAAACATTTTCAGGAACATTTAAATTTGATGCACTGTCTTGTTAAAATTTCTTCTAAGTTTTGTATATATTTCGGACTCTTTGGCCACCATCTGGTATCCACTCTCACCCCATTCATAGCTCACTATTATAATATTTTTGAAATTGATTATAAAATTTTCGATTACTTTCACTTTTACCCAATCAAAGTGTAATTAAAAAAGAAATATTTTCATTGATAAATGGCTTGATAATTTCTGTGATATCAACTATCGAAATTTATGTAAATACTACCTAAAAGTAGAAATTAAATGTAATTCCTACTTTCAAACAAATTCGTGCAGGGAGCAGAAAAATAACAGCAATGAAATATATTATTCAGGTATGCATCTAGGAAAATGTCACAACGGGTTTCAAAACTGGGTATATGTATATGTATCTCTTAAACTATTAGCCGTCTACCTCTGAAACCATACATAATTATCTTGGGTGCTTCACTTTCTAGCGCTGTGTAAAAGCCCGTTAAAATCTAAGAGTTACATTTTGAGTCCTTTCTTGGTTAATATATAAACATTAAAATGATGCACAGCAACTGACAGCGGGCGATGGCAGTTTTCAAATTTATTACTCTGAGTAAAAGCACTGTACAGTAACTGGGGCATGCTGGGACATCCTGTAAGTAAGATTCTAAATGATTTTAAGCACAGGAAAACGTATCCGAGTGAGTTCAGGTGACTCATCTATTGCGACGTCACTTCCTTGCTTTAAATTTTTAACAGAGAGCTTCACTTAAATGCATTTAACGCTTTTAGTAGCGCAAAGTTTAGCGAAACGCAGTTTGAAGTCGGCCGAGCCATTCTAGGGAAGGTTTGTTCATTTCGCCCCGCACTTTGAATACATGTCGACACTAATGTATTGTCTATATTGTCTTAAATCTTCATGACAGTAATATCAATGGATAGGTAAGGTTATTCCGATGAAAATTAGTCCAAATACGATCTTATTCGCACTGCTTTTAATTATACTAATTAGATCAATTTAATTAGACCAGTTTATTATGCATAATGTATGATTAAAAATAGTCTGATTGACGTTGGGTTTAGATAGATTTTTATCAGCAGAATCTCCACCAATCCAATGACAACACTTTCACGAAGATCTAATAGAGAATATAGAAATTCGAATGCCTTCCAGAAATTATCACGTGGAAACAAGCCAAAAGAAGTGAAAACACGCCGACGCCATTTGAGGTGCTACAGTAACTCCAAAATTTAGGAAGATCACTGGTATAACGCTACTAGCTCCATGTAAAAATAGCGTTTTCAAGTTGGAGAGAGAGAGACTTTTTGGAAGTATATGTTCTTATATATAGCTAACTTTATATAGCAAATATTTCTATTCGAAGTGCAAACCATTATTCACGGCATTATCCTGTGGATCGATGACATAATTTCGATTTTTTTATTCAAGCGAAAATCAGCAACCGAGCTGTTTGACGTTCAAGAAAGCCCAACTGTATACAAAATGCTCTTATATTGTTTGTATGTTGCCAGTTATGAGGATCAATACAATGAAATGGTACGCAAAGAATTACACACTGCGAGCAGACCGTGTTTCTCGATTATAAAGACGAGAAGTATTCCATCAATTTCGATTGGAGAGGTCTGCCAATATTTGTGCCGCCGCTAAAGCTTTTACTTCGCAAAGGAATCATTAATTCAACCGATACACGAAGTGCAATCTATTGTAACACTTGCCTGAACGGTACGAATACTAATTTTTATGATCATACGAAAGCATAAAAAAGCAAGCGTATTATTAAATATTAAATGTAGATTAACGTTCGTTTTAAATTAAGATAGGTATTATTCTGTGAATTTTCTTTTTCACATTCCTGGATACTTAAGTGGAATAATCGAGATTAATTTGGAAAAAATACTTGTCTGCATTGTAGGTACTGCACATTAATTTTTAAGCACATTTTCTGATCGTGAGTTGTGATCAATGGGTGAAAGTTGGAGCATATTCTTAGACACCCGATAAAACATTCAATTTCGAATAAAGTGAAACCGTAACAGATTGATCGAATGTTTAGTCTCGCACGGTTAAATTTCTTCGGTGTTTTCCTATCTCAGATTACTACCCTTACTAAGAATACGAGTCATACCTGCCGGCTTCCTTCGTAATAAATGTAATACGTTTAACGTTTAAATTACGCGTGAACTTATGGAAAAGTGTATTTAGATGAAAAAAAAACGCAAAGTAATTATTGCAATATACTCTGTTCGTTTCAAAAATACTGTGATAACTCGAGCAGGAATCTGTGGCCAGTCGAATGCGATACGTTTGTACGAATAGCATATCACAATAATAACTTTATGCAGATTACTTTGTGTTATTACACTGATGAAATATGCAACTCGACAGAGAAAACGTGAGAGCAACCTCCACCTCAGCTAGTACATTTGTTGAGCCATCATTTGTTGAGCCAGAAACTCGGCATTCCTAATAAAAGATATAATACAACATACATATATAAAAACATATACATCTTCGTCAATTGCTAGCACACAACAACAGAAACTAGTCTTCGTTATTAAAGGGCACATCTCTTATACAGGTATATTTCTCGCGAATTTCAGACTTCGTGGTTTAATCGCGTGGCTCAACGAAGAATGGAGCTTTCAAGGAACAAGGTATCACAGGATTAAGGACCTAGTGCGGAAGCACGGAGAGGAGCTAACCTGTGGAGGCTGCTGCAGTGAGAAGACGTTTCCAATGTTCGGGGTGGTTGGGTGGTGGTTGTCCAGGGGTGGTGGATGACCAGTACTCACCGGCCGCCGCGGCCGCTTTACCCGCATCCAGCGTCCCATACGGTGGAATTCCCATATGGGCAGGTGGTGGTTGGGTCAGGTGGTCCCCGTTGGGACAGAAGAAGGGCAACCCGCTTGGATGCGTCCCCGCTAGGCCCATTTTGCTTGCCTGTAAATCAAACGGAAACGTATCGGTAACAATACACCGCACCGAGACCACAACGTGTATACATATTTAGCTCTGAATTGAAACGGTATAGCCTTGCGAGCTGCGTTATTAGGTAATTAATTAACGCATCGTTAATGCAGTCGAGTGATTAGTAGTTGATGGAACATATCAGTTAATAGACACTGCAGCAAATTAGCTACAGCAAATTTCTAAACTGCATTAATATTTATTAATGGTGTTTTTGTATAGACCGTCTATTTTTAATTATATTTCCAAGTTTCAGTGATCGAGGTTTCGAAATGAAAAATATAAGGCAAGAAGTACTCGTTGCTTTTCATTGGCACATACATAAATAACGGGTTTAACAATCTAACGAAGTATAAGCTTTCAATTCTTTGATCGTGTCGAGTACCATTACTGTCCCTCCCTATTTAACATAAACATTAGCCTCATTTCCATCCGTCCGTCTCGGAGGACGGCAGAAGGCAAGAAAAAGTGGGATCGCCGAGGTAAAAAGCCCTCGGAGGAAATATAATATACAATTCAATAAACCCTCGAAGGGGAGCGGTTATCGAGGACGAGCTCGAGCTCGAGCATTAATTTGCAAAGACGGCGCCCGCGCTCTTCGAACGTTCGAGGGGTTCCGTTCGGCTTTTTCGTCCGCCGGCTCGACAACGTATCGCCGAATTCAAGTGGCACTCCAGCGTTCTCGCGCAACTCATCGCGTCTCTTCGACCCTTCTCTCCTTCCCATCGAGTGACAGTCGATGGAATTAGTTCAATCTGGCCGCAAAGCTTGCAAGGTCGGGGGCCCCTCTCTCTCTCTCCAGGATTCGCGACGCACGGCGGCGATCGATAGCTCGAGTGGTTGTCTCTTATCAGTCGGTGCTTACCATGAGTGCGGCGGTATCGCGCATCGATCTGACAGCAAGTAATAGTCCTGGATCAAGAGGCTCTCTTTCCATCCAAGTCAGCACCCTCGACAGCAGACCAACGGTTTCCTCCGCGGTGGGCTCGTCTTCTTCCTCCTCGTGCTCCTCCTCGCCGCTTTCGTAATCGGCCCACTTCTCTTCCGCCTCGATCTTCACGCGGCAATGATCCTCTTCGAGCTCCTGCTTCCTTACGCAACGCGCCAGATCGTTCTCCTCGTCAAGTATCCACTTGCTCAGCTCTTCGTCGCCGACCTCTAAACCTACTTCCCTGGCCAGATTTTGGAGCTCGATCAGCAGCATTCTGTCTTCCTCCTGATCGAATGACGCGTCAAGCCGCGAGGACAGGGATGGGACGCTACACCCTATCGTCGCCTCTTCGCAGTCGCGCGACAATATCCAACTCCTGGCGAAGGTCTCCGACCTGACGCTGAGCCAGGCTCGATGGAGGTCGGCGAAAGCTTCCTTCAGAGTGAACTTCCTCAGATACTCGTTCAGGTAATCAGTTTCCGTGACGGTATTCGAAATCTGACGATAGACAGCGTACGAAGCCCTGGAGAGAACTCCAGTGGCGAGTCGCACTCTCAGTTCCCTGCTGACGATTCTCATTTCCAGGCAATCTTTGGGTACCACGAACAGTCTGACCAAGCCGTCCGCGGCAACGCAGTCAGCTTCGGCTGGCAAGTAGTCGGCGCTCTCCGCGACCAGCACGGCACCATCGGGATGCATGGCCATCGCTGTCATTGCGAACTCTCGGTGGAACCACCACAGAAAAAGCTCCACGGTCAGAGAACCCCTACCGCCACCAGCGTAGATGACCGGTTGATTCAACATATTGACTCGTCTCAAGCAGCGCGGTCGCCAATGACGACCGGTTACCAGCAGCCGCGTCCGATGGTGGCCCTCGTGATCAGCAGCCCCCACCACCCAGACCTTCTCCGCGTCGCCAGCAGTAGCGGTAGTGGCGCGCCATCGTCCTGGCAGGTCCCGCCAATCCAAGAAAGACACATGTGCGAGGTAAATTCTGCTGCGATCGTAGCTCTCCAGAGCGCTCCTCAAGTTCTCGATAGCGGACGTGTGCGACACGGTCGGGCAATTGGCAACGTTCGACGGGGCCGGCTGTTCTTTCACCTTCTCCGAGGTTGTGGACGCGGAAGAGGAGAACGGCGAAGGTGAGGATAACGTGGAAGAAGTGGACGCACAGGTTGTCGATGCCGCTACCGCAGTTACAATCGATAGTGCCTCCGGTACTGCGTCTTTAGCACCACGCGCCCTGATGGAGCACTGTCTCTCCTGCTTCCGCTTCCTGATCCTGTCTTGGTCGCCGGTGTATCGGCACGAGTACGCGTCCTTTTTTTCGCCAATCGGCTGAGCATTCTCCTCCGCGAGTTTTTCCTGCGAGATCGCGGACGTGGAAGTGGACGAGGTCGAGTATGCGGGCGACGAGACGGTCGGTGGAGGGGAGGTCGAGCTTCGAAAGGACACGTCAGTGGAAGACGCCGAGGAGTGAGCTGGCGAAGATAACGACGTCGAAGAGGATACTGTACCGTCTCCTTGGCTGACATCGGCGGGCCGATCCCTGTTGGCCGCGTTAATCCGATCGCGACGCCGTTGTTTCGCCGGCCATCGTTGCACCAGGGTACCGTTTTCACGGGGCTCGAGGCCACTCTCCAGGGGCTCGCGCATGCGCGACGCCCACGACGATCGACCCTCGCACGCTGCCACCGCAGACTTACTCGTTCTCGTCGTAGCCGTCGCGGTCGTCGCTATCTTCGTTGCCGTTGTCATCGTTCTCGTTGCCGCCCTGCCGGACGGACTAGCGGCGGTGGTCGGTTCTTGCACGGCGGTCGCGGCCTCATCCGAGACCGGTCGATGATGATGGCCGCGCACAGATCTCCCCTTAGCAGCCACTTTGTTGACACGCGTGCACTTGCTGCCACGAGGAGACATTGTCCTTGGAAATCGGCTGAAATAGATCCCGCCACGTAGCAACCTCCCGGTCAGCCCGAGCCTGCGAATCTCACGGTTCCGGCGAGCCTTCGCGTGCGCGCGATCGCTCATCCACGGCGTGCCGGCTTCGCCTACCGAGCGATGACTGAGCGAGCGGCCACGACGCAGCCGTCAAAGGCCGGAGCGGCAACTAGAAGGCTTTGATGTACCGCCGCCCCGGCGCGCACAAAGCGAAAGCGGCCCCGGCTCGTTGGTTGGCATGCCACGGGGGCGGCGGTGGGGGCGGATAGAGCGAGAGAACGGGAACACGGGCGAACGCGCGCCTCGGCTCTGCGGAGTACGAGAGAGACGGGACCAGAGACAGACGGCCGAGGACGAGGAGAGAGACGCGGGAAAAAGAGAGGACTCGTGAACGCACGGGACACAGACTACAGAGGCACAATCTAGCATCATACGTATGTATAGTGCGTGGAATACATGTAGCGGCATATGTGGGCCACACATAAGTGGTGCATAAAGCGATAACTCTCGAGGATATAAGCCGCCAAACGTGTTTCTTCTTATTTGCTACGGGGTCCTAGACTCAAAAGTCCTACGGTCCCTTCTGTGCATACTGCCTTGGACCACTAGTCTCCGGAAACTATGCTGCCTGCGTCCCTGGGCTGGCGATGCTGATTCCCGGCAAGTATGCCACCGCCTTCGGCCTTTACTGTAGCTGTTCCACTAACTATACAGTCGCCTCATTCGAGTTCAAGAACGTCTACATGCGACGCTTTTGTCTCTCACGCGAGCTGCGTGAGCAGATCCTCGCTCCAGCTCGGCTAGCCGATTCACACTAATACGAACAGCTGAATATTTGGACTTTCGCTTCGAGGAGGTATATTTTTCCCTGAAGTAGTGGCCTGGCGTACAGGGTAATCGATGACCTATTTTGACGACACTTCAGTGTATAACGCCACGAACATAGGGACGCTGTTTGATTAGTTGGATCATGTTGTCTATATTTGTAATCACAGACTAAATAAACAACGGGAGAACGTGACCTTGAGTACAGTACCAAAATCTGTAAAGAAGATTGCGAAGTGCGCCACAACATTTACTACAAAGTGTATTTCCATAGCTCCAACAGTCTTCTCCCGGAAGAAATATCGAGCTTCTACGTACCCCACCCACTCGCATTGACGATTACTCACAAGCAAATATTATGGATACACAGTGTGTCCCGTAAAAATAAAACGCGTCGTGCTTTCCGTAGGCGGTTCCCGCTACGTCAGCGTGCCTCTCAGGCGCCTAAAACTGTACAGTATATGCTACGGCACATGCGTACTCGATTAAAATACAAAGTTAATTTTCTCGAAAACGGAGCGCGGTATTAAAAAATTTATTTTACATTTTCAACTTATTTTTTCACGTAGAATCACCACACTTCCGCTCGTACCGCCAGTTACCCGGGACACCCCGTATATTGTGATAGAGATATGTGAGAGAAAAAATTAAACAAGAACGAAGTCGTAAACGTTATCTGTTGCTGAATAAAGTATGTATTAGTCATGCTGTTCAAACGCTAACGACCTTTGTCCTGTGGATGTAGAGAAATGCGTTTCATTTTGTTGAATACTGTTACCGTAACAGGAAGAGATTGATCGAGAAAGGCACATTCTTCTTCGGTGCTACTTTGCGCATAAGAGAGACGTATGTATATAGTTTTGCGCGACTTTCTTCTTAATCGGAATAAAAGTTCAAATACTTCGAGTACAGGTGTTTCTGGAAACACCGGTTTCTATTGAGAAAAAACATTGGTTTGTAAAGGAGAAAAGGTAAAGTAGCCAAGCATAAATGAAGCGTGCACGTGACTAAATCGAAACAACGTGATTCGTCTGGTGAATGTTGCTGATGATGCAAGAATAAATGTGCTAAGATATTCGTCTGCTGGATCCTGTCTCGCGACGACTAGGCAGGTTCTACCGTCGTGATTTGTAATTAATGCGCAAAACGGTGACCTTTTCGTGTTTTACCTTGGGCTAACAATTACGCGAAGCTAACAGGAGTAGTAATGGTATATCGAATGTGTAATCTGATATTCTAGGCTTTTATTAAATGCAAGTGCTTTTATTCGAATACACGTTACATCTCATTTAAATATTTTATTAATTATTATGATTTATTATTCGTATTACCTGCAAATCGCGTGGTTTCTAATTTCTACTAAACCGTCGAAATGCAAGGAAAAGATATTCTACTTAGTCTAATCTATAAGGATTTAAATATGATCAATTTTCGTTATAAATAAATTCATTAACACATATATCAGTAATGCGTTAAGTGTACCGAAGCAAACACAAATTTATATCTGCAGTGATATACAGAGTCAGGCGATGTAAAAAAATTTTATTGGGCACTATTTTACTCATCTAGATTAATCATGGTCACCAATGAAAAAATATATGATCCCGCTTAAGGGGAGGTTCTGGTCTAAATGTCGATTTTTTTTATTTCATTTTTCGAATGTTCAACCTTTTAGGAAAACGTGTTTAAAAGGATTTGTTGAAATTCGTAAAATTCCCGAAGTTATAGGCATTTGAGTAGCGGCAAATGCATGGGTCACAACCGGTCTCTCGGCGCTCACGAAAAACTTTAAACGCGTTTTTCCCGAAACAGCGTTCTCAAAATCGGTGGGATCTGTATCTTCAAAAGTTATTATCCGATTCGACTGAAACTTTTTTTATTTTGAAGAATATACTTCTGGCTAGGGGGGGGGGGGCTAAAAAAATTACAAAAAGTTGAAAATTTATAATTTTCAAAGGCGATGAAAGGACGAAAAATACAGGGAAATGATTTCAAACTGGAAGTGTCGTTATTTTCTAAAAAAAATGTCATTTTTGTAATTTTTTAGCCCCCCCCCTAGCCAAAAGAATAATCTTCAAAATAAAAAAGGTTTCAGTCGAATCGGATAATAACTTTTGGAGATACAGGTCCCACCGATTTGGATCAATTTTTTGACGCCTTGACTTTAACGACTCCCCAGGGCTGTCTGCAATGATTAATTATAAAACAAAAAATATATTTCTATAATTCAAGACATCCTTAATACAATGCAAAAAGTCCCATTAAATTATATATAGTAGTTTTCCTTTAATTAATTCCTAAATATCACCTATTTTTTGGGGCTCTAGACCAGAACCTCCCCTTAAATTTGGCGGCCTTGAAACATTCTTCATGCATTCATGTAAAAAATATAAGCAATCTATTCTCAAAAACACATCGACTTTATCTAATAACATTTTCCGATAGTTCCAATAGTTCTGGAAGTATTCACTTGTCACTGTGTGTGTTTCATCTTTATTATAGTGTACACAGGATGTCCCATTTTAACACTTTAACTGATGCAAGGCTTGGCAAAATACTGTTCTAAATCGGTCAAGCTTTTTCGAGCAGTCGCTTCTACTGGTGAAGTTTTGTCATGCCGCCACTAATGAAAATTTAAAATTGTATATTTCCTATTATTTAGATTTTAGGTCTTCATGCAAGTATGAATAATAAATTGGCAAGGATTTCCTGGCAAAAAGAAATCCAAACTCATCCTCTCCCGGACTATTTTGAATTATATGTAATTGGAATCACTTCTGAATTCCGTAGACCAATTATTATTAAACCCAGTCCGAGTACAATCGAGTTTAGATTCATTTTTATGAGAAAAACTTTGCCAATCCGTTGATAAAATTCGTATGAAGATCTGACAGTGAATATAAAAACTTAAATTCTTCCTAGTAAATGACTCGTGCCGGGGTCGACTGCCGACTGTAGGAAGGATCGTTGAGATGGCGAAGTATAAAACGATCTCCGAGCTCGCTTTGTTTTCAAAGCAAACATTCGGGGACTCTCAGACAACACTTTCGACGCTTTCCAGAAAATATCGACGTGAAAACACGTCAATGACAGAAAGCGACTGGAAATTTTTGAAAAATACTTCAAAGATTTCATGTTGACAGACGGTTGACGGACGGCTGCCCACAAAAACAGTAAGGTTCAACGTTTAGACTAGGGTTATTTACGGATGGAGCTCGTTACGTTTTCCACGACGGTAATGGCCCTCATAGTGCGGGACTTTTGGGATTCCCGTATTGTGTCTTTCTATCCCCACCAGTGGCGCACTCAGCTGAACGGATAAACATATTTTTAATACAAATTCAATAAAATTCATTGGGTGATAATAAAAATTTATTTAAAGAATGAAACGTGGGTTTCTTCCCTTTTTACAAAGCTCTTAAATTACTTCATGCATTCATGTAAAAAATATAAGCAATTTATTCTGTGTTGGAATGTCGGAATCTTTCAGCCGTGGTCACATTAATTTCCTTTTTCTTTGGGGGTGCCAGGGCCTCTTGGAGTGCCACTAATCGTCATCAATTATTAAAAATGTTCGGAATCTTTCTTTCATACATCGCGTGGCATCGACGTGTTCTTACGCCGAGGGATTTGCACCCTGTACACAGTTTTGGCATATTTTCACGCCGGTATTAGCTGGAAAGCATCGAAAGTATCGCCGTGCAGCAGTTAACTCTCCGATGGATCATTTAGAATTGAGAATTGTGATTTCCGACTTTCCTATATATCTTGAAAATTATAGTAGATATAAAAAATTATTAGAATGAAAACTTAACGACTTTTATGCTTTATACAACCATATATTCGAATTGTTTAAAATTTATAGTTTAAATAAAAAGTCGTTCCTCATTACAAATTTTAAACAATTCGACTACATAGTTAAGTTTCCATTGTAATAATTTTTTTATATCCACTATAGTTTCCAAGATACATAGAGAAGTAGGAAATCAAGCATTAACCTTTAAGGAGTGTTTTCTCCCTAAAGAACCGAAAATGGGTACGAATGAAAAATTGTCTGATACTTCTATTGAGGTTCTCTGCAACCTGCAGTTTAATAAAAAATGCGAATGTAACCGAACTTCCCTTGTACGTGATCAACTAAAGTTTATATTCCTTCACTTATTATTAAATCTTTATAAAAATACCTGTAACGTAGTGACGAACTATTCTCGATGAAAATAAGACCAATCATGACTTAATTCGCATTATTTCGAGTCGAAGTCGCATTCGAAAAGAGGTCATGTCCAGAAATTGAAGATAATTCGACGTAAATTGTGTTTGGTGTCATTTTCCATGAAAAAACTTCGCCAATATGAGACATGTTTAAAAAAAAAATACAAGAAATATAATAATTTAAATTTCTGTTATTGAATAAATTTATCTCTCTACTGCCCCGGGTGTTGACGGGATTAGAAACATACGACGGCTTGGGGCCATTTAAATCTCGCTCGTACGAACGTCGCATTCTGAAGGTGAAATCAGACGGCGCGTGGCTCGGCGAACTTGCTCGGCTCGTCTAGCTCGGCAAGCCGGCTTGGCGAGCATGGGCGAGCCGAGCCATGACCGATCAGACGGCGCGTGGCTTGGCGAACTTGCTCGGCTCGTCTAGCTCGGCAAGTCGGCTTGGCGAGCAATGGGCGAGCCGAGCCATGACCGATCAGACGGCGCGTGGCTCGGCGATTCACGCGCAAAGTTCGCCGAGCCACGCTCCGCCTGATTTCACCTTGAGGCTCATTCCAAGATCAAGATAAGAAGAAACCGATCCTGGGTGGAAAACGTGTATCTAACACTCCCGTACATTGTATTGAGTACATACATTACGGAAACCACTACTTTGTCGCGTTTTGTGTGAGCACGCAATACACAAGGAATATCAACCAAGTAGTGTTTCTGCGCACATTAACGCAGGCACAGTGAGGGAGGGTGGTTAACTCAACTCGAGAGGGTAGGTTGGTCAGCAAGACACCTTACAAGGTAACATCCTGAACCCAGAAATTCAAAAAATTCTGGAACATTGTGAATATGTAGGGAATTTCCTCCCGAGTATAACAAAATTTTTGTTTGCTGTCCAAATTCACTCGAAGGGGGTGTAATTGACCCCTGAAAATCCGGTAATTTTCCGATTTTGTGTTATAACTCGTGACATGTAAACTAATTTTTTTACCAAATGATAGATGATCTAATTAAAAGAAGCAACTTTTGTCTTGAAACATTTTTCTGTCTCTTACAGTTCGCGAGTTATAACACAAAATCGGAAAATCGCCGAACTTTCAGGGGTTAATTTCACCCCCTGCGACTGAATTTGGTCAGCAAACAAAAATTGCGTTGCAATCAGGAGAAAATCCCCTACATATTCACGAAGTTTCAGAATTTTTGGAATTTCCGGTTTCGGGATCATCCCTTGTTAGCCGTTTTGGCTTCATCATGATCTTTCTCAAATTCCACCAACATATAACGTCCCCACATACACATTCTTTGTACCTTGAATTTTCCAGTAAAATGAAGTACAAAATCTTTAATTTCTCTCCGAACTCCCACCACCGTTAAACCCCTTCATGCCTCATCCAGCACAATTATCTGAGGTATGAAGTAACAAGTAACTATCTTACCATCTTCCATTCTTTCAGGCATCGAAGACAACCAGAGCAATGAGTCTCGAACGTTCATACGTTGCTTGGCCAACGATAATACCCGACCCTTCAAGACGAATCAATCCCGTGAAGCAATTAGGAGAGAGCCGAAAAATGTCGACTAGTTTACACGGTAGTGTGGTGGGGCCGCTTAATATTGCAAATCGGATTTAGCCTTGGGCGCTGGTCGCGCATGATTATCGGCGTGTCGGCATTTCATAAACGCGTCCACATCAAACGCAGCTGGTCGGTCGATCGCGATAATATTTGTCACGTAGTTGCGGTGCGCGGCAGCAGGCATGTATGTATCGCGGATACAGGCTAATCGATCGGCCTCTGTAGCCGGTACCATATGCGTGATTACTTTCCGGTACGCGTTGTCTCCTCCACGTCCGGAATTCTAGGCTCGCATGCCGGCGGGCCACGCCGCCATTCGCTCTAAAGGCCCGTGCATATGCCACATCTTTTGCTGGACCTGACACGTGTAGACGAGAGGAGTCATGTCTACACGAGCGATTTTTAAATTTATGGATGAGGAAACGAATTAGTCGCTGACATTGCTGGACCGGTACTTGAATTCGAATCTTTCCCTCGTCTAGCAGCTGCTTTAACCAATCAAACTGTTAATGGTTTAGTGTTTAGTGTGCCTGGGAGATGCTGGATACAATTTTTAAATTTTTTCTTAAGGTACGTCTACACGATAACACTTTTGTGTCTAGCGCAAGTGTATACGACACTCAAAAAAATTTCCGGAAGATTGAAAACTGCCTAGAGCAGCTAGAGCTAGACCGAAGACACTGCAACTAGCTCTAGCTAGACACAAAAGACACTTGATCTAGATACAAAAGTGTCGTCGTGCAGACGTACTTTTAAGAGATGCTTACAACGATTCAGAGCTACACTGACTCTACATAAAAATGCACGCAAAACACATTATAGACAGAATAAAAAGAATACACTGTTTTATGCTGTAATAGTGCTTTGTTACTTTTAAGGCACTGTTCAAAATGTTCAGGTGTTCACGCGTTTGCTGCTATGCTCGCGAGCAAAGTACTCAAAATTAAGACACGCATCGGCTCATTTTATTCTTTCTATGCTTTTCTTATGTACTTTGACAATTCGACTCTGAGCCGCGGATTCTTCCTCGAGGATATTTTGAGAAAGAGAGGCGAGGCGTAGTGTGAGTGGATGCAATGCCACCAAACAGGGAGAGGTTCTCGGAGCAACTGACGGCATATGACCGAGGCAAGCTCAGATAACTTCAGGTACGTAAAATCCGAGGCGACGCAAGCCTAGATGCGAGTGCGAAAAGAAGTTGCGCCGAGGCGAGGCGTAGTGAGGGCCTACCTTTAGTCTTCGCACCCGCAGCAGATACTGACTCAACAGGGAAGGTGTCTTCAGCTATATTTGACGAATTCTTTTTTCTGACGAAGTTTCATGGGTAGTAATACCGTGCGCATTTGATGCCATTTCTGTGCGTAAGTGAATTACACGTCATGATTATAAGAACTTCTCGCAACAAGAACTACGCGCTTTCTACTAATTCGTATAATTTTTCCATTATATCCTGGACATGACTTTGACCGTGTGCTCATTTTATTCGTTAAGAGACAGGGTACAACTGCATGCATTAAAAATTCTGTCCTGTCGATTGAAATATTATGGAGTCCTTGAAGTGACATTAACGACTCCGCTTAAGGAAAAATTATCATATGATGCAGCCTGACATCATATTTTAGGAAAGCTCCAAAAACCTGATTGGTCAAATTTTCCTTGAAGAGGAGGGACTTTCACTCTGCGATTTCGACGTTGGAGGAGGAACTCTTTTGACAATGTAGAAGAGGAAAACTATATGTGATGATCAGGAAGACTACATGAGATTGAAATATAAACCCGGAGATGGAAAAAGCAAAAAGAAAGTTTTGTTCTCGAATATCCGGAAAACAGATGTGCAATTCTTTTAAGCTCAAACAATTCAAATATTTAAAAGTATCTGTTTTTTTAATCAATAATTTTTATTGTATATAAAATTGATACCATTGTATAATACCACATTTTCTTATTATCTCATTTTTTTCTGCAACCCGGAGATTTTTCCAGTAAAACCGGAGCCCGGAGATTTGCTTCGAAACCTGGAGTCTCCGGGCCAAAACCGGAGAGGTGGCACCCTGTTTATGACCTTATTGTCCCGCAGGTCTACAGATTAATTCGGAGCGAAGGAAGTCGGAAGTCCCTAAAAAACGGTCTCCTTTCGATATTTTGCAGACAAATGTTTCCCGACGAAAGCTTCGGAAACCAGTAATTGCCTGGTTGTAAACGCATGAACGAATTTCGCTTCGAAAATTATCAAATAGCTGGCTGTAAATGACAAATGAATTTTCGCTTCACTCTGATTCCCCTTTTGTCCCGTAAGACGGAACACTGCCTTCGATATCAAGCAATCGCTGGACAATCAGTGTAATGTCTCGTTCAATTTCAGAAATATTTGTAACACCTTCAGTTTTTTATCTTGTAGCTTTTTCAGTTTTCTTTACAAATTTCCTAGGTGATCCACATTAGACAGGTACCATTTTTTTGGAACTGCCAATTTTCACTCTGTTTAGTTTTTTTACTATAATTTCAAAATATTTGAATTTTTTACATTTGACTATATAAATATAATTATGCATTAGTTCCCGTGTCAGTTTTATTAAAAAAAAACAGATTACCTTACTTTTGGCAAGCTTTTGGAAACAGGTGTTTCATATTACATACTCTATATCACGTGATTCTATAACACTATATCTTTAAAACAGTTCTGTAAATAGTTTGTTGAAAAAATGATTATAAAATCCTATCTTGATATTGAAAAATTATACATATTTTCATTTAAATGTATCAAATCACAAAATATAGTTTTTTGGTATATTGCATTACTTTTTCTCATTCGAAATATTTCGTTTATTGTGATTTTCAGGAGAGTCCGTACTAGTAAGTACCAGACAGGTGAGATATTTCAAATGAAAATGTGTCCAAATACGACCTCATTCGGACTACTTTCAATTATACATAATTCGAATTCCGTTTGATCAATAAAGATTATATTATGTATGATGAAAAATAGTCCGAGTGATGTCGAGTTTGGATCAATTTTCATCAAAACATGAAAACATCGCCAACACATTCATGACATTTTCATAAAAATCTAATTATCGATGAAAACTAAAATATCGTTATGATAACAGGTCAAAGCCCCACCCCAAATACTTTGTAAACTAAAGTAACTTAGGGGGCGTACAATATAATTTTTTACGACCTGAGCATTTCATGAATAATACCGATTTACGAAGAATCCAATTGCATTCCTTCTTTCTGCTTATCTATCTATTCGTACATAAGAGAGATTGCATCCTGATATTATAAGTTTACTCAAATTTTCTGCCCTTACACTTTCACCAACTTCTACTTGAAATAACCGGTCGAATATCAAAATTTATTTACCGCCTGCCAGCGGTTATCTCCTATAACGACGAAACTGTCTGTATGCTAATTATAGCTGCGCTATCAAAACGATACATAACAATTTTATCGTTTCACACATGATTAGCCACATCCAAAAGGAAAGTGCAGCAGCGCTAAAAGGAAAAAAGTAGCGGGGAGGAAAAAATAGTTGGAAGGCCCTGTACCCCGCTCGTATCCATAGCCCGAGAAGGAAACTGGCCGTACTCGTTTCTGACTAACGATATTCAGCCGGGGAAAGTACTAAACAGGAAACGTTGTATCCGAATGACGTGTTAGCCACGTTTTCTTTCCCCGCCCAAGTGTATGTAGTTTTGCGGCCGTGTAACTTTTAATTGGGTTATCTGTCCCGGAATGCCGTCAATACCTGCGGTTATAGCCTTGATATAGAGCTTTTCCGTGTACCGTCAGTGACCCGAATGAAAATGTTTTAAAGTCGGTAATCGCGTAACTCTCTGCGCACCCGTTCGCATCGAGGCCTTTTTCCATTCTGTCCATTGTGACAACCGCCTATCGACAGAGGAAAATTAATAACAAGACTCTTCGATGGAGATACCGCATTGTGCTAGTAGCAATGAAACGGTATTGTAGAATGTAGTCGACGATGCTTAGGGTAGAAAATGAAGAGAGTTGTTGCAACAGCTTCCTTCGACACGGTCTAAAAAATTTCTTCAGTTCTTATAGAAATATATATGAATTTTACAAAATGGCGAGGGTTTCAGAGAATGCTTAGAATAATGATTAACAATAAATCTATCATGAGTGAAGGGTGTTTCCTATGTTCTAGGATTATACTTTTATAAACATATATGAACCCTGCGAAAATAAGAGATACACGCTTCTTTATTTTGGCCTGCTTGAATGTTTGGGAGGTGAAACCACCCCTCAAAGTTCATAAGAGTAAGTGGTGCCCGCCTCAGATTGCTTTGATTTTTGGATATTTTTTAGGAGACCGAAAAATAAGAAATACGTGTCTTTTTATTTTGGCCTGCTTGAATGTTTAGGGGGTAAAAACCACCCCTCAAAGTTCATAAGCGGTACAAAATTGTGTTGAGTAAAATTTCATATGGAAAAACATATCCAAAAATCAATGCAAGCGGAGGCGACCACCACCATTCTTACAAAATTTGAGGGGTGGTTTAACCCCCTTAATATAAAAATGGGCCAAAATAAAAAGACACCTGTTTCTTATTTATCGGTCTTCTAAAACATATCCAAAACCAAAACAATCGGAGGCGGACACCTGGGAACCTTTCCTTGTTAGTTAAAAAAAATTAAACGTGAAAGCTTTTCACCCAACTGGTGCAGTACGAAAATAGCATTACGCCATGATAATAAAAAAAAACTCATAATCTTCTCTGACATGTAACAATTATTTACACAATGCCCAAGAATTATTTATGTGCAATTGTAATAAATGTTGTAAACACTAGATAGAAGAAACATATAACATTTTATAATATTTACAGTAAGGAATATTAAAATTCTAAAACCGAGGCGTTAACGAATGTAATCTCTAAGATCGTGGTCTTTTAATGTATTAAAAATTTCCATTCTTAAATATCATACAGGTCACTGATATACCCCAAGAATTCACTCTCCTAGAAGCGCAATAAGAAGGCAACGAATCCAGGCGAGCAACGTCTGAAAAACAGAATACGACAGGAATTTCTGTGCGGAGGAAATGACACCGTCAGAGTATTCCGGGGATACAGGTATTATCGATTATAACTCGGCGTGTGCAAAGCGACCAGCGGGGGTGTTATCGAATTACGGCGTGGAAGTAGATGGGTTCGAATTCGGAGTTTTGAGGCACGGGCAACAGAGGTCCCTCCTTCTTCTCCCATGCCGTTGTTGTCGTCGACGGACCAGAGTTCACCATTGATTTAACCCCCTTCAAGGCAGAGACAATGTTTCCCTTTCGTGCGACGCGCTCGCAAACGACTACGCGCGACTCCTCCTCCATCCGGAAGATCGAATCTGAACGTCGTTCAGCCTCTTACGCGGCGTCAATTCGATTCACCCTATTCCGGGATAGAAAAAGCAGCGGCGGATCTCGCTTCCACCCTTCCACTGGGGCCGGAGCAGTCGTATAACATCGTAAGACTCCTCGGCGATGTTGAGAGGGTTGTCGCTTTTCGGGGTAATGGCTGACATGGGGGGAAAACGCGCCCTCTTTTCTTCTGCAGTTGACGTGCGTGGAAATTCGATTCGCTTGGATGCACCCGCAGAAGGTATATCAAGGACTATTACACGTATATAGCGAGGGAAATTTCAGACGTATTACATGTATTATGTCATAAATATTGCCGATAACCTCTGTGGATGTATGTTTAGGATGAAGGGCGTATTTTTCAAAGAAGAAAACGTCACGGAATTTTACCTCAACATTCGTTTTTTAAAGACCTTTAGTCATGAAAAGCTAGATTCTATAAGCGCAATCATTTTTGTAAATACGAAATGTAATGATTGATCAATGAAGTAGTAATAATTACTGCGTGCAAAATGGACAAGCAGGTACCAAACCAAAACAGATGTATAATTGGGCCAAGCTATGCAGAAACCTACCAATCCCCAAAATGAGAAAAAAAAATTAATTAAACACAGCACGGACCCCATGATTTTGTAATCTGTATTTTGTAAAAAATTACCAATCCATAGAACAATTCTTACATTATACAATTATTAAAACTAACAAGCCATAGTTCCATATTAGGCTTGGAAAACACAAACTATAGAAAATTTAAAATAATATTAATTATAATATTGACTATTAAATAACGCAATAAAATACATTGTAAAATAATAACAGGAAATAAAATATACCCAATAGAATTAAAGTCACTTTGCCTTAACAATTAAAATCTACAAGCATTTACTCAATTTCAGATCCTTGAGGGTTGGTAGCTTTCTGTATAACTTGGCCAAATTCTTTGAGTACCTTTTCACCACCTTTCTACGATACGAGATTCACGAGAGAAATTTTTGTAACATAACAACAATAATTACCATTTGCCGTTTCGACTTTGTCCGGTTATCTGAATCTGCGAAGCATATCTGTGTTCGTCTTGAAGATGCATATTGTCATAGCAACGCGAGAAACAGCAACCATGCGAAAATTCCAATCCTTAGGTCCCCACCTCCCCTCCCACCAGCCCTCCCGCCGTTGTTGGTATTCACCTACTACTACGGGGGTCGATATTATTTTCTCAATACAGCGCGAACATGCCCCGCCACGGATGACTCGATAATGTCGATATTGAGCGGACAGCGCGTGTCTTCGCCCGCTGGTCTGTCGCCATAGAATCAGCACCGCGCGACAGTGCTGAAACTCGGCTCGGCCTGTCCATAGAACGCTCCGTTCCCGCTCACACGTACCTACCACGGAGTATGCATGAATTATTCCAGATACATTAATCCGGTTGGCTTCCAGAGCAACCGAAATCCTCCCTCGACCTTCCTTCTCCCCTTTTCTCTCTCTTCCCGCGGCATCTCTATTTCCCTCTCAACCCGCCTTACGTACGCCGATCGCGGCAGGCGGTCGTATCGCGCGCGTTCTCTCCTCCTCTCGTTTCTTCCGTGAGAGATTGAGTCGAAGCCAGGTCGACGCAGGGGTAGTAGAAGAGCGAAGAACGCGCGCGCAAGGGTGGCCGCGGAGGGAAGCGGCGCAGGGAGCCGGTCACGGGATAGAAGAGGAACGACCCGCGGTCGGAGAACGAGGAGACGCTGAAGAGAAGCAGGGCGAGAAGGAGGGGGATGCCGTGAATGGAGTCGTGATGCACGGAGGAGGCGGAGGCCAACCCCAAGCTGGGGTTGCCGAGGCAACGCGGGAGGCGTAGGCGCTCTGGGGGCAGGGAGGAAGGGTTCCCTCGTTCGTTCGGTCGACCAGGGCCATGCTACGAGAGCTGCGGAGGAGAGGGTTTCTGGTGAGCAGCATGGTCGGGGGTGGATGTGTCGATAGTGGGGGCAGAAGAATCGCCGGAGATGCGGAGCGACCGTCCGTGGCGAACGACCAACGGATCTTGCTGCTGCTACACTTTACACTCACCGCTCTGTTTTTATCCCAATTATTCGCGTCTATGTCTCTTCACTCATATGTATCTTCAGGTGTTTATCTCCATTGTTACTTGCGAAAACGCGGATGAATGTGGAATTTCTAATTAATTCCTTGCTAGAAACGGGCAGATGCATAGATCTTGGCTCTAATAATAATTACGGTTTTTGTAATATTACCCTTTGTATCGTAAGAGAAACAGAATCAACTGACTGGATTGTCTCGATCGGGATTCAAACGTGGATCTCCCGCTCGCCGGGCGGCTGACTACTGTATACATAACCATTACGCTACTCACATCCAAACACCGCGAACCCGCACTCATCGAATGGAACACAACTTTGTGGCTTTATAGAGCGAATCAAGACAAGAACAACGGTGTGTTTCATTCGGGCATTATCGCTCTTTAAACGGGTGAAAACTAACCTCAAAGTCAAATAGGCACTTCCACTTTTTCGCGTGTAACTCCCAAACTACAACAGGCAGAAAAAAATGTTTCAAACAAAAGTTCAATGGCGCAATGAGCACTGCAAACTTGCGTTAACAAAATTTTGAAAAAAGTTTTTTTCGTTCAGGTATTTTTTTTTTTAAACTATTTACAAAATTTTGTTGACACAAGTTTGCAGTGCTCATGGCACCATTAAACTTTTGTTTGAAACACTTTTTTCTGTCTGTTGTAGTTTGGAAGTTATATGCGAAAAAGTGGAAGTGCCTATTTGACTTTGAGGTTAGTTTTCACCCCCATAAAAGGCGATAGGGCCCCAATGAAACATACCGTTGTTCTTGTCTTGAGTCACTCTATAAACCCACAAAGTTTCGTTCCAATCGATGGGTGCGGGATCGTGGTGTTCCCTTGTCAGAGCCGACGGTAACACTTCACGCAGCTAATTCTACTGTTGGGGCGCCACCTAGTTGTCGTCCGTACACTAGACCGATGCCCGCTCCGGCGCCGATCCTGTGGCACGTCTGTATCTGTCTGGTGTTTTCGATTAACCCCCCCCCCGCGATATTCGCAACTTTCAGTAACATAGAACCTACGGAAAATTTCAGGATCTAAAATCATAATGATGGAACTATAATTTCGCGACGCCTACTCACAAATATTAAGCGTAACTGCATTTCTCACTTCCGCGGCCGAAATTACGAATTGTACTTGCAGCTGGTTGAGAAACACAACAATTATTTAACGCCGAATTCACTGGCGCGCGTGTAGGTTTTTCAATTAAACACGCAAACGCGCAGCCATTCCGGGCGCAACCCTTTAATAAATTTGGGCAAAAGTGCAGTCCATTTTAAATGCAGTAAAATAAATCATTAGCAGCGGCACGTTTCGAAAATTCCACAGTGCGTTCCTATTTTCCCCGTTGCTACCCTCTAGAAACGAAAACCTCCTCCCCCTTTTGTAAAATCAACAACGAGCGCGCACTTCCCGCAGTGATTTCCCTTCCAATATCAACTCGGCTAACGCCAAAAAGAGAGTGGAACAAAGAACTATGGGAACAAAGGTAATTTCTGGTTTCGCCATGAAACCGGTTACCCAAAAGGGATTATTCGTACGTCTACCTGTGACCTCCCTATACTCTAATTTTCCAGATCATATTTATATTTGTGTGCCAATTTGCCATTACACATGTGCACGAAACGTCTGAATTTTTACCGCGAGCTTACCTATATGCCTTCACGAAACTCACAATGCAAGAGGAGCATACAAACGTTTATACCTGTTTCTATTTTCGATAGAGATTCCAGTGTTTTCACAGCAAAGTTTTTTGGTGGATTAAGAATTATTGGAAACTGACATCTAAAAATCAACAAGTATACATTTACAACAATGCGAGAATTTAACAGTATTTAGTAAGTTAAGCAAGATCAAAATATATTTCTGTGACATATACCTGCAAGGAATTAAATGTGGTAGGTGTTGAGCATTTCATTAGATCAGTTATGTATTTGTCGTATTCCTAGGTCCATATCTATTATATGATAGTATTTTTGGGTCCGTAAAGTAGAACTTATTGGAATATTGCAGCAGTAAAATGAACGATTTTCCCTAATTTTCTCTAGGTACGTTAAGTGGTATTATTTAATACTTTCGGTGTAAAGCACAGATATAAATAATGCCTCTAGAACATGTTGCAACGTGAAAGATGAATGTATAAGATAGGGGTCACTTAGTAAATTTTCCATAATTCGTCTACATAATCTTTCAAATATCCATTGAGTTACAATGAAGTATGTTCTAACGTTTGAAAGTAAATATGTTGAAAATGAGTGTCAAAATAACTGTTGTGGAAGCTTGCAATAAGGAGGTCAGACAAATTTTTGCAAAACCCTGCTTTAGCTAGGGTGTCCCTTAAAATTGAAGGTGCTATAAAATGTTGGGACGCCCGCTAATTTTATTCCTTTTGGTGTGCTAAATATGCAAAATTTCGGCACAATCGGATTATTCTGAACCCTGCCACAAGAAACTTAAAGTTACGATATACTATAAACTTTTTCTTTATTTCTTTTTATTTTTTTGTCCACCTTTAGAAAATAATCGTTTACTTGGAGCAGAGATTTGTGGAATGCATACATATTTTACCGCCATAGTCCAAAGACTGGAGAAATGGAAAATTTCGTTCTCCCGACTCCACTTCCATCATACATTTGCTTACATACAGGGTTGCATGTTAAAAAAAAAAATAGCTGTTTGCAGAAGCGCAGTTTCGTTCGAAACTTTGAGCCTTTTGAGGCAGGGTTTAGAGTTGTTTGATCGAGTCGAAATTTTGCACACATATTTACCACACCAAAGGGAAATAAATCAGCGGGCGTCTCGGATCGAATTCTTAAATTTAAAAAAAAAAACTTCACTATAAAGAACATCCTAGCGTCAGCTTTGAGAATTTTGATATTTCTGTTTTTGACTACTGTTAGTATGGCCTTCATTCTTCAGAATAATGAAGCATGTGGTACATTTTAATGGAAAATATTGTATACAGCCGTATCTAACCTGTATATAATAAAGCACCTAGTGCTTTTTCTTTTCAAAATCAGCGACTATGTGCGCACAGTTCTCACGTATGCAGATTCCTAGATGCAGCTCACATATTTGTCGAGATATTCGACTACACGGGCCATCCATGTACACCTGCCCACTTGCACACCCACCCACGTATATCTCTCCTTGTATGTATATGCAATTCGCGCGTCTATCTGGCGATTCATCTCCCTCTTCTTTCATTATCTCTTCTCCTGCCTTGTCGACAATGGATCAAATAATCTGACATGGCCATCGAATATATTCATTTTCTAACTCCAATGTTTCCTACTTCGCAAATTCCTTTTGCTGACATTTCGGACAATCGGCTCGACACATTTCTTTTAGAAACGTAAGAAAAACGAAGACTATTGTCAGGTGTGAATTACTGTTAATTAATTAAATTACAACTCACGTGAAAAAACCTCTTTAATCTGATCGATGATCGAACTCCTATTGACAGTGTTAAGGATCTCATTTCGAGCTATTATACAGTTGTCAAAAATATCTAAGCATCATCAGGAACTATTGTCAAAATATAATAGCCTCATTTATACACACAGGCGATACGTATTTATGTGAATTATTATTAACATACTAGTATGTACTCTTTAAGGAGTTACATCCACCTAGAGGTCCGGAAGAAGCATACAAGTTCAGGAATTTTTTGGGGGAAAAGTATAAGTGAAAATCATACACAATGTTTTTCTACTAAATGTTACATCATTTAACTATATTATTCTAAATTTTCATGAGATATTATTATTAACTAAAGGAAATATCGGCTTGGATATGAGTCGCGTTTTTTTTAAGCATTAGCTGGTGGACATTCCCTAGGATAAACGATGTATCTGAAAGCAAAAATTCAAATAGATTTTAAAAATAAATAACTTTCAGCAGTATCTGACGTTCTCCGAGTTTAAATATTGCATTTTGGTAAAAAAGGGCGACCGTTTGAAGTTGAAATATCGAATTTTGGTGGAAAAAAATGTTCTTTCTTTTCAAGAAGGCTTTGCAAGTATTTCCATTATTATAAAATTGACAGCAAAATTTAAAAATATGAGAACGTCTCAGGTACTTCTGAAAATTATTTATTTTTAAAATCTATTTGAATTTTTGCTTTCAGATACATCGCTTGGCTTAGGGAATGCCCACCAGCTAATGCTTATATCTCCTTTAGTTAATAATAATATCTCATGAGAATTTAGAATAATATAGTTAAAAGATGTATCTTTTAGTAGAAAAACATTGTGTATGATTTTCACTTATACTTTTCCCAAAAAGATTCCTGAACTTGTATGCTTAAACCGTTCCGTGTCACGTGGGCTACTAGTTGCTCACGATATCTATCGGAAGTAGGTAAAACTTTTATCAAACAGGCATGCATATCTTTCCATTCGATATTGAAACAAAACAGGGGGAGATGAAAGAGAATCTATGAAGAATTTAATGGAACTTTAAATTTCCTAAAACTGAAGGAGTGTATCCAATCCTCTGATCAGTTTTCACAGTCCTACCGGAAGACTAATTGTAAGTTCCACTATGGATCTCAACGTGTTCATGTATAAAACCAAAACAAGATATACCGGTACAGTACACATACAATAATATGAGGGAGTTTTTCAAGAATGAGTGTCACTCTGTTGTTTGGAATGGTTAAAAGAGAACTATGAGTGTGTATGTTTGTGGTTTGAATGTGTATGGGAATAAGTCTTTGATTCTTGGGTGGTAAATCGCTTGTGTCTTTTAGGCTAATCTTTAGAGAGCGTTCAGAGAGAAAAGAGATAGGTACATAGTTTCTAGAGAGACTATTTAGAGTCTCAATTAGACAATGCGAATACTTAAAATTTTAAATTCTACTGTTCCCAGATTCTGACAATATTTATTTTATTATTAGGTTGTGAGTAATTTTTGTGTCATTCTAAAACAGTGTTACTGAAACATTTTCAAGCCACCGTCCCCCTATCTTTATCAAATTATTCCAACCGTCCCCTGCCATATACAGGGTGGCCCATTTTAATCTTTCTACGCGATTACATCTGCCGAAGTTTAGGATCGTATTACCGCGTCGTCGCAACGCAACATTTTGTTTTAGGACAGATAAGATTATTCACAGCGTTCTTAAAATTATTACAGTCCTTCGAATATTATCAATATAATTGATATAAGCTAATCTGTGTATACATGCGTTCACAGCTTTACGCACTTAATAAACTTTGTTAGATAATCACATGCAACCTCGTGTTATTAAAATCCTAATCACCACCTTAATACCTAATGCTCCCCTATAATTCAAGCGCCCGCTTTGGGAGACACTGCTCCAAAGTGAGATGAGTTTGTCCGTTCTTTTTTCCAGATAGAGCTATTTTCGTATGCTTCTGGGCCTAAACGTTGTTGCTGCTTAAACAGGCACTGGCTTTAAACATAATATTTTGCAGTTGAATGCTGATGTTTCTTGTATTTAATTTTTCTTTTACAACACTTTTGGTTTCGTTTTCCTGCAGCTATTAATTCTATATTCTACGATGAATAGCCTCATTTGTCAAGTTTTATCTTCCCCTGGCAAATATTCCCCCCTCTTCCGTGAAGTATTATCACAGTTAGGGTCGAACGTAGCCATATCGAGTATTCTCATTTCCATGAATACTCTCGCTTCTCGGATCTACGTGCTCGCATTACGCGACTGCCGCATTGCCCGCACGATCTTGGGACGATTCTTTCTGAATTCTGATTCTACGATTCCTCTCGCCTCTCTGAGTTGGATTAGATTACTCAATTCGGTAATTCTAGAGGCTTGCTGAGCGCTACTGGTTTTCGTATGACGCGATAATGATCGATAGTTCATTGTGAAACGATGATATCATAGAAATAGATGTCTGTTTAAATCCTGCCTACTCTAACTGTATACCGCTCCAGGTTAATTGCATCGTGAAATTGTTTCTATTAGTGGAAATCAGTGACTTAGAATCAAAGCTAAAAGTAGGAGCCCTCAATCCCGAGATTTCATCGTTCTATCGAGTGAAATAAGAATAAGAGGGATGGAATAATGCTTTCCCTTGCAATCAAATAGTTCCATAGAAGAGTTCTCCTACATTTAGAAAATGCTCACCGTAACGAACCGACGGCGTTATCGTAGTACTTTTCCGGAAACCGAACTTAACATAAATCTCTGCGTCCTGTAAACGCCGTCACTTGAAGTCTGCGTTGTCTAGTGATCCCCTAGAGAGTGATCGGAACAACGTGTATCGTCGCTGATTGGTTGCTGCGATTTGGGGCAAAAGCGGAAGTAGACAGAGAAAGAAACTGTAAAATAGAAAGAGACAGAAATACGGATAGAAAGAGATAGATAAAAAATCAGCTTGAAAAGCAGACGATTTAATGAATGTTTAGGTTATGTTATTTCCGGTTTTGCTCTCAAATTGCACAAATGGCTGCGGTTATATCGATCACTCCCCAGAGGATCATTAGCGTTGTCCAAGCTTCTGCACCATCTAGCGTAAACTGCGCTAATCATTGGCACTCCTTATTAAAAAGCCAAATATTAAACTGTAAAAGCTTAGTAAGTACTTGTTTACAATTTCTTATTTTTCTTTCACTACAACACTGTAAATTCCAATAGTTGAACTGCACATTTTACATTTGATGCACCACAAAAAAGGTCTTAAAGGTAGAGGTGGGATAAAGAGCAGTGTTTTAAGTGTTTTCTTAAAATTTTGATAAGGTGTAAGTATATTCTATCGCTTTATAACTAAGTTGAATGAAATAGTCTGTTTAAACTTCGTTTTTAACTATTTTATTCTACATAACCTCAAATTTCTGGGTGTCAATGATTGTACGTTTATGCCTACTTTTGTTTTCCATGGAATGTTTTTTAAAATAGAAGACTTAATAGGTACTCGAAATGTTTTATTTTAATGAGAAATCTATAATCGTTGATAATAACTGAAAATTAAGACCATATAAAAACTTCAGAATAAGATATAGACATTCCAATTGGGATTTCTGCTTAGTTTGCCATTTATTGCACAGTATACTCTACCTGGATTCCTACACCGAAAACAACTTCTAAAGGTATGTTTTCCTATTCGCGTCTTGACGCAGCGTCGAGAAACTCAAAGTCGATTTTCTCGAAAATGAAGCGCGATTTCAGATAAAGTTACTGTTTCTTTTCGACTTATAACAAGTAAATAAGTCAAGAAAAAGGAATGAAAATTTTTGATACTGCGCTTCCTTTTCAAGAAAATCGGCTTTGAAATTCTTGACGTTGCGTGCAGTCGTGAATAGGAAAACCTACTTTAAAACCTTTCGCTCTGCCTTATCATCCTCATTCGTCCTCGAGAAGCCTTCTTATTAGTACCCACTGCAATAACCCATTCAGTTATAGTTCGAATGCGGTACTAGTTCAGCTCCAGTTTATTAATCACTGCAGTATCAGCTCAGTATTGGTACATGAGCTGCTTCCACAAATCAAAGAATACGGCGAAGACAATGTACAATTATAAAAAAAATGACAACATCAAAGCGCACAATGCAGACCCCAATACATACAATTAAAAAAGCATTGTTCTTTCATATAAGAAAGAATTTCCTGTAAATGCTCCCCGAACTGTCAAAATTATCTATTTCAGAAAATATTTTTTTACCTACTTGACAAACAAATTGTGCGATCTAATAGTAGCACAAGAGTCATAAATAATTGGTGAAATTGTAATTCATCTGTATAACCGAATTTTGTCAGTTTTAACAGCTCGTACGTTCTTCTTCGTCACGGGGACCAGGGGTTTGATTTTCGGCATAGGGCGAAGAGTGCGCGCTTTCAACCTATTTTGCTTCCCTCCTTTAAATTATCGGCCTCGTGTGTTCATTAACGGGCGGCGTTCGTCGCCATCGAAACGTTTACCGCACCAACGTGCCCCTTTTACGCGTTTCTTTGTTCTGATTCATCGGGCGACAGCCGGGCGCAAATTGGCGGGTCCGCGCGCATGACGGAGACACCGTAGAGAATTTTGGCAGTTCGGCATAATAGGCGAGGTGAACGTATGCAAATAAGCTGCACGCCGAAATCATCTAGTCGAGATCTTGCGGAGAATGCGGCTTGAAAGCGAACACAGTAATTAACCTCGCTGCATTTCTCATCTGTTTATGTGGCATACACGCAACCTCTATGTAAAGACACAGTAGGCAGCAGAGCTCTGTATCAGCCGAGTATTTAGGTTCCCGTGTCTCTACTATCAAACAGGTAACTGTCGCTTCCTAGCTGACCCAGTGAAATCTGCCTTCTGCCCCATCTACTTTTCCGCTTCCCTTTTAGTTTCTCCCTGTCTTCAGTTGGGAAAACCAGTATATGGGCTGAGTACACAGTGGGATACACTCTGGTATTCGGTATATATTCGCGAATACGGTAATATTTACAGATTTGTCGTGAAAGAAGGTGACGGCTCAGGACTGAACCTCGCATTCTTTCGAGACGGAGAATCTTTTCAACTCGCCTTTATTGCCTTATCGCGTAGAATGAGAGAGACTGCGAGACCGGCCCTTTCGTTTATACGCAGTCTATCTCATTCGTCGCGGCAACAACAGAGGGAGTGGAGGGGAAAGCGAAACAACTAATTCCGAGCCAGAAACCCCGCACTTCTTTCGAGACACTACTGTAGGTACACTTCGGCATTAGGTCGCCCGCGAAATCTTGATTGTAGATCACCGCTATCCGCTCTATTTGTATGAGCTACAAGGGGGTCAACGACGAATTATACGTACGGCAGGTCGGCATTCAAAACTAAGTACTACTTAACTTGCGCTCAAAGATGAATCTGATCTAAGTACGAAGGAAAAACGAAAATTTCATACTTTTTGCTTTATCTTTGCCAATGAATTTCCAACACAATGACAAGATTTTCTTAACCTTTAACTACACGCGCTTGTGTATGGGATACACCATTTGCATTAAACAAGCTGCTATTTTTTTATAAATGTCAGCAACGCCTCTGCTGTGCGAAATAACCAATTACTGGCGTGTCCGCTATGTTTAACTAAGTAGTTTTAGTTAAAGTATTTTTTTTATATTCTGTGAATTATTTTTTTCTCGAACATTCCTTCTATTTTGGTTATTATAAGCGCCTTTCGTCTAATGAACACTTTTGCAATATGTAAAATTTTAATTAAAAGCAGATACTTTTTTTTAACTAGTCTTTGGTGTTTTCTCATGGTGGTGTGTAAGTCACCACACGTGTACCTATTTATATTACATTTCAAGGCGCGTGACGCTAAAGGTTATTAAGGAGGAATTACGTATAATTAGAAATAATCTGCATTACAATTATGCATTACGTATGATTACAAATAATCTGAACGAGGTTGTGTTCGAATTCATTTTCCTCGGGAAATCCTCGTCAGTTTATTGGTGCTCTCATGAAGGTGTAACGAAAAATATAAAAATTTTCATTTTAATTAGTAATTTATACTACATGCAATTTTCCTTTGTAAAATGAAAAGAAAACTAGATTTTATTCTTCTAATATATTTTTATAATCACGTAATGAAATTTATTGAATTTGAATTAAAAATATTTTTATCCGTTCAACTCGGCTCCCCCAAGATTAAATCCTGAGTGCGCCACTGTTTCTCTCACAAGTAGATTTAAATGATCGCAGTTATGATCGCGTGTTATGTAGGAAGCCCACCACTACAAACACCTGTACCTGTGGACAGGATCCAAACATGTGTCAACAAGGACGTGCCATCTTCACGGGCCTTACCCCAACAAGGGGTTGAACACCCCCAACTGTTTCTTCCTCGAGTAAGCTTATCTGCTGGTCAACGTAAGAGAATTATAATAATATTAAGAAGAAGCACTTCCGGACGCACCAGATGCAATATGTATTTCTAGAAACTTCCTGTGCACACGGATCCATTACATTTAGAAATTCCTAGTACACACGGAACCACCATTCAGGCGTATACAGTAGTGGCCATAGAAATTGCAGCACCTCGAAATTATCAATGTTTCTGGTTTAACTCTCACACCGGCAGTGCCCATCTGTGCTATTAGGCATTGAAGGTTTGATTTACATAAAAGACTTCAAAATAAATGTTCCCATGTGCACACTTTGGACAAATCTAGATTGTGGATGGAATAAACACAAAAATAAAGGTATCCGGCTTTATACATTGTTTAGCTATTGTTAATGAATAATAACTTGGCAATAAATGTTACTTTTAATTTATCTATATTCTGAGCTGATTTAGTACTTTAATTTTTTTGTACTTTAGTAGGTACGTTGATGCAACTCTATTGCATCGGATTATGTAAAACTATTAAAAGCCCACGCTAAAAGAACTGAGTGTAGCCACCATGTTTGCAATGTATCAACATATTCGCCAAACTGTTTTTCAGGAGTGCTGCAATTTTATTGGCCACTACTGTAAATAAGGCCCCGATAAACCCTACAGGATACTTGGATTCCGACTTTCAGCGTTACTACATCACAATGTGTTTCACTACATCACGAAGTATTTTTACACGTGTTTTACAACGTGTCTCATATTTAAAATTAAAATTTGTTACTTAAAAAGGAAGTTCGGCAACTCGAAAATTCAAAAAAAAATCTAAATCTGCAGAAATGTAGTTCAAGTGATGCTAATAACGTGACTATTTCTTGATTCGGCAATGAAACGGTCCTAGGGGTGAAAACACCCCCTCAAAAAAGTGGTTAAGTTTTCAGATTATCGTGAATATTTATCTATGAAATCGTAAAAGATATTAAAAAGAATCACCATATTGTAGGATATCGAAAGCCACAAAACTTTGCATTGAACTTTTTTTTTCATATCTTTTACGGTTTCGCAGATATTTACGATAATATGAAGACTCACAATTTCTTTGAGGCGGTGTTTTGATCCTCAGGATCGTTTTATTGTCGAATCAAAGAATAAATGTTATCAGCATTACTTGAGCTTCAATTCTGCAATGTTTCAGAGTTTCTTGAATTCTCGAGTTACCGAACTTCCCTTGTTAGTTAAAAGACGAGTATTTTCCTGCATCGTAACAACAGACGAGTTATTCGTTACACTATGTATATAGCAGTCCCTGTGAATAATCTCTGTTTCAATCTTTTACTTTCAATTTTTAGTTACAAATTCTTGTATTACTATTCATATTTCACGTGTCCAATAGCTATTTAAATATATACATTTTGTTAAATGATAATTCACTTGACAAATTTTATTTCTGGTAAAAAAATATTTAGCGGTGTTGAAGTGTAAAAGTGTAAATTAATTTTAAAATTAATAGCATCTCATATTTACGTGAATAAATTAAAATAAATAAATTTGGGTGGCAGGAAATCGTCGCATGCAGAAGTGATTTATGAATATAAAGATTTGCGTATTAAGATTATTAAAATTAGCATAACAGAGTGATTCTATTAATGTCACGTCATTCGAACACAACTTTTAAGAGCTTTGACGTAATGGTGCGTTAATAGTAGTCGTAAACATCAAATCACGGAGTAACCGGAAACAGTTGCTTCGCTGTGGATTGAAATATTGACATTCTTGACGAGCGATTTGTAGGATCCGAAAATATAAAAGTATTTAATTTAATATTGATAGCAGTAGCGCGAGAGAGCGATACCTCGCAGACAAGAACACTTCATGAATAAATTTCTTTCAAGCTTCGCAGTTCAATCTGAACTGACATAATCAGAGAAGGAAGAAATATTTCTGCATGATACAAAATTCTTCTCAAATGTCTTATACACGCAAGTTCTTCCCCGATGTACTATTCCTTATCTCCTCTTTTTCTTGCGCTAATCCCGCTACTGGCGTCAAGTATGCAAACTAATGTCGCAGCGCGCGTGATCGTTCGATGCACACGCGTGTAATATCATTGGTATTTACGCGAGGCAAAGCTCATTAACATTACAACCACCGTGTGAAATGTTGCTCAGAATTTCGAAACGCGTTCCCATTATTTTATTAAAAATTAAAGCAGTAACATTTCCAAATTTACGCACCAAACAAGTTTTGAAGTGTACATGGGCGGACGAGAGTGGGCCTAAAAACTGCGAGTTTCGTGGAAGCAAAGTTCAGACCCAGAATTGACTGTATTCATTCAGTATGTTCTAGTCAAATAACCCTCGACCTTTCGCAATTTTGATTTAAAACCGTTTAGGACTGGTATTCTTCAAAATACTTATATATTTGATTAGCTAGCCATTATCTTTAGCGAAATATATGTGCGTAGAAATAATGGTGCGTGCTTGATGGTGAAAACAATATTTATTTTGAATAACGTTGTAGTGTCGTCGCTTGCTCTCGTAAGACTACATAGCTGCCTGGGCCACGCTTGGCCCCTCCACGTCGATCACGAAAGGCACGCCGCTAGGGCGAGGAAAGGTCGCAATGCACGACCGTTTGTTTTGACGCGCTACGTTTCCTGGAACTTACTGCGACGCGTTCCGCTCGACATATCGAACAATTTTCGGATCACTACTTCTGGTTAGAAGTAGCTATTTGATAGAACAAGTAGTTGTAATCGTCACTTCAAGAATGTTATTCCTATAATTTTAACTACCATGCATTACCTTCAACGAACTTCAAGTAGACGCTCCTGAAGACGACATAATTATCGCTCTTAAGATCAAAGTAAAAAATAAAGAACACAAGGTACCATGCCCACGATTAATTAACCTCGGTGCATTATACAGCGTTGTATTCACGACGCGACCATACAAGAGCCTGACCGCTTCTGCGTGCGCGTGCACACCACGCACTCGGAAGTGCGGGCTTGCGGCTAGGCAAATCGCCGCACGAACCAATTAGCGTCCCATTTAAAGGTGGAATCTGACGGCAAGTGAATCGGCGGCGAGCTTTGCGCGCAAATCGCCGAGCCCACGTCCCGAGTCGCTGAGCCTGGGCGAGCCAAGCCAGCTCGTCGATCCATGTACCGTCAGATTCCACCTTAACGCGAGGGACCACGTGGCTTCTTGCACCGCCTTCCTTTGTCTACCCTCTATCTCAGCGACGACTGCACCGCGCACGCAGTTATACTATAACGTAAAATTTGCGATAAAAGTGTTCCGCCTGTTGCACGTATTCACTGTCGCAGTGTCATCGATGGCATCTCACGGCGGTAAACCGTTTTGAAACATTTTGAAAGGGGCGAAGAGTAAGGAAGCTGGAGGAAAAGGGCAGGTCTGAAAATCGGCAAAGTTGAGGGAAGAAAGACGAAGTATATACTAGAAATTAAAATAGAAAAAGAATGCGTATGTTCTGTGGGGGTAGATGAGAGAAGGGATGAGGCAAGAGAAATGGAGAAACTGAAGAAGGCGATGGCGAGGAGGGAGTGCGAGAGACACCGAGAAACGGGGAGAGAAGGCGAGAGGGTGAACCGTGGACGAGGTTGGCAACGGGGGTGGACGAGAGGTACGAACCAGAGGGGTTATCGATGGTGGTGGATAGTACGTCAGAGCCGGAGGCCGGCTGCGGGGGTCGACGCCGGGGATTCAAGTGGAAGCTGCGGCCAATCCGAAGGAATCGTCGCCATGGCTACCGGCGCCTGCGTCCACCGGCTTGCATACAGACGTTCCGTACACAAACGTATCAGAGAACCCTGCGCGCACATGCAAGCGCCCCCTTTATGTATTTAAATATATCACGCGCGCGCGTGTGTTTGTGCACTTATGGAATGTGCAAATATCAAATACATACGGGAGGATTGATGTATGTGCTCGGATCTTCGAGTGTGCTTACATCTGTATAGGTAGCCACTTATGTGTCCCCTATGTAAACGAAATTGCCTGTATCCCCGTGCACGTGCGCAGCTGTGTGACTGTGTGCGCGTATTCCAGGAGATAGGCGTTAATACGATTTATCTTTGTCTCTTTATAACCACTCCCCTCTTCTTCTGTTTTTCTGGCTCTCTTCTTTTCGCCCACCCTCACCCTCCACCCACACCCCTCTCACTTTCTCTTTGTTCCCGTATCGCCAAAGGGGTAGTCGAGAGTCCACGAAACTCCTCCCTTTTCTTCCTTTAACCCACTTTTTATTGCGAGTGTTACCTGGAAACCCAGGCGGTGTCTGAATTAAGCCACAGGGTAACGACGCACACAGCGTTCAATTTAGAAGTCATTTTTCGAGACACCCGCCGCATAAAGCTGCGTAAATAAAGTTATCATCTTCGCTGTGTTTGCGCACCACTTAGAAGCGTCAAGCTCCTCTTTTTCACAGGCTCCGGAAGAGCACCCCTTCCGGCCGAAGAAATGCTTCTGAAATTTATCCAAGCTTTATGCAATCTTATTCAGCCTGAACTTTACCCGCTAAAGGTGTTCGCGTTTCGTTTCTGCTTTGCTCTCCCTTTTCCATGAAACTGTTTTACTTTCTTTCTCCCTGTCTCCCACCCCTCGCCCTCCTAAGCGTTAGTCACTATGTGTCTAACTGGTGAGAGACAATTGTACAATTGAAACATTCTTCAATGGGTTGTCGCATAGTGATACTAACACTTCTGAGGAATATCTCGGTGAATGTTTGCCTGCCGCCAGCTAAATGGGTGGTACGATTACATCTTTAGGTAATCGAAGATCCTCTATCCGCAGTTGCGGAGAGGACGGCTCCTGTGATCTCTTACTCGCGGCAGCAGCTGCATCAGTGGCTGTTCGACGAACCGTGCTATGGCAAAGTATCATGGAACTTCGTTTAACCCACTTCCGAGACGGGGCCGCGAGTATAACTGTGACAAACTTAAAATCAAATGCGCCTGCAGCAACTAGCTGTTACTTCTTCTCGCTGCCGCTTTTCAGGCTGCTCTTCTTCGCGTACTTTGCGGCCACTTCTCGAACGTGAAGTACAAAAGAAGTCATTCACCGAGAGGTTGCAGGACAAGCACTTCTAAATTGTGGCTGCCCGTTTGAAAGGTGCTCAATTGAGGGGATACGAGAATCCCGATTTCTCCGGTGTGTTCTCTTACTTTCATGCCCTATAGTACATAACAGTGAACAATTATATAACTTCGTGCAATATAGAAATATGATTGCTGCTTGCCTTCACCGAGTAATACAGAAATTACAGTAATAACAAAGCGGTGCACGTGTCGAAGCGTGGAAATATTAAGTTTCCCAATGGTCGATATACTTATGCAAGTGTCATATTAGTTACTTTTCGACATCCAGCAGACTTTTTTAGACTCGGAGACTTTAGACAGGGCCGGCTTTAGCATACTTGGCACCACGGGCAAGATTATCATGGCGCCCCTCCAAGGGCACGAAAATCAATTAGCAGAACGGATATAAATAAATAAACGCATACAGCGGTGTCCCTACAGATTTGGCGCCCCGGGCGGTCGCCCTGCCTGCCCCCCCCCCCCCTTAAAACCGGCCCTGACTTTAGAATTACCTTTCCTTCGAGTAAGAGATTATTACGTAATCTGTAGGGTTACGAAGAGGCATAATGCGTCGGCTACTGCGCGTGCGTCGAAGAGGGAGTGTCCACCAACCCCCTTACGAAGGAGCTCTTTCCCCTAAATCATCTCAGACTGGTATTACGTAATTATGTATTCCGCGAAAATGCAAAGGGAAACGTAATGTTTCGTGCTTCGTCTAAAAAATCGTTGGCTAGAAATTCGGCCGTTTGTAGAACTATACTTTTATATTTTCCTTTTCTCATGGTATTCATTAAATTTAATTTTATTGACGAAGTTAGTATTATTGTTATTACAGTGCCGTAAAGTATCTCGTTCAATAAATACTTTAATTCCATATAAAGTAATAATTCTACGAAAAGTCCCATATCAACACTATATTTACCCTTTTCCTATATTGCCCCCCCCCCAAATAACTACTATAGGAATACATTTACAGTCCTAACTTATTGTTAGCCCCGCGCGATTACCATCTTTTTGCAAAATTGAAAGAGCTTTTGGGAGGATGACGTTTCGCAGGAAACGATGATTTAAAGGGCTGTGTGCAATGATGGTAGAGTTGGGCGAAACGTAATCTAATTACAAATTACGATTAAAATGTAATTGTGTAATTGATTACACATTATTTTCTGTAATAGTTAATTTATGTAGTTGACCACAATTTTGTCAACTACCTAAATATTAACAATTACAGAACATAATGTGTACTCAATTACGCAATTACATTTTAGTCGTAATTTGCCATTTGTAATTAGATTACATTTTGCCCAACTGTGAATGACGGTTAAGTGAACTCGCTTTGGAAGTGTATGGCGAAGGTGGACAAAAACTCATCGCACGTTGCGATAAGTGTTTAACTACTTACGAGCGACGACGATTAGTACATAAACTAAAGCTACAAATAAAGAAAACTTTTTAAAATTCATTTGTATTATTGTTATTTAAAAATGGGTATCACTTTCTGGACGATCCTCATATAATGCAAATAAGATCTATTGGAAACCTGACTCTTTTTTGTATTGTAAATTACAGTATTGTCTCCCGATGGGCTCGGTTTGGTGCACACGATGTGGGCTTTTCGCTATCCCCACCATTTCTATCTCACTCTTGTCCGGCGAAGGCGAGAGCGAGATGGAACGAAAGCGAGCGAGACACGGTCGCGCACGCCTTCGCGCACGCAAAGCGTTCCATCTCGCTCCCCCCCTTCGGTCAGAAAGAAGGAAGAAACGAACACTGGGAATTAGGGCTCTGCTCACGATACGGGCTCAACGCCGGTCCCGACCAGCGAGCCTTCAGGGAGGCAATACTGTATCAATAGTACATCACGGTGGCTTGAAAGGACTTCGATTATAGTGAAAGTAAAGGAATATAAGTGTTTTTTATAAACAAGACTGGCCAGAAATTCTCAACATATTAAAGTTTTATCATACTCATCACGCCTCTCAATTTCAGTTCAATTTCAATCAAAAACTGCTAGTCCCGGTAGCGAATTCCACTTATAAATTTATAATTATACCTGATTCTTTAATTCGTCGAAATTCTGGGATAATTAAACTGACTGTCCATCACAGTAGACCACGAATGACATTTGAGTTTCTGTACCTGAAATAATATTTCTCGACCACCGCAAAAAGTTACGGTGTGCGAAATACTTTTAATTTTCACTTCGCTTTCCGTTCTTGCCAACCCTTCGCTACCCCGACTTTCAGCAATTATATACATGTAGTGTATACTACTCTGAGAACATGTAGTTAGTTGGAGTGGTTTAATGCACGAGGAAATTGAGTTTACACGATCGCAGGTGGACGTACGTAATTAGGTTCGTTAAAAATATTTGGTTCTGAACCATCTGGATGGTAATTAAAACTGTCAATCATGGAACCCAATAATTTCCCGTGGCGTTACTTGTCCCTAATTTACTCCGCGAAAAAAAGCAAAAGGAGTTAGTCTGAAAACCATTAAAAACATTAATTATTGGTATTTAATTTTCGGATTCGCTGGGTATTTTTAATGACATGCCAAATACCATTTTAGCTTCTACATCGTGCATATTTTAAAAAGTGTCAGAATTTAAATAAGAGAGAGGATGGTGCAGTTTAAAACGCAGGTAATCTTTTAATTCGCTACTGGGTGTAGTGACTTGTTCCACTTCAGTAAACGTTTGGGAAAAGTCGGCAACCTTCGAGGGTGCAAACAGTTTATTTCATATGAAAAACCTATTTGGACGAATAAAGGAGATGAGGAAGACTGGCATCAAAGACCACGCGCACACACCGAGCCGCATCCATTTTCCCCACCCCCTTCTTTCCTTCCTTGATAGTCTGCCCGACGCGAGTGAACAAAAAATAGTTCTGCAGCCTTGTTTCTATCTTTCGTGGACAAAATGTATCTTTGTATCTTCCTCCGAAAAAAGGGAGCAAGAGTTGAAAAAAACTGGAAATTCAGAGAAGTATACCTATGGCTGCGTTTATTTCATCCTTCGTTGGAAGTTCTCGCAAGTAAAGCAAAATAAAATAAAAGAGCATAGCGATATGGACTCTGTTTTTCTACGCATCCGACAGGATAAGAAGAAAAGTAAATGAAAAAAGGGAAATTTTGATGTAAAAGGGAGATGTTGGGTGCCATTCAAGAAAACAGGAAATGTAGGAAATTTTTTAGGAGATTATTTATAAACTTTAGAGGGAAAAGGCGGGAACAGGAAGGTATTCATAATGTATGTAATATGAGAATATCAAGGAAAGAAAGAGAAATAATACGCTGATGATAAGAAAGATAAGGGCTACGAACATATAGGCCATATACAAGGCAGTCGTGACAAAGGAAAAAAGATAAATATAGAGGCAAATGATGAACACTGTGATAAGATACATCAAGAAATTGGTCAGAGTGATAAAGACTCTTTATACAACACTTTCGTCAAATAATTTTCGAAGGATATGAACACAGACGACAAGTCTGAGTATTCACAGTATCAACAAATGAAAAGAAAAATACTGTGAAGACAGTGGCGTGACATTCTTAACGAAGTGATGGAAGAAAGGTCGATAAGAAGGAATAATTCTATTGTGAAAAAAGCAGTTGCTGTGAAATATAGATACCATAATAAGAAGAACTTACTACATAGCAATTAGATAAAAAAAACGATGAAACAAAAATTCAATATATGTTAAGGATGAATTTCAGTGACAATTTTAGCCAAAAGTTAATCAATTTCCAAGACATAAATAAGGTTTTTTCCAGAAAATAAGGTATTTTCCATTTTTAAAGTTTATTTTATTTTCTCAATTTATTGAATGTTTGATCTTGTATCATAAACTAATTTGTTGGAATGTACCTGAAATACAACTGTTAGAAATGAAATAACCAAACTATAATTTTCTTTTTTATTTACATGAAAAGCAGTTAAAAGTGTGCCAAAATACTACTGAATCAATTTTTCTAAATTTTTGTGGGGGTTTCACTGTTGCATAGAGATTCATACCTCGATTTTTTTTTAAAGATTTCCGCTCATTTTTAATGTTACTGAAGTTAATACAGGGAATTTACCCGAATCATAGTATTCGAATTGTGTTTGAATTGTGATTCAATACGAACGATGCTTCTATCGCCGCTTGTTTCAGTGTAAATGTAGCAGCGATTTCAAATTTGGGTGTATTTACTACTTTTATATTATTGAACCATTTCAAAATGGTCAGTTACGTAAAAAGTAAATACTATTCTTTTATGAAGCAGAAACCAAGTGTTTAGGATGCAGTAGAAACGTTAACGATGTGCGATGTAATTGTATATGATTAAATAATAGCACGTAGGGTAACCTGTCCAGTGAGTGAACACCCCCCAGTGAGTGAACGTTGCTCATATAATATGAAAAATTAACGCCTATCGCGCTCACTTCACGTTGAAACTGACACTGACATTTAGACTGGAGACCTACAGATATCTCGCAAAAGCGTTTTTCTGTTTCATTATAACCGATACGGTATTAATTCCGTTTGTTTAACAGTTGTCCTCATGGCGTCCCACAAGTTCAAGGTAAGCCTTGTGACGTGATATCTACAATTTGTATTTTGAGGTGCATTTAATGGTCCTATGATAAATTTGTGGTTATAATTACATTGTTATATGTTCCTTTAACGAAAAATACTGTATGAAATAACGGATTTCTAAGAATTTGTCGAGTTTCTTAGGTGTTCATGCATTGGATGGGAGATACCAGTGAATACCAATGAATGAACGGCCGTTCATTCACTGGCAAATGTGAGCATTTCTTATTTTACAAAGATTTTCAGGTTATTTTGTCCTAAAAATTGTTGGCTACCCATTTTATGCTCCAGCACATCTTAAAAACATCTCCTACCACTAAATGAACAAGGGGTTTTGTTAAGAAAACCTGCTTATTCATTCATTGGTGAGCTTTTTGTAGATGCTTTACCAATGAATGAACAACTTACCCAGTCTTTTCTCTCTCTTTATACTTTCGTAATATACATGTAATTACCTTATGTGTCAGCTTAATATTAATTGGCAAAGAAAGCAATATAACCTAACAATCATCTACCAAAATTTCACTGGATTCAGTGTTCTTTATGCTCCTTATGGTGGCACGAGAATTGTACCTGTTATGATAAGAAAGAAAAGTTTATTTGTGATAAATGCATTTAATTCATTATAGTTGTCCTAACTAATCGAAGGCACTAAATAATAACATTGGGAACCACGTTTTCTTAAAAAATATTATCGTGTTCATTCATTGGGGGTACCGCAATTAGAGAATGAAAAATTATTTGCAAAAAAAATTGTCTAAATAGGTACATTGGAAACCTAACCACTGTTATTATCCCGTTCACTCACTGGGGTACCCCTGTTCATTCACTAGAAATTTATGTTCACTCACTGGTCATTGGCCCATTTTTTATTTAATCCTCTGCCAGACTTTTAACGAAAGTTATAATTATCAAACATTGCTAGAATTGTGTTCCGGGATGTCTGACTTTAGTAATAAAACAGCTCGTTTACAGAAATAACATTCAGGGGATTAAATAATGACTTTTGAATACTAATTTTAAGAGACATGCAGCTTAAGTGTTCACTCACTGGACAGGCCACCCTATCTCCTCTAATGAGAAACACACGATGCTTCGTGACGTGCACGATGTTTCGTACACAATTATTGCAAATTGAGACTGGTTAAAAGGCTAGACCGGATTTTTGTTTGCCATACTGACTAATTGGAATCCGATTTGCTTTGAACGCAGTAGGTGTCAAATTCCACGATTATTACTAAATAGTTCATTTGTGAAGCTTAAATCAGGGCACATCAAGCTTTGTTTTGCAATTACAATATGTATTTTTTTATAATAGTATTGCAAAGCTGCAGAAGCACCAAGTAAAAACCGAGCATCCATGCATCTTTGGAATATGTTATTAAGCACAAAAAACTAAGGGACACGTGTTTGTTTATTTTTGCGCAATTTCAATTTTAAGAGACGAAATGTTCTGCCACTATAAAAGGCAAAATACCCAAGAAATTACGTCAATTTAGGAGAAATACATATTATAAAATCATTTGTGTTAACATTTGCAAAAATGGCAACCGAAAGGGTGAAGGACTAGAGAAACCTGAAAGCGGAGAGGGGCTGGTACAGCTTTCCATTTCCATTTTCTTGAGAATGAAATGAAGCAGGTAAACAATACACAGTGTTATCGAATTATGATTACTCTATTATGCAAGTTTTATTTGCTAAATTATTAATTATATAAACTATTATATAATGATTTTCGAAGTTTAAGGGGCCGCTTCACCGCTTAAAACTGAGATTAGGCAAAATGTAAAAATACGTGCTTAACAAAATGTTTCAGTGATAAAAAAATCGACGTCGGACACCTCGATAGTGTGTCCCTTATCATCGGGAGAATTTGGATCTCATGAACATCGCAAAGCGTTTTTCGCGGTTCTCTAAACGGTGTCGAACCATCGAAGCTTTTTTGTTTTATAAACATCGAACTAGCGAGGGCGAGGAATGGTGCAGGAGAACGCGTCACGCAGTTGAACGTGTGTTTTTAGCGGCGCCGGCTTCTCGCGCTTCGCAAAGAGCGTTTGTCGCGTGCGTGGAGAACGTTTCGCGCGCTTGAGAAGCCCAAAGAAGGCTGCAGGATCCACGGCGGCGCCCCGGATGCCGAGCAATCAGCCACCTAGGGCGTTTGATCTGCGAAATCGCGGCTCGTCGTAAACGAGGTTTCTGCTGTGCCGGTTTAGATCGCCCAACTCAGTTTCCCCTCTTTCTTCCGTTTTCTAGAAAAACTTACAACCTCTCTTCTGTTCTCCAGCTTCTTCAACCCCCTACCACTCACCTCTAAATCCGCGATCCTCTGTGTCACGCTTTTTACGTTTAAATTCTTCTGCTTCTCACGGCAATTTTTTTTGTCACTTCTTCGCGCGGAATTTTCAATACCACTTTTCTCCGCTACAGCTTCTCCAACCTCCCCGTTTCTTTTCTCCTCTGTCCAATGTTGCGACCTTGCATTCGTGCTTTCGCTTCAAATCTTTCCTCCGCTTTTTCCTGCCTTTATTCTTACGTCAACATTACTGGATTTGCCCCAATGTTCCTTCCTTCTCCACTTTGTACTATCAGTATTTCCTGTGTTACGCTGTTCACTCTGTCGCTTTTTCTTCTCCACACCCTTTTTTCCGTTCCCACGCCTGCATCCCTTAATTCCGTTTCTCTCAATTCTCTCCTTCCTTCTGTACACCCTTCCGTGCTCCGCCGCGCAGACCCTTTCTCCACTTTGTAATTTTTATTCTCTTTTTCAGTGCTCCTCTACCGGTTTCCCTCTCCTCTAACTCTTTTGGCAACGTGGTTAGGGGCTGCTGCTAGAGAGCGGCGAGGAAAAGCAAGCGGAGAACGTATCTGTAACGTAGGCGAGCAAGTCGAGAAAATCTCTGTATAACGAAAACGTATTAAGCGCGGCCACCTAAGCTCGTAATTGCCACGAGGTTCAATTAACTTGCACGTTTGATCTGGGACCCGGCTGCACCTATCAAACGTCCGCGTTCGCGTTTCCTCTTTTCTTATTTTATTTATGCGCCGCGATTTCCTTCAGACGCCGATGATTTTGAATTGCGCTCGATTTTTCCAGGAGATGTAAACTATATTTTGCACGACGAAGGTATCAAGTCCAGGTTATTCCACTACTCCATGATATTTCAAAATATAAATTTTATCCACTTATAAATATAAGAAATTCGAAAAGCATGAATCATGAAAAATATAAAAAAAACTATTTCAAATGATGTTCAAACAAAAGGAACGAACATTAGGGGTTTTCGAATATTCAAAGGAATTTAATTTGTCCTTCGGATATTTATTATGTATTGGCGGGAGATCGTAGCAGAAGTAGAAATATTAGAAACACTATTGGAAACGATATTTGGGCAACGGAGTTGAATGAATATGAAATTTGCGACGCGCAACAAGCTTCATCTTGTAACGAGTCGCGAAGTAGGTTGTAACGATCAATTTTCATCGAATCACAGAGTTGGCAGGACCCATTTTTAAGCGGTCCCTCTTCAGTCGAAGACCCTTTCAAATTTTAGGTTCAGATACAAAAAGTTTTTCGACAACATAATTTATCAGGGCAGTGAGTCTTGCAAATGGACCCAATTACGCTGAAGAACCGTTCAAATTTTCACGATATTTGATAAGAAATGCCAACGAAGGTTATTTGCTCGCAGGAAGGAAAGCTCGGGTAAACGAAAACGCACTGAGCCCTGCGCTAAGTCCCTAATTGCTACGAACCTCTATTAACTTCCGCGTTTGATCTGCACGGCTCCACTCGTTCTTTGTGCAAACTAATGTAAAGCTGAACGCGCGAGCGCAACAAATACTGTATGAAACCTTTCTTTCACCGCGACCCCGTTCCGCGTGATCTTGATGTAAATTTCCACCATCGAGATCCGTGTGCCGCGTTGATTACACGCGTGGATCGGTCTTTAGTGGAACATGCTGCAGGAAAAAGTATGAAATATTCGAGGAGAAAGATCAGAATTTGTAGCATCTAAATTTGCGAAGTTGATTCCTTTCGTAGGGGTACCTGCTGGTCCTTTATCCCTTGCACAGTTGTATTTGCTATGCAAACTGTGATTTACTATTAGTGCAGAAAATCTGAGGGTCTTTTAACACGAGATACTTCCGAGGTTATAAGGCGAAACATATTCAACATGTTTTAGACATTTAATAATTGACGAATGATTAAATAAGAAATACACTTAATTAATTTCAGCTGAGTTCGAAATGTGGTTCCAACGGAATTTATGTTAATAATCTAGTTCTCTATCTTCATAACTTTGGGGAGCACGAATTTCGTATCTGTTTATTTATGTTCTCCAACGAGAGATGAACATAAAGTGCTGGTCTTGGGGAAACAGGAGGAAAATTATAAATTGTGATGAAGCAAAAGTTGCTCTAGTTTCTAAACCACGGAAGTGGAAGATTCTGTAAATGTCAACAGATTTTGGCGGTTTTGTAACGATGTCATGTGATTTCATCACGCAGATCGCGCCTCTATGACTCTGAGAGCTCCATTGATCTCTCTCTTTCTCTTCCTATTTCCCCCCTATCGCGCCCCTTCCACTCCTCGCTGCACAAGCGGTATTGAGTTTTCGCGGTAACTCGTTTAACTAAGCAGTGCGCCGATAACGGTAATCTGCCAATGGCCATTTAAACACCCGTGGACTGGCTTCCCCTTTTTTCGCGCGCATTTTCACTGGTAAATGTCATTGTTGACTCTGCTGAAACGTTTAAAAACTGATCGCCACCGGTATTAAAAGGTTCCCGTGAAAAAAAAATGAAATTATTCGACCACTCGACGGTGAAATTTAAACAAATTACAAGCTACAATGGACAAGCCCATCGCTGGGACAAATTATGTTTCATGAAAGGCAGAAAGTCAGATGGAACAATTATAGTATAGTAGCATTGGCGATGAAATAAGGAAACTTTTGATTTTCCAACACGAATGTCTCTATCGATATTTAGTTTTGCTTTTGATTGTGGCGTATGTGAAATTGCGCGGGTTAAGACGACCGTTTTATTTATATGTTCAAGAACAGCGTTAACTTAAATTGCTAAACGCGACCGTCCTGCGTCACGCACCACCGCTAATTTCCCTGCTCGTTAAAAACCAGTTAATGCGACGCGCGCCAAATTAATATTCCCCGGTCCGCTGGTTGCCTGAAATTGAACAGCAAACACACGGTTACTCGAACAAAAATTTATACGAAAATTGTCTACCTTCGCTAGTCCTACAGAGAATCGCTGTGTCAGTAAACAATGCTGTAGTGTCATAAACTTGGGTAGGAGCGATCCAGGATAAGGGACCACCGAGGAGTGACGGCGCTTAGCGTCGGTCGGGCTCCGTTTAGTTTTAAGACGAATGGTAGTGGGTGTGTGCGTGTGAATGAGGGGTGTGTGGCAACGACTGGAAAGTGTGAGAAGCAGTCAGTGTCGAATTGTGGTCAAAAGAGAATCATAGTGAAAGTTACGTTTAGTCTAGTTTAGTTTCATTCAATATTCTAAATGCCCTGTGTCTCTCAACAGTTATTTCAAGATCCCACAATACTGTAGGTGAAAAATCAAGCTTGAATCTTCATTGATCGATGACTACTTAGGAAAAAAATAGTGTACTTCGACAAATCAATGCAGCTCGAAAAGTCATTGCACTCACTAATAAATTGCTTGAAATAATTATGAGATATAAAGTAAATACCGTGTATGATAAATTATAATAAATCGTCAGCAGTACTAGATTTACGTTGTAAATACTCACTAAAAAGCTAAATATAGTATCCCTCGTTTATATGCACACTGGTCTCACACTGGTTTCACGTTTAGCTAACAAGGGAAAATGCCGAATCCGGAAAGTAAAAAAATTCTGAAACTTTATGAATATGTAGGGGATTTCCTTCTGATTACAATGATTTTTGTTTACGGCCCAAATTCACTCTAACGGGGCGAAATTAACCCCTGAAAATCCGCTTATTTTTAGATTTTGGGGTATAACTCGCAAACTGTAAAAGATAGAATAAAAATTTCAAGATATTTTTGAATTTCCCGGGTTCGGGATGTTCTCTTGTAAGCCTTCGCTCGAACCGCTCCACAAGGATAACGAACTGAATACACCGAGTGTCGTTGGACCGATGCTCATTGTCAGTAGTCGAGACGACATCCGCTACTAAATGTTTCAATTTTCAATGAAAGCATTACTCATGGGTTCGTGGGATTTGTTCCATATACTCAAAACGACTTAATTCGGATTTCTCAGTCCTATGTGTGAATTATACTTATATGCTATGGAATAATTAAAAATTGTAGACTAAATTAGGGTGACCTGTTCAATGAAGGAACACCTGACAAAATCAACAAAAACAACAAGAATTACCTTCAATTTAATAAAGAACTTAAAAAGAATTTAACTGAATATAGAACTACCTACTGTGTAAATTTCAACATGAAGGGAGCGTGATAGGTGTTAATTTTTCGTATGATAGGTTACCTACGTGCTGTTTGGACGCATTTTCATCAGAAAAACCTTATCAATCCATCGGTAATACTCTTACGAGGATGTGCAAAAACTATGAACACTTTAATTTTATGTAATAGATGATTCATTTGGCAACCAATTTTTATTTCTGTTGGTCATTGGCGCTTTGGGCTTCACGACGCACTGATACAACTTAGGTGGTCGCCTGAAAGTCATTTATTTACTAATTTCCAACTGGTCAGCTCAGGAAATATCACCAAACTGGGGCACTTGTTACTGAGTAGTCTCATAAAATCAATGAACGAAGATAATCGCGGTATTTCATTATCCCCGCACTTACGATTCAATTTCGATCCCAATTCGGGCAGCCAAACGTGCTGATCCGTTATAACGAAGTGGCGTTTGAATTTGCGACCAAACGTAATATTATCATTGCTCGTGATTTCCAAGCGTAACTCCTCTGTGCACTGTGTATAATACTGTTACTGTTAAGCACAGAGATACTAGCCTACACAATCGACCAACACCCGACACTAACGCGAGTCCGAGGATCGCGCGCCCACCCCCAACATCCTCCATTATGAATCAGAAGGGAGAGCCTATATAAAAGCGAGGAATCAAAGAAATCGGGGCAAGGAAAACGAAAACAGTCTCTCGCGAAAACGTGGGAGGCTCGAAGGAGGAGAAACGATGATCGAGAAGCACGACAGAGAGGAAGACGGTGCAAGAAAGGATGGAGGGGGAAGGAGGGTGGTTTAGTTCGAGGGCCTGGGGACCATAGGGGATGGAGTTAGGTCGGCGGTGCAGGGTCGAGGAGGGTGGCTGTCGACAGGATCAAAGGGCGGTGCTCGTTCGAGCTTTCGGGGCACGGGGTAGAAGGGTGACGGCAAGGGTGAACCGGTAACGGGGGGCCGGAGGGGCGAACGGCGGGGCAGCAGGGGAAGGTGGGTGCAGGGGGTTCGGATGGAGCCGACAGACCGGAGGTAGATGGGTGGCGATGCTCGTGGGTGGAGGCGACAACGTGCAAATCTGATTTTCGCTCCACTTGCTATACCTCTGGGTCCCTCTGCCGCATACTCCCCTATATCGCCACCCCTACCCGCCCCTCCTCTCTCCTCCCTCCCCTTCCGCAGCGTACAGCAATCCATCTTTTGCTTTTCTCCGCTAATTCCGTAACACCGTTTCCCAGCTCGCGCTCGACTTTGACATACTTTATCTTCATTTCGTACATCCAGCCGCATCGTCTGTCGAAACTTGGGGCGAACTTTCCCAGGCTGTCGCGGTATATCGGCGCAGTTAATAGCGGAGTATAGCGGGCGGAGATGGTCGCGGTGGTCACCGAGATTTTGACGCGTAGAATCAAACCGGGCGGCTACTTGGGGACGAAGCGCCGTTTTTGGCCTGACGGGATCCCGAGTGGAGGTGAAAAACTGATATAATATCGATTGCGATTCTAGAAACAGTGTCAAAGAACCGTCGAATAACACTTATAAAGAACCGAAATTACTCAACATATCGATTCTGGTTACGGTTCCAATATTGATACCCGTATCAGTTCTCGCATAGGTCCTCGTATCGCTTCCATATCGGTTCCAGGATTGGTTCTAGTATCGGATCAAATATTGATTCCGTAAACAATGAATTTTGCTAGGAAATTGTTAAATATATTCACGTGGAAACTGATATAATAGCTTTTTCTAAAATGGTTATAGGGAACCAAAAAGTATTGCGAACAGAAGCAACTCTTATTTATCGGCTCTTGTTATTGTTCGGAAACATCGGGTCTCCTGGATTTACTTGAATGTACATGCACACGGACGTAGAAGCAAACGTAAGGCTTAGAGAATTACGCATCCTAAGAAAATAAACAAATTACCACTCGGCTCGTGCAGCGGTCTACCTTAAAAGTCTACCTATACTTCATCATCGCTATTTTGGTAAAAATTATTTCTATTTTACTTAAAACACTGTTTCAGTTCTTTTTATCCATTTCGGAAGAAAGTCTTTATATTTCAATGGTAAACAATGGTGAGTTTCAACCTCGGTTATCTTGTAACGGCTCCACAAAACAAAAAATGTATATGCATTTAAAAATGTCAGTATATGCATAACAGCTTTTAGTTATACATTTTTAATATTTTCAATCTTTATTGAACTTATACTGGAATTAATACGGAGATGAGACTAGAATTGATAAAGAACCGTTATTGAAGCTGATACAACGACCGATATTAGAACTGTAACGGGTAACGACATGCAGAGTATTATGCGACTGTTTACAATCCAAAAAGAAGCGATTCTGGATGTAAAAATCTATCGGAAATGTACGATAAAGTTGTTACAACTGCAGGTGAAATAAATCCTTGTGTAAAAATAAGTAGAAGTTTTAAAATAAATTTCTTCAAACAGGTTCCGTTTTTGAGAAAATCGGTTTTAAAGATGAAAACATTTTAGCATCGATTTTTTCGAAAACAAAGACCGATTCGTACAATTTCAATTTCTTTTTGAACAAAGATTTACCAGTTCGATGATATTCTGAATACGAGAACCCTTCTTCCCAGTCGCAGTTACATTATTCTGGTTCTTTGTAATGACTTTAGACAGGACTTTTGTAGAACAGTTATTAACAGTTACTTATATAACAATAATTTTACTCTACGTGCCTAATTGTAAGTAGAATGAGTTCGTTTGGGTGTCCGGGGTGCAACAAGTCATGCGACTTGTATGTACAGTTAGGGAATACAATCCCGGCCATTATTTACTATCCCGGGATTGCGGGATTTTTTAGTTTATCTCGGGATTCCGGGACTAATTCTGGGATTGGGTAATAGAAAATTTGAGTAATTAAAATGATTTTATTATGTGCTAAAATTCTAAATCATTATTTAATTCCGGGCTGCACAAGGAGCTGTTTTCGGCGCCTACCGGCGAGCAACTCTCCTGTCCCGTTACTAAGGTTAGAATCGGTGAGGAGAACCGCAGTAGTATATGTGCGTGCTCGTAGCGTAAGTAGGCTGGGTTCAAGTCATACCAAATGCACATACACTACTGCAGTTCTCGTCACCGATTCTAACATTAACAATGGGACAGGCGGGTTGCCCGCCGCTAGGCGCCGAAAACAGCTCCTTGTGCAGCCCTGATTTAATGTAAACAAACTTACTTTCTATCAGTAGTCTGAAACATAAACTAAAATTATTTTTCACAATAAAACAGTAATGAATAATAACGTCTCAATAAATACGAACGAAGAAACAATAAAGCAACCTAAATACGTATATATCTAAGTACAATGTTTCGACTTTACGTGTTCGGAGAAGTTGCGATCTGCAACTCGATTTCGAAATAACGGAAAGTGAGAATAGCATTGAAAAAATAAATATGGTTCAGTTAGTTGTATACGACTTAATATTATTATTTAAATAAATCATTATTATTATTGTCCTTATTATTATGAAATGACTATGTTTATTTATTCTGTTTATTTTTATATTTTTCGGGTGTTGTATAATTCTCGGGATTAGTTATATCAAACCCCGGGATTTTTGGAATCCAAAAAACAGCCGGGATCTCGTATCCCGGGATTGAAATCCCTATGTACAGTGTGTAAGTATATCAAATGACACTAAATATAGAGTGGTACCTGCTTTTATCATAGAATAAATTTTTGCGTAAAAGATCGAAGCCCAATTTAACGTTCAACTCAGTGACTTTGAATTCAGGAAAAGCTTGATCTGACGATTGAGGGACATACACGTGTTAAATGTTTTAGAATAAATGTTTTATGATAAACTGAACTATTTTCGTTTTTTAATGCTGCACAATTATCAATAGATATCTAGAGTTTGTAATGAAATGAAAGGAAACTATTTTCCTCTTCACAATAAATTAAGGTCCGCAAGATTGACTTTAAATGAATTTTTCAAATTAGATTGTAACCACGTGCGAGGATAGTATTAATTTCTTGACAATCGAGCTCGTTCACTTTACTAAACCAGTTAAGTTCAGAAGCGGAAAATAAGGCCACAGATTAATTATTGGAAATCGAAATTGAGCCGATATCCAGCGTACAAATTATAGGCCTCTTAATGAAAAATCAATTTTCGTGCGAGCCCCCGACACGGCACTACTTCCGGCGAGCCATTGAAAACGAAATTAAAATGCTTCATCCAATCACGTTGGAAAACGTGATTCCGACCGATCAAGAATACAGAACGTGTTAATAAAAGTCGAGAGCGTTTCTTTTGGATTTCATTACACGCATTAGAGAGGTGAAAAAGAATTTGCGCTCAAACTGCAAATCAGTGTACTACATCAATCGACTTTAACCTGTACACCGAATGTTTAATTTCTGGTAAAACATCACAATAACAACCATTAATAAATTACGTGAACCATTATCTAAAATACCGAAATTCGAATTTAACTTTTCCAAACTGATGTTTAATATAATTTTACGCGCTCGGACCGCAGTGTCATTTTAACGGAAGTTTCACTACTAAACACCATTTTGCAGAATGAAAGTGACTTCACTCAACTAGAAGAAAATATTAACAGCTATTATTGCACGTCAACTTTTGCAATCGGACCAATAGATTACTGCAATCACGTCTATAGTGTCAGAGAAAATACTGGATATTCTATCCAGTAACAGACATCACGCGAATGATAGACGCGATCATCAATTTCGTTAACAATAAAGTTGCAGCAACAAAAGTTTACTGTATATCTTCGACTGATTCTTTGACTTACAAAGTTAGGAAGGTTGAATAATCTGCAGCAGAATAAATACTAGAATTGAAAGAGGCACAAAAAGAAATAAATGGAAATGTTTAGGAAAAATAATCGCAAGCTTACGCTTCGTCTACGCCGAATTTGGTCGCCATATTCATGAATCACACTGGGAAACGTGGCGAGCACAGTGGTTCGAAGGCGCGAAAAGGAAGACAAGCCTACCTAATACTCCCGATAGAAGGTGACTACGCTCCAAGTTGGATAGCATCGAGATTGCGAATGGAGCGTGCAGTGATCACCCGTGCACAGCCCGACATCCGCGGGCGTCAAATGAGTGGTCGTAATTGATTTGCACGGAGAGTCGTAGCGCGTCGCTCGTTAATCATAAATCCAAGCTCACGCCTATCCGAGTAAATTATACGGCAGGACGACGAGCTGGAACGGAGGCCGCCGCTGGTCGTTGTATCATCGATTCCTCGGACGCGGCTGAATGGCGTGGCGAACCGGCGACATTGAAAAGTTTCGCGGAGGGTTATACATCCTCCGGTCTGTCAGCAGCTGCCAGACGAGGCGTGAGGTAGCTGCAACTACCTGCTAATATACCTGTTCGCCGCGCATAAGCGATTCCGTCGATGAATGGACAAGTTGCTCGACGATCTTGCCGTGTCTATAAACGCCGCGGCGTTACCTATTTCCGTGGCACTCGGTAGGAAAGAGAACGGCGATATCGAAGGCTGGGTGTCCACTTGAGCAATCGCACGCCGAGCACGGATTTTGGAAGGCGTACAGTAGTTTCTTGGCACAAACACGTTTTCATGCGTGTAGTGCGGTATAGAGGAAATGATAAATTAATCTTATAAATCTTATAAATCTCCGCAGATTTATAAGCTTTGAGATGCTTAAAAGGTACGTTCGACTTCTAGGTAAATTTCAGGACCACATTTGATGTGCGAAATTTTGTCATATCTGTGGCAAATCATACAGAAAGCTATAACGTCTGTGGGCCCTTTTCGAGTTTTTAGTATTTACTATTCGACATTCAGCTTGACTTAAAAGTAATCAGAGGGCAAAAGGCAACGATTTCGATAGTTTGGTGAAAACACTGTGCCACTTTTTCAATGTTATTCCTACGAATAAATGTACGATTAAAGCTAGAATTATTCTGGTACCCATTACGAGGCCCGCCTTAATGCGTAAATGAGGAAGGCATCACTTTGAAAGAATGTTGGTAGGACGTTTTCAATTTCAAGAAAGGGAAAGGAAAGATACTGGACCAAAGGGTCTTCGCTCTCGCTAATTACTAAATATCAAGGTCGTACAAGGCCAAGTTTTCAGAAAATTTATTAAATAATGGGCGACATTTCACGTGCGCCAATGGAAAATAGGAGGGGAGGGTTGGTCGAGGCGGGCCGAAAGGGTGAAAAACACGGGCGCAAGAGGAAGTGGAACGAGCAACACAACGATCCAGAAACGGATGTCTGATGGGCGTCAAGAAGGGAGGAGGGCCTTTCAAACACATCGACCGATAAATTAAACGGTCGGCTGGTGACGTTCACGGCTTGACATCAAAGTACGAGAAGAGGGTGGTATCCATCGTGGAAGACAGGGCGGTGCAGAAAGAGGGGGCAAGAACGGAGAGGAGAGAGCGAAAGAGTGTGAATACAGGCACGGCGAAAAGAAAGAGAGAAATTCGCAAATTTCCTCGACGAGGAAAAACTTGATTACGAAATTTAGAAGCGAGCGTTAAAAGGATCGCCCTGAGAAGAGGGGTCCTGGCAGATTGTTATACGGCACGGCTGGAAATGAGGCGCGAACGAAACGTGACATCATCAAGAGAAGTTAATTGCAAACGACGAGATAGTAGATTATAGCGTAAACTAGCTCGGCACTTTGTGCGGCCCCTGATACATCTCTTCGCCATTTCCCTCTCCACCCTAGCCCTGCTGAGAGATAGAAAGAGGGAAACAGAGAAAGAGGGTTTATTTTCATGTTCATTTTCTTCTTCAGACGATAAGAGTAAAGAACTAGAACAAATGTAATTGAAACGAGAACTTGTGATTGGGACCTTCCTTAGGTCAAAATCTAATGTCTCTAGTTTGCTGACAAAATGCTATTTGTTATTTAATTTCAGTGATGTTTGTATGCAAGAAATTAAAATATTGCAAATATTATTATACGTACTATACTCTTTCTCAATGTATCGTCTCCAAAACCACACTCTGCCACCTACACTGCCCTCTTTATTTAAAGTGTCCTATCTATCTAGCAAATCGAAACATCCAAGAAAACAAGTTTTACCATTTGTTCTGCCATTCTTGTAAAAAATAAATAAATTAGACCGTTTCTAGATCTCTACGAAGCACGTAGGGGTTTCTGACTTTTCTTAAAAGGTGAAATACGCGAGGAACTTGAAATATTTTAACATTTCTTAAAAAATGGACAAATTCTAGATAATACATTTTAACTAAGCACGGCATTACACTACTATAATTGCATTAATATTTTAATAACTTCGTACAAAGAATATGTTGAATATTCAAACAGACTCTATATTAAAATCTTTCCAAATAGGGTAGATGTACCATTTGTGGCCACTGTCTTATTTATTCCAATATATTAAGTATTCTTAGGTTACATTCATTACAATGAATGAAGCTGTCTAAGGGTGGGTTATGTTGGCACAATTTCTACTACTTTCTACTATTTTGTTGTCCCGTTTTATTTAAGAATCATACGTGAATGTGCAAATCTTTGATAACTTTCCACATCCTTGCAAACGGTGCTTAGCATACGACTGGTAAGGAAACAATTAGTTATTGTATTTAACAAGAGCATGGATGAAGTTTTATACATATTTATATTAAAAAACAAATATTTTTGAGATTTAAAAAAGAATTTCAACGATATAAGCTAAACTCTACTGGAATTAGGCACTGACCAAGAATGGTACATCGAAAATGGAATTGTACCATTTGTGGCCACGTAATGGCCATAAATAGTCCACGGTACAACCATTTTTGGTCAGTAGGCATTCTCATTAGCAACTGATCGTGGAATACCTAATTATTGTAAAATTATTATACAATAGTATTGACAATGACGTTAGCGAAAAAAATCTTCTAAAGTTTAATTTAATTTTTTCTGAAAAGTAGACTCATTACTTTTAACTGCCATAGCTAATAATGGGACGTAGAAAGAGAAATTCTACAAAAACAATTTCAATGACGAAAAGTGTTACATTTGTAATGAATTACAAGCTACAATTCTTACTGTGGGTCTTTCGTATTACCAATTCTATAAGTGGCCACAAATGGAAAGCCGGCTGGCCAAAAATGGTACTCTAGTGGCCACAAATGGTACAAAACAGTCTGGCACGATAATATAATGATATTTTAAATAATTATGTTTAAAACATTGTTCAACTTAGAATATTTTAATTATCTGTATATTCTGGATTACACTTATATATTCTTTACTTTTGTGTACGTATTCTTTTTTAAGTTATGTATCAGTGAATGGTACGGAAATCCTTCAAGTTGCCACAAATGGTACATCTACCCTATGCTCCGTACCTATATATGAATTTTTTAACTGCTTAGATTCAAAGTTCAGGCCCTCAGAAGAATTTTAATCCAAGGAATCACGGGTTCTCTTCCAGCTTTCTCACCGAAATACAGACTCCGGTTTAAACACTCGCTGCAAAATATATTCCTGTATTGTATTCCTCACGCGATGTGATCGACGATCTAAACTAAATAGAAACGTGCAGCGTCCAACGAAGCACAGGGTCCTGAAATTCCCGCGTAGAAGGACGCCCGAGATTTTTATCATCCCGGAGCAACAGAGGTCCATCAGCGACGTCGTCTCTGGGCCACCTGGCGCACCGTTTGTCGACCCGTTATTACTCGTTTAATAACACGTCATAATAATATGTAATTTCCTACGGATTATTAGCTAATCTACCCCTACTGGCCGTACGCCTTGTCGCCGTTGTATATCCACCGTGAAACCGGCCATATACGCGTATAGGTGTGCCTCTCTCATCTGTAAAGCGACAGGGGAACCGAATCATGGATGAATGGAGGAAGAAACGGAACGGAGCGACCTGCACGACTGGCGGGAGCGGAGGTTGCGCAGGAGGGGTTGAAACGAGATCGACAGCAGGGCCGATGCTATCGCTACTCTTTGTGATGAGATCCGGCACAATGATATTGCCGAGGCTTCTCTTGATATGAGCGCAATACCCTAGAAGACCCCCTTTTTCCAAGGACCCTAGGTAACGCACGAGCGCCAGCCCATTTCGCTAATAAGGCGTTTCCCGATCTCCGTGTTATGAATTGACGAGACACGGGGTCAAGCAAAAGAATCGCTGCATTCCGGATCGGAACTGTGGCAGTGGATTCGCTTCCCGGTATGAGTGATTAATAGAGTGGGCCAATGTGCGTGAATAGTACGAGTTCCTTTTTTCCCCCCTCTCGTAGTTGCATCGCGTGGACTGATTTGACCTTTCATCGGTAATGGGGTGGCAGCTTTTATCAGGCAGTGTTATTAGTGTTTCTACTCGATGATTTACGGTGGAGTCAATGACTCGTTTCGCTCGAGTTTCACTAGAATCCAGTTTCTTTAATATGGACCCTGTTTCTAGAACAGATTTTATTGTACAGAATATGTACCACGTTTTAATTTCAAACACAGGAGATGATTTACTGTAAATTGTTTAAATCAGTGATTCCCAATTCGGAAGTGTTTTCTGAGTGGTCGCCGTGGTTATTTTTAGTTGACAATTTGTAGCACTTAATTTTTTTAATATGATTAGGTACATTGCCACATTTTATTAATGATGTAACACTGATTTTTCATAAATGACAGGAAGGAAATATTTACCTTACCTTATCTGAGGGGGTCGCAGGTTATTTGAATTTTATAAAAGGGGATCGCGATTCAAAAAAGGTTGGGAAACACTGGTTTAAATTTCTCTTTGATGATGAGAATTAAAGGCGAATAGAAATGGTGTACACGATAAGTTTAAGTGACACGCGAAAAGTAGTGATCGAGTCTGACTAGTGGCTGACCAATACTACTAGCACAGATTTCCTCGCTCAGGCGTAGATGTGCAAAGAAATTCTCCATGAACATTTGGATTTGAATATTCATCTTCCTGCATTTCGCGCATATTTTACAAGAATAGATCGATACGATAAGAATTAGGAAGAGTACAGAAAAGTTTCCACTGCATTGCAACATTTTATCGTGGATAAAATACTACACATTACGCGCACACAAAAGAAACATTTCAGACGCATTCAAAACAGAATTATAAAAAACAAGCCAGATTTATTAAACTTCCATGAATCGAGAACCGCTATTTCTTAGAGTGGTTCAAGAGGAAGATAGTCGATCGCAAACCGCTGAATAATCCTCCCCCAAAAAGCTTTCGAACAACTTTACTGTTACATATTCCCCCAATTAATCTTACACAAATGGGATTGGTTGACTATTACGCGCGCTGTAAACTTCAACTTTAAAGCAGGGTAGGAATCAAGGATTCATTACCGCGATGTTCAGCGCTGCTCCTCCTGATCGTTCGATCGCCGGGAAAGATTCAACGGAAGAGATCCATCAGCGTGGACCTCGTGTATTACCTCGGTCCTGTGGGCCTGTGTCTGTGTGGTGTAGGGAACGCGCGCGAGTACGCGCGAGAGAGCTCAGGGATAAACGATAGCCGTAGCATTCGTTCTTTAGTCAAACCTCCGCCCCTTTTCAATCGAGACTTCAAACGGTGGAGCGTGGAATCATGATTGGAACCGGTCGGCTGCTAAGCAAGGGGCTGCTGCCTGGCCCCGTTAGTTCGTACAGCGTGTCCGCTGGACTCGAGGAGGAGAAGTTGGTGGGAGGGAAGCCCCCTTCCCCCCCGAGGGGGTGGCGGCGGGTAGGGGGTTGGTAGTAACCCCGGGGGCGGTTCTCCGCCGGCATCCCCACGATCCTCATCCTCCGTTCGCTCCGCCGACGTCGTACCCCGCCGCCACCGTCTCCACGACTCAACTCATGATGAAATTCCTAGCATTCAATCGCAGCACCGGCCGCAACTACCCACATAAAGCGAGTGGGAGGACTAGGAACGAGAATCAGGAGGAGGAGAGAAAGAGAGGGGCGAAGGGATGGGGTGGAGACGAAACGTAGGTTTCCGGCTATAGAGAAGGGAGGCCTGGTGTTAGTGCAAGCTATCACAGGCACCAGGATCCTGCCAGGCCTGACACGCCATGGCCACCGATATTCCTGGCCACCGATATTCCTGGCCACCCCTAGGATGAACGTCGGGGGCAGGGTGAGTAACCAGTTGGTCCTATGCTCTATGCGCGCTCGGCTTGCTCGCGTCCGAGCTACGCGCTGGAATTCAAATACAGTCGTTGGGGAGTGACTGCAGGGGTTGCCGTGCTTTCCGGGCTAGATAGGTTTCCGCCGAGATTGGAAAATACGATCGATCATCCCGCATCACCCTCTCGCCCCGGACCGCCCGCCTCCCGTCGCTTCTTCTCTTTTCTTTTCGTTCTTATTTCTGCCTTTCTGTCGCGCGCTGAATTGATAGAGGAATCTTGACTATTCCCGCCGATGGGAGCTTTACGTAACTCGGCCTCTCTGGTTGCAGGAAGTGAGCGAAGTTGCCGTACGTTTCCGGCTTTAATAATCTTTAATAATCCAGAAGGTGGAGATCGAATTAGTGGTTACAGGGAGATTCTTCAATTGTGTCGACGCGATTGACGCTTTCAGACCTCCACTTTAGAATGAAACAAATCGAGGTTCCCTCGAGACAAAAAGATATTTGATATCCCTGGTTGATCTATGTGAAAATGTATAGGCGTAACCGTTGGGTCTGTGAGTCCCCATGTCTATGTTGGTGGACAGTGCGCGCATGATTGCAGCCAGGAGAGCACACTGGTCAGCGGTAGCTACAGCTTCTTTATGTATTCTGAGAATTGTTATGGATAAATATACGCGTGGATGTGGAAAGAGTGAGAATCGAAGGCTAAAGTTTGCGACCTCTGAGTAGTTACAAATGAAGCTTCGTAGAAGTCATCACTTATGTTGGTGCCGTAACACAAAGACTTCTTTAAACACCAGTAGACAGTTTTACTCCGACTAATCATGCCAAGTCAAATAAAAAAGAAAGATAGTTACTGTGACTGACTTGATGCTTTATTGTTCCGCATAGATTGTATACCAAGAAAAATCGCATTTGCAGTATGTAGTTCCCATGCTGAATGTGAGGACTGTGGTAGAAGGTGATCGATATCTCTGTAAATAAAACAGTATAAAACCTAAACTGTCAGCAGCATCGTACGTATGTCTTTTACTTGTGTATTGCTAGTCCTTTCCGATGTGTACACATTATGCTTCAACAAGAGTCAATTTTTATCCTACAGTAGTAACAAGTAATACGTAATCCAGCCGTGTTCCTGTCGTTCAGGTAGGATCAATACTGCAACTCCTTTTAAAATATCTCAACAGAGCTTAAAGCTACTACGAAAGGCTCTGGACCTAAATGAACAAACACCTTAAAGAGCTTCATAAAACTTATATCCGCTCACCCTAGTTCACCAGCCTCAGTGCTTTCAACCTTTAATCTAGAATGCGTCCCTTAGCCAACAGCGTGCTGGACTATCGTATTCGAATTAAGAAAACATCGGTTCGGATCGTTAGGTGACAACCTTAAACATTTGCTCTGCAGGCTGTCGCGACACGTCGGACCACCTAACGAAGATTCATGTGTACAGTCCACCTGTCTTGGGTAGGAAGCGTCCAGACAGATACACGATGCATACGCAGGCAGAGATGGGCCACAAGACGCCTGGCAAGCTTGCACTGGAATTCAAATACAGTCGAGGATGACGGTAGAGGGAGGATGTGGGGGGAGGGGGAGGGCTGGGGGAGGCCGGGAGGAGAGGAGAGATTGTAAAATCGGATCGATCCCTCTCTCCCCTGTTCGTTTCCCTGTATTTCCCTCTTCGCATCCTCCGCCCTTCTCCGCTATCGAGCACCTCCTGCAGCGGCTCTTGCCGCGTCCTCACCCTCGGTTCCTCCTCCGACCTGTCCGGTATAAATACCTTCCTATCATATTCCGACAAACAGAGGTTGATATGACAACGCGTCAGTCTGATGTGGCCAGGGACGAAGAGCTCCATATATCGTGCGGCCACCGATGGTTTTGTCATTGAAAAAGAATTTCCTGCTACTCTTTTTTCCCTCCCCGCCTGGTGTGTCGTCGTGCTCGCCAGCCCTGCCAGTGACCGGTTCCCTTTGCCGCGGACCCATTTGCGGTGATTTCAATCCGTGACAAACGGCGTTCCGGTTTAAGGACGGTCGGAGATCTTCGCTCGCGCTCGTCCCAACACCGTGATGTGATTACACCGCTCCGCCACCACGGCAACGGCCTTAGGAGAGCTTCGGATTTTAACGGATGAAAGCTTTCGCGAATTACCTTCGCGATTCCTCCCCGTGTCCCAGTAGTAATTCAACAAAGTGGAAAAGCGTGGGGGAACGTCGCGAGATCCCCGCGATTTCAATTCGAGAGCGGACGCCTCGAGGATCCCTCGCGCCCTGTTGTCGTTTTCTACCTGGCTAGCGTGAGCAGGGATATAAGAATGACGTGAGTAATGGTAAGGAACGCCTGCAGAACCAGCTTTCGGAGTTTGTCGTCGGGCCAGGAGCTGAGAGGCAAAAAGTCGAAGGATGGGATGGTTTGGGGAGCTGGTGTCGAGACCGAACTATCTCTACTGAAGAATTTTAACCTGATCGCAGGGCGAGTATAACGTTCTTACTTGTGTGATATTATTAGTATAAAGAAAAATAGATTTGCACCGGACTTAGGCAAAGGTGGTACGGCGGAGTAAAATTTGTGGCAATGATCTAGTGTAATGTAATCATAAACTATTACTTAATGGTACTTATAAGGGAATACCGCGAACCCGCACTCACCGATTGGAACGCAACTTTGTGGGTTTATAGAGTGACTCAAGACAAGAACAACGGTATGTTTCATTCTTGTCCAACCGTCCTTTAAGGGTGTGAAAATTAAACTCGAAGTCAAATAAGCACTCCCACTTTTTCACGTACAACTCCTAAAGTACAAGAGACAGACAAAAATGTTTCAAACAAAAGCTTAAGGGTGCACTGCGCGCTGCAAACTTGTGTTAACAAAATTTTAAGTTTTTTTCGTCAGGTTTTTTAAGCTTCTTTCAAAATTTTGTTAACACAAGTTTGCAGCGCTTATTGTACGATTAAACATTCATTTGAAACTTTTTTTCTGTCACTTGTACTTTAGGAGTTATATGCGAAAAAGTGGGAGTGCCTATTAGACTTTGAGGTTAATTTTCACACCCTTAAAGGGTTATACTTAGTCAGGAGGCCGAAAAGAGGCGATTTTTTTTTAAAAAGCGTAAGCATACATTTTTACAGAACTTTTCGCACTTAAAAGAACATTTAAATAACATTTTGTATCTTTTTTTTGTAGAAAAATATTTACGTCCACAATAAAAATACAACGACATCTAAGAAGCTTTTTTAAAACGGTGAGCAAGATTTCTCAAAAACTACTGTCCCAATCTTTCTGAAATTTTGTGGGCTTATTTTTTATATAAAAATCTACTGAATGACGGAAGGATTTTTTTCAATGTGTAGTTCCATACAAGGGAAGACTATAGAAACCATACAAGGGAAAGAAAATCCCTCCGTCATTCAATAGATTTTTATATAAAAAATAAGCCCACAAAATTTCAGAAAGATTGGTGCAGTAGATTTTGAGATATCTTGCTCAGCGTTTTTAAAAAGGCTTCTTGGATGTTGTATTTTAATTATTAACGTAAATATTTTTCTACAAAATAATTACAAAATGTTCTTTAAATATTGCTCTTTTAAGTGCAAAAAGTTTTGTAAAAATATGTGTCCGCTTTTTCAAAAAAAATTCACTGATACGACATCTATACCTAACGGTAGGAGAAAAAGAATCTACACAAACTGAACTTCTACAGAAGACATTATAAGCTGCTACCCCTAGATACCACGTTAGCGAAGATCGCATCTAGATACTTCTTTTCCATATCAACACATTTCTGGAAACTTCCAAATAGGTACACCGCGAAATTACTCGATGAATGTGACTCGATAGCTGTTGGACAAATCAGATTCTAACATTGAAGCAGTCAACGCTGTAGGACGAAGACTTTTGTGTAACACTCTGAACCGGATATAGTAGTGTTTCGAAAGGAAGACTGGGTTTCTGGATCGAATTGAAGTGCTTGATATCCCCTTCACTTTTTCTGTTCCGAACCGTCACCTTCTTTCGAGCCAAATCTGTGCTACCAAAACTGCTGAGAATTCTTATGTATCGAATGGCTCCCGAACTTTGTATTTCACGCCCATGAAAGCTCGGGGCGGGCACCAAATAAAAAAGTCTCGACTCGTAGCAATTCCCTTTTCCAGCAGTGATCGCGAACTGAAATCCGCAGGTGTAGAGGTCGTCCGTGGTTTCCGGCGAAATATTCGTATAACGCGGCGAAGTTGTATTATGGCTGGCACCGAGTCGAGCGTCGGTTGGAAGTTGAGAAGTCTTTGGTGTCAGCAACAGCAGCCCCACGCGCTCCCTCTCCCCCGCCCGCCACTTCCGTCCCTTTCCTCGCCAATGAACTCGCTCAGTTGTTCACGGTAGGATCAGGTAATTAGTTACGTAGCCGTGAGCCTTGTACCGCGGCAAGCCCTGGGCAGCCTAAACCTCACCTTCTACGGGCAACACCAGCGACAACAACAGCATCAACGCTAACTACAACCACCGGCGTCATTCTCGGGCTAGGCAACGACGAACGAGCTGCCAACAGCCACCGGTTTCCATTTGTCACGTTCACGGACTCGGCCGCTACAAAGCGTTGCCCCGTCCACGATATTTCCACCCACCTTCTCCGCTGGAAAATCACTCGCATCCCCCTCCCCTGGCCGCCCCCTTCGTCCGTTGGCGAAGATCGCAACAATCCCGGCACGGAACGTTGCTGATCCTGCAGAGAGTTTGCGGGGAGAGTCTCCTAGCGCTATCATCCAAAAGCTCCGTGTCTTCTGATGACACGAGAAAATGTCCGAGGAAGAAACTGCGTAGGTTATTGTCATATTTTTCGAGATTTTGGATATCGATGCTTTTCCTTTTTAAATAAGACCACCTACCACCTTGCAGTATCTACTGTTGCAGTTTCATTCTCACAAGTGGGTGTGCACTGTGCAGTCCTCCGCGCGAGTTTCGTTCTTTCGGCTGCTGGTCGCTGAGAGTAACCCGCTGCACGTCCTTCAGTGTCACCCGCTGCAGCCTCGAGTAAGCAGTGATATAATTTCGTAAATTCTTTGAATTTTAATGATACTCTCCCTCGCTATATCCATGCAAACAAACACGGTCAGCGTGCATGTAGGGAGAGAATTTCTATAAAAGGAGAAGTCCTGATTGACTGACTGACTGACTGACTGACTGACTGACTGACTCATTAACGCTCCGCTCAAATCGTTTAACTTAGGAACGTGAAATTTAGAAGGTACATTGTTTTGATGACGTAGGACGCCGACTTAGGAAGGATTTTTGGAAATTCCGTCTCCAAAGGTGTGAAAAAGGGTAAAATGTATTTTCTCGGATTCCTTAATATCTCTTAGGCCCAATTAGATATCAATTTGGTTTCTACTTACAAAGGTTACCCACACAAATGCCCAAAAACTAATTTCAGGATTTTGCCCTAATCAACCTGTAAGGGGGTGGAAAGGGGTAAACTGTGTTTTCACGGACTTCTCAATATCTCTTAGGCCCGATTAGATATCAACTTGGTTTTTACATACAAACGTTTCCCACACAAATCCCTAAAAATTCATTTCAAGATTTTGCACTAATCATCCCCTAAGGTGGTGAAAAGGGGTAAACTGTGTTTTTATGGAGTCCTTATGCCCGAAGCGAAGCGCGGGGTATTTTGCTAGTACTCTGTGTAGAGTAAATCTAGGAGACGCGGTCGACCTAATATAAAATGGCTATTAAAACTGATACAGATATTACTTATTTTATCAGAACAAACCTAATATGTTCAGAATTTTATGCTGATTCAGAAAAACTAGTCAAAATTCGCTTTAAGACAATATTTACTGTAAATCGGGTTGAAAACTGAAGTCATGACATCTGACCACCTCTCCTGAGGTGCCGGGAGAAATGGTTTTCGTCATTAGCAGGGACCACTCACATAATTATTCATGGAAAAATAACAAAGAAGAAAGCAAAATTATTTATGAGTGAATACAACTACAGATTCATTGATATTTAATTTGTTTACGCTAAACAAGTAAAGAACACATCAAAGATAAAGCGAACTACCCACCGACGATTAGCAAGGCAAATGAATACAAAAGTGAATAAATAAAATAAATAAACAATAATAATAATAAAATAATGATAAAAAATAAAAATATAAATCAAAATAATAAAAAAATCATAACTCGACCATCTCTCCTTTCTGCAGCGAGAGATGGTCTTCTCGTTAGTTTTGAGAGAAAGAGTTAATATGGCTAAATACTTTGGCTGCATTGTCCCTTAATATCTCTCTACTACCTTATTATTCCCAAATATTAAACGAAAATACACTTAGAAGCATATTTTAAATACGATTCTGTACACCGTTGTTTAACAAAAGAGGTTAAATGTAACCTCAGTTTACCTTTTATAGCCTGTAAATCTAGAAAAACACAGAAGGAACCGAAGTGACGCTATTCATTCAATTGTTTGGCTTCTAGAGAAGTAATTGGTCTGCAATTTAACGCGTTTCTACAAATAAAGTCTGAAATATAGCGACTCGACCAACTCTCCGGCCCGACCGCGTCTCCCGGATTTACCCTACAATAGTTCCGGTGGAGATTCCTATGCGTTGTCGTGTCGGTTTGATGAGAGTTGTTCAAAGTATCTCTAAAATATTTGATCAAATTTTACTTATTGGATTTTATTTATTACAGTCGTAACCCTTGAAGATTGTTCAATAGCATATTATTAAAACGTTCTTTATATTAGTAATTAGGCTGCCCTTATTATGATATTGGAAAATTTGGCTAAAATAAGTATAATACATGATAAAATAGAAGCTTCTGTGTGGATTTCATTTTTTTAGAGACCGAATTGAGCTTTCTCATATTTTTATACCTAACAAATATTATTGGCTACATAGCCAGATAGCTCGATGTAAACCCCTAATTCACGCGCTCCTTGATAATTATTGAGACAGACATGGTCATAATTAACGACTGAATTGGCATAGTAGTACGCGTCAATCTGAGCCATGAACAAGGCCTTGCTCAGCATTCCATTGTCGTTTCTCGTCGTTATCATCCGCTCCATCCTCCTTCGTGCGACATGAATTCCGCCGAACGCCGTAACAAATGTTTGCAACGACATCGCCGACATACGGAGATCATCCAGAGTTTTCGCCCTACACCTCTAATCCAGGCTTTGCGTATTTTCAGCGATTCTCGAGGGTCGCGACTCCTCTCTCCCCGGAGAGCCCTCCCCCCACTCCGGTAAGATGAAAACCTTACAAATATTAAGAATAACCCCTCGACATCGCAGTCCACCCCTCGGCCTGAACTCACGAAAGCCCGACCAAAGCCGATTTGTTTTGATCTCCTTCTTCGGGATTTCAGACGTCTCGCTTTTCTTCATGGAAATATTGCCACGACATTCGCGCGATACTGGGGGTCTGTTTCAAAAGCACGGTCGATCGTCCAACGAGCGAAAATTCAATTAAGCGCCCTGCCGAACTTCGGCCAGCAGCAAGTATCGCGAGATGTCCTCGTTCCGAGCCTATCTCGAAGCGTCGAGCTCGTTAGGGTCGTGGCAGAAAGGTGGTATTGGTAGCGCACCTATATTGTAAAATGGACCATGCTTACGAACTGTCAACGACTTGCGAATTCTCGACACGTTGCGAGAGCAAAATACAAGCGACAATCATTACGGTTAAAATTGGAGCTTTAGAAAAAACAAGTTCATCAATGATCTAACTTAAGACGTTGAAACATTTACTCGACAAGCGAAGGATTTAGCCTAAATTCGATAAATAATCCGATCGACTGATTCTGTTTCTGCAGTATCAACATGTTAAAAAGATATTTCTAAACATTCATTAATGGCTGTCCCATCCTGTACAAGACGCGGAAAAATCAGGGCGATTCCTCCCACAAAAACGAGCAATAATAAGTATTAAAATAACTATTTTCTATACGAGGCTTGATTTCTGTCGGAAACGGCTTTTATATTTGATGATTAAATTGTTGGCGGATAATCTTTGGCGACTTCTTTCCACTTTGTCTTGTTGCTTTTCCTTATTATTTAGTTTTCTACGAGCGTAGGTACTGCAAACTGGATTTTAACATCATTAGTCAAGCACTAAGAATTAACTTCTCTGAATGCGTATTGTGATAAATAAAAACGAATACCTATTAATAAAGGACATAATCGCGCAGAAGCGTTCGACAAACCATTCCCCATGATTGCGCGAGAAAACTGCGTGGCGTTAGGGTGACGTTGTTTGTTAGGTGACGCGTTTGGTGAATCGACGTTAAAACAGAAATTAGTAGCCACGTCGAAGATGCTGACATAACACGAGTTGCTCGTACAGCTACTTTAATTGCCGCCACAATGCCGGTTTTATATTTCTTTTGCGTTCCTCCTCCAGAGCCCCCTCCCCCTCTATTCACAAATCTTTTAATAACGAGTCAACGTCGCTCGGCGTTCTCTATTGAATCGCTCCTGCTCGAACAAGCAGCCTTTACGAAGCTTTGCTATGTCGGGCGTTTGTGACGTTAGCACGTTTGATATGCCCCGGCAATTAAGTTGGCGCACTTTCTGCCCGCGACCACCACTTTCAGCGGCCAACAGGGAAAAGATTAAGGAAAGTTCCTGCGAACAAGGACGCTCGCGTGGAAAAATACTGTCGTTTGAGTTTCTTGCTGATCGATAAACTCGCCCCGGCAAGGGCTCGTTCAGTTAGTTCGGTAATTATCGATTTTCGGCATAATTGACTTACTCTTAATGCAGAATTCGTCCCGTCAAACGGAACGTTTCCCACTAGCCGCGAACGATGCATATTTCGCGGCGCTCTTTCCTTCCCTCTGCCTCCCCGAGCCGCCGCTTCCTGCTCCTTCAAAGAAAGTTTGGCGCGTTTGCCAGGAGTGATGAAACGCATCATCGATGCCATATTTAATTCCGCCGCTAATTAAACGAGTCCTCCTCTCTGTTCGGGGTCGTTAACCCTATCTTTTTATGTATTGAATGTGCTCGAGAAGCTTTCGATTGCTTCCTCTGTTTTCCTCCGTGGCCTGTCGCCATCGGTATGCTAACAGCGTATCAGTAAATGCAAAATTCAGGGATTCTATGAGACAATAAATTTTTGCGTGACGCGGAGACATTTAATAAATGTACACGCAGGTATATTCAAATATACCAGAAAACGCCCCACTCGGATTTAAAGCAACTATTTTTTTTAATGCCACAATTCCACTGACGCGCCAATTTTCACGCATTTGCTCTTTTCCAGAGAGGTATTAATTTATCGAGTTCGGAAATACATATATAGATATACTTATAGTAGGACTCCATGACGATTCAGATAACCAGATTGTTTGGATAATAGTAATAATTGTTTTACTGATCAAGGACGGGGAAACATTTATATCAATCTATTCTTATAAGTGGAATGCCCAGGTTCGGGTAATAAGAGCTCAGCACCATGTTCGGTAACCCAGGTACAAACATACTGGGAGAAAATTTGTCCGGATAAATGGAGATCTCCTATATCTCTCTATGCAACCTAGCAGATCTTCTAATTTAATTTCAACCTACAAGTTCCGTGAATGCCCCGATTTGAATATTTCAGTAATACGTACGTACAAAGAAAAGCGTGCAGGTTCAAATTACTGCAACAATAAAATTTTAATTGTTCAAACCTACGTGTACACAGCATATGCATTAACTTAATTTAGAATTATTTAAAGCTATGGTCTTTGGATAAAAGCAAATTCGCGGAAACAAACCACACAAAACTGGACACTCTGAATGATATTTTATACCTTCAAATTTGCAATTTCATTATGTAACAATGTTAATATTTTCATTACTCAGAGCCAAGGAACTCAAAAGGATTACTTAGGCCCGTCCTCTAATCCGAAACTATTCTAGAATCTATACTAAAACAAAATCTATTCTTTAAGCTGCAAAATGGTTGATGGTACCACAACAGTGAGAATTTAATTGTCCGAAGACACCGCGGCTACCCCGGCAGCAACCAGACCACGACAAGGAAATTTCACATGAGCCGGTGACATTAGTAGCGGCGAAAGGAGACCAGGATATCGCCCTGTGCCAGTGTGTGCAGGATCAGCGTAGCCAGAGAGTTGCTAGCGACGATGCTGGCGGGGAGCAGCCACGGCGTCGCTGTGTCGCCGCTAATGAGCGAGACTTCCAGACACCCCTTGCGTACAGCCACCGCCGCCCATCGACCCGACAGAAGCAACCAACCCTTGGAATATGAAACCACCTGCTCGACCATTTGCATTCGCTAGAGGATTCGGGTTCCGCTAATTCGGCAAACGGCCGCTTTCTGGCCCGACATTCTGGCCAGACCGTCGCTGATTGGGGATTAAGGGAGCGAGCGAACGCTCGCTCGCGCGACACAGGGGCCGGGGCTGACAACTGACGCAGACACGTTACCCTGGCCGAAGGAAAAAAGCTTCCAAAGCGGCGCAACATGCTTTTTATCGCGGGACCGTGCACTCACGATCGACTGACCAGCTCGACCTCGTGATTATCTCCGGTTTCCCTCTTTTTCCCTCCAATCTAGGCGTTCTTGTTGAAAAAGCGCCGACCGGCGCGTCGCTATTCGCCAGTCTTCCGGGCCGCGCTCGCTGGATTAAGAATCGCGCGTGTACTCGTTACGCGACAGCGCCATATTAAGTCCTGGAAATCCGCTCGCTCTTTTTCCCGGGACTTTTCTGCATAATTGACGACATCGCCAAACATGTGCTCGCTCGCCCCTCAGCGAGCGAGAAAAACACTCGTCGAGATCGAGTTCCTGTTTTTCATTAGTGCCGAGAAATTTTTGGAAAATGAGAATTCTAAATTTCTATTTCGTGGACGACACATACTTCGACACTTCGAAATACTATTTATTTATATTTCAAGAAGATTGGGTATAGGTGTCATTTCGTTGAAAAGAAATGAATGGAACGGTATGTATTAATTTTTAAATCTAACTGGTCTCGTAAAAAGAAATTGAAAACAGCCGCAGCACTCTAAAAATACACATCTGTGTGAGTGAAAGAAGTTACCCCACATGAAACGGCAAAAGCGAGCTGATAACCACGACTTCACTGAATTTAATTCTTCTCCCGTGCGAGTAACGCGCGGCACAAGGCTCAATTATAAAAACTTTTTGATGCACTCGGTCTTTGAAAACTGATCCTTTTCAAGTGCTTCAAGTGTGTTCTGTACACTACGGGAGTACAGTTTTGCGCTGCGACTTAATACTAAAATCCCCTACCCCTTCAATCACAAACAGCGGCCGAGCAGCGAGCTGGGAACACGATACACAGAGCGAGGCAAGAAAAGAGCGACATCGATGCTTAAATTCATCCGCGTCCTGAGTACCAAGGAGTCGATAGAGCAATTGGTAGCGGTAGCAGCGGACGAGGAGGCGTGTGGGGCTGCGCGAGCAAGCCTCAATCCTCGACGCGCGTTCCGTGTGCCGGAGGGTGGAAAAGGAAGAAAAGCAGCGTTGTACGTGCACATGGAAAAATAAAATGGCGGGGCCGTGGTCTCGCATCTGATGTGCGCGCCATCCTTTGCCATTTGGCAAGCTTTTCACTTGTATGTTTTTTCAGGGGACCTCTAGTATTAATCGGCAATGGTCGCTTTGTCTCTTTGCTGCCCCTTAAACCTCGCGTTTCTGGCTTCTATGCCCCCCTCGCGGCGCAGCGATTCGCGGTTAAGCGAGTATGTAAATCCTGTGCGAGTGCACGCGTGCGTGTGTGCGACGGAATCGTATGTCACAGTGAATTTAACTTAAGCACGGTCGAAGAGGTGTTTCCGAGGCGCCCCACAACTTCGTTCAAACGCTGGGCGAATGGCAAGCTACGAAGAAACCGTTTCTTTTTCTGTCGCCGACGTTTCAGTTGCGGCGAGTAGGCACGTTTAATGCTGGTGCTCGGGGAGCGGAGCTTGAAAAAGAAGGGAACCTTGTGTGGCATAGATGACTATACAGTCGAGGTCGAATCAGAGGTTCGAGCAAACGTGCTGGCGAGTGCGACAGAAATTAAGGCGCTTTTTTATTAGCTTCTGAGTTATCTCGGTAAATTAAGTTAGGCAAGTAGCAGTATATAGGTGTTCTAGATGATTTCAATAAAGCTCAAGAGCATTACCACTGAATATACATATTCTTTGAAACTAGATTTTGTGAAATATTTCGTCCATGTTTAACCAATTCTACAAACCGCAAAGTTACGCGGTGTTCGATTCGAAATTAAATCGATTAGAAGGGAAATGCGTTTTATCGATATCTGTAATACAGAAAGTATAAGACCTTATTTTGGAAGAAAGTAATATTCTCTAAACGCGTATTGCACGCTTTACAGTATTCGAAGTTAATCTATCTCCGGGACCGTCGCTTCATCAGAACGAAAATGAAAGCGGGTAAGCTACCTAACGATTTCCTCGACTGTCCCCATTGTGATCGATCCCTCGCTCTCCTTGTTTCGCCCCCCTCATTTTGGAGTCCCGCGTACAAGCTGTATATTAAAGGAGGCGTTATTGTTGAATGGATGCTGTACGCTGTGGCCGCCGTTGTTTGAGACCGTCGCGGATATCAGATCCATGAGATACTTCGCGACGGACTATCCTCCGCCGTACGTGATTATGAAAAAGCCGTTAACGCGAACTTCCGCCTCGTCGGCTGCTTTGCTCAGAGGGTTGACAACCCTTCCACCAGTCTCGGGCCTTCAGGATGGATCCTCGAATGTCGACCGTGTAAGCGACCAACCACTTATAACATCATTTCCTTCTCTAGTTTAATTACTTCCTCCGTTGGCAATTAGATGATTTTGGCTACGTTATATACAAAAATGTGACAATTTAAGATTAGACGTTTGCCTATGCGACGTTTCTATATTGAAGGAAAAGAATTGGTCATTGGTTCGTATTAATAATTTGATATTGTCCATCCTAAATTTATGTTTAATATATAGGCCCTGGAGTTATTAAGTAGTGACGTTATTATATATTTGAAAACATATTTTTGCAAGTTTTCTTCAAGACCACTGAAAGTTGCCTTCATGAAACGACATATTGCAAAACAAGGTCGAGTGAAAAGAAGGAAAATGTAGGAAAAATAATTCTGCAGGAGTCTTTTAGACTCCACGTCGCCGGTCTTAACCAGTTAAGAACCGACTTTCCAAATTCTTTCTCGTAACGTTTGCTTTTTGTCTGAACTTTTTCGCAACATCTGCTCACTGATGCTCGATTTGCTTTAGTATTTCATATAGAAGATTTCAGTCATTTGCATGATTCGAGAGAAACGGAATGCAGATACATACAGAATTGTGTTGGATTCGAAAATGAGATTGGAAAATTTCTCGAAGGCACTCTTAAAAAATATTTTCCCAGCAAGGTTCTTCCTTTTCATTGGGCATCAGTTGCACTGATTAACGTTCTAACAATGAGCGAACTGCAGGCTTTGCAAAACTGTTTCCTGGGTTTTGCTAAAAGCATATAACTCTTTAATAATAGAAGATTGTAAAAGAATAATATCTCAGGGTGTACAATGGTATCCGCATAAGGAATACCGCACAAACACACGCGGTAACATTAAATACAATCTGAGATTTGTTCGATAGGAAACCGTAGTTTTCCCTGCCTCGTATTCAGTGCCATCGCCATTAAATTCTGCACGCGCCATACAAATGAAATAATCCCAGGCGCAGCCGGTTATAGCGTTTAAAAAAAATATCGTCCGCAGTTACAGGTATTTCGCGATAACATTGCTGCGCTCCCATCAACATTTCAACAGCGTATAAAAAGGAGGGAGCGGAGGAAGCTCCGACAGGAAAATTGCGATGCGTAAAGCAAAATCCTTTACAGGGGCCACTCGTTTGGTGACGACTGCGAGGGAATGAGGCAGCGCGGGGGTAGGAGGGCGGGGGGGGAAGGAGGGCTACGAGCATTTTTCTTGCTCGTTTCTCTCTTCCCCCTCACCCCCTCTTTTCCCTCCGGAATACATGCGTACCCAGAGCCGAAGTATCTTTCCTTGTTTCATCTGGTCTCTTTTCACTTGCCGCTTTACTAAGTGTTCGCATTTCAAACAATACCCAGGCTACTCTTGCACCCTTGTTCAGGCGCCCCCTCGCACAGATATGAACACCTCCTTCCCCGCTCTCGTTCCCGTCCTGCCACTGCCCATCTACCTTTTCGCATCAACCAGCCATCCTTTCGCGGCAGTTTTCATTACTGCACCCGAGCCCGTTGTTCCCGGACGAAGGGGCCAAGAATTTTCTTTCCACGGCTTACACGCTGCGAATATTGGCTCGAAGAAGTGAGCAATGCCGTGTCTAACTCTGAAAGCAACCGATCCCCCGTGGAAAGTATTTGTAGTATCTTTATGCTAATATTTGTGGCAGTGGTGTGTAGCAAGGTTCGTTTTCCGAATTTCCAAGGTAAATTTTGTTGTGGTGTAAAGTAAGCTACATGTCACTGGGTGTTCACGCATTATAGTCTTCTTCTTTATAGCAAATGCACTCATTTGTTTAGGCCCAATTATTATCTTCCAAACTTACCAATCAACTCGGAGCTCTTTAAGGGGGAACTCCAGTGTATAAATGCCCGTTTTTCAACGCCATTCTCGGGAATTTATTTAACGATAACTATAAGTTTTTACTATCTGGCGTTTCGCCTGCATATTAAGGTATGTTTGAAGTAATAGTCAAAAAAAATTTCCCGAAGATGGCGTTGAAAAACGGGCAATTACACTACAGTAACCCCTTAAATAGTGGGTCTGTTTAATTCACTGCAGTTAAATAGGTAGCAAGAGCACAATGGCTTTAGAAGGCAACGTACGAATAGAAATCTCTGATGCCACGAGAGAAACCCTTGGTAGTATACTTTAGTTTTTATTATTTGTCACAGTAGCGCACTCAGGATTTAATCTTGGGTGGAACCAAGTTGAACGAATAAAAATGTTTTAAATGCAAATTCAATCAAATTCATTAGGTGATTATAAAAATTGATTTAAAGAATAAAATTCATTTTTTTTTCTTTTACAAAACTCTTGAATTACTTCAGTTGTGTTTACATTAATCTCCTTTTTCTCTGAGGGGTGCCAGGGCCCCTTGTCCCCCTCCCCTCTGGGTGCGCCTATACTGATTTGTCACGAATCATGGAAGTGAATTGAAATATTAGCTTTGACAAGTAGGAGACTGTCTGGATAAACGTAATGGTTTAAATCATCTAAGGTAAAATTGATTTTGGTTTAAGATTGCCGTCGACTGATCTTTCCTCATATATAGTACCGACTGCTTGCAGGAGTCTAAATAGTTACGTGCTGGCAAATGGGGCAACTTTGACCACTGGGGTAACTTTAACCACAAAACTAAGTAAATTTTAAAGCAAATTCCTCTAACATATATTGTAGACCAGGTGTTATTTTCAGACAAAGTGCCTTGGATAACTTTAATTGCCCACTTCCGGATGCATTTTGTCCCAGAATAATACTTTTTTTACAATAGATGCTAGAAGAATTTCTTTTAAAATTTAGTTTTGTGGTCAAAGTTACCCCATTTGACGGAATTTGCGCACATTACTAAGATAGTTGTGGTAGTAGTAGACACTGGAATTGTTTCTTAAACTTCTACGCACCTGCAATACTAATAGACGTTTCCAAGAAGACCAGGAAATTGATTTCGCTTAATCTCCTGTCGTATTTTGTTGTTTTCATCGCTACTTTATTTTAAGTGTCGATGATAATCGATAATTGCTTGAAAGCCGGCGTCAATGAATAGCTATTAACATTATATTATAATGTATAGGCACGCCACTCTATGAAGATTATGCTAGGGATTTACAGCTTGCCGCGGTTCCGTTATCGTACGCAAGACTCTTTTTATGGAGGGTTGTAATGCATCTACCACCCTACATTTCTCCTCGGCCATTTAAGTGGCTTCCAAACGGAAAGTCTACCTCTCTGGATGAAAAAACCCTCTTGTGGGCTTTTGTAATACTTCACTTCAACGGGTAGGCTCATTACGTACACTTGCGATGCCTTCAATATTCCTTCATCCGTGGTCGATTAAATGATTCGTCGTTGTCACATCACGTAGACATAAATTTCCGGAAACTACGAACGCTGGAATAACAGTTAAAAAGTTATTACAGTGTCCTTCTGATAAAGTGAACGCTTCGTAATTTAAACGCCATTTCTAACTACTTTACTTTCTTTTAATTAACACCGAATGAGGTAGCCTGATTATATACTGCTATTGAATTAACAGTTACGTGATCTAATAAAAAACGTCAACCCTCCAAGAAATATGTTTAAGTAGTCCTTTAGTAACCGTAACGACTTATGCAAAATCTGACTTCACTCGTTTTTATTTGTATCTAATGTATTCAACGTTCTGACTTTACATTATTTTTAATACAAAATGCTCTATCGGCACTGGCGATGCTGTTAATTCAGCAGCGGTAATTACTCGCTCACTGCGGGAGTTAATAAATTATTACTGTGCTCCGCCGTACGTGTGTTAGCGAAGCCAATTTCATTGTGAAGAATTTAAATTCTAAATGATCAGAAGTTGGTAAGACTATTAATAGTTTAAATTATTATTTACGTTTTATTCTCTTTTAATTTCATTCAATTTATCGATTCAGATCTCACGTGTCCATACAAGTTTTTAAATATCACGTATGAATCACCATTATCATTATAGCAAATAGAGCAATCATTACAGTTACCCTGCCACAAAAGCTAATAGTTACAGTACATAAAACACGTGCCATAGACTGCAGTGATGCGAACACTCTGTCTTTTTAGAGCCCAAATTTTTCCCAACAATTCATTATTTGTAAGAGACACTTCAAACCGCTCCTACAAAAAAGAACGCCGAGTGAAATCCTCTATCATCAAATATTCTTCATCTAGCAAATTGTTATAAAAGGTGGACAACTACAGTCTATCCCCTGTTACTGCAGGCTTCCATTTTAACAGTTAACGTTTATGAATCGATCACTGTACAATTATTACAGTTACGCATTATGAAATACATTTCGCAATATTATCAAATCATGAATCCATTTACCACGAGACTCAACACGGTCACTTCATTCATCCAGAGAAGTGATCCTCGACTACTTCTATTTCATCATTACCTCTACATCACATTTGCCACTATTCCCCTGAATATTAATCACCAATAGAGCACAGCGAATTACAACCACCGTGCGTCTCGAGCAGCCTCGCGAACCGTGCGAGCGACCTGGGTGTCAAGGTCGCGTGATTTTTGGTACACAAGCGATGAGTATACGGCAGGCGGAACTCTGCGCAGGATGACAAATAAACTGCGAGCCGTACGCTAACGGTTTAATCCGTTTATCCTGCAGTTATAAACGATTGAGCAGGAGTAATTTCATTCTGTGGTTTTGGCTTTCGCACCCGACAGCTTCGCGTCAGACCTCACCTCCCGCTCTTACTCTCTCCTCTTCCTCTCGCTCCGTTCACCCGCTCCCCGGAACCCGTCTCCCTCTCTCGCCGTACTCTCTGTTCGCGCCTATGTCCCTTGCCCCGTAAAAATTGCACGAGGAACTTCTGAAAACCACATATCGAATTTTACATAGCACCGTTTTTGTTGGCTGCCGTTCGAACGTTTACAGGGTCCGGAGGAAATGGTTTTGATGAACACACCGCTGAATACCACTGAAACGATGTTTCGTTATTCACAGCTGGACGCTAGGAAACTGTGTTCGATGGACCAGCCGAACTGACAAGGAAGCAGTGGCACGGTGATTGAATACAAATTTTTCAAGGAAACTTGAAATCGCTTGCTAGAGGTGATTCTTCAATTTCTGTGCCCGGTTGTTTATGAAAACTTTTTATATTACATCATTCGACTTTAAACCAGTCTCTCCTTTCTTATTTAATTAAAAACAAATACTATATATTTCTTATAGTTCAAAAGGAGATTCATTTTCTTTTCGTTTTTATGTACTAACTTGCTAAGATATGGTAGGTTCAATTCCTCCCAAGTGTTTGTAATTTTACCACAATGTACTTGGCTTGCCTAATATATGTATAATGCTTGAGGCATTCGTTTCGGAATTCCGTTAGATGTTCTAGTTTCCCTCAAGACTCGGCCCATAAAATCAGTTATCATTTTGTTTTAGCTACTGAAAGCTGATACAGCTTTATTCATTTTTTTGTACAGTTCCTCCTTCCTTTTGTAGGCAACTCCATCGTTAAGAGTCATTCAGAAACCCTAACCAAGATTTTAAAAGAGGAATACAACTGGAATTAGAATCTTGTTACTGTGACGCGGAAGAATTGGTACTGCTAAACTTAATTCAATTCGGTCTGTAAATTAAAAATTATTTCAGTGCAAAAGGGCCTCACTCGGTTGCTGTACGGTTGCTTATTCGAGCAACTACTCACAGATGGTCTTAGCCTGTTCACGACGAATGCGCGAACTGAGCTGCTCTCTCATCCATGTTGCACGGCTTCCTATTCTACCCAATCTCGTCGCTCTATCAGTACCCCATACCTGGTTCCGTCTCATGAATTATCCTGTAATCGATTTAAGTCTGTCTGTGCTACGCACGATTATTCGGTATTGCCGCCCCTCGTACTGCTTTCCCGCCCTCCTGCCCGTCCAACATCCAGAAATTGGGAATGACTTTTGGATATGACCAGAGAGATTCTGGACATCAGCAAAATCAAATCAAAACCATTTACTCGGTTTCATCATCGACGCGAGCACCTCATTTCTAATTTCTTAATTCTTTTGGCTAGTGATAGTGCAACGAAGTTAACCTTCGTTAAAAGTGGGGACGGAATCAAGGCGGAAATGACATTAAATGTTCTTAAAAGAAACCCATGATAAAAAAGAAGAATATTAAATTTTAGATCGTGAATAGTAGGGGGGGGGGGGGCTTACAAAGTTTGTTGTTTAAATACTAAAAATTGTACTTTTTGTGACTACTCTTCATATACGTATCTACTTATGTAATATGTCACTCATCGTCAGATCCTCCTGTCCCGTATTATTGCTCATTCACCTTAATCTAAATAGATTTACCAATATTAAAATTCTATTCCGAAACCAGCTTTTAAATACGGTAAACAAAATTCTAAGAGGCATCGAATTGAATTTATTAATCTTTGGACAAGGAGTTCTGCGATAAAAATTTCCAAAGATGTTGTATCTTTAGTGTTTTATGCTTATTTATTGGGAGTATTAACCTCAGTATTAACTGATAGAGACGTATTAACTGATAATTCAGTGTGTCCGTTTAAACTGTTCCTGCTCTTTTCTACCTCCTTTGTGTATCATAACTAAAAATGAGAGTGAAGAATGGTTTCAAAGACAGTGAAAAGTATCTCAAGTTTTAAAAAAATTAATTTTCTTCTCAATGTAAAGGAACACTAAATGTCACTAAGGCAATGTATAAACAAGCTTTTTTATAATGTTCAGAGAAAGTTAGTGAAATAACATGCAGCAAAGCGCACACAAAAGCTACGATTCCAATGACTCCAACGTAAAACATTAGGAAGCACATCCCCCCACCCCTGTCGAACCAAAGCACTCCATAGAATTCCATGGGCACCGAGGATATTGCTGAACATACCTAATCCGACGTGATCCAAGATTCGCAAAGTTTGCCAATAGGCCTTGAAGAGTGGTACGGTTCGAACGTCACCGTGAATCTCCCGGTAAGGGGAGCGGGGCAGGAGTGGACGGGGCTATCTCGTATCTCGTATAATAAAAGATAGAGATCCGTGGGTTTTATGTACGTGGCCGAGGGTCCTGGCGTTGCGGAGCCGAGGGAGGATGGAGGAGAGTGGGGCGACTGAAGAAAAGAGAGTAGAAAAAGGAGGCATGAGAGGAATGACACAGGATAGAGAGAAGGAGAGAGAGGGTAGAGAAATAGGAGTAAAGAAGAGGGGATGGGAATTAAAACGCGGACAAATAATGAAAAACCGAAAAGGAGGAAATGGGGAAATTACAGTTAACGAAAGGAAAGTGAAGAAGCAAGGCCAGAAAAAATCGAAAAGAACAAGGCCAGAGTAATCAAATAGCAGCGATGACATCTGCGCATTCGGAAAAGTGCAAGACTAATAAAACAAAGGAGAATATCGAGAGGAGAAACAACTACGCGAATGCATGCCGAGGTAAAAAAAAATTACGCGATGAGAGGAACAAAAAAGATTTGCTGCGAAGTGACAGATGATGCAATAGCAGAGACGCGAGAGCTTGGCCCTACCAAGAGACCCAAAGTCGTAGGGAGGGAGAGGGCGGAATGGTAAAGCAGGACAGAAGGGACAGCGGCGGGTGGAGACGACAGAGAATACAGTATGGATGCTGAAGAGATAGTCGTTTCAATATACTAAGAGCGGATCTGCAAACCCACAGTCGACGGCCAGTCCCCTGCTGTTCGGTATCGTTGTTGCTTGCCGCCTGCCGCTCGTCCTGCTCTACCATTGTTACTGCCGCTGATACTCTACCACTGCCTTCCACCTAACAGTCCTCCTCGTCTTCCTTGCCCCTCACACATTCGCTCATCACACACCAATGCAGTGTATTCTCGTTGCGCATGTCAGACCATTCATTTACGTTTCCCAAACTTATTAATCTGATAAGATAATCGGCTGCTCTCAGTTTCTTTAATTATGTGAAAGACTCTGCAGAAGACTACACTTTTCTCAGATTAGAATAGAATATTTTCAAAAGAATACTGTCTCAAAGCCAGGAATTATTACCAACTGGTATTTTCAGATCCAACGTCAAGGTTGAGTAGTAGTGTGACATTCCTTGAGAAAGTTAGGAGACACAGAAACTCTGTGCTTTTAAATTTGAAAACACTTATCTTGCAACTAAGATATTCAATTTTGGTGAACGCTTAATGTCAAATTCTAACTAATTGTAAATAGAAATAAATAGATCACTTCGGGATTTTACGGGGAAAAGAAGTGTTGTGATTCTTTTCAGTAGTGTTCCAATGTTCACTCAAACACAATAGCAACGAGGTGCTTGAACCAATTAGTATTTACCTAGCAGGAATAAAAATTGAATCAAAATGAAGATATCGAATCCGCACACGCAGATTTCGATGAGACACCGCAGATTTGTATAATAGTGAAAAATACTTGGCACCTATCTTCTGTTATTGGCAATCGTCCATGTTGAAGTGGTGATATAGCCCCTAAAGTTGGGAGTCGAAAACATATTTTCTGGAATATCTCAAGAACTATTAGGCGTAGAACAATTTTTTTGAAGTGTGAATTTTTAAAGGCGAATTCAGCCACCTGTTCAGTTTTTAGAAAATTTCAGAAAATATGTTTTTGATCTCCAACTTTAGGCAAGGGACTCTTTTCACCCTTTCAACATGGATGATTGCCGATAACAAAAATACGTGTGAAATATTTTTTTATGTAAAATACCTTACCTAACATTTCTAATACATCCGAGAAAACAGAAGTTTTATCATTTTTTTTGTGCCGTCCTTGTAAAAAATAAATAAATTAAACGTAGATTTTTCTAATTTTAATTAAAAGGTAAAAGGCGCGTGGAATTTCAAATATTCCTACATTTCTTGAGAAATGGAAAAATGCTAGAGAGGACATTTTCACTAGAGCAGAACAGTTGCACGCATAATCGATTTGCAATCAGTATGTATCGTGGTAATTTTTTAAACCGCAGCGCCACGAAAGATGCAGTTTATTATCCAACGCTAGAGCGAAAAACAGTTCCACCCGAATCCCTCCCGAACGTCTCGATTTTATCGTCGAACACTGCTGGCTCGTTTGTTTTCCCGTCGGTTGATTTGCGATGCTCAAGCGTCCTGATGCTCTTGTTTTCCCGTGGCGTTCAGTTTCTTTATGCAGCCACGGACGACGGTTTTATTCATTTACACGCTGCTCGAGGTGGCCTAGTGGTTGCTGGAGCCGCGCCAAGAATTCCGCGATGGGATTGCGAATTGATTCGATTGGCTCCACTTGCGAGCGACGAGACCAGGTATATGTCCAGTATATGCGGTCTTCCTCCAACGTTTCGGGAACTTCTTTTCCTCTATTGGTCCAATAAACGACATTGATTCATACTCTTTGCGGCTCATCGACGGCGTTTTATTGCTTCCATCATTATCGTGTGTAATACGGTTCGATTGGGTTATATTTAATTGCTAAGTAATTGTTCCTAATGGTGTGTCACGGTTTATTGTACCGAAACGTAAAGACACATCTTTGAACACGTCTTCGCTAAATTATTGGCAAACGGCTTTCCCAGTTTTGGATACCATGTGGTTTACATAGTAAATAGGGAATACAATCCCGGCCATTATTTACTATCCCGGGATTGCAGGATTTTTTAAAGTCTATCTCGGGATTCCGGGACTAATCCCGGGATTGGGTAATAGAAAATTTCAGTAATTAAAATGATTTATTATGTGCTAAAATTCTAAATCTTTATTTAATTCAGGGCTGCACAAGGAGCTGTTTTCGGCGCCTACCGGCGAGCAACCCTCCTGTCCCGTTGCTAAGGTTAGAATCGGTGAGGAGAACTGCAGTAGTATATGTGCGTGCTCGTAGGCTTGTAGCGTAAGTAGGCTGAGTTCAAGTCATACCAAATGCACGTACACTACTGCAGTTCTCCTCACCGATTCTAACTTTAGCAACGGGACAGGCGAGTTGCTCGCCGTTAGGCGCCGAAAACAGCTCCTTGTGCAGCCCTGATTTAATGTGAAGAAACGTACTTTCTATCAGTAGTCTGAAACATAAACTAAAATTATTTTTCACAATAAAACAGTAATGAATAATAACGTCTCAATAAATGCGAACGAAGATACAATAAAGCAACCTAAGTACGCATATATCCAAGTACAATGTTTCGACTTTACGTGTTCAGAGAAGTTGCGATCTGCAACTCGCGCGATTTCGAAATAACGGAAAGTGAGAATAGCATTGAAAAAGTAAATATGGTTCAGTTAGTTGTATAGGACTTAATATTATTATTTAAATAAATCATTATTATTATTGTCCTTATTATTATAAAATGACTATGTTTATTTATTCTGTTCATTTTTATATTTTTCGGGTGTTCCTAAAGTAATTCACATTTTTAAATAATCCCGAAATTTTCGGGATTAGTTATAACAAATCCCGGGATTTTTGGAATCCAAAAAACAGCCGGGATCGCGGGATCCCGGGATCCCGGGGTTGAATTCCCTAATAGTAAACCAGTAAAGTCGCCTAACTGAAGTATGGGATCAGTGCAAAAATTTGTTTGCTCATTATTAGGTGATGTTAGCTGTACGGAAATGTCTTTTTTTACTACCACTATTTATTCTTTTACCGGAAAATGGCAACAGGTCATAGAGAGCCAAGGAAAATATTTTGATTAAAAAAATGTGTAATAGATTTGTACTTTTAATAATGAGCTAAATATAACCTTACCTGATCTAATATAACTTGAGTTTCACTACTTAGGCGGAATCTCGACGTGGCCGCATAATTTCTCAATGGAGTCGGGATTACTGACTATATAATATCAGTAACTCTTAGAACATTGACTGCTAATAGTTAACAAGCTTGTAAAGAATTCTGGTAGGATTAATTATAGTTTAAGTGACTTTCAAATACCACAAGAATGCAAAGAAAGTGACTTTGATTATAATGAAGTAGACTGAGGTTCGAATCCTTCAAAATCAATTCTTCCGATTAAGATTTTTAAAGACACCTTATATAAAGGATTTTTGATATTCAATTAGGAAGAAGACTCAACATCTAGATTTTCTAGTAAATATATATAAATATAACTAAATCAAAACACTTTACTTAGCCGTCTAGGAATACTATTCTATAAAAATAAACGAAATTTTGTTGTAAAAGAAAACTGAATTAAAACTTTAATACGTGATTCAACAAAACACCGGATGAAAGAAGGAAAACATTTATGATAATGAAAGAATCACTTGTAGCTCTCCAGAACACTGGCTCTTCCATGTTATAATCAGGGTGCTTGACTTATGACTTATGGCTCTTGTGCCACTTAAGAATCACTCCAGTTGTAAAGAAATTCATCATACGACCTGGAGGTGTTATATTTGAAGCCATTTTTTTACGTTTAAGAATTATTAGCTATTAGCTATTCCTCATTTTAATCTCAATTTAAAGAAGTTCCTCATTTATGAAATGACCCCTCTAGCTTCTTTCGTAAGTTTCTTGCAACATGTATTTATAATAAGAACTCTTACATAAGAATTTAATTTTCAGATACGTGTTTAAAGCATAATTCATATTACTTGAAAATTATGTTGCCGATCTTTGTGAATTACAAACAAATATCTACATAGTAATATTACACTTTTTGAAGGTACCCCACAATTCTATTAATACAATATTTTCATTTGACTTTCCTTATTTCGATCTTATAATATTTTTAATAATTATTACTATGCAAGTAATGCTTGCGTAAGTATATTAAGGTCTAAAATATTTAAAAAATTATTTTCGTATGATACTCCTTATTTTAAACCAAACAGTACCGTGCAATGTCGCCGAACACCAAATACAATTTGACCGACAACTCACGTTCCCTTTGTGTTCGTTAAAAAACCACGAATTAAATAGCACCTGAGCGCTCTGTCGATGTTAGAAACACCGGAAGCACTCCCTGTCACGAGGGTGCTCATCACGACGGCGATGATGCACGCGGACGGGTATACATACGCAAGGGGGTCGATCGAACAACGGCAAACGTTCCTGGAGATTCGCGGGAACATCGTCGAACTGCAGCTAAAACGGTGCGGAGAAGTTAGCAGGAACGTCGTAACAATGCCGAGCCAGTTGGTCGGTCGGTATGGTGTGGGAAATTCCGTGGAAGTTGGGGCCCTGAAACTCCAAAACTAGTGGCGAAGTTATGAACTATTTCAATGAGTTTACCGGAGTTACTCGTTGGCGGTTAGTTGATTACCCTGGCCTCTCCAATTTGCGAATTTACATTAAACACGAGTGGCCCCGGCTATCGCGTGAAAACTCCCACGAACCGTTAATCCCGCGCTCGCGGATTACGAGGCTGAACGAAGCCGGCCCCGGCTCCATAGAAAACTCTCGCCGCCGAGCAATTTCTTGCAGACGTTTAACCGCGCTGGTTCACAAGCCGCTGATCCGGCCCGGCGTAAATAAACGTACGCGTCTCGACTTCTCGTTTCCCGCAATTCCGTGGCGATGTTTTAACGCGTGCATAATGACCCGGCGGAAAACTTCCCCGAAACCTTCGCCGGGGAAATTTCACCGCCGCTCGTTAATCGCTCTGATTAATTGTCGTGAAATATTGTTTAATCCGGAGCAAAACAGTCTGAGAGTCGTAAATTCCACGGGGCATGGATTGAAACGGTTGTTTGTATATCCCTACAAAGATTTATGAAGTTCGTGAAGAAATGAAGCCGTTAGAATAGTTGACCACGAAAAAGAACAAACTCATCTCCTCCTCGACTCTCCCCTGTCACACTTGGGACTTTTAGAATTGATGAACGAGCCACTTTTAAATCCTTGAAAATTCTGATAAATTAGAAGGCGATCCTTTATGTAAGAAACTGAAATTCTGGCACCAGCAGCTGACAACTCAAGCGTTATCTCGTGGAAGCTTTCATTATGCCTATAGCTTGGGTTTCTATTGGTTCTTTTAACACTACAATTTATGCGGGAATCACGACGACGTAAAACTACCTTACCTGTCACTTAATGAGCCAAGAAGCTTCGATGTAAAAGGTGGGTAATGTTGGCTTTGATAGCACTAAAATGGTTAGATTCATGAATTGACCCGACCGCAACTTGATTCGATGACTTCGCAATATCCAAGCGTCGTCCCATTCAAGTCCCCCATGCCCATCGAGCAGTGATTTCTCCTCGCACTTCTCCAGGTACAATCTACACCATGATACCGTAGAACATTCAACGTAGGAATCAATTAGTCTGTCTTTGAGGAATTAACAGACGCTTCTTAACGATCATCGTCAGGTCTATCAGATCGTCATAGCCGAACGTAGGTAGATCCCGGGGACCAGTGTCATCGCGGAGCAAAAGGAAATTAGAGCGCAGCCTGCTCGAAGACACAATGGTCATCTGACACGATTTTTCGCCTCAAATCTCGGAATGCCCGTTTCCTCTTCAGTCGATCCGTCTCCGCGGCCGCAGAAACCAACACAATCGACTTCCTTTCCGCTAGGGTCGCGAGAGAGCAGGTTGTACGGTGGTCGACGTTGGCGTTCAGCGGATAAAAGAGGATGAGACGGAGAAGACAGATGCTGGCCCCTGCAGGCTTGCTTTAATTCGCTGATTAGGCGGGAACGGCAAGGAGCGGAAAATAATCGGGCTTTCAGTCACGGCACTTTTCAATCCTCTTCCTCCTCGGCGAGTTGTTCCTTTCAGCCGTCGGTCCCGGTGCCGGAGGGTGCAGCAAGGATCCTGAAGAAGTCGTATTTCCCTCTTTCTTTCTGCCGTTTTCCCTGCTCCATCGATGTCGTTGTCGTCCTCCTCATCGTGGTTCGCGTCGATGTCGCTGTTCCCTTTTTTTTCTCTCTCCCCCTCCCGCGAGTCCCTTGCACACGCTCTGGTCTCGTTGTGCCGCTGCCTCGTCTACTCCTGCTCTTCTTGTCTGTTCCTTGAGCGAGAGCGCCGCGACAACCTCGTTATCGTGCGCGCACGCGGTTGTATTCCTTCGCTCTCATAATGCCATTCAGCCTGAAATATAAATGTGCTTTTCTAACTAAAGTTTCCCGAGCATTCGACGTGCTAATAATGCGAGCACCCATTCGACCCCGCGCGCGCCTCTCATCTTTTCTCTCCGCTTCCTACGTCGTCGGCTTCACTTCCTTGGCTCCCTTCCTTGCATTCAGCTCCTCTCTTTTTCTACAAGCTACTTCTTCCTCGTTGCCCCTCTCCTTCCGCTCTTCTACTCCTTACGCCATCTTTTTACGTGCCACCGCCACTCGTCTCGCGGTTTTCCGCTCACGGCGCGCACCTATACATTTTGAAAAGGAACGCGCGCGTGGAAAAAGAGTCATCTTCTGGCTGATCTCGGGACACTGTGGCAAGCACACTCTCGTAGAGGAATTTCTTCCGCTTTTACGTTCCTTGGATACAGATTTCGCGACATTCAGCCGCATATGGAGGGTCACGCATCACTGGAAAATCTGAAAATCTGTTTGCTGCACCAACAATAATTATGCTTCGTTGTCTTATATAATAAATAACCATTTGCTGTGTAGATACTCCGATATTCGCTCTCACCCCCTAATATGATTCCATTTCATAAAAAATAGTCCCCGAAAAAGATGGAGAGGGAGCCGACCAGACCTTAAAGTTTAGAATTCATTACTGGTTTGAATTTGAAACATTTTTCAAAAATGGTAAGCGCTATCGAAATTTTGTTCAAATAAGATTAAAAGATCATTCATTTTTCTACAATTATCGTATATATAATTTTTTCGTTCTTGCAACCGTTTTTCAGATAATAGCGTTTGAATATAGAGAGGTTCGCACTTCGCACGTCTCACCTGTATGGCGTGACGTATTGTCTATGCGCGCGCAGTGCGGTCCTCTTTATACTCAAACGCTATTATCTAAAAAACGGTTGGAAGAACGAAAAAATTATATATACGATAATTGTAGAAAATTGAATGCTCTTTTAATATTATTTGAACAAAATTTCGATAGGGCTTACCATTTTTGAGAAATTTTTCAAATTCAAACCATTAATGAATTCTAAACTTTAAGATCTGGTCGGCTCCTTTTCCATCTTTTTCGGGGACTATTTTTTATGAAATGGAACCATATTAGGGGGTAAGAGCAAAGAAATACAAAATAATTCGGCACGTATAAATAAGGGCCACCCTAGTAGGGCACGTTCGGGCTGTAATTTAACTCTGTGGAGAACGCAGGGATTTCAGAGTCGCATCAAAAAGATAGTATAGTTACAAGGCTCACGCAAGTTTGGTAACGTCACTAACATGCTAACCCCAGTTGAAGATAGCGGGTGCAAGTATTATCCAGAGACTAGAATGCCCCAGGCTTGGTAGCTGCTAGGTTTCGACAACGGATTAGCATCATTAATGTAGCGATTGCAACGAAATTCTGTAAACAGATGGAGAACCGAGAAAGATTTGACTTATGTTCGGTTAGACATGCAATAATTTAGGAAGTATTTAACGCTGTAGGTGTTTGGTATAATTCTTTCCAGATGATAACTCAATGGCTAGGATCGAACATTGATAATCCGACAGTCCAGGTTCGAGTTTAATCATGACACACTTTTTTATGTCGTAGTTAATTTAAATTTATGCGCAAATAAATTCTAAGTGTCTACCAACTATTCATTTCGCGTAAGTTATAGAGTAGTTCCTTCGTCGTGTGAAAAAAATATTCGAAAATTTTTCTCTTCTTTAGATATGTAATAAGTGTTGGAACCGACAAATTAGAGAAAGTATTATTAAATTTCTACTGGAACAGTACCTACTTACAAGGGAAGATCCCGAACCCGAAAATTCGAAAAATTCTGAATCTTTGTAAATATGTAGGGAATTTCCTTCTGATTACAGCGCAATTTTTATTTGCTGCCCAAATTTACTCTAAGGGGCTATAATTGGCCCCTGAAAATCCGGTTATTTTTCGATTTCGGGTTATAACTCGTGAAGTGTAAAATAATTTTTTTACCAAATTATATATCTAATTAAAAGAAGTAACTTTTGTCTTGAAACTTTTCTTTTATCTCTTAGAGTTCGCGAGTTATAACACAAAATTGGAAAATAGCCGAATTCTCAGGAATTAATTTCACCCTCTTCGAGTGCATTTGGGCAGCAAACAAAAATTGCGTTGTAATCTGGAGAAAATCCCTTACATATTTACAAAGTTTCAGAATTTTTTGAATTTTCGGGTTCGGGATCTTCCCTTGTTAGTTTATTTTTTTGAAAGCATCCAATAGGTTTTATATGGCTAAAGATCTCGCATTCGAATAAAGTCGGATTATCTCAGTTAGGAGAATCAGAACGGCACTTCAATAAAAAAAAGTTAGTACTTTATCTTTTCTTAAATTGCAAAAGGTAATATGTACTAAGATAAAATTTAAGGCAGTTAAGTATTTATAGGCTGAAGTAAATTAGAAAAAGCTTGATGGAAAATCGTGGCACAAACGGAACAAAGACCGCAGCATGAAAACATATACAAGATCAAGCAATTTTCTCCTCCACTGTTCAGAAAACTACTTAGTTTTAAGAATAAAATTGACTTTCTCGCAAACAAAAGCTCCAGAGTAAAAAGATAGCGGGCATTTTCTATTGGAAATTTACGTGTTTATCGATTGTACCCCGATTCTTTCTTAAATCTATTTTTCGGCGCTTCCCATGACCTCACTTCGATGGCTCTACGCGTCACGCACAATTACCAAACTGGCGTAACTACGCGAACAGCCGATGCGACGGAGTTAACGATCACGATGAGAACGAACCGGGGTCAAAACGACGGCGCCTTCCTGGAGACGGCGGTTACCGCGAGGTTCTCAGCGAAGCTCGTGAAAACGACGAAAAGTACGAAGGCGAGTCCGATAGGTGTGCACGCGCGTATCTGACGATCTAATCGGGATAATTGCTTTCACTTGATTTATTAACATAATCCAGCGTCTGGGTGAAAAGGAGAGGCGTAGTGGGTAAGGGGGCAAGAGCTGCGATGGTGTCCCGGTAATTGGCATCGGCGCGGCTCGGCGGACGGAGCGCGTCACGCGTGTGCTCGCGCCGCTCTTAATTCGAGACGGTCTGGTTCCGGGACGAGGGGAGGAAATCATGAAGGTGGTTGCTCACGCACGGTCGGCCAGAGCGCAGTGTACGGAGCCGAGTGCGTCCGCCTATGGATGCGCGCGCGCGTGCGCGGTGCGCGTGTGCCCGCGTACACATAATGCCCGTGAAAGCCGTAATTTTTTCATTATAACCGGCGGCGGAACAAACACCCGTGCGCGGTAGCAGTTTCTGCAGAAGCGTCCTCTTAGCGCTCTTTCGTCCCATCAGCGGCACACAGTTTGTTTTCTGTCCTCTCCTCCTTCCCACTCCCCCTTTCCCTTCCTCTCTCTTCCGCCAATCCCACGGTTCGCTTTTATCTCCCAATCCTACCTTACCGCATCCTCCCCCGTCCTTCTCCCTTTCTCTCTCTTTATTCCCGTATCTCTATCGAGCCCTCCCGTTCTCTCGCTTCCTTGAACGCAATGCAAGAGGAAGTACAATGAGGGAAGCCAGAGGCCTCGGCACGGCCCATTAAAAACTTGCAATTAGCATTTAAAATATAAACCTTCGGAGCCGGGGAGTGAGACAAAGTGAGATGTCTAATGAAAGGGGAGGCCTTTTGGATTGGCTAAATGCCTTTCAGCCGCGGCTGAGCACCCTGAGCGCAGTTTAAATGGAACTCACCCCTGATTGGCCGCCACCACCACACCACCAACCACCGGCACCATTAGCTACCAGCGTCGAAGCGGCGCCTACGCCTAGGCTCCCCGCTAGTTTTGCTCCTTCGCATTCCTTCACCTTCGTCGCCATTCAGCCTCCTCTGCTGAAGAGAGATCGTGGAAATGTTGGATGGAGGGTGGAGGGCGGAGGGGACGGGGCAGAGAGGAGGACCACCAAGGGGTCAGAAGGATTCTGCACTTGGATTTGTGCCGCGCGGAAAGCCACCGTTCCTCCGATGGTCCCGCTTTCATCGTTTATACCCCCTTTCTCTCTCCTCTCCGTCCTTTTTTCACATCTATCTCTGGACGGATAAACCCCCGATGATCTCGGCTAAACAAAGGAGCGCCGACCATTCGGCTGCTCGGCTCGTAAGTATCGGGAACGCAGCTTCTCTTTTCGGTATTTCCGCCAAAGCTCGTGCAGCTCGATTTTTTCGTTCGGCCGGCTCGTAGCTTTTCACCTGCGATGCAGCCCGCGTGGATACTACACCAATCGCGTGAGCGGCTCTCTTCGAATATATCCCAGATCAATCCTCCATTTCTAAGGAATTGCTTTAGAAGCATGGAGAATTTCCAATCTTTTCTCGACCTCGCATCGGCAATGTTTATGGGCTTGCTCTTGTGCGCTTACTTTCCTGCTGTTTTTTTTTTTTATATTGAAGTTCAGTACGACTGGTGATTTCCATAAATACTGAAACTATTTCTTGACCTAACCCTTGCCTGTCAGTCTTTTCTACAAAATCAAAATTTTTTAAATGAGAAGAATTTGAAAGTTTTTAAATGGCAATTTGAAGAAAATTTGAATTTAATCAAGCCACGAAATAAGAAATCACTAATGTGTTAGGTTTAAATTCTTAAAAAAAAAATTATTTTACAACTGAACGATATTCATTGTAGTCATTATTTATCTCACAGTTAGACGTCCTGATTCACTTGAATATAAAGTAGCTGAAACTAATCCACTCAAACATTACAAACAGCATTACAATTCTGCAACTCCAGATTAACAGTAATTGGTATCACTGCAAAATACGTAAAATTACTAACACGGTTGCCTTCATTAAATTCAGTACAAGCATGTATCATGCTGATTCTCAATCATCCTAAAATCTACAATACTCTCAACTTTTTAGATCATGTTAGTTCAATGACAAATACATGAGCGAGTAAAAACAGAAAATCTAGAAAAAGTTGTTCGTGATATGACTGTACTCAAATGAAGCCGTAAGATTACTGTACAAAATACACAATACCTGCAACAGATTTGTCACTTTGGTAGCATAAACCGTACTGGTTACTTTAGTTACTCGATAAACTCCCAATACGAAATGTGTGGAAATGTTCTATGAAGTATATTTTAGACCAAAGAGCGTGTCACAATTGTAATACACTGCTGGAAAGTGCGTAATTTCGAGCTTGCCAATAATGGAGCGAAGACACATGGGCAGAAAGGACTTTGTGTAGACACCTAGAGCTGCGAATATTCGAATACTTTCGAATATTTGAATAATTCGAATAATTTCGAATACGAATAATGTCTTGCAATACTCGAATAATTAGGAGCATTCTAATATTCTGAGTGATCGAATTTCGGATTGTACCGAATAGGAATCTGAACATGAAATATTTTTTCACTCTGTATCGTGAAATTCTTTTCATATTGACCTTTACAATTATTTGTTTTTCAAATGATAAATTCGAAATCTTTATTAAATTTATAAATTTTGAAACGGAAACAACCATTCGTTATGAGTATTATTATTTTACAATCGTTATGCGAACAAATTATTCAAATAAATAATTATAAATTATTCAAATAAATAGAACTAATAATTTGTTACAAAGAGTAAATATTTATTATTTAAATAAAATATCGTACTAAAAAGAATTTTTTCGAATAATTACGTTACATACGTATACATTTATTCGAAACAATTGGAATAATGCCGAATTTATCGATTGAAAAGCAAATAATTGTAAAGGCCAATATGAAAGGAATTTCACAAAAAAGGGAGAAAAAATATTTCATGTTCAAATTTTTTTGTCGGTACAATCCGAATTTCGATCATGCCGAATATTCGAATACTCCGAATTATTCGAACATTCGAATCTCAAATTCGAATTTTCTGGTTTTGGGTGTTCGAATACTTAAAATATTCGAATACACTAATTCGAATATTCGTAACAACCCTAGTAGATACTCGAGGCTACCTAAAGGCGAATTCGCACATTCCATTTCCGTGACGGTTGAGTGCTGTCAATGTCAGTGGTAAAAAAAGGTCGTTTCGCTGTTTTGGAATGGAACAGTTGACAACGTGGATCAGTTACCGATACTGACACAAAGAGACCACTAACACTGGTGGCATTAAACCGTCGCGGAACTGATAAATGTGCCCGGAGCTTTAAGTGGTGTGTCAACGATACCCTTCCTTATCATATGGATATCACTCTAGACGCTTAACACTGACTGCTCTATAAATGTTTTGAGAAGTGGCCGTACATAGGAGACGCGATATTAGTGGCGAGAAAAATCCACGTATCTAACGGAAGAAATGTGAGAAATCGAAGTTGTAGGTGTTTCCCATTTGAACCGTGCCGAGAGGTGTGCGGTCGCGCGAAGAATGAGATTTTCTCGAGGCAGTTTCATGGCAGGAAGTGGTGGAAGAGGACGGCCGAAGGAACCGGGGGGCTCTACATGCAAGAGGGAAAGAAAGGAATAGAGTAAGAGAGAGGGGCGCGTTAATAATTTGCACTCGGACGAGTCCATTGTCCTGCGGCAGGCGCACGCGACCGTTCCAATTATGGCACTCCGGCTTGTCGAGGCTTCAACCAGGTTGCTGCTCTCCACTCTCATCCCCCAAACCCATCGTCTCTCTATCCCTTGGCTCTTCCTTCCTCTCTTGCTCATTTCTACGCGGATACCGTGGGGCTCCTTTTCACCCCGAGAATTTTAATTACAATCGCAATTATCCCCCCAAGAAAGTTTTGCCTGAATGCCCGCAGACTAACAATCCGACAGCACGTACAGCACGGTGATCATCCTTCCACCGACGACAAATGGGAGAGCGGGCGGGGAGGATGGAGACGAAAAACGACGCCGTCTCTGACGACCACGAACCACGGAACCACGGCCGCCATGCATCGTGGTCTAATCCAGCGTTCGCGAACGGTACCCTCTTCCGTTTGTTTCTGCTTCTTTCTCTCCTCGGTATTTTGAAACCTCATTACCGCTAGACGGAAGCTTGCGAGGATCGCGCGAGTAAGAAGAGGAAGTCGAGGAGGAGATGGGAGGGGTGGAGCGATGACGGCGACGGAAGTGGAATGAAATTGCATAGTCCGAATCGAGCTACCCTCTCCTCCTCCTTCACTTCTGTCGAACTTTGAAAAGACTCAAGACCTGCCTGCCTTTTACGCTCAGTGAAGATGAACTGCTGTTGCTCCTTCGTTTCGGAGTCACCTTTTTGTCTCGTCTTGTGAAAAGTGGCGGTCGTACGTGTTCTTGGTGTTCCCTGAGACACTTGAACGCTGGAGAGCTTTCCTCCGCGCGAAGTTCAAGTTGGGCCCGAGGAAGCGTGACATCGTGTTAAGTTTTGGCGTACTGGAGACACAGAGGCGAAGCTGCGCAGCACGGTGTCTGGCAGGAGCATTGAAACCTCGATTAATGTTATCTATACGTTTCGTTACCTTTTGTAACTGACAGACTTTGGGTTGATAATTTATTGCATGAGATGAAGGAACCACGAGGACTTAAACATAAATGTATAGGCTTCTAATATTCTCAATCTCCTCTGAATAGAGTTCTATCTAAGAAAGGCTTGTCCTTTCCAAATCTTGTTATGGATCCGTATGTCAGAATGAGACCAATTTAAGTAACTAATTTTAAAAATAAATAAAAATTAGTAACAAATGTATGCATATATCTGGAACTACTATATGAATTAAGGTTGAGTTACAATTGCAACTTAATTGTGGTAAAGTTGTGGTGATTGTAACTCGAAGAAGGTAAAACATTGAACTCCGTTTTCTATTCGACTATTCGAATAATTACAGCTCTAAATTATACATATGTTAAAAATTAAAGGCGTTCTACTCGAATTATTCGAATATTCGAATAGTCGAATAATTCAGACAGCTCTAAATTATAAATATATTAAAAATTAAAGGTGAATAATTCGAATACTTTCGAATACGAATAATTTCTTCGAATATTCGAATATTTGGAGTGATCAAATTCCGGATTGTACCAAATAGGAATCTGAATACGCAATATTTCTTCACACTTCATCGTGAAATTCTTTTCATATTGGCCGAATATTCGAATACTCCTGATTATTCGAATATTTGAAGAAATTATTCGAATTCTCTGGTATTCGAATATTCGAAGAAATTATTCGAATTCTCCGGTATTCGAATGGTCGGAGAAATTATTCGAATTCTCTGGTATTAGAATATTCGAAGAAATTATTCGAATTCTCTGGTATTCGAATATTCAAAGAAATTATTCGAATTCTCTGGTATTCGAATATTCGAAGAAATTATTCGAATTCTCTGATATTCGAATAGTCGAAAAAATTATACGAATTCTCTGGTATTCGAATATTCGAATGCTTAGATTATTCTAATATTCGTTACAGTCCTAATATAATTCGACCAAATCGTTAACTCTAGTGTGCTCAACTTCTCGAATCATTAAATGCGTGACCGTTATCTACTGATTTCCAAACTAAAATACCAATTCTGTGTGCTGATTGTGAGTAATAACAAGCGCAATAACACAAAGGTAGATGAAAAGGGGCAAGTACTGTCAAAATCAATTCAATATGGACCTTTGAAAGAGAAAAGGTTGCAGAATCGCGGTTTGAGAAACGAATCGTACAATCGTGGTCGAACGATTTTCCAGTACCATGGGAAAAACGTCTATCTTGAAATCTCCGCTGGAAGCGTTAAGCAGGTCGTGACGGTAGCGCCTTGACCAAGACCTTCGTGAAGCCTTGGTGGTGAGCAGGCACGTCACGGTTCGGTAATAATCACGGCGGTAGGTGTATCGCACGGCTTTGCGGAGTAATTGAGAAACGCTCTCGTGTTCCAACACGACTTGGCTACCGTTGGCAGAGCTCCGCCACTAATAGGCCAGTTGGCACGCACGCGATTCATTCATAAAATCCTCGGCGTCGCTACAACGCGCCTCGATCCACTGTTGCGCGTTCATTTGTGTGCATCCACGTTCAGCCTATACTTTTCAATGGGAAAGATAGGGGCAAACTCAACATTTCCTAAGGAATCTCGAATTTCAAAGAAAGGGAACGGCGAATCCTTCGAACCAACAGAAGAACAGCAATTCACTTGGTATTCTCAGTTACCATGTAACAAATACACCCTTGGATAAAATTATAAATTCTCCGAGTTTTTAACTTGTTTAACCCACTTGTTGTCGAACGAAGCCACATTTATTCTATGCAAATCAGGTTTCTAAAAACTTCACCTGATTGCATTTGGTGGCTATCGAGCTTTGTCTCCGATAACCAGGAAACCCAAACGCTTTCCATAACTCACTATCACGTTTATTAGTCTGGGCATTCGATAGTACGTATTCACAACTAGGCTTGAAGAACAATTAGAGGTTAGAGCGGTTGGGATGACTTCTAAGAGCAAGAGCATAATGATGGAAGTACAGAAACAGAAGGCGGGCAAAAATTGAAAGACAGATGTAAGATTGTTGGAGTTAAGTTTAGCCAAATTTGTTACCCAAATGCATTACATATTTGTAGGCTTCTAGGCTATTGAATCTCTTAAGAAATTTATATATTAGTCTTGTTTAGTAAGTTTTTAGTAAACTGATGACATTTTAGAAGATTTTTCGACCTGATTAACGGATACCATGGTTGCGAACACTGATATGTGTCTAAAGAATTTGGAAGTATGATGAAGAGAAGTTCCTTCCAGCAGAATTGATTAAAAATATTCTAAAAGTTACACATTTTGTTTCAACAAATTGTTAATATACAATACCTGCGAAAAATATATTTTGTTAACATTCAAGAATCCTAAAGAAAAGTTGGAAACAGTGATAGAAGTTTCAAACAGCAGAAGTAACAAACAAACTGTCTTCAATAAAGAAATTCTATAACGAACTGTTACAAATTCTTACGTTCCTAATGTTTCTTAAACCTAGACGTAAAAATCTTTAACCCTCAATCTATTTTCATTCAACTAAATCGATTGCCATATAAAACCAAATTTCCAATTCATCACCAGCATTTTCCTTTTCAAAGTCCTCTGGTGTCTAGGCTAGGATCAGGCAATCTAAACGATTTGAAGAGGACTGTGTAGAAGACAACGTTCGGGAGGAACGAATAGCGAGAAAGAGTGACGGCTACTCTACTAACAATAAGTGGTACACAACCACTTTATAAGTGATGTGCTAACGAAGTGTGTAACAGGCGGTAAATAAGGAACCTATAATTACGGGCGGCGTGCCGCGTACGCGGAGCGGGCCACCCACGAGTCCACCGCCGGCTTCTACCATCATGTCTCGTCACGTGAGACCGGCAACGAGGTGAAAAGCAATCCTTAGCAGAACTGAACGCCGCTGTTTCAGCCAAGGATAAACATCTGGGTCAGCTTGACCGCCTCGCGGTCGGATAAAAACGATGCTACTAAGCGCGTACGATAGGATCTCGGTTCTTGCGACGTCTACCTCCGACGCGTAATAGGTGCGCGATGCGACTTTTCTGCAAGTCTCACGCAACTCTTTTCACAGAGTTCCAGAAATGCGAGTACGCGGAAGCTTAAAAATTGGTCTTTGATCGAAGAAGTCTTCCCCGAACGTGGACGCCGGCGGAAATTTTACTGTAACTCCGAAGCAGTTTAGAAGGAACTTGTACGTCTTAGGAATTTTTAGGTCCTTGCATAATAAATAATTATATTAAATGGAACTGAATAATAATTGTTTTAGGTAATGTTTGTCCTTCGAGAACACTGTTTTTTATAACAAATCATAACACGAAAGAAGGCACTAATAATACATCAATTTTGTGAAAGGACGCAAATATCAATTTGAGCTAATGATTCTAAACTAAATTCTGAGCTAAAATAATCCATGCCTGAATGCAGATTTATTTTATTCGTCGACGGAAGTCGTTGATCCACTTTTCACGAGGCTTCATTGATACAGGCCTGTTGTTGACCGCGATCACAAAGTGCGAACATGAGCCAAGCCATTTCTAGCATTAGCAGAGCCCTACAATTTAAGCAGCTGAAAAGGGCGAACGCCGGTGGGGCGAGGAGGGGAGAAAGAAAAAAGAAGGGGTGGGTTTTTTCTGCCAACGCCAATCGGTAGGCCCAGGGGAGCCATAAAATTTATTTTCTCGTCGTGTCCTGACTTGTTCTCACGCAACTCGAGCGCTAGCTTCTTGCCTCGCGGTGATCACGAAGAAGGGAAACATCCGTGGCCAGTAAATACGACTTTTTACCTGGCAAACGAGTATACTTTTACGGTATGCCACGCTTTACAACACGCTTTTGACTGGGACGAGTAGGAAGAACTACGTCGGGCGATTCATTGGATGTTTAACTGGCTATATAAAATTGTAAAACGTCTTGTAATTGTAACGTCTCCTTGTGAACATCAAACTGAAAGGGTTACGAAAGTTTCAAGTGTGTTTGATGATTTGAAACCGAGTAGCCCTCCCGATTGGATAGGTGTATAAATGAGCATTGGAAAGAAAAGCTTATTTACCTTAGGGTAAATTCAGGAGAGACGCCACACTTGTAATATCTTCCGATCGGAAAAAGGAAATATCACCTACAAAACATGGGTCAGACACTACTTTGCCAAACACTCATTTTTTAAAATTTTTTATCAATTTTACATGAGAAATTTAGAATGGTTTTTATTTTTCCTAAGTAGTATATGAGCGTCTTATTGTAATAAAAAAATAACGAAACCAAATTTGTTATTGGCTCTCAACCAAAAAGTGTTGCATCTCTCCTGCGTCTCTACCCCATTACTCAAATCTTGTAGGTAGGTACTTGGTGGGAAAGGCACCTTTATACAGGTATAAGTCAACAAAGTTTTACGATTTACTTTCACTGTTGAAATGGTAACATTGGTGTATTTCACTCTCGCTTACAACTTTCTAACTCGATAACGGAAGCGCAGAACTCTTCAACAATGTTGTCAGTGCTTCAATTAGCCCTCGAACGATAATGCCACCGACCGCGAACTTTGCAGATTCAGTTAACTAAAGGGCACTAAAGCGAAATCGTTCCCATCCTTGCAAAACTTGACAATAATTGCAGGAAGTACTTTCATGAAGCACTGTTAGATAGCGTATTACTGTTTTTACTAGCAACGACACCGCCTAACACGTCTCTTCTCCTTTTGTCATCTTTCTAAACACTACAATTTTATGGTCGAGGTAGAAATAAATTTAATATTGATATTTTTTTTAGAAATTATAAAAGTTTAAATATATACTATGCACGCTATTCTTGATCGCACGTTTCACATCTAATTAAAATAATTTCTCTTACAAGGCACAGTTCCAAAATGTCAATCGCTGATTTTGATTAAACTTTAGTACAATTCGTGAAAATATTTGACATGTTTCTTTTTTATCGACCATCGCCCATACTGAAGGGGTAAAAACATTCCTCAAAGTTGGAGGTCGAAAAATATTTCCTTGCATACCTCAATATCTATGCGGTATAGGTAAAAAATTTAAACTGCAAATTTGTGTATTTTTAAACGATGAATTCAGCTATGTAAACAGTTTTCCAGATATTCAAGGAAATATGTTTTCCAGATATTCAAGGAAATATGTTTCCCACCCCACACTTTGAGGGTTGTTTTCACCCCCTCAACATGTACGATAACCGATAAAAAAAATACGTGTGGAATACTTTCGACGAGGAATATATCACACTGAAGTTTCATTAAAATCGGCGATTAACACTTCGGGACTGCCCCTTGGTAGTATCAGAGAACTCTTATTAAGGACAAATTCTTTACAATCTTGATTCAATTATCGTTCTTGATTATCAAAGTCGTGCTCCCCAAACCCTCACGGTAACCAAATTTTATTAGTTGCGTCATGCTTGTGACGTGGAAAATTTCCTGGTGGGCTAAATGGAACGCGACAATCTATTTAGTTTCGTCGTGGACATCGTAGTGTGATCACCACCGACGAGAAAAAGACGCGGCGGCGGCTTGGAAACGGTCTACTAACGTCTTTGCGCACTGAAAATTGCGGCGCCACGGAGCGCCAGACACCACTCGTTAGCTCATTATTGTGATGCCGGTAGCTACTGCTGCCGTATTCACTCGCTCTCTCTCCCTCTATCGCTATCTCTATAGCTCCTCTGCTCTGCTGCCGTAGCCTGTGTACATGTCCTTCTTCCTCGCTCTTGGCCCGCCCCACGGTTTCACGCAGGCGTCACATAGGTATATCAGTTACTGCGTGCCGACGAACGTGAACGAAATAACGCTGACACGCCACGTGGACTGGACAATATCTACCGGTCGCGCAGGGTGCCCTGGTCAGGTTGAGTGAAACCCAAACGAATCGACGTGGGTACAGAGACGAATGATGACACCAACTTGAAGATGATAATCACGGAGTCCTGATGTGTAAAAGATATAAGATTTGTTTGCTCGTAAAGAGTGTTTCTGAGTGAAGTGAGAATTATTGGAGATTCCGATGAATATTTATATTCCTTCACTGTTACAGAAAACTGGTGTTATTAGAATGATTTATTTCCTACTGCATTCAATGAACTATCCAGATTCATGATTCTCTAGGGGAGGTTTCCTTGCTGATTAGAATGTCAACTGAACTACATTTTTAAGTAGGTTTGAAGTGCCGTAATTCAAAGTGCCTTGATGCAAACGACGACTGTTTTGTGTAAAACGTTACTTTGCTAATAAAGAAAGGGTACGTGTCTGCAATTGCAAGGAGGAGTGAAAGCCACATATCGTATGTTGCACCCTTCTTGCTCCTTTCTTGAGAAGTTGCTTGTTTGCATGGAATGTACGTTATTCGAGAGTCAATAGCATGTTGGAATTATTTACCTATGCATGGTTTAATGGAGTTACTTTTTGAAAATGCTACTTTTCCTGGATTTTCCTTTTTACGGATTGTACGTCATTAAAATCATAATCATAATTATTAGGAGTTTCAAAAAGTATTCAAGCAATCATTTTCCAATTCCAACAAATGTGGTCCTGATTTCTTTGCCAAGATATTGTTGCGATTGAAATTTTTCGATCAATAATAGCAGATTTTTGGTGTTTTCGAGTTGTGATAGACATAATTTTCATCTTTCCTTCTTAATCTCTGGAGAGAACAGATTCAGCGATTCAACTTAGAATCACTGACAGTTTAAAAAAGCGTAAAGATTAGACATTGACACCCCATTCTCTTTTTATGCGTGACTTCTGAATAAAATCTGAATTACCAAACTGGTGTCTCATATTTGGATCCTTCTCCACTTTTAAATTAAATGGAGTCTAAATGATGGTCACATAATATACAAGAGCTGTCCCTTTCTCGTTTAGATGATCATAAAATATCTCAAACTCCTTTTTAGTACGAAAACGATTGCATTTTAATAGTATTTAAAAAGTAAATCCTTCTATTCGTCGATATTGGGAAATTATTATAGAAATTAATATATTATTATTCACGGGAATTTGAACCCAAAAGCTATCCCTGCTCAGCACTAAATAAATTCTTGCACATTTACTGAAATTCTCTTCAATATTTCGTTTGCTCTAAATCGCGTTGTTCCATAATTCCTAAAAAAAACATTCGAATACATTTTGAGACCTCTCACTTTCCACGGTGAGCACAGCAAGCAATTCTCAAAGCCGTGGTCGGATCACCGTGAAAGTCGTGTATGTATACACTCGCGACAGTCGTGCCGCGACTTTCAGCGAATTACCTTAATAGTAGACCACCATCAAACCTCGACGTGTTAATCCGGTTGCTTTGACTCGCGCCGCGTAATTTTGCATCAGGATAGGTCGAGTTCAACGATATTAATCGCAATTCCGCCATTCACTCGTGGTGGGTCTTGCGTCGCGGTCGCTTGAGAACCGTATATTAGGCGGCTGAAGCTAGATTTATGGACTCTCTTGTTCCAGTCAATCCGCGGAAGAGCTGCTGATCTCGCGTTTTATGGCTCGTTTCGCAGGAATAAAACTTTTTGGTCCAGACCGCGGTATGAATAGCATGCTGTTTCTGAATTACTTACGGGGCTGCAAGGCTATACGCTTCAGTTTCGTTAAGATAACATTGGACTCACCTGAAATCAGAGGAAACGTGATGTTAATATGTGTTAATCAAAGGGTGGGTGCTAATGAATGGGAACATTTTTAGATTACTTTCCATTTATCACAGTATACATCAGATTATTAAAATACATGGATCTTCGTCATAGGAAACAAAATAAATTTTGGTAATTTTTTATACATTTTACTACCTAAGAATATTTCTTTGTTACTAATGTTTATATCTTGTATATCGCGTGGGTCCCTCATATGCATATTGCTCACGCCAGCAACGCGGATTTCTACAAATGTTTTCTCATGTTACATCACATTCCAATAAGACAAATACCGTAGAGAAACAAAATGTGCAGTTTATACGAAATATGGCAATTAACACGTAAACAACGATTTAAAGGAGCCAAACAGCTAGTATTTTTCAAATTTGGTATACATTCAGAATTCAGTCAAAATGATTGAATATAACGCATACCATTTTTCTTCTTGAAAAAAAGAGCTTACAGTTTGACATTATAATGATACAACAAAAAGTAATAAAAATACTTTTAATATCGCATACCATATTTAATATACCATAAAAATTAAGAACTCATCGGTTTCTATTTTTATGAATACTTAACCCCTTAAGACGATCCTCCGTAATATTACGTTTCGAAAAAAAATCTTTCATCCGAGTTTATGAACATTTATATAGTAAAATAGGAACATCAAAAAGGTTGTAATTTTTTAACTGTTTTCTAAAATTTAGTACATCGTTAAGGGATTAATACGTTCGATTCTTCTTTCTCCATAGAAACTTACGTTGCGAATAAAGTCCAGAATAATTGGGGCTTTTCAATAATAAAGAAAACTACTCGAAACAATTAGGGACGAGGATGAAGAAGTGAAATGTTCATTCATTCACGTGGTCCATTGTATGCAAGGTAGCTATTAACTCGCCTACATCTACATCTGGAAACAAAACGCTAATTGTTTCGGATCATCTGACCTGCTACTAGCAGACGCGGACTGCTCGAGATGAAAAGGGTAACGGCGACTCTTTCTGTACGATACCCAAAGGGGCATCATCCTCTAGGATGTCTCGCGTGCTTGGGCTTACATAATACACACATTGGAGGGGGTTGCGATTATTTGCTCGGCTGCAATACTATCTATATCCGTACCGATCTGTGTTTGCAGTTCCCATGTTGACAAGCGTTCTACGCTCGGACTAAGCACGATGAACCGTTTATATTTGCCCACGTACGCCAGTTTACACTCCCGGCGAGCTACTACAGTTACACTGGGCCGTGTAGCCATAATGCTGTCACCCCTGTGTTACGGTGAAAACAAAATCGGAGGCACACGCACGTCAGAAAATCAGGTAGCGTAACACATTTAATTGGCTGCTTCGTTACTAATAACCCAATTGCCCGCGATATTTTGTCGAAATATTATGGTATTTACTTTTTACAGTGGTTGTAGAGTTATGTGCTCTTCAACTACAAGTTTCGGGTGTGTAAGATAGATTCAACTTTTAGATCATAGACCTTTGCTATTCAAAATAATAGATTGGTCCATCCAGAAGAAACTGATTTCAGTTTAAAAAAAATGGTTGAGATACAGATTCAGACCTATGTATTCCTGTCGGTGGCAGATTTAACAGAGCGGCCGATGAGCAGTTGCCGCCTGGGCCACCGCCCAGAAGACCCCCCAGGACCCCCTCTCCTTAAAAAAAAAGTAATTATGATTTTATCCAAACCATATTTTTTTCTGTATTATTACACCAAACCCGTTTTTAGTAAACTACCTATTCATTTTCCCGAAAAATGAGCCCCTGTCTAGAAAAGGCCCCTCTTTTACCCAAACACTATATTTTTTCCCGGTACTATTACACTTAGCTCGTTTTTAGTAAACTACCTTCTCGTTTCCCCGAAGAAATGGGGACCTCGGAACATTTGCCACCTGGGCCTTTTTTCTTAAATCCGCCACTGATTCCTGCATAATATTCATTGTAGGGCAAACCTAATTGGGGCGAAGGAAGGAAGAGTAACGAAACAAGGACGATGAGGTGTGCGTTTCTGGGAAATGATGGTCGCTTGTTGTAAATTTTTTGAAAAAGTACAAATCTGTAATTAAAGGTAAGTGCCATAAAGTTTAGAATACTTGCGTGTACACTCTACCACGTTTGTGGCAGATGCATTGTGAACCATCCATCTTAAGTCCTCTATCGAGGTTGCTTAGTAGGTATATCACACCGTTTATATGAAAATAATGGTTTCAGACAGAGCATCTTACTATCTGATATAAACATATACCAAAATATACAGTACTGGAATAAGTAAACACGTGAAGGGGATTAGTCAAGAATAATTAATCCTTTGCAATCCGCGAGCTGTGCACAATGAATTGCCAGCAGGTTCAACTGTGTGCCTGTACGGGACGTTTATGTCGCAAAACATTAATAGGGTAAGTGTGGGTATTACTGCGGACTTTTAAGGTAGGTTAACTTTAGAACCCTCGATACGGCGTTCAAATGAATGAAAGCTCCTCCTTTTTTTTAAAGAAAGGTGGGACCTTAATAATTCCATAAAAAAATATGAGGGCGGGGTAATAAGCACAGTTAATTAAAAACACGTCATGTCATTGCAGGAGTTACTGCGGACATGCATGCATTACTGCGTGCCAGTTAGTAACGAAATACCAGTTACTGCGCACGTATTACTGCGGTCTGATGTCAGGCAAAACATAACCTTAGTACAAATATCACTTGTAGAAAGAAAAATTGGTCCGCAGTAATATATGCACATGGTGTAAAGTACTGCACCTAATACTGCGGTGAGAAATAAAAATTAAAACTAAAATTTAGACGACTGATTTACTGTTTTTCTGAAAAAATAACTCTTATTCTATCGAGCAATAATGCTACATTACATGTATTACTGTTAATAACAAAAATATAAATGTTTTTCAAGTAGGTGTTCATGACCGCCGTATCAGGAATCGACCGAAGTTTCGCCTTGACGAATTTCGAACTACTGTAAAAGAATTAATAATAACTTTGCTGTACATATTTATTAATAATTATCTGTAATACAGTTTAAAATAATTTTATCAAAAATTTTTCAGGGATTACGTACTTTCTAACATTAAATATGATCTGTTTTAGAATATCCGCAGTAATCGGGGCATTCACAGTAATACCCACACTTACCCTACGCTCTAAATAAAAACAAATTTGTCAATCGCATAACTAGGTCGCAATACTTTCGTTCCTAAGCAACAGCTCTATTAATTAAAGTACATATCAATTAAGCGCCGGCAAATTCTTGGTCTTGAGACTCGAGGTAAAAATACTGCTAAAATACTGGTAGAAAATGCTTTGATTGAACGAATTTGCTTCTCTGTAACGACCCGAACCTAGTCCCCTTGACGTTAAGAAAAATACAGGTGATTACATTCTAACAAGTAAATAACTGAATTAAATTACCTCTTCATGCACTCGCCGTTTTTTTAACAACATAACGAGATTACCCGACACATTCTACTCATAATTAAACGATCGATCATCCATGTCAGAAGAATTTAGACAAAATAGTTTTCAACACCGCACCGAGTTATATTCAATATTTCGTGCAATACTCGCACCCGCAGACGCATACCCGGCAGAAATAACGAGCAGAAGAGAATCGTCCGTGTAATCAGTCGGTCATTTCGATGTTCCAACAAACGATCCACCAATCCGTTCGACGTTTCTCCGTGTGTGACAACCCGATAACCGATCTTCGACGATATACCGAAGGCACGCGCCCGGCTCGTATGCAGCCCTATTACACTCCACATTACTACTGCCAACATATGCGTGCACGCGCACGCACAATAACGGTTATTAGATATGGCCTGGTCGGTTACAGGGTTTGCCCTACGCATTACCAGTGTCACCCGCGGAATCGAGCATCTGAACGGATTCCTAAGAGCGTCACCCTGCCGGCCATGCGAGCCCACAGGTGTTTGCTCGAGTTCGGTTTACCTTTGAGAGAAACAGCAGGGAAAGTTCGAGCCACCACAAATGTAGGTCGCGTGCAATCGGTGTGCCGATGTCGTGAATCAGATTTTCAGAAGGAGCAACCGCCGATTGGCAATTCAATCGATGGGAAACTAAATCCCATTGAGAATGCCCGATTCTTTACGGGAGAGTCGGTGGAATTTGGGGAGTTAGAAAGATTCGTCCTGTTCGTGGTTTTGCGTTCTCTGAGATAATGCGAGATGTAGTTTAATTCTGGGACGGATTTGGAGATTTCGCGCCCTAAGGCTAACAAGTGTCTGTCAGTCACCCTTTCCATGAAATATCATCCAATATTTTAATTTAAAAAAGTTGAGACTGTTTGGAAATTAATTCAATATGGCAACTCAGATATGAATTATTGCTAATTTGCTACGCGAAAAAAAGTGAATTGTTTTTCAAGTAATTGTATTTAATCATTTTTCAATTCGATGTTTCAGCAAATTATTTTCAGTTTTGAGGGTTAGACAAACGTTTGTCATGTGTGAACATAGGATTTTAAAACAGCAGAACAATCTGGAATCCTTAAATTGCTAAAACAGTTAATTTTATGCAAGATCCTCGATATTTTGTTTCTGTCTATAGCTTCACATAAAATAGTTTACTTAGTTTGTGACACCAAGAAAATGAATTTAATTAGGGCTGTCGGTTGTGTGTGTGTTACAGAAATATAGGACTGACAGAGAAATTCAGTTATTTGCATGCTAAATAGGAATAAATATTTAGAAAAATATAACATGCTAACTTATGCAATAAGAACAAATATTTACAGTTATCTTGGTGTGACTCATATTCGATGAAATTTTAGGCGAAAACGATAGCTGGATGTTCACCATTAAGTTAATGATAACTTTTAATTTGTTGACTCAAATTTTATCTAAAAGCTCAAGTTAACTGTATCATATCACATTTCTTCGCTACTCACTCACGTTTTGAAATACACTTCTTTTAGCGACACTTTTATTTCGGCAACACTTAACAACCCTTTCACTTTTATGCGTAATTTCCTTCTTTCCTGAATTAAGGGGTCATTCCGGTTAGACGGGTTGAAAAAATCGATTTTTTAAAAACATTTTTTGAAAGTATATATCCTCAAGAATGTACTGTTAAATTTTCATGGAAAAAATTACGATTATTTTAGCTTCTACAGAGACATCTTGTAGGGAGCGCAGAGGCTCGACCTCTATAGATGAAAACTTTGAACACATTTTTCTCGAAATATCATTTTTTCACATCGTGAAGATAAAATCTCGAAATCTATCGAACCGATTACTGCATAAATTTTACTGCTTATTCCGAACATGTACGACTCTCGCGGGGACTACAACCAAATATTTTCATTGAGCCTAACCTATTTTTAAAATCGAAAATATCAAAGAAAAAAGCCGAAAAACATTTTTCTTGCATTTTTCCCGCCATTTAGTTAATTTTGAAGATAAATCACTAATTATAGTCCGAGCGATAACGACTGCCATACTGATCAAGAATCTGTTTGGATTTTTTGGTTCAGATAAGTCTAACAGCTGAAATCCCCTTCACGAGCGGGGCATGAATTTTTAAACATGTCATCAAGACCGCTTCCAAAAGCGTTTTAAAAGCAATAATTTTATTAGTTTTATATTTTTTACTTACTGTAGAAATGTAGTTTAATAAATAGAAAAATGTTTTATTCCATCACTATAATTCTTTCGTCGCAATAAATTCCTGAAAATTGCTGAATTTATCAACGCGCTAACCGGAATGACCCTTTAAACTGTTCTATTAATTTCAATTTCCTTGGAACTTTATGACTTTGTAAAATAAAGTGACACATCTATTAAGATAATATAAGTTGATATACCTAAGTCTCACATAAATGACCTTAATGGATAAACAAAAACAGTAGGCGAAAAAGCATGTCATTTTTTTGCGAAAAATACTGAATATTCACTACATGTTTCGTTTTGAAATTGTTGAATACCAAATTAATTTGCAAAACTCCACCATCGAAGACGAAATGTTCATAATATATCTAACATTTACTATACATGACTATACAAAAGACAGTGGTAGAAAATAGCCAATTTTGAAAGTCATCACAGAAAACAAAATTTCAACAGGATATGCAACTAAATGTCAATAAGGCATCAGGATAGTATAATTAAAATGCATAGATTTTGTAGCACTTTTACTTCTCTAACAATTTTCCAAACATGACATTTTCTACAATTATCCTTGATATTTTCAAACATAACAACCATTTACCTGTGAATCACAGACGGAAAGCAATAAATAGTTCAAAGATCACAGACATGCATAATGACAAGAGACCTTCCGCTACTTTTACGTCGACTACTATCAACGCGGAAAGGCGAGTCTTACGATTCAACAAATTTTGAAAAGCGGTTCTTTTGGGACAGTTCTAGCATTTTTATTATTAACAAAGAATTAGAGCGTTCTACCGCTATATAATGTATACACATTATTATTTACACAGAAACTTTCACACTTTTTAATTAAAAAAATTCCGCACTAATAGTCACATCGAAAAATAGTATCAACGAGTTTCGAGAAACAACTGGTCACGTGTGCTTAATTCCATACTCTTCCCACTGATAAAAGTCCGATGATGGAGAAATATTTGGTTGCCGAGTAATTAGACGTAAGTTCGCGTCGCGCTCGGAGGCCGCGCCGTCCCGCAAAAGCGAATATCCGACGGCGAGCGCCGTTTAAGCACATTTTGTCCACTGAAGGGGACCGCGGCCCCCAGCGGCGGAGTGCTACTCCCTCCGGTCCACGTATGTCGCAGTGACTGTGGCAAACAAAGCTGAGAACATCATATGCAGGTAGGATTATAGCCGACGACCCCTTTTTACGGTTTAGCAGGATGATGAGCCACCCTAGTGGGCCGGTGAACTTCTGCCAGGCTCATCCCGATCTCCATTCTCCCCCTCCGATTCTGATCCATTTCGATTCGATCACCGTGTACATACAGAAGGGTGGGCCTACACTTGGCCGTGGCTGGCGAGAGAGCAAGGGAGAAGACACTGGCTGGGTCGTGAGCGCGACGCAGGGGCTGTGGGACGGTGCGTGGATGTTAAATGCACAAAAGTGTAACTGCATTGTCAAATAGAAAAATCCCCCATGGGACGTCGATGGCACAATAATGGGACCGATTATAATCTTGTCTATCTCCTAGGGGTACTCTATCTCCCCATTACCGTTGCTCCGTGTCATCCACGGTCTACCCCGGTCTAGCCTCGTGTCTCCGCCTCACCTTGCTCACCCCATCCATGCACGCGCGTACGGTAGCTGGGGTGTGTATCTTGTTCAGCTATTGACTACCCGTGCTCGTCGCCTCCCTCCCTCCGCAACGTAAATGCCTACTAGCGTCTCTTTTTTCGATGTCTTTGGTGGGCAGGAGCCTGTGTCCCCCGTTAATACCCCGTGTACGACACGCCATAGCTTAATTAAGTGCGCATAAACGATCCGACAGTTGTGCGTATTGTGCGTCCATGGAAAACGTGGCCCCTCGTTCGTTTCGGGGCGCTCGCAGAAAAAGCTCGAGTAAGCTCGCAAGATTTTATTCCCGTTGACTTTGCTGGCGACTACGGAAATGCTAGGCGACGCTTGATATGGTGGTGAGCTAATATACATAGATTAGTATATTACACTTACCGAGTACTTTGCTCCGAGGGAACTTGATTTTGAAGGGAAACGTGAGATTTCATGGTAGGATGGATGGTAGAACCAATTTTTTAATTTGGTCATAACTTTTTTTGGGGGTGGTGAAACGAAAATTTTGAATGGTCAAGCGTGGGCAAATCGTGGACAATCATATCATATATGCTGATGACAAATTTTTAATTTGGTCATAACTTTTTTTTTTTGAAGGGTGGACAAACGAAAATTTTGGTTGGGCACTCGTGAACAAACGAGGCCTGTTTCTATTTTATAAATATTTGCACTTGGGAGTGCTAACTTCACGGACCTGACACTGGATTTGTTATAAATTTTTATAATCATCTCGAACTTTTCTGCACGCTCCAAAATTTCTTCGTAATTTCGATTTGTATTGTTTACGGTGACGCGAGTTCTTTAGACACCACGCAATCTTTAGTCGAAGAACAGCAAGAAAATAATGAAGCTCTGTCAGTTGCTATGCATCGGGATAAACTGTTTGCCAGTTTGGCTTCTCGGCAAACGTATCCGCGTTAAATCATGCGCGTACTATCGCGCGACGAGTTTTCCCGCGATAAGGCGCAGCCGTATCGTCGTTACAAGCACCAACAACTTGACCGTATCGCGTAACCGAGCCAACGTCAGCCGGCTGTCACGACTCGGGACGCGCGTACACGCGTTTCCTCGGCATTCCAACTTTATCGGCCGCCAAATCGACGATCAATCTCTATTCACGTCTGGCCGGCGCGGCGAACAGGGTGACGAGCAACGAGAGCGCGGCAACCGATGGGATTATTTCCAGCGATCCGGCTCTATCCGCCGCCGAGAAAGTAAAAATAAGTGAAGCCGAAGTCGTAATGTATGCGCAACCCACCGCCTTAAACCAGTTTAACACCAAGCCGGCTCATTAAATAAATCTCTGTCCCGTGTTCCGATGATCGCTTCATTCAGCCAATCAATCCGCCTAGTCTGCCATCGTCATCGACGGTGTTGGACAAGTCGTAATAAGCAACCGAGGATTTCCGTATTAATAAATTGTCGAGGACAACCACCGTCGAAAAACGTCGGACGTTCGAGACAAAATGATGTCGTCCAATTTATGGATACCTATCGCAGATGTTTGTGATGGGATGGGGGACAGTTAGATTGCAGTGATTTCGATCTGCAGGTCTGTTGCTCCGACCAATTCCTAACGTCGTAAATATGCGACAATTACAGTGGAATGTAAAACGCGTCGTTGACCTGCCAGCTTTCTTCCATCGTGGACGAGATCGAATGATCGAACGTTAGCGTTGCAACTTAGTATTCTGAAACTGTCCGCTTGTACTTCAGGCTAGTTGAACTTCCGCATTTAGGTATTTGAAGGCGAGTTTATTCTTCGGTTACGGCTCGATACTGTGACACTGGTTTATGGCGCAAGCTTTATTGAAACGTGATAAAAAAAATCTGTTTATGCGGAGGGCGAGGATAAGGAAGTGGTGGGAAAAGTAGCAAATCAAAATTTCATCGCGTTTCAACAGAAAAGGAGCTTCCGATTTTTCAAAGTCGATGCAAAAGTTAATTAGTCTTCCAATCTTTAAGTATCTGAACCTGCGTAAATTTAGTTTAATTTTAATTGTTAAAGAAAAGTAGCTTTATTTCTATTGGGTATATTTTATTTCTTCTTATTGTTTTACAATGTTTTTTAATGGTTTATTTAATAGTGAGTAGTATAATTAATATTATTTTAAACTTTCGGTAGCTTTTGATTTTTAAGCCTAAAATGAAACTATGGCTTGGTAGTTTTCTTGGTAGTTCTATGGGTTGGTAATTTTTTGCAAGATAATGATCACAAAATTGTGGAATACATACTGCGTTTAATTAATTTTTGTTATTTTGAGGGTTGGTTGCATTTTGCATAACTACATAGGCCTAATTTAAACTCCATCTGCGAAGATAAGGCCTCCTTGAAAACTATAGATATGTCGACTACATTGCTTAACAGACAATTGAAATTAAACTTTGAGCTAAACATGCACAATTTTATAATATACAGAATAGAACTTTTATATTGATAACCGTATCATGAATCAATCATATTATTCTGATCGCCAAGATGCTATGACAGTCTATTCTTTATTCAAGCACCTGATGACTTTTTGTGAATTTGAGGAGGTGGTCGCTATTAACGGATCATTCTACTTTGATCGGCCGAAAAATTAAGCTATTTGTAAAGATTTTTTTCTTTGGATATACAACATATAATGAAATAAATCTTTTTGGCATTTATTAAGCTACTCTTATATTATACAAAAAAAATTAAAAAGAATTTTTGGAATTTGTTTTAATTGTTTTTTACTGTGTCAATATGGCACCTAAAAAAAAAGAGGTGTAGATGATTTCCCGGCTTAGGGTTATCTGAATCAAAAAATTCCGAGAAGACACCCAAAGGATGTATTCTCGGGGGTCCCATGAGAAAAATCTCGGTTATTTCTCAACAAAAATTGTTAATTGAGCTAGGGGCTATAGCGACACTCATACAGATTAAATATCTTTTGGAATTTTTTGTTTAGGATAAGCCTGAGCAGGGAAATCACCTACGCCGTGAACATACCTCTTTTTTTTAGGTGCCACATTGACACTGCAAAAAAAACATTTAAACGAATTTAAAAAATTCTTTTTAATTGTTTTTTCTATAATATAAGAGTTGCTTAATAAATACCAAAAAGATTAATTTAATTATATGTTGTATATCCTGAGAAAAAAATCTTTACAAATAGCTTAATTTTTCGTCCGATCAAAGTAGAATGACCCATTAACACCAAGAACTTTGTAAAAATACCAATCTTCTGATTTAGAAAGAGATCAATTCCTTGATTGTAATCTTAATCTTTCCAAACCCCCCACATTGACGTTTCCAAGATTTAAACATCAACGTCTGTCTCTGTTTTAAACAAACCACCGAAGCAATCACTCTACATTTTCACCTACCAACTAACCCCATTTACCCAGTTCCAGTTCTTAACTCAATTCCGTTCGCGTGATGTTTAAACCCAGTTCAAACTTCGCTTATGAACCACGTGAGTGTTTCGTCAACATCCACGTTCACCGGGAACGGAGGAGGGACTATCACAAAGCGTGGTCCACGGGGGCCGAGAGGAAGGAACCACCGGCATAGGAGGACGAAGCGGAATCGGAGGGAGGGCTGGCGGGAGAGGGAGGGTTTCCAGCTCGACGGAGCCAATTCAGACCCGGAATTTATCCTATCAATTTCTGCTCGGTGGAGTGGCAAAGAGCTCGGCAGTTCGGCTTGGCGTTCGCTATATTAACGCTACAGAATTCTGCCGGCCACGAAGAGGCCCGTGCGGAACCGCCGCATGTTTCCACTCTTCTCGCGGAACCAACCCCCGGCCCCGGCTCTGCGCCCCCTCTTTCGTTCCCGCGGGGCCTAGATCCCCGCCGTTTGCGTTCGTTTGCTGGCAAATTTCGTCGTCTTCTTGTTCGAGTGTACTCGATTACGTGGACCAGTACACCCTCCGATAGTTTTTGCGCACGATTCTTCCTTTCATCGCTCGCTATCTTTTCAGTTGGTTGATTGCGCTCACCTCAGGCTGTTTTGCCCGTGACATTATTAGTTTGGTCACCGACGCTAGGAGGAACAGGAACCGAAGATGGAGGAGGCAACGATTGATCGATGGATCGGCTTTCGATGCCTTTTTGCCGGAAAACAGGTACGTCGGTTCGAATGAAATATTCAGTCGTCTCACGTAAACAGAAAACGTTTCCTCGTTAATAATTTCCGCCGTTTCCGTGGGGCCTCGCAGCCATTGTAAATTGGGGAGAAACATGCTAATTGGTGAAGGCGGGAAAGTCGGGTTTATTTGGCACTCTGCCCCCAGAGCCTATTCCCCAATAGGTTCCGTTTCTGAACTTGGGAAACCTAGCTTTTGTATGTATACCCAGAAAATTAGACTTCGTACGTGAAATAGGAAAATGTTATGAAAACACAGCTTTCTTCAAGAATGCATGTTTCTGCGTACAGCTGAGTACAAACCAACTTTGCGTTTTTAAAAAATGAATTCTATTACCCTGTATCGTAAAGTTCCCTCGTGCTTTCAGAAAAGTCACTTCCGTCTGGAGGCCTTTAAGAAAATAAATTCTGTTCGCAAAATACGTAGACGGTTTCATTTATCCAGCAAGCATTTCTCATTTTCGCGTATTACGTCTACCTTATCCATCTTGCTTCGCGTAGCTGACGAGGTGGAAAAAGAACACGTGAACTTCACAGTCGAGAAATAATTACACCTAAAAGTTCTATAATCGTCGGTGTCGTTTTTCTGCTACCGCTCATAAAATCGTGCCCACCGCCTATCTATTATTTTCCCGGCCAGATTGTATACTACTAATCGGTGAGACGAACAGGAACGGCGAGAACGTAGATGCGAGGCAGACTCGGAGAGGCGAAGAAGGTAGATATGTACATACGCCGTTAAAGGGAGGAGAAGAGACAGAGAGAGAGAGAGAGGGAGAGAGGGAGAGATCGGCAGAGAAGCGGAGAGGCGAAGGTAGAAGTCGCATAGGGATGGACCTCTTCAGGTTTAGCGGGGCAAATAATGCAGCAGGGAGAGCCTGGTCGGGCTTTCCATGCAGAAGACCAACGAACCGATCACACTGATCTTTGCCAAAAACAATACCCTGCTCGCCTTTGAATTCCCCTGCAAAATACGGGCGCTAGGTGAGTCACCGTCGAGTTTGCGCACACATGGAACAAGAGAAGGTTGTACGAGCCAACGACAATGTGCGCATAGACGCGACCGTTCCTTTATCTAAATAAGGACGCGCGCGGGCGCGTACACACAGCTGTATCCGACTTATATTGTACTCACAACTTTTCATTGGTCTTCGGAATCCTTCTACACGTTGTCGACAACCGCTTCGAGTTACACCGAGAAGTAAAGTGACGTTTAGGTGATGCTTTCGTTGTTGAAAAATTAAAGAGATATGGGGGGGTGGGGGATAAGCTGTTAGTTGCCAGATAATTGCGACACAGGACTAAAGGAAATAAATAACTGTGTGTAAACGACAAAAATAGTGTTCACAAAAGAGTTGACGAATAATATACCCCGCGACAGAAAAATAAAACTGCACGCGTATTACACGATCATAAATTTAAAAAATGGCACGTGCAGGAGTATCTGCGCTTTGCAGTAATTTAGGTGGACCCTTCTCTTCGTTATCCGATCTTGACGGCGCGCAATGAGGCACGTGCGAAATGCGGCAAGATAGTCATCTCGAGAAGCGAGAGAACTGGTGGCGTTGCTCGAGGTCCAGTTTATCTGGTCGTACTTGGCGGGGAATTCTGACAAATAATATGAAACCAATCACAGTTAGAGTTTCAATTCCTCCAGTTAATTAATTTCCTCGGCTATCGAATAAATATTAAAAGGTGTCCAAGTGAATTCGCATTTTAGCGTGACGTTTGGATTTACTAAGAATTAACGAGTTACTTTAAAGAATTAACTAAATATTTCGAAGGACGTTTCCATAAAAATTCCTCGACTTGTGAATAATATCGCAGTCCAGACGACTTCGTAGAAATCGGTTTGCCAAAAAATAAAATCACTCGTATAAACGCTGTAACATTCAATTTACGAAAAGCGAGATAAATGTGTAATAGGTGTAACGTAATCGCTGGCTGATTATTTTGAAGATACGACGTGCCGGTGATCGGCGTCGTCCGATCGGGGAGAACAGGTTTCACGACGATAACTGACTCGCGATCATTCACGAGTACGCCGATATAAATTAGTAAAGGGGGTGAGTGGCATTTTTCAGGCTTCGTTCCCGAGTAACTGATGTCACGGTCCATTGGCACACGCACACGCGCAGAGGACTGGCACGTACACGCAGCCGCATAAATCTCTGCGAGTCAACGTGCTCGCATAAAAAACCAGTTAGCAATTTCACGGCCAAGCAGTTTCAAAGCGAAAAACAAACCGTGATTCGTGGTCACAACAAATTCGACATGGGCCCGCCAAATTTCGCATGGTGCTCTTTCAATCCGAGTGGCGCAAAGGGCGGCCCAGCTAGCATTGGAAAAAGATGGTTGGTGGAAAAAAAAAAATTGATAACGGATTAATAACCTGGTGTTCGGCGAATGACGTTAATCATTTTCGACGCAAAAAATTGCTGCAAAAGATTGACAGCGCCGAGATAAATTGGGGGAAAGCGGGAGCGCAGAGAGAAAGGTGTAAAGCGCGGTACCATGGATAGAAAAAAAGCGGTCAATTTTCCAAAAACCAGTTTCGAATCGCGTCATCTGTGCCGGGAACGCAGTTTTTCCCGTACGAGTCTCTGAAAAAGCTGGATTAATCGAGTTACCTCGCACTCGCAGTGAACAGTGTAGAGGCACACGATAGCTCGGAAGTGCCGGAAGTTCATTATACCATCAAGTGAAAAATAATATATTCGATATTTACGGCGCTGCGTAACATAGCGGCGATTAAGAGAAACATCGGAAGGATAAGGAAAAGCCGAAACGAAGAGGTGGAGAATATATACACGTGACAGAGAAAGCAGTGCCTTTGGAGTCGAGGCAAATGCACGGGTCCCTCAGCGGGGACCGCGAAGTCAGTGAACACTTTGTCCGCGCGAACAATCGATTTCTCGATCATAACAACGAGTACCGGTTCCAGTCACCGCAGTAACCGTCTCCCGCCACTTAAAAAATCCATATAATAATTCGTCGCGGCTACGGGGCCGAGCGAGGAGGCAGTATAGCTGGTGGGCAAGGGGTGGGAAAGATCGACAAAGAAGAGAAATTTAGGGAGGATTGGCAACGAAGAGGGACGGAGAGACGGGGGCAGGGGGCGGATGCACGAAACCCGGTTGCTCCGTCAGTGGAGTCCCTTTTTTTATGAATATTCGAACACGCGCCAATAAATTCGAATGTGCACGACGGAAGGGTCGCCAGACGTGAAGTGGTAGTCCGTTTGCCGTCGATAGGCTCGCCCGTTGGTCTGGTAGGGCTTTGGCAAAGGGTGATGCACGTGTTACCGTCGCCTGTATGTGTGCGCCGCACGCGTGCGCGTGCTTATATTTGAAGGTAAAGAGGGGCAGGTACCGTGGAGCTCCCTGTTCGCCGAGGAACAACCACCGCCATCGAAAACGGGCTGCTCCCATCGAAGCCACCCCCTGCTGCCGACTCGAGCTTCTTATCCGAGAGAGAGAGAGAGAGAGAGAGAGAGAGAGAGAGAGAGAGAGAGAGAGAGAGAGAGAGAGAGGCCCGCTTCTTCAGCCCCTCTCGTCACATTGGAATTTCGTCCTACCCCGACACCCACTCCCTGCCCCAACAGCTCTTCAACTTATTCAAATTTGCTGCTCTAACGCAGTTGGCGGAAGCGAGAATCTGGGATATGAATGCATGCCACGGGGACTTTCAGTGTCTTATAAAATGACCAACGGAATTCGTCCAGGATTATGTATATAACAATTATTCAAGGGTGTTACTAAAGGTTTCAAAGGTACTGTCTCGAAATTCACCCAAGTTTCGAACTATTCTGCTGTGGTATTGATTCCCAGTGACTCGATGAGTGCCGTGTATTCAATATTATTTAGCGCGACTTGGTGCTTGCATTTCGGGTAGATAAAATGCGTGCTGTTACGCGCGTTGTCGAGTTGACATCTAGCTTTTGCTCAGAGAGTATATTGAATTCTGATACTATATTGTCTCTATTTACCCTTACAATATCCTCATTACTTAATTTCACTCGATCTGAACTAAATCCTGCAGACATTTTCATCTTCCTTTCATCATCAAAAATATGTCTCATACATTTTAGTTCCCTTAAATATGTATTAGCTAGACAAAAACGCATTTTCAAAAAGCTCGACAGCTGTTACCATTTTTCGTATGATCTGTTTTACCTAACCCTAAAACCTGACATACCATTCTTCAGAGACCAATTGGAGACGATTTCAGCTCGATTTTCAGAACAATATGTCGTCACGTCTGCAGCACAACTGTTGTACAAGTCGCTAGAACTGCCTCCTCCTAACGTACGAAAACTTCGTGGGCCCCTATAGGCTTTGGAAAATGGTGGCAAATGGTCAACATCAGTAATAGTAAGCTACCTTGGTTCAGCCAAATTTACCATTTAATCGACCACGCAGAGTCCTGCGCATCTTCCACTAAGAAGAATGAGTTTTTCAAGCTGGTCAGCGAGAACCGTAACTATGATTAATAAGTCCAGAAGTACGACCAACTCTGCGGAGTGAACGCGAAAGAAGAGAGGCGAGATCCATCGGTGGCCAAGTTAGGCTGCCGGGTTGTTGAAATCTTGCACGGTGCGATTGGACCACACGATGCACATGCAGGAATCCTACTCTCGACAAGAATACGAGGGACTAAAAGGCGAGAGAGCTAGAAGAGAAGAGAGCAGAGGGACTCAGGCCTGGTGTATGGAAAGTGAAAGAGACACACACAAGCGTCTCTCGCTGGCTAATGCAGCGCGGTGAAATATTCATCAGTCTGCCTGCCTGCCTCGGTGGCGCGGGCCAACCCACCCTTTATATTTCGTAATTACCCTCCCAGCCCCGTTCTTCCACCTCGAGCTAGCCTCCCCAACCGCCTCTACCATCGTCCATCTCCTCCGTCACTACCTACCACCTTCACCCTGGTCCTCTCTTCGTCATCGTCGTCAAACTCCGCGTCTCCGGGCCCCCAGCAGCCCCATCATCCCCCATCCCACGCCTCCATTCCTTTTGCCACCCCACCACCACTTCACCGTTACTGCTTAGTTTTCTCCTGCACTGAAACCAGCATTTCCAATCTCTGGTCTTCCGTCACCTCCCCGCTAATTTCTGCACCGACAGTATGGACCAACCGTGCCCCCCGTAGCTATGGACTACTAAACTTCGACGACGTTTATGTCCTTTCCTTCCCTATTCTCTTCTTCCTAAGGACTTTTGCCCTGAATCGGGATACTCCGATGAGTCGATGTGTTATATGAAAGTTATAAAAGTTATGGATAACCGGGATGTATAATATGGTGCTTCGTACAGTGCAGTGTACTCTGTTTCTTCTACATCTTAGGAACACGATGATAATTTCTTCCTCGTACTGTCACATGTAATATTCGGTTGAAAACGCTACAGCCACACAATCCTAAAGTATACTGGTCATTAATTCAGAGTAATATGCCCGTGCCTACTATAAGCAACTAACACTCTTACTCGAGGCAAACATTTTGGAAAACAGTAGACGTACTCTGACTCTTAATCATTGAATTGTTTTCCTCTTTCAAATATGGATTGTACAGAAGCTGAAAAACTGTTAAACTGACAAATGGACGATACAAACAATTGAATTACGAATCTGTTACTTCTTCATGTTGTCCCCCAGTTTTCTTAATTTTCAGGCGGATCAAACATCATTTCTTTATAATTATCAGAGAACCTAACGAAGTTGCAACACGAAATATTCGATTCTATCTAGCATCAGACAAACAACGAACAACCTGACCCACTGCAAGTATGTATGTTCGTAACCCCACGACTGCACACCTCGCCAAGATTTCAAAAGCTGGCAGATTTAAATCGGCGAAGGCGTCGGACAAAGGCTTGATGATATCACGCCGGTGAAAGTCGATCGAAACGCCCATACATATCCTGGCCAACGACCAGAGATCTAAATATTTATACGCTAATGCCTATGCGTCGGTTCAAACATCAAAGACAAGGTGGCCCGATGCCTCCTGCATAGTTCGTAAAAATAAATTCCCGTCGGTTCGTGCACGCTACCCCAACGCGTCCTCGTCCTCATCCTCAGCCTCATCCTCATCGCCGTCGTCATCCTCGCATAGTCTGCGTCGTTCTCTCTCATCGGCCGTTGTAGTCGAGGGGTTCGAAAAGCGATGGGGTGCGCTCGGGCCTAAAAACTCAACGTAGGTTCCGCGGCGGGGAACGTCGATACGCAACGTGAAAACACAAGTTGTATGCCCCGAGCAAACACTAGACACCGCACGCTCTGCAGCGGAACCAAGAAGAAGAGAAGCTGAGGAAGCGGAGGAACCGCCGCGGACTCGCCGAGACGTTAAAGCAAACACCGGATCACACGCGCAGTCACACGTTCAGCCCTAGGGTCGTGGCCCGCGTCTGTCTATCCGTAAAAGTCGAGTTTCTTTTACCCAGAAACAGTGGAAAGACTTCGACGCTGCAACAGTAGCCCGCATCCGTGGATCCTAGGCAACGAAAACATTTGTGGAAAGCGCGATAAACGGTGTGCAGGGCAACGAAGGGCTTGCAGAACACGATGGCATCACCTGGCACGTAAATGCGACAAATGGTAACTGGAGTACCTGACGTGTCAAAGGGAACGAGAATGTGGATTTAACTGAACATTGCATTTGTTAGTGATGATAAATAGATTATAGAATCCATTATACTACTAGAACCTACTGTATACACCTACACTTTAAACGATGGCTATAATCTATAGTGATATCGTGATCGATTAACACACACAACCTGAGTAAATAACATATTTTAATGTAAATATTTCTAAAAGTTTCCCTAGGATACCCTAGAATTTTTCAAGAATTTATAAAGTACACAAAACAATTCACAAAATGTGAGTTCATATGTCCTAACTACCTACACGCCTGTAATTGCTACCAAGCGCAGCGCAATTAGTTTCTTAGACCATCACAAGATACGCCTGACATTCTGCCGCGCACCTGCACCTCTCTAAACAATCCATACATAGCACGCTCCGTTACCCAGTGTTTCCTAACATTTCGAACCTCGCCCCACTAGAATTCAGCAATATCGTTGGATGCGAGGTTCGGTGGCTCCCTTTTTGAAACAGGTGGCACTTGTCATTCCCCGAGCAACCTGTCAAAGCTGCCCTCCCGCAAGAGAGGCCCGAATCCGGGCACGGCTGATTAGTCTTGGAAGAGGTTCGAACGCGCCGGAACCTTGGGACCATGCCATGACTGAATCGGGAAATCTCGGATCCCGGCACGCATCGTTGCTTTTTCATACCGACCACACAATGCCGCACCGAGCGAATAAACGAACGAACGAATGAACGAGGCAGCATCGCCTCGTCCCCCGGAGGGGAGACGACTCGTGAAGGGCCAGGCTCGTCTTTTTCGCACGGCTATGTGGTTTATAAATTGCGGGAGTTGTGCACACAATAGTCGCAGAGGGAGGTGGGGAGCAGGGTAACTCTGTTATCGCGGTCCGCTAAGCGGCTGGACAATGTCCTAGCCGGGTGCTCCTCTTTCTTCCGACCAGCTTTCTTCCTTATTCCTCCCCTGATCCTGGCTCGTGGACGTCCAAATATTTGCCCGAAATCTATATCCAGGTTGTTGAGGGTCCCCTCGCTCGTCAAAAGATCGTACGGGCATCTTTATTATTCCGGAATAATCGTGGCTCGCTTCATCAGCTCGGCACCAGGGACTTCGGCATGGTTTGTCTTGCTATTGAACTATATCCGGCGCTTGTTCGGCTCCCGTGTATCTCTCGACATTATCGTCCCGACGTGCACCGAAACTCTGGACCGTGTAAGAGGGTCACGTGTCGGGACTTCTCACCCACGGGACGTCCAGAATTTTACTGCCCTTAGCGGTTACAATCGGTCGAGACCTGTTCTACAAAGAGAGGGTCCATCGAGGGAGAGAAGTAAATTTGTACACGCTGTTGACGATCGCACAGATTTTGTCGCGGATTGCGACGGTTGCTTTTAACTCACTGGCCGACTTCTTCCCGCATTTAACTTTCATAACTGGAGGACGCACAGCTTGTCGCGAGACACTTTCTCCTCTGTGATTGCCGGAGAAAATGTAACACTAGCGCGAGATACAATGGTACGGGGGAACGGACAACGCTAGGCGTATTTACTGATTTATTATAAACGACAGGTCAAAATATTTTGCGACCATTTTTCAAGAAGAACTGGAGGTTGAAGCGGGACTGGCGATCCCACGGAACGAAGGGACTATCTATCCATCATGCCGCGCTAAACTCCGCAAATGTTGGTCATTCGCCCTTGACATGTGGCATTTCGCAAATTGTAGCCTCGCCACGCATGAAATTGACGTCGCTGCCGCATAATCTTGTAGGTGGAGTACGGCGTAGCACGCTGATACGGACCATCAAGTATTCATCGATAGGAACGACAGACACGCGTTTCATTGCCAACGGGAATCTCACAGACAGCAGTGACACGCAAGGAGGAAGCAATCTCGCTATAGATGTTAAGAACATGAAAATCGAGCCTCGGTAAGCCATCGCTGAGAAGTTAAGTCCAAATTAAACCGTATTAAGTAGTAGAAATAGGGCATTAGACTAGATGTGCCATGCTACTTAGGTTAGGGAGTTTTGCTTTTATGTAACTTTTTCATTTGTACTTACAAAACCGGAGTCGCATGCTGCTCTGTATAGTGTTGCAAATGTCACACTTACCTGAAACAATCAAGACAAACAAAAAATTAATATAAAGGTTGATGATTTACACCAGGGTTGACTAACTGGCGACTCACGAGTTACCGGGGGCTCCTCCGCCTTGCGGCCACGCTGAACGGCCCCCTCCATACCTACTAAACATCGCAGTCGAATTCGTCCGTTCCTACACAGACATAAATACATTCGATTGCTACGGCCGGCCACGGCCATACGTTTACATATAATTATAATTAATACGACAATACGAACTGATATATATTTACTTGACCGATATTTACTTTTTATATTTTTCATAACGGAAAACACACTTTCGCATCTGTATGTAGAACCAAACATTGAGGAAATTTTTAAACCCAAATCCACCAATTTCGGATACTTTTCTTCTGATAATAATTTAAAAAACTCCTGTCCATATTCATTTCTGGCGAGTACGAACGGATCTGCTTGCAAATTACACAATTCAACTCGATAATACATTTCTTGGTCTTCGATCTTACATCCTTTTGGATTATGAAAAATTATAAGCTCATTTTTCATTAATGTATCGAAATCTGTAAAGCGCTTTTTAAATTGTTGCTGTATTTTGATCGAAGACCAAGAAATGTATTATCGAGTTGAATTGTGTAATTTGCAAGCAGATCCGTTCGTACTCGCCAGAAATGAATATGGACAGGAGTTTTTTAAATTATTATCAGAAGAAAAGTATCCGAAATTGGTGGATTTGGGTTTAAAAATTTCATCAATGTTTGGTTCTACATACAGATGCGAAAGTGCGTTTTCCGTTATGAAAAATATAAAAAGTAAATATCGGTCAAGATTAGCGGATCATTCATTATCTTCGCTGTTAAGGATAACCATAACAAAAATTGATGTGGATATACCATCCCTTGTCAATAATATGACGCAACCTCAATGTGCACGTTAACATTCACAGAGACGAGTAAAAGTAAGTATATATCAGTTCGTATCGTCGTATTAATTATAATTATATGTAAACGTATGGCCGTGGCCGGCCGTAGCAATCGAATGTATTTATGTCTGTGTAGGGACGGAAGAATTCGACTGCATTCGTCAATGTTTAGTAGGTATGGAGGGGGCCGTTCAGCGTGGCCGCAAGGCGGAGGAGCCCCCGGCAACTCGTGAGTCGCCAGTTAGTCAACCCTGATTTACACTATATCACTTAAAAAACAGAGGAAACTTGCACAATATAATCATGTTAAATACGCAAAACAAATAAAATCCTTTTACCATTTTATACAAAAAGAAAATAATTGTGCGATAATAATGTTACACTGATCTCAATTGATTCCAACTGCATTTCTGCTATGTATCTACTGCACCCACTACTTTTTGTTTTGAATGACAAAATTTGATTACTTATTGTTTACTGCTTACTATATCCACAATTCCCAAAGTTTTACAGATATCGCTGCTTGGCATTCAAAAGATTCTAATTTTGAATTTGTGATCAATATTCGACTATCAGTCGGAGGCAAATATTACTCTACTTTGCTGTAAAATTGACATTTTTTTAGTCAAATCAAACCCTCCCAGCTTAAAAGTGATTGTTTCTAGTTTTATCTCTTAATTACAATACAACTCCGGATATATCCTATAAAATTGATTCTTTTCAATTATAGTTTATATAGAGGTGATAGATAATAGGGTAAGTCAGTGACTTGAAAAATATTCTGTGCGTGGGCATTAATTTGAGAGGTGAAGTTGACCAAGAAGGGAAGATCCCGAACCGGAGATTCAAAAAATTATGAAACTTTGGGGATATGCAGAGGACACACACTACCGCTCATAAGTGTTTAGGCAGTGTTTAATACTTTACATGTATTATTGATACAGAATTATGTTTAACAAAAAACATTACAATAAAATGAAATACTTATCTAAAACGCAGTTCAATTATATAGACACCCATTATATCGGATTAGTTTTACTACCCTCTACCTGAGCTTGGCCGGGTTGTCGCAAACATGATATATGCTTTTATTGAGAGTGCCTAAACACTTATGAATGGTAGTGTATGTATATGTAGATATGTATTATGTAATTTATTTGCTGTGCAAATTCACGCTGATATAATTCGGGAACTGAAAGAGATAGAAAAAGTTTTTAGACAAAAGTTAGTATCTTTTAATTAGGATTTAACAGTTTTTATGATAGACTTCAATTCACTCATGAGATCGGAAAGGATTCGTGTCTTAGTTTTCTTGATACAATAGTTATCAGAACAAACAACAAACTTATTACTAATTGGTATCACAAACCGAGTTGGTCGGGCAGATATATCAACTTCTTTTCTGCTCATCCCATGCAACACAAAATAGGATTGATAAAAGGACTAATAGATCGTGCCATCTTACTTTCTGATCCCGAATTTCGACCAACTAACTTGCTCCTTGTTAAGGACACGTTATTTTTGAGATTTATCATCCGTTATTAGCAGAGAAACATAGAGAAGAGAAAAACAAAAAAATTGGACCTGTTAGTTGGAAAAATACCGTGGTCATACCTTTCATTAATAACATCTCGAATGATATAAAAAGAATTTTAGAAAAGTAGGAATACACACCATCTTTAAACTGCCAATTTATACCAAACAATTGTTTCCTCCAATCAAGGTTAGAATACCTTTGGCTAAGAATTCTAACATTGTCTATTCTATTCCGTGCATGGGTTGTGGACATGCTTACATCGGGCACACATCCAGGCTCCTAGAGAGACGTATTTATGAACACAAAAAGAACATTTTTTCAACCCCCCCCCCCCCCTCCAACACACTGCTTTAACGAAACATTCACTAGAGTTTGATCATAAATTTAACTTTGACAACGTCAAGGTTGTAGATAGGAAGACCAACTGGAATCGGAGAATTCTATTAGAGACATTACATATGATTAAACAACCAAGCGTGAATCTCAGGTATGAAACACCTAAAGTACAGTACTATTACGCTACCTTGCTAAGGAAGTAAGGTATGATGATGTTATCTCTCTGTTAGAATTTTCGTTCTTGGTTCTCTTTTCTTTTCTTGACCATTATTACTTATTACAAAATATGTTGTGTAAATATATTCTCGGACACCTGTGAGTGTTGATTGTTACCACACAGCAATAACTAGTGGTATTTTGGCAATTGTTGTGAGGTTTCTTGAGTTTGCCCCTTGGAACTATTTCATAACAGTTAACGGTTCCCGCTCTTAGCATCGTTTAGTCCGCTTTCGTTTTAACCTCTGGTTGTCCCTGCCTGGTGTCGTATGTTTACCTCGGTCACTCTCCAACCGACTCGGAGTTCGCACGTGTTTTGCGAGCAAAATTTATAAAAGCAAAAGCAGTATCTTTCTTGATTTAATTCTTTCCTTGATAATGGTCACAATACTGACCGAAACGTTGGAAATTTGATTGCACAATAGTTTTTATTTAATCTCTTTTAATTAGGACTATCATTTGGTAATTTACAGTTCGCGAGTTAGGTATAACACGAACTTGGAAAATAGCCGAATTTGCAGGGGTCAATTTCACCCCCTTAGAGTGAGTTTGGGTGCAAAAAAAATGCGTAATACATATTTATATACCCGCTACATATCCCCAAAGTTTCGTAATTTATTGAATTCCCGGGTTGGGGATCTTCCCTTGCAAGTTAAATCCAACGCAGTTAAAGGTATTTTGCAATGGATATTCGTCTAAATCCACGTATCGCTATTACTTCAACCACTTCTAGTTCAAATTATCCCCCTACCGTTTAAACTCATCCTTCTACACCTTTCATCCTGAAAGGATTAGACGTATTGCATCGACTACTCACTGGCAGGCAACCATTAAATTCGCTAAGTCGTGCAAAATGGAACTCTGCGAGAGTTGGTCGGAATCAAGAAGGCCACTCCATTCGAAATCGCTTCTAAACGTTCCCAGGCGAACGTATTACCGCCCCCTCGAACTTGACGCAGTCACAAGTGACGCATCTTCAGAAATATTAACATCCAACAATGGCGTATGGGGTGGTTCTATTCCTCTGTCCGCGAGAGTCACCGATATTGCGAGTATTTACAAAAAAAGAGAAAGCTCTTTGTGAGACAGATTAATAAAACCAGCTCATCCTCGGAGCAAAGCCGACACACGACGTCTCTTCTCTGGCTGCCGTGAATCCGACGGTTTTCGCTGATCTGGCGAAAACCAGATCGTATTGCGAGGTGCTTTTTCCATGACGTCAAGTACCGCACGAAGGACCCCCATTGTAATTCCCGCGGCTCTGCCATTGATCTTCAGATCAGCGATTAAACTTCTGCGCGCTGTTCTTTTGACGTTACTGCGTCCGTTGTAACGCAGTGGCTTTTTACACTAACTGGCCGTATCATTTTTCTACACAATGAACTATTTTCAAGTCAACGCGTTGGTCATCTTAAAAGAAAAGCGAGTACAACTTAAAAGAAAAATGTATCCATTTTCAATCAAGTTCGTCTTTAATTTGGTGCAAGAATCTACCATTCTTTAAGTGAAAAATACTTTTGCATAAAGTACACGTATTCGCTTTAGTCTCTCTCTCAGAAATTAGTAAAAGTTTATAAGTTCTAAATTCGGGGATAACAATTTGTACTGGAATTATTAGTAACTGTTATTAACAGAGAATCACAAAAGTAAAGTAGCAAAAGTTACACCTTAATATAATTGCACGTACGACGTACAAGTTAAAGTTTTTCCAAAAAATGCCCAATTAAAATTATTTAAAAATGTGAGTGCAATTTTTAATTTATGTGCAACTTAATTACAGCGTGCGTCATTTAAACTTTCATTTTATCCGAAACACTGTCGGTAGGTATTTTAATATTCCACGGTACATCTGGCGTAAAATACCTAGGCGTGGACAATTTTCTTCACTTTAATTAATGTACAACAACCCTTAGTACGAGTATTAAAGAAAAAAGAATTCAAAAAGGATTGGTGTCTGCCCGCTTTGAGCTTTCATTCACAGCATAAAAATCTTCAAGGGAATGTCAGAGATGTTCAATCCCACTTTACGAAAAAACGTAGTGCCACCTTAACAATTCATAACTTTAATAAAATGAGGGACGTATCGCCGCGCGAGTATCTACTAACTTTAGCAAATTAGAACATATAAACAGTTGTGAGCCTCCAATTCTTTTTGCATCTCCAATACATAATTCTTTAAAAATTGGCAGTTCAAATCCATTCTTGTTTAAAGAACTGAAGCTCACGAGCAGTTGATTTAAAGAAAAGGAGCGAAATAGTTACTGCTTTAATACAGGGCACTTGTTCGTCCTCTAGTCGAAACCGAGCGAGGAAATTAAAAGACGTTTACCGGAAGACGCCCTCCTAATGTCTTCGGGTAAATCGATTGGTTATTCGCTCAAGTGAAATCGCATCACGACTCGTCATTCAATAAAAACAAGACGGCCGGGGAGCGATAAACCACTTAAGGCCATTCGATATCCCCAGCCCCGAGCGTTGCTTCGAAAGAAAGGGAAAAGAAGGTTGCGGGAAAGGAGCGTGACGATGTACACTTATAGCGATTCCTCAGGAAAACTTGCGCGCGTGCGTGCGTATACATGTTGCACACAAGTAACATGAAAGGGCAGTGATAAGTCAGCACAGTGATTTGTGACCAGGGAGTGTGTCATGATTGCTACACAACGTTGGAAAGCTCTTGTTAAAAGCATTCCGATCACATCAATTTAACCGGAAAATGAACTACACCTTTTAGAATCAACTTAAAGTTTATAATTTCGTGTTTAGCGATAAAAGAAACAGCAGCAACCTTGCATCTATATAGAAGATGTTCAAAAACACACAAAAACGACGCGTTAATATTTTTGAAGCTCAAGCTACCAAATGGATTCTTGCAAATTGTCTTCCTGTAATAAATAACGAAAAACTCATTCGGCGGACTATATTCGCAAGGATATTAGTATACACTACTTAGGGCGGCTCTTATTTACCTACTTACCTGGTGAAATTTTTTTCCTCGATATTTTTGCGAATTTCGATCCTTAATTTTCAGGAAACATTCATGACATATCAAACACTGAAAATATGGAAAACATATTTTTTATCTTTTTGGCATATCTCAGTATATGCTGCGCCTTAAACGTTTAAAAAGTAGTCCCCGAAAATAAAAATTACAATTTTTTCTTCGCCTTCATAAATAAAAACTGCTCGAGAAGGATTTAAACGTTCAAAACTTGGAAAATGAAAATGTTTTTTATTTTTTTTGGACTTTTTTCAAAAACCGTTTTTCGCACGAGAAAAAGTAACACAACATAAAAGATGCCCCTTGTCTGGATCTACAACTTTTGTTTGGCATGTTTTTTTATATAATCAATAACTTGGAAGATATTATATAAAATGGGCTTTGTGAGCAGTTAAATAATTATTTACGTGTTCAAGGGCCCAGGTGCACTTTTTCAAACTTTACACAGTTTTTTTTATTATTATGGGGAATTATGCTGGGGAGTGCTGCGAGTAAAATTCGAAAGTCGAAAATAAGAGCCACCCTAATATACACCCACCACTTGACGTAGGTATTTATCAAAGTCTCCTTTAGAGTTTGTGAAATATTATAAGCACGGGTTTGTTACAAATATTTAGATACCTTTTTATCCAGATTTAATATTTAGCTTAATCCGATTTACATAAAATACCGATGGCATAACACAAAATATTAAAAGTCATTTATCTCAGAACCACATTTCGACAAGATGCGCCCTTTCGTATTAACACGCCCTTTCCAATTAATCATTACTATTAACAGGTTCACACTCAACCTGTGAAACGATTTTATGAATATCTAGACTATGTAAAATTTAAAGAATTACAAGTAATTTTATTGTAAAAGCAATACCAAAATCTCTGTAGATGCCAAGCGAAAAACATTGCTAAACTGCTTCTAATACGTCAGTAGGTAATCTGATAAGTCTTCGCGGAGATGACAAGCAACTTGCGAAAAAAAAATGGAGACGGACGAAAGGGTTGAAGTTTTAAAACGTCAGCATATACGTTTATAAACGTGATCCACTTATCTAAATTAGTTCTTCTTGGGAAGCATTTGAAGCCTCGTGAAAACTTCATCGTATTCAAGAATCGTAAACAGACTCCATCCTATCACGGGCACTGTTTACAAGGCGCTTGTTTGGTGATATTTTCCATATTTCCTACAAGACGCGAGTAGCGAAACGATAATGATCCCAGCGCGATATCAAGTTCCCTCCAGGGCTAGTAGTCGCTGGCTGTTTTATTTTCTGCTCTAGGTTGCGCGTCCACCGTCTAGTTTCCACCGAGACGACGATGACATTCACGACCACGTTTTCTATCCGCCTCCTTCTCTCTATTTCCGTCGTTTCGTTAGCCGTTCTACAAGCCCCACGAATGCTCCACGCACACGCGTTTCAGGCCCACCGGCTGCCGCATGCACAAACAGGAATAATAAGACGGTGGGTAGGTAGGTGAGCCATTAAATATGCATCTCGCGTCATTTGGGGGACGCGGGTCATTATTCCATCCGCTGTCTGTCGTGCTGCTAACTTAAGTCCGTCCGCAACGCAACCGTTCGTTCGTTTGATCGAACAATGTGCCTTTCCGCGAATGAGCCAGCGAGCAGAACGAGACCGAAGAAGCGTTGTCATTTAATGACTTAACGGAATGCTAACAGGGCAGTGTTTTGTAGCCGTCGAGACCCTTGAATGAGGGGAACTGGATCTATTAAAAATTAAAACATCTAACACGGGTGACGATCCCTTGTGTCTCCTACATCGGTATAGCGAGGTTTCCAGATAAACCTACTTAGCAAAATAAAGCATTTTTATGAAATGAAGATTACCAGGGCAACTATAGCAATTGCAACATAAGGGGCCATCCGTTAAGGGTAATTTCGGCGATTTCTTATCCCCTCCTTCCCCGAGTATGAGAATTTGTAAGATTTATATTCCCACCCTCTTCCCCTCCCTTACGTAATATTTTTTACATTGCACTTTTTCAGGTATTAAAATTGTTTTAAAGATTTATGTAATTCATGTAACTCGGTTTCGTGTATGCGATGAAACATGTTTTCTTAAGCTACTCATATTGAAAATTAAGTTAAAAAATATTATGTAAGACGCCCCCCCCCCCCCAAGCCTTGCATAATTTAAGGATTTTATACTCCTAGGGGCACAAAAAATAGTTTATGATGGAACGTTACTGTATGTGAAGATTTTTGCAGTGATAAAGGAACTCGATCCTCTTATACGCGAGTTCATTGATGTCTTACTAGCCTTACGACTCGGCTTTGCCCGAAATTTAAATTCTGATTTTATAATTTTTTTTGTGAAAATAGTCACATTCATCTGAATTATTTAGGCGTAATGAGTTGGAACATATTTCGTGACCCCAGAGTTTACGTTCAAAAATTTTTAGGCAACAGACAAACACACAAACACTTTCTGCTGTATATATTAAGATTTATAAATTGATTTCACTACATTCCTGAAACACTTTCTCTATTTTCTGTCTGTTAAAGGGGCTAGGCAGTCCGATTTGGTAAAAATGGCACTGTTGGGGGGAATTAATTACAAGGAAACGAATACAAATTGTGACGAGTATGTACTTTTGGGTAATGTTTATCAATACTATGAACTGTAAAAAAATGATATATTATACAAATTATAAATTATATATACATATAAAATATATAATTTTTTTACAGTATATATGACGGTGCTACAGTTCTTTTGTGGTTTTGCGGTGATTGCAAAAAACCAAGGTTCGGATCAACTTAAAATTTTTACAGCATGTTCAAAATATATTCCTCTCTGCACTGAACCTGAACATGAAAGTGAAAAACTCCAGTTTTCGGAATAAAAAAATAAATATCTGGGCACCCCGAAAATCGACATTTACCGTAAAAGTTGCCTTCTCCTAATTTAATAATTTTGGTTCTACTATTTTTACAGAGGTTTAAGGCGATATTACAAGTTCTAGGAGTCAATATTAGTACAAAACCAAAGATACTTTTTCTAAAACACTGTATAATCAACGTCGTGTGGTGCCATTTGTAAAATAGATCCGTATAAAAAACAATATTTTTTTACTCTACGTGATAGTAATAAACATTGTATAAAAGGAAAAGTCTGTGGTTGCTTTCATCTCCTTAATTTAGTCCCCTTAATTCAAAGGAACAGAAATGATAACTGTCTTCCTTTTCCTAATACATTAATATATTTCCGTTCAGGATGTAAAGAGTTTCAAAGAAATGCAAATGCTGCAACTCAGTTATTACTACAATAATTAAGCCCACAAAAGCGTTGTAAAAAAAGATCACATTACAGTTTAAGCATTAGGTTTCCAAAATTAAATTTCAAAATCAACTTCCATCATCCCATTTCCGTAAAGTTCAATAATCAGATTCGTCTCAACTTACAATCTAACAGCTGCTATGCAATCCGACATACGTTTTTGCAAACCGATATAAGCGAACCAGTTACCAGCGAAATTTGCTTCGATCAGCTCCTCCCCGAGCGAAGGGCGGTACTTACCCAAGGAAAATGAAGCGATTTCCCGAGTCTCGCGGAAGCATCCCAAAGTGCACCACCATAATCTGAACGGTAACGCGGCCAGAGAAATAAGAAAATCAAACAACGCGCGAGAGAAAAGCCTTTCGCGTCTCTCGTTACCCTGCGCGGAGTGGAAAAAAAATCTCTGAAAGCCGACCACCGGGAAAAATCCCAGATTCCTCGGTAATCGCGGTGATTTATTCCCGAAACGAAGGGAAGGGGAAACGCCGACTCGCTCGTTCCGGTCGATAGACCGGGGTGCTCGTCTCGGCTATTCGAATGAAATGATGCGCAGGTAAGGGGGCCTGCGTTTCTCGATCCGTGCGATTCGAGAACGAGAGCGCTCGCCCCGGCTAAGCATTCGTCTCCGGTTCTCGCATCCTCCCGGTGTTCGAGCAGTGCTCGAGAACGCGGGCGGACATTTTTCAAGCCGGCTCCTGGTCGCCTGCGCGAAAAACCTGATATGTCCGGGGAGAGTGGAAGGCTGCTTGAAACCGGAGGGAAAATCGTCGCGAAGCGCAGCGTCGTAATAATCTCAGACAGAGCGGTGGAGAGAAACGGGAGCCGATCATTAAATTGTTCCGGCCCCGGTTAACACTAGGAAGAGGCGTAGAGGCATACCAGCATAAAGGCCTCCGGCTCGATGTGGGAGGCACACTTCCCGCCATTGGTCAATTAACAAGTGCATTAGAAAATAATGAGGCTTCTCGTATCGCGGGGCACGGTCACCTCTAACCTTGTACCCACGTACGAACATCTTTGTGCGTGAGCGAGCCTCCGTGCGTTCGGGCGCGTCACGGCGAGCGCAGGCCTTCTGTGCACGAACCGTATCGTTATAGATGTGTACACGATTCGATTTGCAGCGACGATTCGCGTACGCTAACAGATATCTATACGCGAAGCGTACTGTAAGCGTGTAGAAGTTGAAGTGTAGCAACTTCGGTTAAGATACCTGGAGCGAAGAAGGCGAAAAAGGTTTTGAGTTCATCTTCATATTTAAATAAATATTAATAGGAGAGTGTTTTATGTTCCTGGAGAATTGGCAGACAGGGATTGAAAATTTCGAACGTTTTATAGCAGGTACGAGCAACAATGTATTTTAGAAACTCATTGAAATTGTAGATCCACTTATATAAAAAGAATGTACCAGTATGTGTGAGTCTGTAAGTGGGAAAGAAGGAATTATAGGAACGCTGAGGTAATTGGAATATTTAGATGAGTGATTTTATGTATAGCTGTTTCTCCACCGTTTGGTCGCAAAGCATAGAAAAATATACAAAACAAATCTAGTACTTATTATACGGACAGTGTCTCAGTAGACGGCATCGGCAAGCTTGCATGATGACACGAATACGTTGCTGCTTTACAGCGTTCCCGGGAAGTGGGTTCGTAAGTGTTCCCCCTCCACTGCGAATAGTTTGCAGGAACCCACTTCCCGGCAACGCTGCTATCGAACTACCAAACCAGTCAAAATGACCGGTTTTAAATTTCCATTTAAAATTACTCTTTATGACTTTGCGTTTCAGAATTTTTATATGGTTTTTATTTCAATATCTGAAGTATTAAATTTATCAATTTGTCTTCCCCCCTCCCCCATCCTTTTCAAATTCACATATTATATACTATACCCAGATATACCAACCAGTCATTTTGACATTTTATTTTTTCGTTAGATAGAATGTCAGCAAATACGACACAAAATTCGAATAAACGTAAATGATGTCAAATTGGATATTGCAGAAATAATAAATCCCTTAATATTTGCGAGTGGTGCAAGAAATATGTTTGCGGGAAGTGTAAATATCTACAAAAATATCTGCAAAATAATTCGCAGCCCTGTACCGCGGGGCGGAGGATACGTTTGGCGTGGCTGGAAGAATGTACGCTAGTAGCGATGGCAATACATCGTGACGTAAACGGATGAAAAGTTTCATAATGATGTAAGCCGAGGGGACCCAGCTCACACGTTGAATCATTATGAGGGTAGAAAAGTTCGTCCAATGTCCGCCCTCGGCGCGGAATAGCTTGAAAGTGCGCAACGAAGGAAGACTGCGGGAGGAAGAGGGACGACGAGGTAGGAAGGGGAAGGAAGCGGAGATCCTTCCACGCATTTTCATCCATTTCTACCGACTTGTTATTGCTCGAGAAACGTACCTAAATAGCGGAGCTAGTAGTTTAATCACGAGACACTCCCTGCGGCGGTGGATGCGGAATCAGTGTTTTTTGTTCTTGTGAGTATCCGAGTACCTACTTGAGACTTAACGGTATACCGTCAGGAAAACCTTGCACTTTGCTATAATCTTCTTTCCCGGATTGATGAGCAATAAGATTAACTTTTTTGGTAAATTTCTCTACTAAAAAATCGAAGTTCTCTAACATGAATAATAATGCAAGGAACAGTTCCGATATTCAGCGAGAACATAATTTTAAATTTACTGTCGTGGCAACTCTGACTTTAAATCATTACATCTGTGATTTCTCAGATACAGTAAAGCTTCACTAGTCCGCTTGTTAAATTTAAGGGAAAGGTTTTTCTTGTGATCTTTTTACACTCTAGGCTTTTCTAAGAAAAGCTGTTGCAGGTGTCGAAGGTGTTGTCGCGTAGATATTCTATACAGAGCAACAAAAGTATTGAGTCTCCAAATTTTTATTCTGAAAACAACGCGAGCTTAGGAATTACTTTGTACTTTGGCGCGAAGAGACTTTTTGCTCCCTCACCAGTCGAGCCTGCGATGTATCAAACGCTAATCCAAATTTTCTATTAGATCTTCATGACGGTATTACCAACAGGTCGGCGAGATTTTCCAGATGAAAATGAGTCGAAATTCAACATCGCTCGCATTGTACTGATACTCTCATGAGGATCTAACACAAGAGATAAAAATTTAAATTCTCTTTATTAGAAAGCTCGTCCCAGGTGCGATTACTGGGCGATTGCAGGTGGATGAAGCTGACGCACAAAGCGAACTCAGAGGTCGACTTGTTTTCAAACCAAACATTCGGAGACTTCCGGACAATACTTTCGATGCTTTCCAGAAAATATCGACCTGAAAACACGCCAAAGCCGTCCATGCAGGACGGAGATCCCACAATGTAAAAACACGCTACGCAACTCAAAATATTGAAGTAAAAAAAAAATAGATTTATCACAGAAGTTCAAGCGATTAAACCATTTCCGTCACTTTTTATGAACAGGTGACCCGCCTGTGTATCAATAAATACATAACAAATAATTCTCCCCTGTATGAATAAAATATCCATAGAAAATTCTGCAGCCATTCATTTTCAATACTCCACACAAATATTTTTACATTATCATAAATAAATTCGTGGCAAACAATTTTTCCTCGCTCGAAGGAACCGTTATCTTCAGTCGCTTTTATCTTTGCAAATAACGAGCAGGGAATTGCGAGTCCCGTTTCAGAAGAACGGATTGCAACGAAAATATAAGAACTTGCGAGCACTCAATTACCCCGAATTTCCATCAATACCTTTATTAATAACGCAGTAAGAAAATACTCAACAAGCTAAAAGCACGTTACTCAAATTAACTGTCTCACTGGTGTGTTTTTAAGCCGAGATAATCCTCCGAAAGCATAAAAAGTATTACCATTCCTGCACCCTGAATATTCGCTTTATGTACCTGCATACTTTCTTCGCCCAGCTCGGTGACTTTTAGATCAATTTAAATCCACCAACTTCGAACGCAGATACAATACTCACAATCCTTCCCCACGGAAGGTCTGCCAGGCTTGGGATGATATTTCAGTCGCCTTGCTGACAATCAATGGGTTAAGAAACAATTTCCACACAAAGTTTCATCGAACTCGAACTGCAAGTAGCCGCACGAGCAGGAAAAACACGACGCCTGCCGCAGAACCCAATATCAAGTTAAGGCGTATCATTACGGCGGAACCCGTGCGCTCAATGCTGAGAGCATCGTTTGCTTTTTTCCTCTCTGCCCCCCTCTCTCTCCCTCTATCTTTGCCGAACGGAAACCGAGAAGCAGCCGCGTAATTCGATTTTCTTTCCGTTCGACGCCGGATTACGCTGAGATCGCGGTCGTGTCACGAGCGTGCGTGCATGCGCGCGCGTAAAACCGGTACACGCTCGCTGGCCGTATAATCTGCTGCTTTTCTTTCAGCCGGTGGCGAGCGGACTCTCTTCCACTTCCTCGACGCGGACCCGAGCTAGATCCGCCGTGAGAATTTTAAGACGCACCTTTAGGAGAAGTTCGACTTTTTCCCGAGACTCCTGTTTCTCGGATCAGCGCGCGCTCTCGCTCCTCGAGGTGCATGTTAATGCAATCGGCCGATGATCGGGAATCGCGTCGAGCATTTCATGCCGCGCATTAACGATGTTTGTGATAAATAACGAGGAATGCGACGTAATCGGCCGCCAACCAGTTTTAGCGTAAGCATCCGTGACACCTGCATATACTTTCAGACGGTTCACTCTTTTCAAAACGATCCCGTTCTACCTGTTTAGCGCGATTGTTTAACCGTAAAGGAGTTAATCTTCTGCATCACCAGTCGCTAATTAATAACGTGGATGAATGTAATGTGAGAAGTATCTACACGGTACGAACAGCAAGGTGCGATTCCATTGAGGCAACACTCAAGGCAACATGTTGCATGCAACCCGTGGAACGGGTGACGTGTTGCTTACGAAAAACAGATGCAACGATCTCGCATGTTGCTCGTTGTCAAAAAAATGCCTCAGTGGAATCCCACCTTTATGAAACTGGTGTGAGTAGTCGTTAAGGTGAAATTTGACGGCACGTGGATCGGCGAGCTTGGCACGAGACTCGCCGAGCCTACGCGCCGTGCGAACGCTTATGGCTCGCCGACTCGAGAGGCTTGGCGATCCTCGGCGAGCCGAGGCGGCTCGCCGATCCGTGTGTCGTGAGAACGCTCATCGCTCGCCGACTCGCGAGCCTGGGCGAGCCCGGGCGAGCCAAGCCGACACGCCGATCCATGCGTCGTGAGAACGCTCATGGATCGTCGATTCGCAAGCCTTGGCAATCCTCGGCTCGCCGATCCACGTGCCGTCAGATTTCACCTTTACGCTCCTCACACAATTTATATTAGGAATATGCGAGCATTTGGAGTTTACGAGCTGAGCTAAACTCGGCAAGCAAAAAATAATTATAAATAAGTAGAAATAACATTAAAAATAATAAATGAGTAAATACTTTTAAAGTACATAGGGTAACTCCGGGAGACGCGGTCGGACCGGAGAGTTGGTCGAGTCGCTATATTTCAGACTCTATACGTAAAAACGCGTTAAAGTGCAGCCCGATTACTTCTCTATAAGCCAAACGATTGAACGAATAGCGTCACTTCGGTTCCTTCTGTATTTTTCTAGATTTACAGGCTATAAAAGGTAAACTAAGGTTACATTTAACCTCTTTTGTCAAACAACGGTGTACAAAATCGTATTTAAAATATAGTTCTAAGTTTATTTTCGTTTAATGTTTGGGAATAATAACATAGTAGAGATATCGAGGGACAATGCAGCCAAAGTATTTAACGATATTAACTCTTCCTCTCAAAACTAACGAGAAGACCATTTCTCGCTGCAGAAAGGAGAGATGGTCGAGTTGTGATTTTTTTATTATTTTTATTTATATTTTTATTTTTTATCATTATTTTATTATTATTATTGTTTATTTATTTTATTTATTCACTTTTGTATTCATTTGCCTTGCTAATTGCCAGTAGGTAGTTCCCTTTATCTTTGATGTGTTCGTTACTTGTTTAGCGTAAACAAATTAAATATCAATGAATCTGTAGTTGTATTCACTCATAAATAACTTTGCTTTCTTCTTTGTTATTTTTCCATGAATAATTATATGAGTGGACTCTGCTAACGACGAAAACCATTTTTCCCGGCACCTCGGGGGAGGTGGTCAGATGCCATGACTTCAGTTTTCAACTCGATTTACAGTAAATATTGTCTTAAAGCAAATATCGACCAGTTTTTCTGAATCAGCATAAAATTCTGAACATATTAGGTTTGTTCTCATAAAATAAGTAATATCTATATTAGTTTTAATAGCCATTTTATATTAGGTCGACCGCGTCTCCTGGATTTACCCTATACGTAGGTACAGGAAAAAATAATGACAAAAATAATTTTGCTTAGATAGATTCGCATTTTAAACCACTGTGTGTCGAGTCGCACGTGTCGTTCGGGCGATGTGTCATAAATGTTACAAAAATTCAAGTTCTTTTATCCATCCGAAAATCGCACCTATTAATGGTTTTCTGATGTTCTCCTGATCAAAAGACACCAAATACGTGCCATGTAAATCGTAAGTACTATTTTTAAAGACATTGGCCTCAAGTTCTACAAATTAACATTATATGTAATCTCAATTCGTTATCATTATAGGCCGAATTATGTTGTGTTTCGGCTTCTCTTCGCCGGGAAAACCAGAGGGAATGAAAATGATTAAAATTCCAATTTTTACTACTGGACAATACTACAAGTCACAGTCAACTCGAATAACCACGCTACCGAAAATTATTCGAGGTCTGGGAATAAACTTTCGAATAAAAATACAGATATGAATGAAAGGTTTTTTCGACGTTACAGATGAATCTCTCTTTGAATAAAAAGATTCTCTTTATTCGTCAGATACATTCTTACCGAATAAACTTATTTATTTGTTGGTCATTGATAAAGATAACTAGGATTATTAGAGCCTCGAATAACGATTAATTCTTTTATCTTTTATTTGTTATTCAAAATTTTTATTCAGGTAAAGGTTTTGCGCAAGTCTAGAGTTAAGGCGTCTTTGCTAATTTTCATTTACAGATCCTCAAATAACTATGGGAATTTGAGATAATCTCGCTATCGTTCTGAATTGCAGGTCGTTCGCCCTAGGTTGCCTGTCACGGCTTAACGCGCCAAAAACGGGAATCGGACTGCTTCTTTCATAAATTTAAAGCACGATTCTAAACAATTCCAAGAACTTGTTGGGACGGAGAGGCACAATATATTCCTTGTGTCAACTTTTAAACGATACTGAAGATAATAAGTATTCCTTCTAAAACTAAAATAAAGAACGAATAATTACATGAAATTGTAATTATAATTCCAACTACGCATGAACATCTACGGATTACCAAAATGGAGTTTCAAGAATATAAAACGAAAATTCTCCTGCAAATTTGGAGCCCTAAATTTTTATTCAACATTCGTCTCCTTGCAGTCTCTACTTGAAACACAATCGATGTTACGCGTACGTGGCTCGCGAATGCAAACTTATTACTTTGCTGGATGCAATTAATTCCACAGCGATGTAGTCGTGTTATGAAGTCGCATTTTCACATGCCCGCTTTGTGCCGCGACAGCGCGGGTTTCAGTTTGATAAAATGCGCCACACATTCGTGCATACGCGTAATTGCATTAGGAAGCGTGCTGGCGTATTATTTTCATCGGGTTGGTATTAATCTAGCATAAAATAAACCCGATGCCCGGCGAAAAATTCGAAAAGCTGCGAGTACAAATATCGCTCGGGGCGCTGACCAAGTGATTCTGCGCATTCCGCGCAAACGAGCGTGCGGGGGTAAAAGATGTCTCGCAGCAAGGACCACCCATCTGTCCCCTGGCCAGGCCGAATTGTGTGCCAGCGGAGCGTGGAACAAAAATAGGGGCACCCGTCGAAATAATTATACGCCATGATCACGATCTTCGAAGTCGGATGAAAGACGATTAGCGTGCGTACGCCAGAACTGCTTTGCCTCTGCGCTCGTAGATAGGCGACCGATCGTTATTAATATTCTACGAACACCGCTCCCCAGGGCCATTCCTTCGCGTCCCCGTGCCACTACGCAACCGAGTATTCCCCGGCTGCTTCTTTCGCAACGTTACAAATTCCACGTAGGATACTTCGACGATTTCCAGAAAAGCCACGGTGGCTCGCAGCCTCGACCAATCCGGTCTTCTTCTCCGTTCTGTTTCGCCCACGATCGAGGAAGTCGATAACCGCGCCGTAAATCTCTTCTGTTGCCGTTCCGTCGCTGTAATCGAATCAGCCTCCACCGTTCTCCTCAATTTCGGTCATTTACATGCTTGGAATTCGAGTCCGCGAAAATAAAACGTGCTGTAAAATATTGATTAAGAACACCTAGTACGCGGTTCGTGGTCATTCGTTTCGATGCCAGAAATCACGATTGGTGGAAGAGTACCTATCGTTGTACACTGGAATTGCTAGTTTGTGAAATTGTTGTTTATCTGAGTGAGTCTGTTAGAAAGTATTCCAGGCCTAATAAAGACATTTTATAAACTTCACTTCTACCTGTAATATTCAGAACACTTCAGAGATGTCCATAAATTTTCTGAAGATTTCCAAAAGATGTCTTGTATACATTCAATATTAAAAATCAGTAAATCTTTGGAACGTCTTAATTAGGTAATTTCATAACACTTTAGTCTACTGCAGCTCTTTAAAAGATGTTTAGAAGACGATAGTTAAGATGATATCGACGCGCGTTACGAAGAGTAACACGTTTCATTTTTTTCTTACGGACAACTGCATGTAGAAAAAATGAAACGTGCTACTTTTCGTAACGCGCGTCGATATGTATATCTTGTCTAAGCGTATTGTAGATATTTCACGAATTAACAGTTCGTTGGCACTCTGGGTGTGAGCCACCTATAAGCTGATTTTGACGCTCTACAAATTTTCCATTGCGTAGATTCTACGCAGAATATCGTGGATATTCGTGGAATATCTCTATTTTTTCAATTACCGAAATAGCCTAGCTTCTAGGTATATGCAAAATAAATACTTTCTTTCCAAAGCCGACTTACAAACTATTTCTTCTCTCAAAATATTATATCTGAACAACAACTCTGAAAGATTTTTAGCTTCTAATATTGAAATTTGTAAATGTTACAATTTTTTTAAAAGTTTCTTCGTTTTTTTCTCGACATATGGGAACCTAGAATTTTTTACAAAAACTGTGATAAAATTCCAATTAAAAAACTATTGAAATACATTTTAGAGACCTTGAAAGTGATCCATGATTTTTTTCGTAACGATTAGATTCTTTAGATGAGAATGGCAGTCGTTCAAAAATTTCTCTGGGCGTGAGCCACCCAGTATGTCAAAGTTCATTGAAAAAAGAGGTGTGTCAAGGAAGGGTTAATATAGAATATTTTTGAGATTTCGATTAGGTGCACCTAAAATAACACCAATTTTGATAAAAACATATTTTACTCGCCTACTGTTACAACTGCACACTTCGATAAAAATATTTAAAAAATGTCTAGGTAAGGTATTGATCTCCCTGTCAGAAGTTCTCTTTTTCATAGCCCAAGCTTGTATTAGACGTTTTTCTGCCCGCTACATATTTTATTATGCATTTGTTGCTATTTTGGAGTGGGTTAAACAAAACTTTCTAAGCTCGGTTGACCAGCTCGTATGCCTTGGATGCCTGCAACAAAGTCAAGACCCTCTTCAAGATTCTTGTCCTCTGGATATGGGGGTTCCCCCAGCAATCGACATTAACAATAAAAAAATAAAGAAGCGCAAATTGATTTGATTGGTAGTCGAAGAGCAACAAATGAGAATATTCTAGGAGAGATGATAATGTTTTATGTTATTTACAAGCTTCACATGTTTCAATAAACATATCGATAGGTAAATATTTCGAATATTCGAAGGAATTTATAACGAAGAAATATGATTCAAAATATTTATTTATAATATTAATTAATAACTGTAAGATGATAAAATATTAAATACATTGCAAGCCTTCATACTTCTAAGCTTGCACCATGCACCTATACGAATGGACGCAATGGAAATAATATATGTGAAAGAAAAAGCTACAATGTTAAATAGTCCCACCGATATAACTATATTCGAAAATTTTTAGAAGTGTGTTTAAGACGCCTGAAAGACGTAATTTTTTAACATCTTCAAGAAGTTCTGTCTTGTACATCTTTAAGACCTCCAGATTTGTTGTAAGCCGATCTAACGTAAAACACGTGTAAGATGAACGGGCTTAAGACATCGTGCGCTATCTGCAATTTCTCTTCACGTTTCTGTCGGGAAAAAGACGTGTAGAATAAGACGAGTTCGACTACGTTGTATGTTATGGGATTGTATTGACTATTGAATGACTTTTAAGTAAAGTATGTTTCAAATTAAATTCAATTGTGATGCACAGTTTTGCCGCCTCTGTCTCCCAAACTTTATAGGAAATACACTTTATTTTCAAATATTCGGAATGCATAATTCCAAATACGGTGCTGTAGAGTTTCTAAAGGTGTTAGGAGCTTACCTTCAACCCCGTATTCCTATGACTAATAAAAGACACTAATCGCTCCAGCAGTAAAAGAATGAAACAGAAAATTATATTCTTCTCATGTTGCAAAATGCTTTCATTTATAACATGGCTTTAATTTACATATACAATTTTGTGCCTAACTTGAAATACACAATTCTATCATTATTAGTGGTGAAATCTATTTAAGTAATTTTCATTTGCAGAGTTTCTAAATAATACAGCGCATGAAAATCCAAGATATGCCTCACCGTCCCTCTAATTCCAACGAAACTCCCACTAGAATCTTCGAACACGATATAAAAAGCAAAGAAAATGGCGAGACAAACGAAGCGTCACCTATGGAACAGCAATATTTGGCCGCCCGTGTCCGCGTCTTTGACGAACTTGACTCCTCTCCGTGCCTCTGACAAACTGAACCGCTGAAAGATCAGATTCCGTGTTAAAAGGCGCCTGTTGGCGAAAAAACGGATTTTAAACGCGTGAAAACCTACCGATCAATCGAATTTACCGAGAGCTAAAAGGCGACAAAGATTCCTGGCGCAGGGGCAAACAGCCGGCCGAATTCCTAAACGAGTCGCTCGATGCGCTCAATCCCTGATCTCGCGCTATTATGAGCTCGTCGACCGGGTTCTGGAGCGCGTTAGTGATTCCCGTTTGCCCCTGTGCTAGCGTTCTTTTTTTTCGCTCAACACTGAAGGCAGCATCGATCAACCCCAGAGGACAGGTTGCTTCGACGACCAAGAGCCCCGAACACAGCGATCGTATATGTACAATGGCTCGGAGAGATCCGTGAATAACGAATCGTTCCCCATCAAAAATTCCGTTTGTGCACCACCGCTGCTCTACGCCTCTGCACGAATTCTCTTCCCTGGGTTTCCCTGTCGCATCCCTTTCCCTGAACACACCAGTTCTCTCCTCGCAGTCCTATCCCGACGAGTTAGCATTCCCACTCACCTCTGTCCTAGAACACGTACCAATCGAAACCGCGGGAAATCTTGGACGATCATTGCAGTTTCTTCCTTTTAACTCAATGATTTTTCATCTCCGGCACGATTGTATCACTGCAATATTTCCCACTTAATTATCTTGTTACTAAAAAACGTCACTTTTACGTCGGGCAGCTACTCTATCAAGAATTTTTTGAATCACACGGGAATTACGATTTCGAAAATGGTGGCGTCCACTAAGTTAACTCTTCGAGACTCTTTATTTGCATTATAGTTAATAGTACTCGCATTTTATCCTTTGTAGGGGTAGCGCTTTTAAAATTAACCGTCGTTAATTTTTCGCCCATGTCCACTGACTCAATTTACTGGCTTTATTTCGATAAAATTCCAACATTCTTCATTGCAAAATTTACGTTCTTTTTTAAACAATGGAATGGAATTACAAGCTAGTATCGGAAATGCAAAAAGTGAAACCGTGGCGACGGTCAATTTTGCATGAACCAACAACGAGTAAAAGGGTATTTCTAATGACAAGCTTCGCTTTTAGCGGATTAAGTGCGGTGAGAAACTTCGCTCCAACTGAAATGAAGTTCTTGTTTCAGATTTCGACACTGTATTTTCGCGCCAACAAGCAAGTTGACTTTCACACTGCAGATTATAAATATACATAGGATCCCACAATCCACTAATTGTACTGCCACCTCCGCAACAGCTAAATTTCGTTTCGAAAATGTTTACGGTGTTTTTTTAAAAAAGAACGAGGCTACGTGACTTCCCGGAGGCTTACGTCGTCGCCTCGACAAAAGAAACAAGTGAATACCCGCTACTTTAGCTGCAAGAGAGTAATCAAGCTTGTAAAGTCGGAACAAAAGGGTCTCCAACGTGTGATATTTATCGCGACATGAAAGACGAAGACATCAGAAGCTAATCGACAATCGCAGCTAATTAAAACCTCGCAAGAAAAATCGTCACGTAAATCCAATCAAAAGATCGCTAGAAGGGTGGACGGCGGGGGTGTTGGGGGTCGAGAGCGAGGCATAATACAGCGCGAAATTACACAGCGCGATTGACAGGCCGTGCGAACGTGGCGAAGGAAAAAGCTGAGGAAGAAGCGGAACAGGAGGTGGGACAGAAATTACTCGTCACCGTTGGTGGCGGCTCGAAAAAGACAGAGCGCTCGCGGAATTAAAGGTGAACGACGGAGGTGTGCCTATGTATGTTTAATCGCGATCGAGTATTCCGTTTGGAGGGCACGCCAGGGCCCCCCTCGCGGACAAGGGATGGAAGGAGGAGGGAAAGGCAGTCGAGGGCGGCGCACGAGGCCCTCGGCGTGTCCTGCGAGCTCGATATGTAATTTTCCCTCTTCCACCCTTATCTCTCCATTCGTCCCTGCGCCTCGGCGTCCCTGTAAAACGTCGTCCACACCCCTCGCTGGCAAGGGTACGTGTTTATGCGCGGAGGGCAGCTACAGGAATGACGAGGAACTTGGTAAATCGTAGCGCTACCTAAATGGTGTCGCTTAACGCGAATTACTCGACCAATGTAAGATTAAATCAATCGGAGGGTAAACGGAAATTCGTTAGCAATCGTTGGGGGTTTAGATCATTCGTGCACCATTACTTGATACAACACATTGTCTACTGAAGAGGCAACGTACACCTAGGACTAGAAAAAGCAGGGTGGACTTTGACAATTTTCTTTTCATTGAAAATATTTTTCAATTTGAGAATCTTTATATGCATCTTAAAACGCATACTTTAACCGTTTTAGTGCCACGCAGCGCGATCGCGCTGTTCGCGTACTGTGGTGAACCGTGTCGCTTTTTTTGGTCACGATCGTCAATTCGATTACGCTCGGGTCAGAATGTATCTTGTCGCGAGTCTGTCAGAGTTTCCTCTCGTAATTACAAATTTTCTTTCAAATAATCGTAAACAACCTGCATAATTAGCTGTCTTTCTTTAACACATTGAGTCCCAAGGTTTATTTTTAACAAAAGCGCTATCGCGCTTCATGGCACAATCCGACACGGATTTTTAAAAACCCCTGGCACTAAAACGGTTAATGTAACAATTGTGTAAATTTAATTTGAGAACTAGGAAGATTGAATATGTAATAGCAATTTCCTTTAGGCAGTTTTTTCAGAACAGTTTAAAATGCATAAAAGAATCTAGTTTTTGTCGAAACCGATTTTTAAAATATCAATTTTTCGTAAAATAGCGGCCATTTGAACAAAGGTGTGTGAGTTTGCAGTAAAAAATCATCCTTTTTAATTGATGGAAAATTAACTGTGACGTTTAACAAAAATTCTACTGCAAAAACTAAATAATTCTATCAAAAACCTCTGTTCCAAGTTTCAACTGAATCGGTCCACCAGTTCACGAGAAATATTGGTTCCCATTTTTAAAATACCATTTTGAGAAAAACTCCAGTACATATTTAATCTTCTGAAGTTTCGAATTAAATTTACACAATTGTTACATCAAAGTATGTATTTTAAGATGCACAAAAAATTTTTAAATTAAGAAATATTTTCAGAGAAAAAAATTGTCAAAGTTCAGCCTGGTTTTTCTACTCTTAGGTGTATGCTTCTCTTAAAAATATTAAGCAAACTAAAACAGGTATTATACAATAAAAAAAACGTATCAATTATTAATGCACTTGAAGCATTTAATCATTACCGCGTGCGCAGTTTTGAATCGCACAGGGAAAACAAAATATGATAAATATTAATCAAACGATTAGAGTTTATCAAGAAAATAATCCATTTTATAAAATTCAGACACGTCAGATTCGTCGTACAGTAAATTTAAAAACTTGTCACGTTTCTAATATTACTTTACATCATCAAATTTCTTTATACTGTTATTATATAACAAGAAATAACCAGAAAATTCGATTTCCTGTCCGTATTGTTGTATACTGCTCATCGCCAGTCTAAAGAACTCATAAAATCTGTTTCTCTGTATAGAATGTCTCTGAATGGTTAAGCCTGTACCCATAATTTTGTAACGCTCCGTATACATGCTGTGACGAGCATGACCGATCGTCCGGGGGATTAAAAATCATGGCGCGGCTTTCAGCAATTAAATTTGCCGACGCGGTCGAATTTCAAATGACATCCGCCGCGCGGATCGTCGCGGAATAATTTTACGGACGGTTAATTTATAATCGGTATTAACAAAACTCGCGCACAGCAGGATTCAATTTCCAAGTTACATAATTAATGCCAAAGCGCGGCACGGAATGTCCGCGCGCTGACGATTTAATTACTGGCAGAAGCATGGCTCGCGTTAGGTTACGATTAACAACATGCACGCCTGTGTGTTAACAAATATAAATGACGTAGATGTCTGGACAGATACGATCCACGTCTAAGGTAAGGCCATCGTCAACGAATTTATCGCCAAGAATAACAGCAGTAATAAACGATCCGACTAATTAACATGAAAATCTACCAGAGCACCAATTTACTTATCTTTCACGTTAAGCTGTTTGGTGCCAGCTATCTGCGTCGTAACCGGTAGTTGTTACATGGTAATTAAAGAAGTTGCTGCGGCGACGGTTGCAGTACCTAAGTCTGACATGTCCGATAAGGAAACTGATGTTGTGATATTGAACTGGTCATAGTTAGCGAAAAGTAAAATTTCGCGCGAAACTTTGAGGCTGACAGCGTACATAATCCTGAGTCATGAAAACTATCGATAAGGTTTTTTCAAGTCGCTAGTAACTTTGTCGTGAACACGTGTATCCTGTCTATTTAGGATATAAAATATTTATTCCTGTAATAAATAACAGGATTACGAGGCTATCCTGCGTTTTTCATGTAAAAATCATTCCCAGAGAGAAAAGAAACTAAATACGAAGTGACATAATCCTAGGGACAAACCTCGCGTCACAGGTAGCGGCACTAAAACTGGATACAGGCGAGTTGGGAAGAAGAAATCGAAGTAACCAAAGAGAAATCACTGCTCCCGTAATGTACCAAAGGAAGCGCTAAGAGGTGCTGGGTTGCTTTTAGCGAAGAACAGAGATTCAGTCGGGGGAGAGTCCCAGGGTAATACCTATTTAGCTGCCGCGTTGTCCACGACACAAAGTCGTCCCCCGCGCACGATTCAACATTAATGTTTTTAGCCTGGATTACGTTGTAGCGTACGCGACCGTTCTCACACAAGCTCGCGCACGCACCCATGCAGCGGGAATAAAAGCGACGAAAGGTCCTTGGCGGACACACTCTCCACCTGCGGCTTGGAATCCCTTCAAGTAATCCACCACCCACAATCAATCATCATTGATGCACGCGCTCCAGCGACTTGGATTTAAGCGTGTCGGAGAAGGAATCTTGTCGAGAAATCCGTTTCGTGTCGTGGGCAAAATGCATTAAGGATCGCGCGTAGGACGCATGGCAAATTTTTTACTTTTGCTTTTTTACCCTGCATTTCTTCTGCAGGTTAAAACTTGCTCTAATTATACTTTGCTTTTAAAGGATTTTTTTTAACAAACATTCCATAGTTTTGGAAGTTATTTTACTGACAATTAGCAACATTCAGACGAAATTGAAAATTTTAGTTTGTAATAAAGGAATTCGTACATTCGTGTCGCGTAGAATAATTTTGAAATATAATTGACGGCGGAATGTGTCATTGTGTATTTAATTAAACGCTGTGGATTGTGAGATGTTTCTTTTTTGCTATTGGTTTTTGTAATTGTTTTTATACAAAACAGTTACATTTTGCACAATAAATTGCAGAGGAATAAGGGAGGAAACGAAACCCGCAGGGTCAGCCTTTTATGATAATAAGCGGCTATGATTTTTTAATGGCGAAATAAAGTAGAATATTTTGTCAAATTACGCGTGATAATATATAAATCGTTAAGGAATCGTCAATTCATTATATTTGTGTATTTCTATAATTTATTCAATTCAAAAATAGACTCATCTCAAAGACTGGTCGCAACGTCTCCTATTTTCATAGATACCTTCATTATGCGAGAGTGTAACGTGTATATTACCGATCCCAGACCTTAGAGAATCTTTATAATGGTGCGCCAGCATGAAACAGCCCGCCCATTCTACCACCCTCCTTTATTCAAGCATAATTTTTAAAACGACCAAAGAAAATTTGCCAGGGGACTTATTAAACGCAACTCCTGGAAGGATCGGCTTGATTTCCATTTACAGTGAACCACCCTCAAACACTAAACTGCCGAGGAAAGTAACCAGCGAATGGTGACAGTACCTGAGGCGAGGCGCGATACCAAGCTTCCTCAGCGAACCAAATTGCGCACTGAATTATTCACCGGCCAACGTTATATACTCGGTCCGTGGAAAATCTGGCTAAAGCAACTCCTTCCAGCGATTTACCAAGCCTAGAAACCCACCAGCCTGATCCGTAAGTGGGATTCTCGAGGTGGCTTCCGGCTGGCAGGGGAAGATCTCCTCGTCCGGGGAAGCGTTCTCGATAATGGCAATGTTCGCGCGTAAGAGTGCTAAAAGTTTAAGCGTACACGGAAGAGAATGCAGAGCGGCTTCGATCGGCATTCATTATTCAAGTCAGCCGATCAAGGGAAATATTCCACGGCGTTGAAAAATCCTCGTCGATTCGCGGCGTTTCCCTCTTCGAGAACGATCGTTCCATAATAAATGAGGGAAGAGAGTCGACTGAACTGGCACGCCTTCTCTCCCCTGTGCAAATTGTCCGAACGTTGCGGAATCGTTCGTCGAAGCTTCATCCTCCGCGGCTGTTTCGCGGGGACAATGGGGTCGCGATAAGAAATTCACGAGACACACGGGTCGCGGCGCGGCGGTGCTCGACTTGAGGGCAAGGGCAGGTCAGGCAACAATACCTTTTCCAAGTGTGCCGGTGACACTGGGACTACCTCAACGGGGGCTGAAGAACCACGGTTAACGGTGTTAGGCGAACGGTATGCTTGTCCGGTTCCTCCGCTTTGAATTTTCAATTATTATTAGCTTTCGCCAAGGGCTGCGGTGAGATCGAGAAGCGGCCGCTACTCTCGAAAGGGTTCCTGCTTCGTGTGGACTTGTCGAACATTTTCGAATGCTCTCCATCCAGGGTGTACTGAAAACTTGAATTTTCATATTTCGGGGAACGAGACACTTTGAAAAATAACGTGGTGAGGATAAATGGAATGTTCCACTTGTCGGACGGGTGATTTATTTATGTACGAGGGCATTTAGGCGACTCGAAAAATCAAAAAAATCTTAAACTTTACAGAAATGTAGTTCAAGTGATGGTAATAACGTAACTATTTTTTGAACAGACAATAAAACGCTCCTTAGGGTGAAAACACCTCGAAAAAATAGCGAATTTTCAGAGTATCGTGAATATCTACAAAATTATAAGAGATATAAAAAAGAAGTTTAATTCAAAGTTCTATGGTTTTTTATATCTTATAAATCGACGATAAAGAATTTCAGAAAAATATTTTTTCCAAATTTATCCCCACTACCATTTTTGTCAACAATTTTGTATCACTATATTGTAGGATATTGAAAGCCATAAAACTTTGAATTGAACTTTTTTTCGATGCCTTTCACGGTTTCGCTGATATTCGCGATACAATGTGCACTCGTTATAAGCCCGACGACTGGCGGCGGGCGTACGGTGCGTTGTAAACATTATTCCGCGCGGCTAATGGCGCGACTGAGAAAACCCAAGAGCGAGCGAGAGGAAACTATAGAGCCTCTCGCTCGTTCTCGGGTTCTCTCACTCTCGTCCGAAGGATTCCAAGAAATGGTGGGGATAGTCGACGGGCGTACAACGCATGGTAGAAACGGACTTATAACGAGTGCCTACTGTACTATGAAAATTTACAATTTCTTTGATGGGGTGTTTATAATAATAAATATCTATGCATTGGGCCCCGCAAAATTTATGATGAGTTTTCGGGGACCGCGGGGCCTTTTAAAGCGCGGAGCCGGGTTTCAAGGAACGCGCTGAACCCGCATCGCGTCGACCCTATGAGTACCTCGTCTCTCTTAACTTCATAGAACGAAGAGTCCAGGAACAGTACTTATGCGAACGCGGACAGACGATTTCTAGGAAATTCAATTCCCATACTTTTCGTGAACAGTTTGCGAGCGTTGGAGAAGACGCACCTTTACGAGCTTGAAGGATCAAGTTTGACTGAACAGACGCAAGAGTGGGATGGCGCGAAGTATGTAATCTCCTTCGTGCCTGATTTTTGAGGCGCGATTCAATTATCATCGCCAAGGGGGCCGATAAGTGTCTTGTCGAACGATCAGCAAGTAATCCCACCAATTTTGGATTTTATAATTTGTTACGATCATCCGGTGGCTCGAACCTTGTCCGGGACTGAACTATCAACGGAACGAAGCAAGAAGGCGCATTAATAATACGATCTCGTCGGTCATTCCACCGAGACGGGCGGACGGGCAGACGGGACGGTGTTAGGAACCACATTTTTCAAGTCATGCCTGTTAATGCGGTGAACAAGGGGCTGAGTTGGGGTCCTCAATGGCGTATACATCGAGGGGTCTTGACAGACACACCAATGGAAAAAAATTAATTACGCCCACCTCCCTGACTCGGTAATTCTTAATAATCGATGACTGACGTTTCGACTGAAAGACTTTTTACTGCGTCGGGGCGCTTATCTCTATCGGGAGAAAGAGGAATAAAACCTATACTTGAGAATCCTTAATTATCCTTAGTGATCTTAAAGTGTTTAGCCAAACATTACCACTGTGTCCTACTAACAAAGAACATAGACGGTGGACATGAACAGGAACGTTCGGAAATATTTCGCATATTTTTTTATAGCTGCCGAAATTGATGTTTACCGAGTGAAAAGAGCCCTCAAATTAGGGGATGAAGAATTTTTTGTTGAATTTTTTGCAAAGTGCTGAAGATAAAAAAAAGGTTGGATACAAAAGTTGATTATTCTTTTATGAGGAATAAAATCACGCGAGCAGAATATTTAAGAAATCGTAGGTGACGCCAGTGACGTCCAATGACCCTTTTTTATCAACATCTCTGTAAGGGTGCCATAGTTTTTGGTGAAAATTGGTGAGGAATTTCCTTCTACGATTAAAAACAATATAAAAATGACAGTGAATCCCAACTCACATTATCAATCTTTTCAGTAAAATCGACCGAGCACCCTCAGAGGAGCAAAGCTGAATCGATCAATCCGGCGATCCCATTATCTAAGAAATAATGTCTAACTTCGTTTCGGTACGTTCAGGAACCAAGCATGCGGCTAGATGGCGCATGGATCCCATTACGGTCCCTCCCGCAATCTTTTCGAGCAACATCTGTCGCAGTTGGCGAACGCGACTACCTCCGATCCCGTAAGGTTCTTACTCAAGGTCGCACATAAAACCGAGCAGAATAAAATAGCTGTCGGAATCAACCTGTATCTATTGTTATTGGTGAATAGGTAACCACGCGAAAGTCACTGACTTGTCTTCTTGCGTACGGTGAGAAATACAGTAAGTACAGAAAAGGAAGAAGAGAGCCGGAGAACGAAAAGGAAAATTTTACTGCACACATAAAGTGGCAGAGACTATATACAGGTAGGTGCGGTTCCGTAAGACCGTCTTTGAGACAAACAATATCTCTGACAAGCGAGAGACCGAGGCTTAATTGCGAAGAAAGGTGAAAGATCGACGGGGACGTGACACAAAGAAGCGCCCCGACTGTTGGCTTCTCCACAAAGGCGAATGGAACGTATTAAGAGGTCCCGACGATTATCTGCGCAAAACAAGATCGCCCTCGATGCATTGTTTTAAGTGGATCCGAGCGTGGCCCACGCCAGGCTGGAACTTCGGTGCCGCACCTCGTTGGCCTGCGCCACGAAATGCAGATCAAGCCGCGGGATTGTTCTTCCCTCTGCCGACCTCGGTTATTGTCTCAAGACAAGGCCTACCGCGAGGTAGAGGTCACTTGTAACTCCTCTAGCTTGTAAATCATCACGATGCGCGGGAACCCCCGCGCGATTATTTACGGGAACGTTAAAGCCTTTTCCTGTGGCGCGCCAAAAGCTGTAGTAGGTACCTAGGTCAGAGCAGGCAATGCCGCTGTCTCTTACGGGATAATTGTTTTGGTGCAGTGTCTCTATGGGCGCGCAGTTAACGTTTTGCTTGATGCATTTTTTCATTTCTTTTAAGGCGACCTGTGCTATCAAGAGATCCCGCATTTTCGTGAGGTCCACCGCAGCAACGATTGCAGCTATGCGCGTACTCTCGCTGCGGTGTCGAGTACCTTCAAAGCTTGAGGCTCGGTCGACTGCCCCGCTCGGGCCCTGCGTTCTGCACAAAATTGTCAAAAACATCTTTACCAGGCAATCACATCGTCGCATCCTAGGACATAATTCTAGCTGCGACCACTAAACAACTTTACATTTACAGTCCTTGGAAGAATAACAGGGAACACTCGATCGAGCCAGAGATATCTAGCTGAGCAGGCATGATTCATTCCACGATCGTCAATTGCGATTCAGCAATGACTGAAGGCTAAAGATTACGAGCGTCTGTCGATGCGGCGGTCTTGTGCAGCGCGCAAGAAGAAGGTAACGCCGTTAGCTGAAGAAAGAACGTCGTTAGCGAAGGTGGCCGTTCGCGTTGGCGTACTTGCGCGTGAAAAATTAAAGGTTGAAAGCAAACGGATTTCCCCGGCAGCCTTTGACGAACTGCAGGTAGGACATACGGTCCTGTTGGCGTCATGTCCTCGTGTTTCACGCATTTTTCCCCGTGACGCTTTTCTCGCGGCCGGAAATTAACGAGGGAATATTTCATTTTCAAAGGATCGAGAGAGGAGCGACTCGCAGCGAAGGCAAAGAAACCCGATGAGGGGGTTGAGGGGGTGGGGTGGGGGTTGGAGATTCGAGCGAACGAGCGGTTTGCCACTTTATTCGCGCGCGCCTCCCACACTATCGCGTCTCGTCTCCGTTTTGTAATCATGAATTTCGTCGACGACGTCATTAACGTGGATTAACGGCGGCGTTAAGGGAAGACTCGTTCTCTCGCTGTGCTTTCGTCGATGGATGCATCATCGTAATCGTTTTCAAAGACGGTTTCCGAGGGTTAGTACCCGTCATATTCTGGGTTCCCTCGTCGCCGCGAACGAATATAATGACGGAACGAAAACAGCTCTTCTGTTTTAAGAACCCTTCGATACCAGCATGCGTTGCTCGCATTCGGGCGCTCGAGAGGGGCCCTTCCGAAAACGCTTTTCAAGCAGCGACAGAAGTTCCGTTTTCCATTAACCACGATGCGCATTGAAACAAAGAAGACCGGTGGAGATCGCGCGTAACCTCCAGCAGAATTGCGGGTCCAATCGCGCGTCGTCGAGTAAGATGGGGCTAGCCGTTCCAAAAGGCGCGCACCCACGCCGAGAAGGGCGGAGGAGAGGCGAGAAAACGACGAAAATGGCGTCGGAGCACCATAAAACTTTTGCAACAGGCGCCGGCACGTCAGGCTGAGCGTCTCGCAGGCTCGCGTCTCCTCGCGATCGACATCTAATTTACATTTGAATCACGCGCGCCGTGTCTCCGTCGCGCCTCGACGGCCACGAAATCTCCGGGCCCCTCGTAAATCGTCCGGTCGTCAGTGAACGGGGCCGCAATTTTTTGGTGACACACTCGCTCGCTTCAGCTACGCCACTGCGCCCGTGGTGCCGTGTGGTAGTTTGTCCAGGTGATTACGCTGTCGCTTCAAGCCCGTCCCCCCACTATCGCCTTCTCGCCTCGACCCTACCCCTTCGACGCTGCCGGACCCGATGTATTCGCGTACAGCCGAGCGGCAGCGTGCACGTACGCACGCACACCGCAGCCGCGTGATGAACTGACTGGACCACCTTATGTCCTTAAACTGCGAAGAGGGGCGAGCGGAGTCGTGTGGGGAACAGGTGAGGCGTGAGGAGGACGATGGGCAAAGACGAAACGGACGGTGGATTCTGGGTCCGGGGGTGAAGGGGGCTCATCTTGCAGCAATCGCTTTGGTCACGCCAACGCTACCCCTCTCTCTCTCCCAATTTAATCAGGTGTTAAATACGAGCATCGTTGCACACCTCGGGTATTCCCACCACAGCGTACTCGAGGAGGTCCGTGTAGTTCTCTCTTCTCCTCTCCTTTCTATTTCTCTCCGTCCCTCTCCGCCGGACATCCTCCGCGCTCATCCCGACGCTCGAGTTTTTGCCGCATACGCCTACGTTCTTACGAAGCCCGATATCCGTGCTGGCGGTCGCGGGAAGAGAGAAGAGGAAGGAAAGACTTAAGCTGAGCCCACAACAGGCGACAGGTGCGCCACGAGGATCGTTGAGTTAAAAGGTTGAGGTTATGGTCGCCCTATCGCTTAACCACTTCGACGTGGAATCTATTTATTGACGAACAATCAAAGTGTTTAAAATGCTGCGATATTGTTGATTCCCATGTCTTCTGCAGCACGAGTAGTACGTCAATAGCATTTGCTGCGCTATATGTATTTATTTATGTATGAAACGATTGGTGCGCCGCTAACGAACGACAGATATTGCTTTGTCAACAATTATAACCGTAGTGCGCTTACAAAAATATATGTAACCCACAACTCCTGCCAATTTTATATTCCTCATTGCAATTAAAACTAGCAATAATACTATGATTCTTTAACAATAATTAATACAAGGCAGTTACACGGAATTGTTAAAACAGTTAGGATAAATTGCTCTCTGCTCCCTGTAATTTTATAATGTTTGAGAATTCTTTCTTGTTTCGCTATCAATGCCAGTACGAAGCACTCTGTGAGCGTTAAACATACAAGTCAAACGGTATCGAACCTGGTGAGGAACATGCTTCCAGTTACACCCGAAATTTCCACAAAATCCTTCGTACAGCTAAAAAAGCAACCGCGTTGAAAGCGCAGAAGGGAGAAATGAGAGAGAAAAAACGAGTTCCTTCGTGGGCAGAGTCGTTCTAAAAGGAGTCGCGATGAAAATCACGGCGATGGCGTAGTTACACGTCGAACACACGTAATTATCGTAGACCGCGAACAGCGTCGGCGGCGGAGTCGGCTCGATCAGGCCTCGACGAGCGACTGATTAGCCTCAAGTGGCGCGGTTACGCGACACGCGAGGTCACAAGGTGCGCTTATGGAAAAGGTGGTGAGTAGCAAAGTCGAAGGCGCCTGGTTGAGACAAGCGCGGAGAGAAACACGCCCCACGGCGGGCGACTCAACTGGGTTCGATAATCGAGAAGCGGTAACAGCAGACGGGGTGGGGGTGGGTATGAGGTGAAGGAGGGCAGGGTGGGGGGAGGGGGGGCGCGAGAAAGATAAAAAGAAAGAGAACAGCAGGAGAAGGAGAAGGAGAAGGAAAAGAAGAAGGAATCAGTCAGCCAGCCAACCCACCAGTCAACCAGCCAGTCCGTCAGTCAAGTCGTCGCGGCTTGTTCTCCATCACTCGTTCGCTCACTTACTCGCTCGCTACTCGGTGTGTTAATTAGTTAAGGTTGTTGGTCGGGGACTAAATTACACCTCCGGAGCTACTCAAAGGAAGCAATTACTGGTGGCGCAACCCGGAGGGGGACTCGTGAATCTCGCGAGGGAAAGAGCGACAGAGAGAGAGAGAAAGAGAGAGATGGGGAGGGGGCAGCAAGCGAGAAAGCAGGAGAGAAGTCAGCAGCAAGCAAGCAAGTAAGCAAGCCAGCCAACCAGTCAGCCAGCTTGGCCTAGGCTCGTAGTAGAACTCGCGGAACTGCCGATGCGGGAACGGCACCCAGCTGCTTCTGTTACCGTTGTTAACGTCGCGCGTGGTTTTCCTGTCGAACCGTCTCAATGCGCCGAGTACACGTGACTCGCTCCATGCCCACTTTTATGTTCAACGACCTGCCACCCCTTCTTCTTCTGGTCCCTCCTAACCCAGCCTCCCGCCATTGGTGCACATTCTCGTTCGAGTACCTCGACCGATACCGACCAAACCCCGCTCTCACCCTCCCGCCCCGACTCCCACCCCTTCCACCTCGTGTGCCACCTTTCTTTTCCTACGCTATTCCACCCCAGTGTGCGCTCGTTACACCATATCGCTGGTCGGGAGGCGGAGGATGGCATTGATTTTCAAAGTGGGAACGCTGTCAACGGTAGTTTGCCAAAATACCGTGTTTCTGCCCTCCGAGAAGCGCAGCTCTATACAAGCTTCGCATTTTTCCACTTATTTGTCCAATTCTGTCCTTCCTTGCCCCCTTGTTCCTTTCCTTTCGTCGATCAAACTGATCAAAGGTGAACGAAACAGATAAACCGAAGCACGCTGCGCCGTGGCGCGACGAAAGTTTACTTTCTCAAGATCGGACCGAGTCCGCGATCGAGTTCAATGGGGAGAAATATCGAACTGCGAGTAACCGTCACAGTTAACGCGTCTGCTAGCCACCAAGCGTGCTACGATCGACTTCGCCGCAAGTGAAACATCCTCCTCCTGGTATTATTATCCTATTAAATCTAGACCAGAAAATATGCAATGTAGATTAGAAGGACTTGTTTAAAATTCACCGGGTCCTCGTCTTTACGCAGCTCTTTCTGCTTCTTTTCCACATGGCGGATAATACGCAACCGGCATCACGATGGGGAGATAGAAAGAGCCGGCCTGCACGGCAAAGAGATGAGAAATTTCCGGAGATTTATTATAGGGAGCAGAGCGGATTGAAGCCACGCGAGGTGATGCCCAATCAGCCTCCTCGCTGCTCTATAACGATCGAGGGTGCACGCTCACCCATACAAGCCCACGCGAGCGGACAATAAAAGTCTTACAACGCCATCATATCGTGATTCCTTGCCGTACCAGCGAACCCTTGCTAGACTATCTCAGGCTTCGGCTGTCTACTTTTCTGCTTGTCGCGATCCATCCTTAATTCATAATTGCACGGTCTACCGGCGGCTCGTCGTTGATTGAAAATTACAGCTGTCTCCTCATCTTACATGGTCCTTATCAATCATGGATCGTCGTCTAGAACTCCTCGCCAGGGGAAGGAAAGGGCACCGCGCAAATAAAATAGTATCATTAAATGAAACTTCGACTATGTCCTTTCGAGTCTAAACGTAACGTCACAATTCCCAGAATCCCCGGCCGGGGTTCGAGGTCTTCTCATTCCACTGCTAGGACATACTACATACCGTGTCCCTTTTCGACTGGTCCCTACCATTTTATAAAGTGCTTCGACCTACGCAATTTTTGTAGGATACTTTGGCAACGTTGGCTTTCTCCCGAACAAAAGCGGTTTTATGAACGAATCGCGCACTGTGAAGTTCATTAAGTCTCTGTTAAAGAGGCATAATCTCTCGAAACTAAACCATACGTGCAGTGAATACCTCCCAAAATGCACATAATTTTTTATTGTAACCCTAGATACATTAGAGAAGAGAAAAAAAAAGAGAAAAAAAATACTTCACAAAACAGCTATGCACTTATCAATCATCATTTAATTAACAAGTTGCGTTTTACCTTTCAATCAATACACCTTTAGTCCAAGTCCACCGCAGTTCATGCTTATAAGAAAGGTCCACACCAAGGAAAGTTTTCTGGCTTAACTAGCTTTATCAGAGCTATGCTTTATTAAGTTATGATGAAGACTGAAGACAGTATAGTTGCGAGTGTACACCACATACATGCAGTATCATAACGATACTAAACCAAGGCCTAGGATATTGAAGGTGAAAGTCGATGAAATTCAATCGATTTGGACGTATAAAGTGGAAATGTTAATATTAGAAAGAGAACTATATATATGAATCCCCTTCCCCCAAATAGCTATAGAGAATATCGTTTCCAAGCGAGGAACAAGCTTACACGACTGTTTTTCTACGCAGAGAAGTATTCTGTGAGTTGTCACAGGATTTTAGACAGGATGGTAATTAGCTGCGGAGAAGAGACACGTGTTACGAGTCCGCTTCGTTCTATCGCTTTGCGCTGTCGAGTGGAACAACGCGAAGCCGACAGGTCCGATTGACAATGACGAACAGCGGCTGATAAGGTAGTCGCAGCGGAGTGACTTCACTTCGACGCGCGCTTATTTTCCGTTTATTCTGCGAAAGAACGAGAACGCTCTGTGAAAGGTTGATCAGCTAGTCTAAAAGCATCTTGAGGAACTGCTGAATACCCATCGGGGCAACTGAAAACGAGGTGGCAGACTGAATCGAAATGTACGATTATCAGATAATACTCGGGAGATACAATTTGTGCTCGTATACACCAGTTTTTAACTTGTCGCGAGAAACAGCAAAGAATCTACGAACGAATTGAAGCGTCAAGCGTTTCAGGGAGGCCAAGACAGGGAGCGGGAATTTTCTTGACGCTGACGGAGGAGAAGACGGGCCCCCGTCCTGTTCGCAGCAATCGTCGTTTGGAAAAAAGGGCTGGCTCCGGGGCTGAGAACAATGAAACGGCTTGATTTGTTCTAGCGCCTCGCCGCGCGACGCTCCGGATTATGCCCGGAAGTCCTCTCTTTATCTGCCGGTGTTCCCCGTGTCTGATTCTCCGACGAACACAAGCAGATGCCGCGGCTGGGAAGCGGTGTGCGGACACAGGCAGCCGGGCTTGTGTAAGGAGGAGGACACGCGCATCTAGCTGGCGTGGTTATCATGCAGCCTGGAGCGATCGGGACACACCGAACCTATGGAACCTCACGCACGTCAGCAGCAACCAGCCAGCAACTGGCATCACTAAACGCGGCAGGCGTACCAACCACGCCGGCACCAGCATCAGCAACAACCTCCGTCGTCACTGTCCGCCTCGTCACCGTCATGGGCCGATGCATTGTGCACGGAGGATGTGCCTGATGCTCCGGCTTGCGCCTATTTCTCTCTTACTCTGTCACTCTTACGCGCACGCGCGCACAGACACACACACTTTCTCTCTCTTTCTCTCCCCCCTTCTTACCCCAGCATTCTCACTCTCACTCTCTTCCTCTCTCTCCCGTTGTCTTTCTTGCCAGCGTACCGGGGAAACCTTGAATGACAGCGGCGCAAACACTGCCCCGGGGAATATTAAAAACGTTCCGTGGAACACTGTCGGCCTGGGAGAGAAGTATGAAGCAGAAGGGATGCTGGCATTCGCGTCACCACGGCTGGCTGCCGTAACACGTAAGCATGACGAATAACAAGCCCCGCGGTTCTGTGTCATCGCCATCGGTTCGCAACAAACTCGGCCGCGGACGTATAATACGTATAATACGCGCCGACGTCTGCGCCGGCTCGCACTCGGGATTCTGATACGTTCACGCGGACTTCTGTGACCGCGACACGCCAGGCAGCGCCGGGCTCCCCGGAGACCGATAAACGGGAGCTGGACTCCCAATGTGGACGACGCCAACTCTGTCACAACACGTGTTTTGACGGCTTCGATCGAGAGCCGAGCAGTCGATAGACGGTAGCAGGGAAAATACTGATTTAGAATACTGAGACTGGCGTGGCTTTGCGATGGATTTCGATGCTCGAAGTGGGGACGGTGCAGTGACCTTTATCTGTGAAACGTTGGTAACGATTATCTCATATTTATCTTCTGTATCTATGTAAAGAGACTATGGGGGAGGGTGCATAGGGTGGGCTACCACAAGACAAATGATCATTCTCGTTACAGTTTAGTGTTTGGCAGCAAAATATTGTACAATAGTTTGGATCATCTCAATTAGAACTCAACTATTTTCATAATGATATTTTCTGGAAAGCATCGAAAGTATAGTTCGAGAGTCTCCGAATGTTTACTTTGAAAACAAACGAAGCTCAGAGTTTGCTTTGTATTTTGTACTTCGTCCCAGCGATTTCTTCGCTCGCACGGCAGTCGAAATTCCAATGAGTCAACTAATAGTAAACATGATGTAGGGTATAATTGGTCCACGGAATTGGAAAGCGATTGGGATTATGTATAATTAAACATAGCCGGAATAAGATCGTACTTTGACTGATTTTTCTCCAAAAAAGCTTGTTTATCAACCGATAACGGACAATACCTACAGCAGTTCGAAATTGGTCGAAACTTTCTCGGCAGAAATGATCACCCGGAAAGACCTGATCAACTTGAAGGAGCCTTTCCTCAAGCCTTGTGCATTCAAAGTATCAAGTACTGGTTGATTTATTTCAATTTTCATTAATTCTATGTGGTTTCGTGATGCATAATAACATTTCCATTCAATTTAAATACTTCCAATTATCAAACACTGTTACCATTTGACTCTATTCAATATTATTCAGTGCGTGCATGTTGAGACGTTTCAGGGGCTTCGGTTCGATGTGCTATTCACCGACCATGCGCCATACAAAAATCAACTGGGAATTACGTGCGATTGATTCGCGCAGTTTCGTGGATGCCTGTTCTTAACGCATTCACGTCGAACCTAGTCATACATTCCCAACACATTTCCCTACACATCAATGAAACCGGCAGCATTCGGCCGTCCATAGGCAGAGGGAGAGGGATGGCCTGGCGGTATTCTAATATTCACCCGAAAATTTTGATACATCTACCCCCGCTGTTTCAAAGGGCTGTTTCGCCCACCTACCCCCGAACATGTTTCCGAACGACCGTTACGCACCGTTGCCGATCCTATGGAATTCTGGTATGTCCTTGAGAGCCGATCGGGCCAAATCGAATCCTGAATTCTCGGTCGGAGGTGCGCTTACGCTTCCATGTGCAAGGGGCGCGGCGCGAGCGAGGAAACGAAGGGAAGAAGGGGCGAGAGAGAGAGAGAGAGAGCACGGGGGGGGGGGGGGGGGAGGAGCGAAACGTAGGCAAAGCAGCCGTAATAATGGACAAGAAAACGAGACGTGGACGAGTCGAGGCGAGCCAAGGCAAGAGCAACAGGAATGAGTCGAGTTGGGACGAGCGGCGAGAGCGACCGAGAGGCGAGGGGGAGAGCGAGCGAGAGCTAGCGAGCGAGCGAGCGCGAGTGAGAAAGAAGGAGAACCACCCGGAGGAACAGCAACGACGAAGAGCAGCTACGCAAACCCGGTCGGTCGAGTGAGAGCGAAGCCGTTGCGGAGGCGACGTGGCTCGGTCGTGTTTTATTTACTTAAGACCAGTAGCGAGCTCAGCGCAGGTAGAATTCCACAGCTGGAATCTTAATAAGGGTGGTCAGGGGTTCTCCCCCGCGTCCTTCTTTCGCCTCTCTACTCCGCGAGTTCCTGTGTCCTTATACTCCCTTCTTTCCAAGCTCGTATCATCGTGGACTACCGTCGTCCTTCCACTACCTTCTTCGTTCTTTTTCCCTTTCTCCCCACGAACACGTCCAACCAGATGAAGATTATCAAGCGGAAGTTTTGCCTCGTATATAACCAAATGTCCGCAGCTGCCGCGCGCCTCCCTGCGCCCATCGCTTTATTTTTGGCTCGCCCCGACCACCACTGGATTATGAAAACATCTTACGGTCGATATTCGCGCCACTATCGCCAACAGCATCGAATGCGTGCGAATCTTTCAGCCGAGTCCGCCGGCGATGTCGCGGCTCCGTAAGCCTCGGTCTACCAATAATTATCTGCCGCCAGTAGGTGTCGAGAGGACGCGCTCGGCGATGGGAGCAGCGAGCGATAGCGGCGCGTGAAATTTCCACAAACATCGACGTTTTATACTTATCTCGGTAACTAGTGGCCAAGCTGGCGCGGAACGCGCTGCAAACCGGCCTGGGGAAATTGAGACGAATGGCGGAGAGGGAGAGAGAGAGAGAGGACTACCGAGAGAGAAAGAGAGAGTATCGCCCGTGGGTGCCGGCAAAATTATTGTGTCCGCCTAACTAATCCATACCGCAACGTATGCAACCCTCAACCCCTGCGTGCATGGAGTGCGTGCTACAGTCAAGTGCGCCACTGCGCGAGCTCATGTACCGGGTGACTTTAAAGGATCGTTAAAACAACGCGCACAAGGGGCATCATCCAAATTTTTCGAGCGCCTGGCTGCATTGCGGGGAACGCGACGGCCGATGATGCTTGTCATCCGAATACGAGTCCACATTTATTTGCGACACGATCGGTTCAATTTGCAACTGCAAATGGGCGAGCGGTCAAATTGTCAATGCGACATTGTGAAATGTGACGACGAACCGCACGCGTATACGAATTGCGAACATTTTTTTCTGCAATTTATGCTTGCGCTTCGCCGCCGGAACTGCTCCGATCCGATCAGCGATAATAGGTTGTCGAATTCTCGAGTTTCAACAATGAACAGGGATTTATTTTAGTAATTAAATGCAGCACAGAATTTCATAAATTTTCCAAGACCTAATTGCTTGCAAAGCAGTTTGTTTTCACGTGAATATTTTCTGGAAAGCTTCGGAAGTATTGTCTGAGAGTCAACGAATGCTTACTTTGGAAACAAGCCTAGTTCACTGATAATACTCTCCACTTATCTAATACTCTCATGAGGATTTAATAGACGATATAGAAGTTTAAAATTTCATTAATGTCAACATGTGCTGAAAGCGCGGGACAAGCTGGACAAAATTATAACGTTGAAGTTAAGAATACCGACAGCCATTTTAACACAACTATAACAATACTCAATCAGAGAAGATAATAAACGTTTAACAAAGAGGTACCATCCTCTGTCACAAAAACCATTGACGTAGAGTACTATCTATACTATATTTCTATTCAATTGTTGTCGTGTGTCATCTTTCTACCAACAATTTAGAATTAAGTTCACAAGTGCCATCAGAGCGTGTGTAGTGATTCTACTTCTAAATTTTGTTCTTTTTATACCATCGTGATCACACGGGGTATTATATCGCACCCCAGGATATGTCTTCGCCAATATTTCTGTAAATTTTTAGAGCTTAATAATAAAATTTAAAAATTTGGTAAATCTAACACAAAATATCGCTTTCATCTATAACTACTTTTTCAAATACAAATCTCAACATATCAAAATTTACGGTTATAAAAAAATACTATTAGAGCATGATTGTGCGAGTTGATATTACTCAAAAGGTAAAGTTTCAAAAATACATAAATGGTAACTCAAAAATTACGCTGAATTGTTTGTGATTGTAAGAAGGTGTGACCAATATTTTTCGCAATCGCAGAAGTAAGACTGTTATATTCGTATATAGTTGAAGGGGCAGTGAAAGGGTCAAGACGTCTCTCAATGCGCGTTACCTTTGGAAAGTGATCCTTGTTATGTTCCTCACTGTGTACTGCGCGCGCGTAATATGGGGGGACGCTGTTTAGGAAGCTCGTGCGCATACGCAGGCATGAGTAATGCGTGCAACGATGCGCACAAGCATGCGCGTACACCGCGGCACGCACGTGCTAAATTGCTGGGCTGCATCTCCTTCGAGAAAGCAGGAAACGCATGTCGCGCGGCTACGTACATATGTAATAATCGCCGCGCTTCTCCAACGCCGCCGCGCCGGGTAACTCAGGCAGACCACATATTTGCAATTATTTTGCAGTCATTGTGTGTTTAAGCTGTCGGTGGTATCAGCCACACACGCACGACTTTACACTGGTCGCTTGAAGTCCGTATCGACGACAAAACACCATATCACCAGCTTACAACTAGTACAAAAATTAATTTCGAAGAGGAAACACTGTTGTTAAGGGGCATTCTACTTTGACCGGCCGAAAAATTAAGCTATTTTTAAAGATTTCTTTTTCCGTAGATACAACATGTAATGCAATAAATCTTTTTGGTATTTATTACGCTGCTCTTATATTATACGAAAAAAATTTAAAAACTTTAAACATGATTATCTCAAAATAACATTTTTCCAACTGGTGCAGGTGATTGCAAACAAACTATTTGACCAATCAGTCTGGAATTTTCACACGTTATTCAGCACATGTCAGTGGGTATTGTGGGGGCCTCGGTAACCCTTTTTGATTAACAATTTCATACTTTTTACAAGGCAAAATGATTGACAAATCCACCGTATTTCAACACTTAAATTTCAAACCTCCGCCATCTTGTTACTTTTTTTATTAGTCAAAATAATTCTGCTCCCAACGATAACCGCACTCATAATGATTACAACACACTTTCGAAATCGCCCGTACCACCACTACATCGCTTTTGCAAAGCGCTCACATCAGTGCGATATATATATAATGTTAAAAATTTAAAACAGATTTTTTTATACTGCCAATAAATTATTATATTAAGAAGACAAAATATTATTTACGTTGAAGATTCCGTTTACTAAAAAATAAATCCTAAAAAATTGCAAGTTTTCACGACTTCACAGTGCAATGACCCCTTAAGCGGCGTCGTAGAAACAGAATTTTTGGGGTTCATTCTATAATACAAAATAAAAACGAGAGCCAGTTTAACTTACTTTATTATTCGTTGAAAATATGACAAATTTTTTAATTATTTCAGAATGTACGAAAATACATTTAATTGTTTATTAAGGCAGTTAACGGACACCGTACAACGGGATGACGCAATTATGAGAAAAAGTGTAACAGCTGATGAACGCCACGTACTCACTATAAGGTAAGATAATTACTTTTAAGGCATGGTAAGGTAATTTTAATCGAAAATATTCGACAAAATGGAATCATTAATGATAATTTTTTTTCTTCTATAAACAATTCCGTGTCAAATGAATCTTCGTTTTCGGTCGCTATTTCGCACTGAACAACACAAATAACAAAGCACGTGTGCCAGCGGCAAGTGATCGGCATATCGCACGGTGTGCGTCGGGCTCAACCACCGACGGCGACAATTTTGTGGGTGATACCGTCCACGCATTGCGACGACCGTCAAAAGTGACTTTAGTCAGTGGTCCGTATGAGTATTATCATGCGTTTTCATATTAATTCATGACTGCCCACAAGCAGCCACCGTTTTGTGGTTGTGATATGGTTCTAAAATGGTCTGTATAAGTTAAGCTTAAAAAGTCAGGTCTGATATTCGGACACGCCAAGGTATAATACATTACAATAAAATTGTGTCAACGCTTAATTGCACAGTGCAAGTTCCGCCGGTGGGAAGTTATTAAACTCTCGTGTTTAATGCAGTGACTTTGTCGCGAGTGTCTTAAAGGTTCCATTTCAAATTAATACGACGAGTCTCGATCGTTTTTGGGATATTAGCTTCCGGAATTTTTGTGGTTTCAGCGAGATATAACGCTATTAATGACGCTATTAAAGTCTGTGTTTTGTACCAATTATTCATTTCATTGTCGGAAAACGAAAATGTTTCGTAGTATATTTTCATAATTTCACAATCAATGGTTCTTTCCATGCCTCAATTTCTCTGCTTTATATTATCGCTACAATTCTAATGTCTACGTGTACGTCAAGGAAAATCTTTAAGGGCTGTAATTCACACGTTCATAAGCCTTGCATAACGTGCGGAATTTGTTCTCACATGAGATCTTCATGCATTGCGCGCACTGATCATCCTTGGCATACAAAGGAATTATTGGATTGTACACCTTGCATCCTCCGCAATGGATACGTCATCCACAGTAGGTTTGAATGATATGCTTAAAGAAATCCATCCATTTCATCTATTCACATTTCATCCGGAATGAAAAAATCTTTCTTTCAGAATTTAGAAAACCTAGAAACGAACTATTTGTTAAAATTTAGAGTGAGTCAACCAATGTTCCTTCTGCTTCGACACCCCAAATCAAATCGTTGATAAAAAGAATGTCTGTTATTTAAAAGTAAAATAACTGAAATGACAGATGGGTTCCCCTGCCTTGACTCTTTATGCAGTATATCTGACATTCCCGATGAAACAATTATGGAATACTATCTGTGAAAGATGCGCGAGATTTAACAATCTTATTTTCTTTAATTTGACAAAGTTGAACAGTACTACTTCCCAGCCCACTGACTGTGTTGGTGTTAATAATCTCTTCGAAGTTATAACCATCCCTAATAGTATTAAGCCTGGTGTTTAGAATCTATATTCGAAAAACTAGAAAGTAGACAGCTGATCAAAGTTGTACTTCAGTCTAACAAAGTTACCTTCGTAATATGCATAAAGTTTTTTTGTAATAAATTTATTTTGTAATAAATTTTTGTTAAACACTTTTTAAAATTTTGTTAACCCAAGTTTGCAGTGCTTATTGCACCATTAAACACCTGCTTAAAACATTTTTTCTGTCTCTGGTACTTAGAAGTTATGCGCGAAAAAGTGGAAGAGCCTATTTGACTCAGGGGTTAGTTTTCACACACTTAAGGGAGTAGGTTACCCTCAACAGCCCAAAATCAGACCCTTCTTCAAACGCATATTCTGAAGTAACAAATGAATATGGAGATAAATTTTGTTTTAATTTTTAAGCGTCATTTCGTTGACTTTAATCCGCAAGAAGAAAATTTTAAATATATTTATAGGAAACAAGTTATAAATATAAATGTGATAGCGTGTACGCGATGCTCCGTTTGATGGTGAACACGATTCCGGACAGGTGAATTACGTAAAACACAAAGTAAAGGTATTCTTATAATCTGTAAGACAGTCTCCATCTTGTGCAGGAAGCAAAATTTTGATAAACAAATTAATGCAATTTTTATGTTGATGTTTCTGATTTTATCCTTTTCTGTAGGAAAAATATTTATTTTTTTTTAAGAATTTATATTGAAAATTTTGTGTTCACCGTTTTGGAAAACGTAGTTTCGGGGAAATCGCGTTTAAAGTTGGACGTCGTTATCCGATCTCATGTGCAGGCTCGTACATTTTTTACTGTAACTTTTTCAATTTTTGGAATTTTAGGGACCAGTTGCGCTTCAAATACGTAGAAAAAGATGTAGCTAGCGGAATATGCAAACATCCTAAAAACCAATTTTCGAAAATTTTGAGGGTAACCTACCCCCTTAAAGGATGATTGAGCACGAATGAAACATACCGTTGTTCTTGTTTTGGGTCACTCTATAAATCCACAAAGTAGCGTTCCAATCGGTGAGTGCGGGTTCACGGTGTTCTCTCGTAAACCACTTAACACACCTTAATGACAACATGCTTCTTTAACAGAGTATTAGAGGTTAGACGAAGAAAATAAGACATCTAGGGGAGAGTTGCCAATATCGTACTGGTCACCTAAATCGTATCTCATCAATTTCTCAGTAATTAATGAATGTAAACGACATCTGATAATAAAAATATCAAGTAAATGCGAAATAAGAAATAGAAACAAAACCTTTTGAGCTTACACCCTATTTTGTGCGTGCTATAAATATTTAAAAAAATCGGGTATGATTGATGTAACTTTTTACCAGTTTATTTTAGCTGATAATAATCAAACAATGCAATTTTGTCCTGTATTTCTGTACTTTTCTAAAAGCGGGTTTAATGTGGAATATTTTATATTCATTTTAAGTACATATTACATTGATTATAAAGTTTAAATTGATATTTATAAATAAATTGATCATGTTTCCTAAATCGTACCAGTAGGATTTGACAACTCGTACATTATATAGGTTATGTACATATATCATATACATAGATTATTGCGGCCTGTGTGTGATCCATATACATTTGTACATGTAACTATATAATAATCATTACTTTATGTTGAATATTTTCTTCTTTATTTGTTATTGATACTATTTTTTCGTGGAGGTACGATTTTGGAAACCGAGGGGTACGATTTAGGAGACCGATTGCCTAAATCGTACTTTTTACAGTATGTGACAAAAAGATTAATAACAAATTAATTTATTCTGAACAAAAGGCTAAGCATATAATAGTAGCCTAAAAGATCAAGCTACAATATCCAATAGCCATTTGCGTTCAAATTAGTACCAAATATGAAATATAACGTAAAATGTCTTAAGTGGTACGATACAGGCAACCTTCCCCTACTACCGGAGTATAAGGGAACGTCGTACAAACCTTTATGGTTTGCCCAAAGCTTCCTCCACTTTCAATTATAGCATGGTTGTCATTGCCATGGTGAAAGCATGATTAACGGAGGGAATAAACGCATGGCAGATGTTTTGTTGTGACAGGGACCATAGAACCAGCACGTTCGCCAGAAAAGCCGGTGTTATTGTAATTAGAAATTCCATTACGAATAAAAGGGGCCGAAGTGGGTAGCGCTCTTGAGTGTCTTGCAGCCAAGTCAACAAGCTAGGAATCTATTAACAGTTTAAGTGGAGTCGGCGAGTTATCGTGGCATGTTTTTATAGAAAGAAGCATCGAAAGTTTTGTGCGGAAGTCCCCTGTTTTAGTTTGAGAACACAGCGACCTAGGAGACACGTGCTTTCTTATACATAACGATTTAAATAGCGTCGAATGGGATACCAAAACGCAATAATAGCAATAAATATTTGTATCAGATTCTTTCAGGATTCTTTAGAGCCTTCCCAAGCTGTACCAAGACGCACTACCTTCAGTTATCATCGACAAAAATACCAAGGCCACCTTACACTTTCAATTACAAATTGTAACACAAAAGAGGAAAAATTCACTAGTATGTTTCTTTTAAAATTACAATCCTTCTTTTATTAAACACGTAGACTAATGAAAGCCTGATAGAAGTGTAAAAGCTTCCACCCCACCACTTGTACCTTTTTCTATTTTCTAATAAACCGCCATTATATCAAGTTTTTCGCAAATAATTTTCCCCGAGCAGTCACTTCTCCCTCGACCGCAGAAGCACGCGCACGCCGAGCGTACGAGAGAAACGCAAATTACAAGGGGGATAAAGAAACTAAAACACTTGAACGATCATCCAATAAATCCATCATCTGGTGGATGAGAACAAGTGAATTCGAGCCCCGCCTGGGCTTGGAAGCATCCCGGAAGCGGGAAGCCGACCGGCCGTTTCTCGAGGGTTAGCTGTACGCAGGAACGATTACCCGATATAGTTGTAACCCTCGACGGTTCATCGATATATAAAACGCGCGACGAGTAGGACAGAGGGGGCGAGCGTTTGCAGGATCAGAATTGCGAGGGGAGGGAACAAGCAGGACCTCGCATAATGTGCGTGTAACACACCCTACTCATCACGCGCCACTTGCTCCCCTCCCGTGCGCCTCTTCAGCCTGGGATCGACCCCAGAAAATCAACCCGGCTACACTCGTCTCCCTTGCGGTGTAATAGCGTCTCGCTTCATCGTGCAGCCCATTTGTTGGCTCGCTGACTCGCACATGCGAGTTATGTTTATATTATGATATTAATAGAGGGTAATACGCGACCTCCATCGACAGTGTCGGTAGCAGCAGGTTGTTTGTCGGCTCCGAGAGGCCGGCCAGGGCCGTGCGCGGCGTCGAGTGGGCCCCGGGGTCACTGCTCAAAAATCCCCAGCAACTCTGAATGGTTCTGGATCTCTTTTCAACCGGGAAAAGCAATCTCGTTGTGTTGGGAAATTGCATGCCGCCGATCGAATCGCGTCCTTTATCGTTGCGGGTTTCCTTTGAGCTCTGGCGTTGCAAACGAGACGGGGCCGTTTTTAATTGAACGGATTCGCTGGGCATTCTCCTACCAAGAGCTTTGAACGAAGGCTCGGGTTGTCCCGGGCATCGTTCGCGATTAAACGTCGTAACGTGCCAAAGAATTCGCGAAGCATCGGTAAAGGCCAATGGAAATAGTCTTCGGGGGTAGAGTCAGGGTTAGCGTAGGGTGTACCGTTACCATGTCAGAGTGCACGGCGACCGAAACGATGCGGGTGCAAGCGAGTGGAGGAGCAACGGATTTGGAGAGAAGAGTCTCTGTAGGAAACGGTGCGCCTAGGTTCTGCGGGAACCAACGAATCCGAGGGATCTACCGCAGTTGGAGCAGGTCCCAAAAGTAGCCGTGACAGCCAGCATTAATTGTGCGTTTTAGGATCGTGGATGGAGGCACGAGCGGGCAAGCGAAAAAGGAAAAGTTCGTGGGGAAGCGACGGAGGGGGGCTCTTCCGCTATAAATTACACGGCTACGAGGAGGACCCGTGGGCCGGATTGACCTGGTCGACGCGTTTCTCGGGCTAACAGCCTGTGATTTCGGTGGCCCCGAATGTGAATTTTTGGCAGCGGTGGGACGGCCGAAAAACACACATCGAGGGCCGCAGAAAAAGGATATCACGCTTAAGTGGCCCGGCAGAAAAAGCCGTAGGAGGGCAGCTCTCTCGTTCCCAGAAACGTGGGTGAGGAGAGACACATACCTATACCAGGAACAGTTAGGGCTGCTGACTAACATTCCTCCTTCCGCCTCTCGGTTGTCTGGCATCTAATTCGAAAAGGGCAACCCCCCCTCGGGACCCGCATCTCGTTACGCGGAACATCGTGTAATTAGCACGTCGTAGCGATCCCGGTCTCCAGACAAGGTGTGTGCGCACGCGCACGCCCATCCCCCGCGGTTCGCGTTCGAGCGTTGCACAGTTTTACGAACGATTCGCTCTCGCTGCGAGGTAGACCGGCGGGTATTCCTTCGTCGAGGATCGTCGCGATTGGAGAGTTCCGGTCGCGGTGAGATTTTCAGATTAGGTACGTTGCTCCAACTGGCGACGCGCGCGGTGGCGCGATTTACGAATCGCGCCGTGACTAATTTCACGCCACGCGCCGTCGTTACCCGCCCACCTCGCTGCGAGCGCGACACTTGCCGACGTCGTTGCGTGTTTTTATATTTTCCAATTCGCGGGAGCGCACGGCCCTGTCTAGTGGCGCGTGCTCTTGGCCAGACCGCGGCATTCTTGTGCTCATTAGTCAAGAATTATTCGCGTACAACGAGATCGAACAATTGGTACGGCTCGGGCCTTTAAATGAATGCCGCTTGAAACGGTATTTTTAACGACGCCGCGCGCCGCGCCGGGGCTGGCTGCACAGTCATAGACGCGTGCGAAAAGTATTCGCCGTCCCGTGAAAGCGAGAAAACTTTCAGCGGCCGTTAAAAGGGCCGATTCATGCAGCAGAATCTGTACGACCATTCATTTCGCCGGCGGAGCACGGTGAATACATCAGCTAGAATCGACAGAATGGAATTCGCGCCGAGGGATGAATAAATACAAACGTGTAACTATTTTATTCTCCATTTTGTAGGAAAACGTTCTATGCCCGCCGCGGAACCCTTCGTAATCATTTAGCTTTAAAATCCAGCCTCTTCAGAGCACGCCTCTCCAACCCCCGTGTTCGGGCGCTTTATTTTCACCCCCCTCCCCCCTCCTTTCCCAACCGCAGCCGCTGCGAATTCTGCCGAGTTCCACGAGTGCCGGGAGTTTCACCCGAAATTAATCCAGCGATTACGGTTTCAACGACGGAACCAGTCACCGGTAGATTGTGTGCTCCGCGGAGCCCGGAGCAGTTTCTAATTAACGAAAAATCCTTCGGATCGCCACGACGCGGTTGCGTCTCGATTTTTTGAACGCACGCTCGGAAAGCGTAACCGTAAAAACAACGAGAGTACATGCGACGCGTGACGGAATTCCATCGTCATTGTTTAACGAAATTGAATTATCCTGTAGCGTAGGGCGACCCACGCGATCAAACTTTTTCGTAGATATTTTGTGCTTCGTGCTTCCGACCATCCCTCTTTCACCCTCTCTTTGCAGTTTCCGCGCTCCCGGCGCTCTCTCCTCACCCCACCTTGTGCCTCGTCAAATTCGATAACCAGTTGTTTTTCACCATGATTACATTAATTAGCCAGCGACGCAGGTGCGTTCACTGTAACATCATTCTACGGTTGATTGTCCGAGAACAGGAGAGGTGACTCTAGTGTTTAAATTTTAACGTGATTGCTGCACGCCTCGTAGTCAAGCGTTTGCCGATGCTCCGAGGCTTTTCCTCACGCGACGTACATCTGTACCATTGGTCCAACTTCATCTGCGTCGAGTATGCATGATGACTCGAGTCTTTGGTATTAGAATGAGTAGTATAAAATCAATAATCAGGGATGTCGCGTTCAGTAGCCGTATACAGAGGGTGTTTAAAAAAAAAGGAGCTCAGATTTTAGGGGTAAAAAATGGGAGGAGGAATAAAAAATGCTTAATCGACAATATGTAAGCCTCGAAATCAATCCTTTCCGGGTAAAATGTACTTTTGCGTTTACCAGTGCTCGGTAACGTAAAAGAGTTTCGTCGCAACACGTAGAATGTACGCAGAAGACATTTAAAACAATTTTTTTTTTAACAAACAAAATGACAGTTACAAGGTATTATAATTTTTTAAAGAATGATTTACTCGAAGCTATGAATAATGTGATGTACCGGGAGTAATTATGGGTATGGATTTAATAGGCAGGGGCTTTAAATACATTTTTCAATTAATGTGAGACAAGGTTTCAATCGAATTTCTGATGAAAGGTAGGTAGGGCAAGGAGGTCCAGTAAAATAGTCTCCAAGATCATTTAACTCGAATCCTCTCGACTTCTTTTTGGGGGGATACTTAAAGCAGTAAGTGTACTCCTCCAAATAAATACTGTATTGGATTTACGACAACGAAAAGACGATGCATGCCAGACAATATGAAACAGAACAGAAGTACGTGAAAATGAACGTCGATCTGACAGCTGCAAATATGAATGTTGTACTCAATTGGGAGGATGTGAATGTTAAAGGGAAAACAAACTTTTGTATTTTACATTGAAAGGACCGACTATAGGACCTATTTTGGTCAAACACTTTTTATTTCTCTTTGTTAGTACTATAAGCATCTAAAGTCTTAGACCTTTTATTTCATACTCTCTATATTAACAGAAAATTTATTTTCTTTTAGATGAGCTATTCACGGGTTCCTATCATTACATCCCAAAATACTGCATTGTTAACAAATGAATGTAAATCATTTCTGTTTGTACTAATAATAAATGTTATGTTTCTAAATAAAATAACTAAAATATTATTTATTTACAATCTTCTCTGTTAAAATTAAACAACGCCAAATAAATACTATTGGCGACTTTTTTGACCCATTGTATGTACTAGTAGAATAAATATAAAAGAATAGTCTGAGATCGGTAGATACTAAAAATTGGGTTAATATAAAAAGTACAACACTTACGATTTAATATTTCGAATGATTCAGAACAAAGAACATTATAAACAATGAAGTATCAGTACGAATAAATTCATGATGCAAGTGAAAAAGAAATTCGTTACTTAAAGAGCAGATTTATATTAAAAAACTGAAAAAATTAAGTTATCTTTGTCGTTACATTATTTCATAACACATTAGGCAAACTTACATAGCGAGTTAAAGCTTCTAAAGCTCTGAATACTTAATAGAATATCAACATTTGAACGGGCGATCCTCCAATCATATTAAACAGTAATTAAAATGATTGAAAGGCAATAGATTCCAGAGAAAAATAAAATTACTGGCAGTATTCTGCACGTTGTCCATTTCGAGGCAAATCGATGTTTTCCGACGCGCAAAGATTAACAGACAGAAAGCGGGGAGGCAGAGTGATTTAAAACGTTGATTTTCAATTTTCTGGTTATTCGGGCGCTTTTTTTTGTAGTTTTCATTTTCCCGACCGCGAGCGCAGCCAGTTTAATCACTTTTGCGGCGCAGGTGTAAATGAATTTTTCCCGGAGATTGACGAATCGAATTACCGATTTAACTGTGAAAGGTTAAAACAAGCCGCGCACGCAGCACGATTCAATGGTCATGCCACCAAATTCCATATGAAATAATAACAGTGCGTCTGATTATGCCCGGCAAGTGTTCACGTTAATATCCAACTTACGTAACACCGTTTCGAACACACTCTATAAACAACGGGAGTGCAGACGTGCGTGTGTTACAGCCCTATTATCAGCTAATCCAACTGCGATGGGAGCTAATTCCCACTGAAATTCACGCACAGTTAAACCGCGTCAGTGGCATAACATTCACCGCATATTAGCAACCGCGATTACAAAAACGCGGCATCACTCGCATCCCTTACGACGCGTGTACGATTCCAACGCTTCGTAGCGCTAGATTTCGGAATGAAGTGTCATCATGACAAAGACGTTGAAGGATTATACCACTTATAAATTGTAAGAAATAGGGTAAAGATCACCAGACAATTTAAAAATGGAGCATCTAATAGCCACATACGTTTCTCCGATCTTACAATTGGTATATGTATATTTGTATTTATATGTATGTATGGAAATTTGTCGCGCATAAAACTCGTGCAAATATGAGCACCGCAAGTTTTTCGAAGAATCTTAATGGCAGAATTGGTTACATCATAAATAGTGTAATCATAATAATATGATAATGAATATGATTGTAGTCGTGACAGTACACCGATAATAACAGAAGACAAAAAACTAAATTGTCTCTGTGTTTAAAAACATGAAATTCATGCCTTGGAAACTAAGGTGACCATTCGTCCCCGATTTCGTTAATAGTCCCCGATTCTGTAATTCTTCTTTAAAATCACAACATAACAGGAAACCGAAGTCACGAGTTTGCTCAAAATTCTACTAATTTGGCAACAGTGTAACGGTTACACTAAAAAAAGAAAATAATTCATGTCCCCAGAAACCCCAAGGAAAAATGAAATTTTTCGTTTCGTTAATCTATACATACTTATATAATCGTTGTGTCACTGATTCAACACCGTCGAGCCCAAACCGCTGGCGCCAGAAACATGAAATTCGGAAAGTACAGTATTGTCTCCGTATGTGCTCGGTTTGGTGTACACGATAGGTGTTCGTCGCTACCCCCACCACTTCTGTCTCACTCTTGTCCGGCGAAGGCAAGAGCGAGATGGAACGAGAGCCACTGAAAGCGAGTGAGGACGGTACGAGACAGACGACGCGTTGATGTTTTGTCTCCCTCCGTCTTTCGGGCACCGTGACACTCCGTCCTTCGCGTGCGCGACGAGCGTGCGCGATGGTCGCAAGCACTTAGGTGAGCACGGGAACCGCATCGCAAAATCGTGACGCAGGCCCGGCTCAAGCCTTTTTTGCGCCCTAAGCGAACTTGTCAAATTGCGCCCTTTATTATAATACATTTATTTGAGATTATTTATGACTTTACTCTGCAAAATTTGGCGACTGCCTAGGGCGCAAAGTCGACAAGAGGTGCAAAATGATATTTTCATTACTGGTATTGTGGAAAATAAACTTTAAAATTAAATATTACAAGTTGTACTATAAGTGGATTAAACTACGAATACAAATTCAGAGTAAGCTTATCAATAACCTCAAATAAATGTATTACAATAAAAGGCGTAATTTGGCAAGCTCGCCTAGGGCGCAAAAAAGACTCGTGCCGTGCCTGGCTATCTGACCGTGGCGCGCATGCGTCGAGCAGTCACGATTCCATCTGAGTGCTCGCACCCGTCGCGCACGCTCGCCGCGCACGCAAAGCGTTCCATCTCACTCCCCCCTTCGGCCAGAAAGGAGCGAGAAACGAACACTCGGAATTAGGGATCTGTTCACGATAGGAGTTCAACGCCGGTCCCGACCAGCGAGCACATACGGAGACAATACTGTATATTCCTTTTGCGACGTAAGTGCTCGATAAGAAGCGATTTTTTGAAATTCCATCCCGACGTGGGTAGAAAGGGGTGAAATATGTTTTCTCGGACTTCTTATTATTTCTTTGTTCCGATTAGATACCAACTTGGTTCTTACTTCGAAAGGTTACCCACATAAATGCCTAAAAACCAAGTTCAGGATTTTGCCCTAATCAACCCCTAAGGGGGTGGTGAAAAGGAGTGAAATGTGTTTTATGGAGTCCTTAATATCTCTTAGGCCCGAAGCGAAGCGCGAGGGTATTTTACAATCATGGCGAATTCATGGACGTAATAAATCTGTTTCATATTAATGTTAAAAGAGAACGCTTTCCATATTAAATCTGCAAACGCATCTAGGGTCTCAGGTCTATTAAATATTGTATATGAATTGTAACCATTAAAAAGGTGTCTTTAAAAGGACTAAATTGCGATTTCTATACCTACTACTTGTGACCATTATAGACGCTTAATTTAAACGTCACGTGAATTCCATGCGCGAAGGCATGCGCATAGTATGATCAACGTAAGCGCACACGCACACAGTTAAAAATCGCACAAAAAAGCACACAGATAGTGAACCCGGGCGAAGAAACATAAACACTCTATTATATCCGAGCTCGAAGGGAACACATGGTTGCTATAAAATCAAAAGACTTATTGCATTTTCATCCGACTTTTTCATATTTTTCCGTCACTCATCGATACCAACCGCCTCCATTCCATCGTGTTTATCGCCCCTTTCCACGCTGTGAGATCTGAAATGCAACGACAAGTAAAGCAGATTTGCAAGGGTAGGACATAGATAGATCCAGAAGAAGCGATAGGTAGAGAAATCACGTACAAAAAGCATTTCTGTAAAAGTTCGAAGGCACGATCCTTTTCGAGTGAGTGGATGGCGAAAGAAAATTAGAAATGATGAAGTAGCCAGCCTCGCGGCATCCCGGGAGCCCGATGTCTGCTTCAATTTCGAGATCTCTCCGACGGATGTGTGCAACTCGTTAGATCAATGACTTCGCCGCCCATTTACTCGCCCCCCCACTCCCACCCTACGGAGCTGTTGCTCTCTTTCTCGCTTTCCCGCGACATAACATTTATATCGGTAACTTTGTCCTTCCCGAACCCCTTGGAGAAGGTAGTGTCAGTACCGCGCCACCACCATCGCTGCTACCACCCATCGTCATCATCCACAGCACCCAAGCTATCTCGGCGACGATGGGCCGGTTCCCCAAGCGGAGCGGCGTTGATGCTAAGCTAAGCGAAGGTTCGCTCTTTGATCTTCTGCTTCCTATATATAAACACGAGTGCAGCCACACTGGGGGTGGAAGGGGGCAGGCGGGGGGTAGAGAAACAGAGAGAGAGAGAGAGAGAGACAGAGAGGACGCGAGCAAGAGTACAAGAACGAGTGCTCGGCAGAGCTGAGGGTGGGAGAGAGAAAGATAGAGAGGACAACGTGTAGGAGGAGAGCAGGGGAGTGACAAGGAGGAGATGGAGGGTGAAGAGATGGCCTCCATTCCGTCGTATCTCCTGCGTGGGGTCTTTATACGTCCGACTGTATTCCCCCACATCCATTATCTGCATACATACCGGAGATACATCATGCGAGTGTAACGTGCTCGCGGCTTCGCCTCGTCTCGTCGTCCCTTACCGTCTCCTCCCTTTCTCTCCGTCTCTCTCTATTGTCCTCTTTCTAGGATCGACCGGCCAGTGGTCATCGTAAATGTCGCCCCGGTAGCTGGTTGCGGCCGCGGGGCAACAATAAATTACGCCGCCAGGCGGGCTGAAGAAACCTGATTGTTGCGCGAACATTGCTGGTTTGCGCGGATTAATCGAATTATCGACAATCGGGACAGTTGGTACGGGCTGCACCGGCTAGCCCGTGACGCCTCGATTAAGTACGATGATAGACGCCGAGTCCGCACTGACTGAGAGCCAACGATCTATTGAATAAGTGAAATTCAATGCGACGGAGGTCTCGTCATCACCAAGGATCTAATTGCGAGCCTTTTATATTGGATGCTGATGACCACACTGATCACGTACTTTGCATCAGTGGTACCTTGATGAGATGAACAAAGTTTGTATGTTATGAGCAATGTGTGCTAACGAGAAATTTTTAGGGATAACGTTTTTTAAGTCTCGCGTGAACGTACACTGCGCGACATTCACGATACAAGAATATTATAATTTGTAAAAACATTGAAATTTTGACGGAGACGTAAGTCTGCTCTTAGGTGGAGTGGAAAAAAGAAATTTTTGTCGGAAAATATTCTACGTGCCAATGGTAGTATCTTAATATATACAGCAGAAAATGTTTGTGTGTTTGTCTGTCGCCTAAAAACTTTCGAACGGTAAACTCTGGGATGCCTAGCTAATCCAGATTTTTTTTTTTATAAAATTAGAATCTCAATTTCGGGCGAAGCCGAGTAGTAAAAGCTAGTTACAGTATAGAAATTGATTTTTGGCACTTACGGTGCTTTCTACGAGGACTCTTGAATTATCGTTTTCCTTCTGAAAACTGTATCTACTACAAATTGTCAAGAACAAGCACGAGTTGTGATTCAACACCCTTTTTACAACACGGAAGCAAAAACAAACGTGTTCACACAATTTACGTAGTAGGTCGTGCTCCCTTATGTAGTACACTGTAAAATAAATCTTCGTTGCTTAATGAGCAATAAAGCAGAAAGCAATAGCGCAATAACGAAAGAGCCGTGTGCTTTCCAGGGGTGTATATACGCGCCATACATACATACGAATTATTTACGCGTATTACATGACCATTCAAGATGCGTAGCTCAAACGAGAATACAGATCACAGGGACGAATAAGACGCTTTCACGGCGTAAAAATAACCGGACGAATTATTTCGCGCGGCGTGAATATACTTTGTAACTGAACGAAGGGTGGGATTGAAAATAGAGAAACAAGTAATCAGCAGAATCCACGATCCAATCTTAAATTAGTTTCAATTTAAAGGCGTATCTTTCTAGATCGCTTGTTCAGTTCCACTGCTTCTATCTTAAATTCACAACCAGGGTGGAAAATTAACTGGTTCCACTGTCTCTGAGTCATTACAGAACTTAAGGAGGGATTGCGCCTTGTTGGACCGAAAAATAGGTAATTCTTTGTGAATTTTTTCTACAGAAACGGTTCGACTAATTAATTTGAGGTTTGGTAGGCGGTTTTATTGCATCTTGAACTATTGTTTTGAATTTTTGTGTGACAGTGAAAAAGACATGGCCGATACAAAAAGAGCGTTGAAAAATTATCGGGTGGTCCTGGCGTTGACGAAAAGCACTGTAAGGTTGAAAAAGGAAAAGAGATTCTTAATCTATATGAATGTGGCTATCAGTGGTAGTAGATTTACTGCCGTATCTGTTACTGTACCTTTTTTATTTAAAGAAGTTTTCCCGATTTTGGGGCAAAACCTGTCTCAGACTCAAATCAGGACGCTTCGCCTTCTTCAAAAGGCTGCCATTTTAACATTTTTTAATTTTTCTTAAAGCATCTACTACCACAGATAGCCACATTCATATAGATTAAGAACGCCTTTTCCTTTTTATGTTTCGAATAACCCTTACAGTATTTTTCGTCAACGCCAGCACCTCCCGATTATTTTTCAACGCTCTCTTTGTACCTGCCATGTTTTTTTCACTGTCACACCAAAATTCGGAACAATAGTTTAAGATGCAGTGAAACAGCCTGCCAAACCTCAAATTAATTTGTCGAACCGTTTTTATACAAAAAATTCACAAAGAATTACCTATTTTTCAGCCCAACAAGGAGCAATCCCTCCTTAAAGGGAGCTTGCAAAAAAGTTTAGATTACATCGAGGAGCAATTCAGCTACAGATGAATCGGGCAGTACTTGGATTAAAAAATTCTAATAATTAGGGATTTTTAAGCATTATCTTCACATTACTTGACATTCCGAATCGAGTTGCTTATGTTTTTACGTCGCATATTGGTGGGTAGCTAACATGGTCCTTGAGAAAAATAAATTTAATTTAATTCTTGAGGAATCAGGCGCGACACGTTAAATTATTTTCTACAATTTAACGTGTAATACATTCCCAGTTATTTCACGTTTTACCATATGATGCTCCAATAATCAGTAATTTGACAGCACGAACTTTTTAGAATTCTGCAATAGCTACTGCATAGAACACAAGTAAGAAAGTTTTAATAGTGCGCTTGTGAAAGCCAAGAAATCACGCTACCTGCTCGGGTGCAGGTATGCTAAATGAAATTGTTTCGTACATTCTCGCCGTTCATGGTTTTTCAATTTCTGTTTGCAAAGGTGTTTGCTGTTTAATTTCATGCGAAAACAGGGTATTCTTTCGTTCCAACCGATGACAAAACTGGTATTCGAACTGTGAGCACGGGCCTCGATCGTTTGAAGAAGCGTTTGACGCGAGCTTTACTTTGTAGATTAACGTTAAATTAATTATTTATTGGACACAGTTGACAATAGCCACAATGATTACATGCCCCCAGCCCACTCATTTGTTCGTATGCATATCTCTGTCGTTAAACACGCCCTTGTTGTTCCCTTTCACCCTCGTTATGTCCTCTCCCTTCCGCCAGTTTGGCTGGCACGCAGCGCCTGTTTTTATTTGCTCGTTCTTTGTGCAAGAGAGGCGGACAACGAACAGGAAAAAAAAACCTGAAAAAAAGAATCGGTGGAAAGCCATACACACGGGTAATTACTGGACAATAATTAACTTAATGACGCTGCTTTGCTGCATCGACAGACCGAAATTTTCTATGCTGAATTATTCAAGTGTTTACAACGTACGCGCGCTCTGGTGGATTCCCATATTTCCCTCAATATTAGTACGAATTTTACAGGAATTTATCGAGCATAAAGTATGCCATATCAGTGAGTTTTGTCTTCGTTCGCGAGTTTTCGACGAATATTGAACGTCAGAGAATTGCTAGAAAATTCAACGACACTTCCATCCCATATCCAATCACCGCTGCATATTCGGAACTTTTAAATAAAGGCGAAATAAGGTTAGAGAAAATTAAAGAAACGCTTGATCCATTAGATTTGGGAGTGAAATTTGTTGCTCAACTTTGAACAAGGGGTAGTTCCTCGAGAAAAAATAAGCGGTATTGGTTTTAAAAATTAGTAGATATATATCTTTTTGTAATATTTATTAATTTAAATTTTCATCATTTCCAATTTTTTTTGTGTAAATTTGTGCAACACCACAACCATCTAAAAAGAATGCGATTAATTTTACGACGTAATAACTTTCTTCCTACCACTAAACAATTACTCTGAAATCTGTCAAATAAATAACGTAACGAGTGCTGTAATTGTAAGTCATTTGCTGTTCCTTTCTGCGATATATTCACGATGCCGTTGCACCGTATCGCGATTCCGCGAAAATCCCTATGATCGGAAGGTAAGTTTCACGGTTACGTGCAAAAAGGTACCATAAAGCAGAAGTGTCCGGCTAGAATTATTACGCGGCTAGATATCTATCTGGTGGCCGGCGCACCAAAAAAAGATCCAAGTTATGATTGTCGACCGGCAGAAAAAGTTCGCGGCGATGCCGGCTGGAATTGCGGTAAGTGGCATCCGGAAAACGAGTAAATGAAGAAGAAACGCCGGAGAAGAGGAAGAAAAGGGCTAGGAAAAGATTCTTAGCTGGCTTCGCCGCAACGCTGATTCCCCGCGAGTACGCGCGACCACAAACTCGTGCCGATGCTCTTCGTCGATCGTTACAGCATTCCGTTTGTTACCATTTCACGGACGCAACGAGACAGTTTCTTAACGCCTTGGCGGCCGCTGACACGTATGCGTGATTTCACAATTTCGAGCTATGCTTTTCCATAAACCTCAGAATTCAATCTTCTATTTACAATATACTGTTTCGTTGGCTTTCAAAAATCAACGAATAGTTGGAAACTTTGGAGAAGGTCGGCAGTGAACTTAAGTTTGCTCCGAAAGAAGTGTATGTCAAAGTGTTAAAAGCAGCGAAGCTAACAGACCTCCAAGTTGCATCTTTAACTCTACCACATTCTAAATTTTCTATTTTCTGTTTTCTTTTTTTTCGCATAGTGTAATAAAGACATCACAATTTTCTTCAACATATCGTGCCGATAACAAACCAGGCGACGGCTAACCTCTCGAAGTAAATATTCCCGATAACGTAATAAGCTCGACGGTTGTTCGTTCGTCATAAACAGGAAGGAAGTATGAGCAACAAGGCCACCGTGGACTGGATTTTCTTTGGCCTATAATTTCACGCGCGGAGAAATATCATTATACAATCATACCGCGACCACCGTTCAGGGAAATAGCCGGTCGATTTTACGTGCCGGTAATAAATATTCCCGATGCAGTTTTGTCACTTGGAAGTGGTGCTCTGGGTAAGTAACCCGGCAGCAATTGCGATTTCACTGTAACGATAATTAGAAACGACGAGGCGCTTAAGGGTGGCGTAACAACGAACGGGAGACAGTTGAAGGTGGAAGAATAAAAAGAAAAGTGGATTAGAGAGCAGAAAACTGAAATGAAGGAGAAAAAGGATAAGAGAATTCGTGGGCAGAGCCGATCAGGGTTTCGCCCTTGGCGCCGATTAGGCCGCAATTAGGTCGACCATTGTTATGTTAATGCCAGACAGCTAGGGGGATAACATTAGGGTGCGCCGTGGGGGAATGATGTTATAATATTTCAACACCAGCACCCCAGGGTTGCCGGTGCTGAATTGATAAATCATTTTGTAAGTAGCGGGGTGCGATATCATATTCATATTCCAAAAGAGAGGGGAGCGCGGCGTGGCAAACCGAAGGATCACCCCGACACACTGTATTTACCTAGACTCCCATTCACGGATCATGGATCACGGATTACCGAGAATAATCGTGACTGCCGTCAAATGGGCCAGTAAAAATATATTGATATAACCACGATTTCCGCCCTGGTCATTTGAACGTTCCGTTCGTGGGACAGCCGGTGATCTGAGATGGAGGCCAAAGTAAGAATTAAGGGGTAACACCACCTTTGGTAACACCAAGTGTACCTTTGACAATACTTTTCTTACTTTTCTTTTTTTCAAAGAGGCACATTAAACGCATTTTTCTCGGAATCACATTTTGTAAATTGGCCAGCAGCACCATTTGAACAAATTTTATTCGATTCACTTGGAATTTTTATAGTAGCTTTTAAACTACATTCTCCATTGAAGTGCATACCGATTTTACGATTTGTTGAAAACTTTTAAAGTTATGTACAATTTTTTAGTTGAAAATGGTGCTGGACGTGGATGAATGGAGCTCGAGATTGAACTTTATGTTCAAATGCTTACCATTTCTAAGGAAAACATTATTTTACAATATCAAGAAGTACTTCGATGGAGAATGTAGTTTAGAAGAATCGAATAAAAATTGTTCAAATAGTGCTGCTGGCCAATTTGAAAAACGTTGTTCTGAAAAAAAGTCATTTTGAAAAAAAAAGAAAAGGAAAGAAAATAGGTTGAAACTGCTTAAGATGTATATAATAAAGGCGTTTAAACAGATTATCGACATATTTCTTTGTTTACCCACAAACAATTGTCAAAGGTACACTACGTATTTGTGCCGTTACAGCGCTATTACCATTTAACAGTAGGTATATTTTGATGCGATTTTTTCACAAAGTTCTTTATCCGTGTATGTCGTTTTCCATTCACAATGTGAGGCACTAAGAGCAAAAGCGGACGAATCCACATTTTTTGTGTATTATAAAAATTGGAAATAAAATAATGAAAATAAAATAGGAAAAATTAATTTTTTTTAATATGAATTAGTACGTTTTTGTTCTGAATGCCTCATATGCTCCCTAAATATTTTGTATTTACCTGTTGAAATAGGTACTGGCAACGAATGTAATTTAATATTGCGCAGATATAGTCGAGTTAAATGTTCTTTACAGTTACGCGATAGCAAATAATTAATTATATAAAAAAAAATAATTACATACTTAAGAAATCAACTTGCAGCTAAAACTATTACTATCGCCTCCGACTTTTGTTATGTACCAATACCTTGACAATTATTATCTATATTCTATGTCAATTGATAATTCAATCAAGAGAACTCAAACGTGTCAACGAAAATCCTTTGTCAGAATTACTACTATTACTATTCACAAAAAATCTTCCATAAATCATCCATTGCACCGAAGCTACCGCACGGATTACAAAATAATGGCAGCATGCTGTATGTACCCATATCGAATTTTCATATCAAACGCGGCAGACATCAGAAGGCATATGTCAACTATCTGCTCGAAACCAACTCTAGTCACGAAAGCCTCTACTTCCCGTGTCCTCGCAGCGCAGCTAGACGGAACTGCGGACTTCCCGTAGACTTAAAAGGTGCTGGAAACATAACAGGTGGAAGGGACGCCCACGCGTGTACTTGTCCGGCACTATTTTGGCGTTAAACGAGATGGATATGGTGGCTACGTGGCAATCCACCCCCATCCAGCACCTCGTGCGGATAGTGGTTTATATTGCGGTGAGAGTATAAAGGAGGGGATGATAGACAACCGCATGCAATTGATGGGGTGCAAACGGGGTCGACCGCGCCTGACGGCCTTTCCTAACAGCCATATTACGCGGGTGTTATATTTATTTAATACGTGGTTGGGCCGAGAGGGTTCCGTGAGCGCGAGTGTTGCACGAGTTATTATTTCTGCTGGTGGCTTAGGGTGCCCTCTTCCCCTGGCCGATACGGTCCCATTGTAACCTGACAAAGTGGGCCGTTTTGACGCCCGTTAGGGGTGAACACGATACTTCTCACAGTCAGTCGAACGAGAAGCGATACATGGGGGAAAGGATGATTTGTTCAGATTAGTGCAAACTAGCGGGAGAGCAAGACGAGCATTTGTGGAAACGTGGGACGAAATCAATTGGGCACTCAATTCCTCGATCGTCACGCACCGACCACCATCAATTTGACGCTCGTTAGATGGGGAACTAAACATTGTGATATAACCAAGGGCAAGATGGCCTTCCGCGAGATACCTTTCCATACTTTCAATCACAAATACGCGTTTTTAACTCTTATCTAACGGTTTCACATGTTCCTATTTTAAATATTTAAATGACCAATCCATTCCATACTATTATCTAACAAGAGAAGATCCCCAACTCGGAAATTAAAAAAATTATGTCACTTTGGGGATATATAGAAATATATAGATATGTATTATTTCATTTTTTTGCCGCCCAAATTCACTCTCAGAGGGTGAAATTGACCTCTGAAAATCCGACTATTTTCCGATTTTGTATTATAATTGGCGAACTATAAGAACTGTAACTCACCAAACGATAATCCTAATTAAAAGAAGTAACTTTTTTCTGAAAACTGTTTTTCTATCTGTTTCAGCTGGCGCGTTAGGTACAACACAAAACAGGAAAATAGCTGAACTTTCAAGGGTCAATTTAACCCCCTTAGAGTGAATTTTGGGCAGCAAAAAATTTGCGTAATACGTACCGATATATCCTGTACGTATCCCCAAAGTTTCATAATTTTTTGAATTTCCGAGTTGGGGATGTTCCCTTGTAATAATACAGACTTAACTAGGTACTTTAAATACACAACTACTTTCGCGCATTATCTTAGCCCCGAGTGTACGCGCACACAATAGACTGACACTTGAATCTATTTTGAAAAAATATCAAAATAAAAAAATCTCAGTTAAAGTTTCACGTTTCACATACTCCGAATAAAGCTACGAATTTATTGCGAAAATTGAACGCACTGTTTAAAAAAAAAACCACAAGCCCCTTTGAAACCACGTGTTTCATATAATTTTTGACATGGCAAAAGAGATTGCAACGAATTGTGAGTTTCTTATGTTCGGAGAAAATACTAATGGTCGGCCGGACTCTATGCTAATCGGGATTGCCAGAGCAGAGCTGGCGCAAACGGAACAAGCTCGTAACTGCAGTAGGTTACACTTAACGGCCGTTACAGCACGCCGGAGAAAACTACCGTTCTGTCCGACCACCCACGAAGGTAGACGTTACGGATAGATGCTGATTGATTCGGTAGGGTGAATACGATACTTCTCACAGTCGACGAGGATCGTCGGATTAGGCTAATGCACCCTTCCCACCGTGCTCGACCAACACTCTCGTGGCCTCTCATTCTATTACGGCCTGACGAACCTATATCGAGGCTAAGTAAGAGTCCATCGACTCTTGGACAAAGCCCCCCAGCCGTATTACCAGCCCGCTGATCCAGCTACAGTTTTAATACCCTCGTCATAGGATACTGGAATATCTTCTCTCTCTGCTATCCTCCGACAGTTCCGTGACAACGCGAGCGCTCGTTATTACGCGCGTAGCGTAGGTAAACATTTAGACGTGGAAACTGGCGTTGCGCGACACGGATAAGATAGCGAGTGACCTGTACACAACGTTCCGTTCATCTCCAATGCGGATGGCCCCCCGAAAGGCAAACTCCAAGTGACCTGTTACGTTGATCGGCGATTAAGCGAATCTGTTGACCGACAAACTCCGGTTGAATCGACGTACAGTCGGTGGAGCGTGTTTCGTGACTCGTCGTGTTGCGCTCTAAGGCGTCGAGAGTGAAAGAGATGCTTACCCGACGGCGATCCCCGCGTCACAGCGGACGATGAAATAAGCAGACTGCCGAGAACTTACCTGAAACAGAGGAAAAAGAAGGACACAGGTTAACGGCGAGAAACGTCGGAATTCCAGGGAAACAATAGGCGTATACAATGGAAACGGACACGACCGGCTCGCTGGAAGGGAACAACGGCCGTGCCCTCGGTGCTTTTGCTACTTTCGTTAGCTCCGGGGAGGCTGGCGCGCGGCGTCAGGTGAGGCTAGGGCCAAGAAACTGTGCGAGGCACATCATATTTTATCGCCGTCATTACCGGGCCCCCTTTTCAAGCTGAATGGGGCGTCCCTTTGAGATGCAGGGCATAACGTGACGAGGCGCAGGGACTCATTACACGACATAATAAAATGCGCCAAAAAGCCAGTTAGTCGACGGCAGTCGATAAAAGCCACTGGCGTAGGCAGAGAGAGGAACGCGCGCGACGCTGCGCCCGGGCGGTGCGAACGAGCGGAGCTTTTTACGGGAACGACTCTAGCGTGCAATTCGTTTATTCACGTTTGAAAAATTATGCAAACAGAATTTTAAAATAATGCACTGCCGCGCGCTTTACGCGCACCGATGGCAATGACGATACGAGATTAATTAATTATCCGCGATGCAGATTTAAATGGCGCAACGTTTTGCCTGAAAAGGGCGGCCGCGGACCGCGGATCTTTTTGAGCGCGAAAAATCTTTTTTCCTTCCAATTGCCCAGAATTATCACCTACCTACGAGCGAACGGAGGTTGCGGCCGCGTTCGAGTGGACTGAGAATAGTCCAGATAAAAACGAAAACGCGCTAATATTTAAACGGAAATAAAATTGCCGTTACAAAGGACCTCCTCTCACATTCGTGGTCAATGTACGTGGGTCAGGATCTGAATTAACGTAATAACGAGGGCAAGCACCTAAAGAGCATTGGAGGCGCGCGCGACGGCAATCAAATTGGCCACGCTCGAGCGGAGAAATGCTGCAGACTACGAGATAACTGGCGTCGTGTGGTAACGCCGAACGGTGTACTTTAACGATAAAGGGTAGAACTCCTTATCGGCAGCTACGAGTTTCTCCCGGATAAAGTGTTTGGCGACAAAAGGAGTGGGAGGATCGGACGGTAGGCGGAGGGAGGGGAAGAGGTGCCAGAATCGAGGTGGGTCGACATCAGCGTGTATTGTTCATAAATTAAGTATATAAAACCGTCGTGGCGTCGGTTCCTTTGATGCCAGATAGGCGGCAAATGCGTTTCCTCTATTTACAAGGCAGGCTTGTCAGCCCGTGAAAATAGACCGAGAGAAGGAGGCGTGCGTGCGCTCTCGCGCGTTCGCGATAAGGCGCACTGATTAAGCATTAAGAATTAACAGGGCTGCGCCATAGATTTTGTTCCGTCGGTGCCTGGCTGCACCGAGAGCACTCCGACTGCAAGCGCATACCGCGTCGCCCGGCATTACCTAGCTGCAAGATTTATGTGTCTCGCATATGCAATATTCGCGACTTCGCGTAGCTCTTTCTCTCTGATACACGTCGTTCCCTGGAGACGTAACGTATTATCGGCACCGAAACGCTGCGTCAATCGTTTCTTTTAGCGGTGAGGCTAACGCAAAGAATACTCTGCCTGAAATTTCTGGGTTTCTTGTCTACGATTCAGTTGCTCCTCCTCGTTATGGGAGACGCGATTAGCTCGTGTATCTAAGCAAGCCTCCCGGACGATCAGTCCTATCAACCGTGGCGAATCCGCGTGTCGCGAAGTACCAACGCGTGTCTGTATAATATATTGAGAAAGTAGCAATTTGCTGGCCCGCCGCCAATTATCGACGAGACCGCGGCGGCCACGTGGAATCCTGGTCGTTAGGGTAGTTAACGAGTTCACCGGCACGTGACACGAACGGCCTCGCCGCGCTCGAGATCTCCCGATGCACGAGACCTTAACGCGCGCGCGAGCGCCCTCCGCGGCGCTACGGTTGGGAACCACTGAACGGCACGTCCGGTGGGGACTGGCTCGACGAAGCAGGAACGAAGGAGACGTTCGCGGAGGCGAAGAGAGGGATCGAACGGCGGGAAAAGGGCGGCAAGGGAGAGGGGCGGAGGGAGGGCAACGCGGGAGAAAGAGCGCAGGGCCGTGTTCGAATTCTTGCGAGCCCTCCCTTCTCCCTGTTTCTTCTTCGGAGCTTCTGTGCTTCGGCCATTCGCTAGTGGTGCAACAAACTAACGAGCAGCTGTTAAATATGTTTTGGATTTTGATACTGAATTTCGTTTTATCGTGAATTTTTTATGATACATGGTGTATGTAAATATCCTAAATTCAATTCCTCTGTTATCTCGACAGCCAGGAAGAATGCGTGCGCCCTTTCCTATGTTGCAAAGCGATTCCACATAGTTCTCCATATGATGATATATGTATTTCTGAAGAAAATAGTTTTTTCACAGTATAATTTCCATATATCAGTCCATTTATACTGTACATATAACACTTGTTGGCTGTAGGTCAGAGTAAGGGACGTGTTTTTTTCCACTGGCCGCGTAAAATTGAAACATAACGACAACGATCATCGTCGGTGGCGGTCTGTTGAACGTTCGACTTGGAGTGAGAGGTCGCCGAATTCCGAAAGGAAAAATGGTTATGTATTTTCATTTCAAAACAAGGAATTACTTTCTTCGCACTGGTCATAATTGGTCCAATCATCTGAAGACAAGGAGATTAAGAACGGGGCAATTGGTACGAGGCCAACGACATTGGGTCGTAGGTGTATAAGAAGTAGATTGGTCTTATGAACCAATTCTTTGCGTCCAAGTTTCTACACAAGGTGGTGTTATGAGACAAAACTGATGGAAACTAATACCTACTTTAATGTATAAACCAGAAGCAAACCGATCTGGTCTCCTTGTAGGGCAAGCCTAGGAACAAAACACCTCGAATCGAAATACCAGTTTCCAGAGCCCCGTGGTTATCAAGATCCGAAAAAATCTCGAAGCAAAGAGAGCTTATCAAGCTCTCACTATTTCCAAGCCGAGAAGGCGTAGAGTGGAGCTACTTGAGGGCGTGCAGAAAGGAGGATGGCGAGAAGCACGCTGCCGCCGCCTGGAGCGACGAACGAGTATGCAAGAAAGAGGACAAAGAGAGCGCAGCGAAGAGGGAGAAAAGAGTAGTTGTAGAAAAGGCTGATAGATCATGTCGTGAGGGCTGGCGGAGGGCGTCCAGCAACTGCGTCGGTAACGAGGAACGGCAGCAACGTCGGCAGCAGCAGAGGCGACACCCACTACGTGTGCATACATTCGCGCACGCCCGCGTCCGTGTTCTCGTATTCTCCTTTTCCTCCCTTTCCGTTCTCTCGTGCATCGAGCATCTTCCACCGCGGTCTAGCCATATTTCTTCGTACGTTACCATTTATCTCGTTTCGTCTCCGCGACGCAGTTCATCCGCAAAATCTATCTTCCTCTGCATTTTCGTATTGGCCCTCTTCTCCAGCCATTCGTTCGCTTATTTCCTTTCCCTTCGGAAGCCTCTCTCTTCTCTCTATGCCCTACGTCGTCTCACTACATATATCGCGCACGAGAGACCGGCGGATACTCTGCCCGCGTACAATGTTGCCGCGTCTGGCATACGGCACCGCTGCGAGCCCAGGAGCGTACGCAGCTCGTGCGCAGCCCGAGCCGCTTCACGGATTCGTCGCGTGTTTCGCGATTGGCAACGCTTGCGCTCGCGCGGCTAATTGAATTGCTCCAACAAGAAAGAATGAATCGTCCGCGACCGTTTCGAGCCTCCGAACACGTCGGGCCTGTTCATTAACGCCTGCAAATAGGCGTATTTGAACAGACGGAGTGTATCACCCCAACTGCACGGGTAGATACACGATACATAGCAATATTGCTACGTATAATTTGTTAAGGAATAAAGAAGGAATCATTCGCCTGTCTAATAACTGCTTAACCAATCGAGTAAGACCATTAATCCCTTCAGTAACGTCCATAGGCTTTCGGCGTGTATGGGTCACAGACACGATCGGAGTGACCCCGCACACGACGTATGTTGAACCTTCGAATTTCAGCATTGAAACGGTTAATAGTCTATTGAAAGACGAATGTCGCCTACACTTATCGGTGGAGAAATTTAATCATTAGATACACACGCTTTAGTTCCTGGGATTCGTTGTGTAAGTACTGCAGTACTCACGTCCACCGTTGCGAGAATCCTTTGTGGACGCGGTCCTTCTGTGCTTGATCGCTTCCCCAGACGGAACTGGGCAGACTCGTGGGCGAACGGGTAACGGTTAAATTCATTTACATTTTCCAGCAACAATGTATTCGATCTTGACACTAACATCAAGATGAGAGAGGAGAAGAGAGACAGAGAGAACGAGAGAGAGAGAGAGACAGAGAGAGAGAGAGAGAGAGAGAGAGAGAGAGAGAGAGAGCGCAGATAAGAAGATTAACAGACGGACGGTAGTTACACCAGTGTGCATCTCAACATTTCTGGACCGTCCGGCGTGGTGTTGCTGGCACACGAGCTCGGCTACGTGGGCGTCGCCACTTCGTTGCAGTTTATCGGAACACGAAACCATGTTACTTGACTCGATAAATAAATTCAAGGTTTATTTGGGCTTGTCGATAAAGCGACCGAAACGCGAGCGACTGACGCACGGGCACCTTGCATCGTTACGAGCTCTCCTTGCCGCTGCCTTGGAAGACAATGGGCGCACACCCTCGGGGATTCGGTGTAGCAGGTATTGAGAAAACGGTACGCGTACAGTCCACAACGTTACGGAAGCAACAGACGAGGCAATTGATGTCAACGAAGAGATCTATACAAGGCAAAGACACTAAAATGCTCCGATCAACTAATCCCCTTTTGTAGGCATTCGGCGTTTTGGAACGGCCCATTGTGCGATTGACACATAGGTGGCGCCTCGTTTGTTATGGGTATTTGTAAAGTTCGGAAACGAGTAGCATCGGAGAGTCATCGTTGGGGAAATGGGTAACGCGGCTGACCAGTACGCAGAGAACCCACTAATCTTGGGTTCGAGTCCCATCGCCCGAGGCTCTTTTTCACCCACACTTTAATGTTCAGACATGCTTCGCGCGTGCCCGTAAGTCATTGTTCATTGTATTCGGAATTCATCGAAATCTTATCTACTTAGTGCTTCTTCCAGTCCCTGGATTCCTTTGGTTGCAGATACCAGAAGCGGCACCAAACGCTCAACCACAGCTAACCGATTTAGCACACGAAAGGCAACCTGATTCCTGCAATACTATCCATCCTTCAACCTTACTAAAACATCACTCAACAATGTGGAATACTTCAAAATCTGTCACCAACGCTATTATGGAAGCTCTCTATGATATTTGTGATCGAATGATGTTCCTCACACTCAGCCTGCTATCCCTGAATACTAAAACACTTCCACACCTAATCTCGTGATACAGATTTTAATCGATTTAACGAGCACTCGCGCGAGTAAGTAGCCTAGTATTTCGTTTGTGAGCAGACTAAGTTCGTCATGCTCGAGTGGAGTCACAATGCACGCGACGCGTAACCGTTCAACGCGACGTGGGATCTACGTGGGCGCGTGTACTAGGAGCTTCCTCCCGCAGGTTTGTTTTGGAATACGAGAGAAACACATCGACGACAGGGAGAACGCACTGAATACAGCGCGCGCTCGCCTCGTGCCGGATATCCCTCCTGGGACTGTAAGCTTGGCGGGGCACTGAAAGCGGAGCAACTAAATGAGTGCTTTCCACGCTACTGGATGATGGATGAATACCTACACGTTTGCCGCCGTCGCTAGATAAGGAGACGAATGATTGCTATACGTGCCTGGTTTGCTCTAAACGCGCGCCGAGGGAGTTGCTGCTCTCTCGCGCTGCGGCGCGCGGTTGCTGGCGCTGCTGCAGTTCCTTCAGCAATGTGCTGCGGCAACGAGAGCTTAGTTGCCATGTGTTCCTCCTGGCTCCATGCGACCGGTGTCTGGCAGCCGGTAGTAGCCGGTGTCATTGTTACCACTTATCGCAAAAACTGATCCGACGCGGCTCCAAGCCACACGAGTTGGCCCGTGGAATATGTTAGCATAGTCGTTTAAGGGATACAAATGGCCGCCTTACAGACGAGAATCCTCGGTCTCGGTGATCTCGATGCGAGCATTAATACAGGGTGTGCCTTTGTCGGAGCTTGCGAGTTCATCGCTGAACATCTGACGGAGCCTGGAGAAAATGCTTTCAACTGTTTACAAAACGACGATCGTGAAACCTCGCTAATCCACTGTCTCGTCTTCAGTCTTATACTCTTATTGTAGGATCTGATATAGTGGAACTACAAGCGCGGAATGATTGAGATGCGACTAATTTGCAAGTACCTACAGTGGTGTTCCGATGTAAGCACGCCGCTCGGGGGACAAGGCGGTCTCTTAACGAAACGGTGCGCTATTCAGCTCGTCTTTCGTCTTTGCCTTTCAGTAATATGATGCCGCCGCTATCTCGAACGAAATTTATGGCTTGTCGTTGTCGCGTAGTCTCTCGCTCACTCTCAGTCTCTAGCACTCGCAGCGACGACTACAGAAGTAGCGGGGATAGGATTGTTCTTCTAACGGAACGAAGGACCCGTGCTCTTAACAGGGATGAATGACCGTTTGCCACATTTTAAATATAATTAAAGGCGAACAGTAATATCACCGATTAATCTGAAGAATTTTACTAATCCTATATTGTGATTATTGGTTAATGCTAACGAGCATCTGTTTTTAACTGTATTGTTATTGAGTATGCAGATTTAACATTTGTGACTAAAGAGGGTGGTAGGACTTTTTTTATCACGCTAATAGGTCGATCTAGTGATACGTCTAGTTACGTGTGAATGCCGGCTTCGGGAGAAAGGGCGCCACGAAAACCGTTCGGCGAGGGTTTAGTTGGGACGTGTTCGGCGACGAAGAAAATACAATATTTATGTTGGTGCTGCACGCCAGTGGGTCTCGGTATTTAAGTTGTGTAAATCCAATATAAACGCCAAACCTGTAATAAATAACCTCTCGGCTACCCGAGGGGGGATCCGGGCCACGTTGGAAGAAAAGACATGGTATAAAGCGAAGAAAGAAGGGCAGAAACGCGAAGGGAGCAGGAGAGAAAAGGAGAAATGACGGGTAAAGGTTATATTATACCTGCCTTGGGGCCTTTAGTCTTCGCCTTCGAGAACGAGATGAGAAAGCATCGGTTCTCTCGTGCGAAGTCGAAGGGAACGAGAGGGAACGATAAAAGTAGGAGGAACGAAAGGTATCCTCGAAAAAGAGGGCGGAGGAGTTTTGACCCATCGCTAACGGGACCCTTCTTCGCTTCTTTCTCCCCTATAACGCGAATCCCTCGATCCTCGGCCCAAATAATAGTGTTCCACCAGTGGGGCCCACATGAAAACGAGACACCTACGCTCTCCGCTTCGACTCTCGGCACCGCTCTTGCCTTTGCGATCCCCTTCATGCATGTACCGCTGTCGACTACTCCAGTTTCTGTTGTTACGCAATATTAAATCGCAGAGCAGGTGCCACTCCTAGACAAGGTCGACGTCAGTCAGTCGGGGAACGAGGGTAGCGACAAGAGGATTTAAAAAAAAAATGAGGACGATACAGCTCGACGATAGCTCACACTGTTTAGTCGGGAGGAGGGATCGCGATACAGGTTGTAGAATCGGGGGGGAACCTTCGGAAGCATTTCTAGCTGTGACGAATGGACCCCTTTCCAGGCGACGCAACGGCGCTAACACTGTGATTTTCGATGATTTCTCCAATTACCGTTTTCTTGCTCATCGGCTGAATCGCGCCCACAATCTTAGCTCATGTTTCCGAGAGATACTTAAGCATTAGTTCCACGACCGAGTGTCCAGTTAGACAATGAATCACTTAACGTACCGTTATACGCGTTTCGATAAAATTGTACCTGGACCTCCACAAAAGAGTCCGAGCGCCCCCCCTCATTACCAACTCAAGCGTATCCTAGCATATCTCTAAAGATCTGCCGAGGCTTCGTTCCGCAGCTTTCGATATCGATCGCACAACCTTGGCTCGTACCAATGGTAACCTTGCTTTCGGTGCTCGTGAACCGATTTCGCAATTTCGAGTCACGAGCAACACAGTTGCCAGCGCTAGAAGCACGTCGATCCGCGAGACTGATCGCGAACTGAATCCTACACATTACCACTAGGCACGCCAAAGTTCAGATCTAAAGGGAACCAGAGAAGCAGATTGTAACCAGCGAAATGTGATTACTTGAAAGTGTATTCAGCAACGACAACAATGGTCTCTCCTGTACCTGCGGGCCTGAAACACGAACTGCCCCTTTGGACCTAGTAATAGTTATCAACGGTGACGAAATACCTAACAATGTTTTCTCGGTTAAGCTGATTATAAATAACGCGTCCACGTTGGCTGCGTTTTGACTGATCTACGCGGTGCATTTCCAACCTGTAGCACTGTCCACGGTCTTCGAACTCAAACCAGACAGAGTTAGCCACGAAGAATCCTTCTTGGATTCGAAGTGGACCTCTTGAAATTTAACAATCATACGGCTCTGGACTCGAGATTGAACTTGTAATTGCGCTCGGGGTACAAGTGGACGCGATATAATTGAGCCCTACAAAAGTGTCTTTGTTACTTCGAAAGATCGGCCGCTTTTTCTTGCCTCCATTATGGATACGTATTCACCGACAGCTCGTTTTTATTCCATGTTTAGAGATATCCGCCGCTTTTCATCCAGCGTAATCTGCATCGAAAGGCCGTGCTCGATCAAAGATAATGAGGGAGCCGAGTCTACTTCGTTAAAACGGGACTTATTGCTGGCAGAACTGTAAATTTACGTATTTTCTTTGCCAGGCGATTTAACGAAACTGAGAGGGAACCAGACTCTCGATACATGTTAATCGACTGTATCAAAGCCGCTCGGAAGCGCGCGGACTTTTCAAATTCGCTGTGCGCTCGTGTTTCAGTTGGGCAGAAAATCGGCGGTCGGTGCAGTAAGATTTTAGTAACAAGGCGAGTGGTCAAGGTTAATGTCAGAGGAGTATCGTTTTTACTCAGCGGACAGCAAAAGGCAATTGTGTTCGCACGTCTATCCAGGCGTTTCGAAGTTCACTGCCTTTCTACCACTGATATACAAGGTAGGGCCTTTAGTGGAGGAACTACTGCCGCTGGTAATTACCCATCGTAAATCGTGGCGTTCACCGAGGTCGCTCCCTCGAGTAACAAGGCGGTCAACTTTGAAGACAACGCCGGAGGAGCTGAACTCGGTTACGGCGGCCGCGATTCGGAAGAGCAGCCGCATGAAATAAGAGGCGCGATGCTCAACCGATTGGCGCATCGGAACAGACATTCGTCTTCAGTAATGTATTGCAAACAAGTTCTCATAATACTCAGCTGTCTGACACCCACGATAACGTGCTTGGTTTTTTCTCTTTTTAGAAAAGTTGGTTTTAAAGATACAGTGAAGGGTAAGGGGGAAACAGGGAATGCAATTTATAGCATATTTTGTTGGTGGCAACTGGGACTACAGAACTGTCGAATCACAAAGGATTATAAAGTTCAAATACCCTCGTAAGATAACGTTAGCGATTTGGTATACCTACTGGTTAAAAACAGCAAATGTTCACTCTGCACTGGATCAAAATACGAGATGTCTTTACTTTTTGCTTAAGCACAAGTATCTGTCATCTACGTAAAACAAGAAATTATTTAAGAAGGCAATTATACAAGAAAATTAAATTCATTGAAGCTTGTGTCTTACTAATGGACTAAAGTATTAAAACTTAATGTTCTCGATAAAGTTGTTTTGTGACATTCCCTGTTTTCCTCCTTACCCTTCAAAATTGATTTTTACTATCGGTCAACTGCGCGTGTACTGGACGAATTTTCAAAGTACTTGAAAACAGGAAGTAGTTTCCGAAATGGTAGCTTGTGCAAAAAAATTGGCCCCTATTAGGTCGACAGGTATGTCTGTTAATGAGAGACGATTTTTGTATTCCATATTTACCACGCTGTACTTTCTTTATACAAATTTTTTAATTTACTTTTAAGGGGCGATTCTCGTGTAACAGCTCCCGAAATTTATAAATTTGTTGAGAAAACTATTGTTAATATTGTATTAAACTCTTTTGGAATGTAAGGAGGCATCTTTAACTTTGTAGAATTTTTTATGTCGATCTTTCTTATTATTTATTAATTATTGTGGAAACGTGTTAACCTCTTCGACGATGTTGGCGTCAGGTATAGCACCTGCCACAGTCATCTGATTGCAAAGAAAAAGAAAATTTTCTTAAAGTTAAATAATCTACTCTAAGACTGGACCTCAAATTTTAATTTTAGTTTTCATTTATAATACATTTTTCGTCGAAATAAAGAATAATATGAAAAATGTGTCACAGGAAAAAACTTACTTTTTCTTTCAAACGCTAAAACTCTTTCAATTTTGTATTATTTTTCTCTAAAGTGGACCAATCCCAGCATAAACTATCTAACTTTAAGAAACTTTTTTTTTTTTTCAGACGACTATGATAGGTGCTACACATCCCGCCACAGAAGTTACATCGTCGAAGAGGTGGACACGATTCCACAATAATTATTAAATAATAAGAAGAATCGACATAAAAAAAATATATTCTGCAAGTTTAAAGATGCCTCCTTATCTCCCAAAATAGTTTAATCCAATATGAGCAACAGTTTTTTTTTTTTTTTAAGAAAAAAGAAATTCTTAGCCATCGGTTACTTTTGGGGCTGTTAGGCGAGAATCCCCCCTTAAATGAATTACGCAAAATAGAATATGAAAATATTTCGCATGTTTCTGTCGTGGGAAATAGAAAGTATCGTACTAGACCTTACATTTTCTTGGCAATACAGTTGTAGCAGAATTCGTTTAAAAATCATGTCCGACAAGAAATCAAAGTTGAGCTATAGGATGCATTCAGGAACCTCCGAATTGCTCCAAAAAATCCCCAATCATGAACCAGGCAGCTGTTAACGAGGTATCGAGAGCCAACAGTGGCGTAGAAGTTGAAGCGCGCGTTACAACGGCATCTTGACACGTACGGTGGCTGTACGTGCACAGCTGCATTTTGCCTCGGTGTTTCGGCGCAATTACGCCTGTTAATGGCACAGCGTTATGGCATCACACGGTTCCCCGCGAGAGGCTGCATAACGAAAAGTGCGAAGGCACCAAAGTTACAAGAGGATAAAAGGATGCATGCCTCGAGCTTTTATGGACGGCCGATGGTGAAGTGTGAACAGAGATAGAATGACTGGCGGAGAGAATACTGGCGGGAACCAGCGTGCGACAGACAGGGAACGTACGCATTATCTAAATGCGCGACACTCTGCTATACATGCTCGCGGAGACACCACCACCCCTTCCCTCGCTGACTGAAGCTACCAGATTTTCTTCCTTTTTATAGTCCCCTCTGCACTCGTCCCTCTTACTTCTCCGCCTAAGTACCGCGTGTTCCGAGTGCTGTCCCCAACGACCGTCAAGTGGACAATCTTCGGAGTCATCTCGTGGTTCGGTCGTAAACGCGTCGCCGTGGTTCCCTCGCGCAACAAACCCGCATAAAACGGGGAATATTATGATTCCGGGCGTTTATTAGGACCGCGAATAACGTGGCCGGTTGCAGTGCGCGCAGCGCGATCTTGTAACGCAATCAATAAAATGGAATGTGATTCGTAGGGGTGGTATAGGCATCCGAAATGATTAATAACGGGGTTAGCCCGCTCCCACTCGCGCGGGCCATAACAGACCTGCGAGACGAGGCGGAACCTTAGCCCAAATGGAAACACACCGCTAATGAGCGGGATTATATTTTGCGTCACTATATCGATCTTGGTTATCGATAATGAACTGCGTAGCGTGCAGGAGCCGCCAAGCGACTGGAATGGGGAAGCAGGATCAATTGACGTTGCATGACGATTCCACGCGCAAACCGTCAATTCTAATTTTCCTTCCCATCCAGTTTTATACCCCGTCGACCTCCCCTTTCGAACTTACTTCTTCAGCTTATCCAGCAACGTGTTGTCGCCAAAGCAGAAGCGTGTCAAGTTCAACTAATCCTGCACTTAATTAACCGCCCGCCGTCGAAGCGCGTAGCGTACACTCAACACGCGCTCGTCAGCTAAATGATACGCCGGGGCATAATGTAGCGATCGAGCGGACACGCGACTTGTCCGATCGACTGTTGGAGTCGGCCCTCGAAGCGAGAGATCTTCCAGCTGTTGCGCCGCAGCTGTCCATTCAATTGGCCAAGAAATCAAAATCTACCTGATTCGGATCTCTATACCTCCAGGCTGGAAGAACGAAAGCCCTGTTCCCGAGGATTCGTAATTAGGCACGCTGTTGATGGGACAAATTAGGGAACTGACATCTGCCACGAACGACGAGCGACAAGCGACGACACGAGGCGTCCGTCAGCGGCCGGATGTCCTCGCCCGCAATCCCGCCCGTATCGTTCGCATCTCTTGCGAAGCTCAGATGCAACGATAGTCGGATTATGGACTCGTTTCTTATTCCGAATTGCGGACGGGCAGAGGAGGATATCGATAGGTTCGGTGGCACATCGGCGATCCTCGAAAGGTGTCGAAATCGGCGAAGGTGCGATATACGACGCTGCAGCTGCGCCGACCGGTCGAGAGTGCTTGGCCCGCGAGGCAGAATATCATCGGAGAATTCGACGAACGATCGCTCGTAAATTACTATAGCTGGGCTTGGTTGGCTGCTCGTACGGTATAAGCGCTGTTCTCGGTACCGAAAAACGCAACCTACGAATCCTCGAGGTGTATCGGCGTCGTACTCGGACGGACATGCCTTCGCCCCTGAGCGCAACGAACTCGTCGAAGAGGTCCTCTGCCTGAAGAGGCCTGGCGTCAGCCTACGGCAACAAAATACCGGCCCGAATGCTTGTAAATGACTACTTGACGTTTTCGCGGTAATGACGTAACAACTTCGTTCGACTACTAATTGGACTGTTTCGGCATTCGACGGCTGCGAACACAGGCAGCGCAATTGATGCGAAACGATATCGGGCGGCATAAGTGCCAAGGATCGATTCGCTTATCTACCCCGCGAATATCCACGCGAATATACTTAATTGAAGCGACACTCGAATCAAGAACACGACAGCGTGTGTTGAATCAAACGCCTGGGGCACAATCGAGTGCAAATGAAAAACCCATATCGCCTGTGTTCTTCAGAAATGACGGCAGAGGATACGCATGTAACGATTATTGATTTACTACTTCCTCTCCTCTCGTCAGTCAGTTTCTCTGTATACCACTGATTAGACTGCCTGGGAACAGATACCAACTCTTGTTTCCGCCCGAACAGAGACGTAGCTACGTATGAAAAAACGGTGCACAGTTTCGTACAGAAGGTCAGCGTCGGCGAAAATTGTGGCGACGAGCCACGAGCTCTGTGCCCCAAAGGCTGAGAAAGACTCAATGATGGTAAAGGACGCGGGCGAGGGAGACGGACGGAGCAACGGCGAGAGGCGGAGGCGAGAGGACCAAGAGACAATGACACGCATGCCGCATGGATGGTCCGCTAGGGGAATGCAAATATCGGGAGGCGTCGATGTTTTTGAGCCGACTAGTAAGCTGAGCAGGGGAACCAGAAAGCGCGTTTCACCGATGGTTAGCGTCAAATATTTGGTGCGTGAGCGAGGTATGGCAACGCCGCGCACTCCGACGGCCTCCATCTCCTCCACCTATTCCACCACTAAACTTCTCCTCCGCCGCCACTCCCGCTACTGCCACCGCCTCCGCCGCCAACGTCGCATCGCCACCGCCTCCTCCACCCCATCGGCGCTATGCCGCCACCAACGAACCGATGCCTCTCCCGGCGACGTGATACACGCTACGCGCGATAGCGTCACGCCACGCAAACTAATTAATTAGTTGCTTTTCTAACGCCGCGACTAACCGCCGTCGGAAGAGTGTGGTGTGGACCTCTCCGCGTTCTGTCCTCAACTTTTCCCGTGGCGTTCGTTCTGTCATATACTCTTGGTACTTGGTAACAATCGATAGGTACGTTCAAATGCGACCCTTCATAGAGGAGGATTTCTGAGGAGGTTGACAGTAAATCAAATTTGAAATGCCTTGGCTATTGAACATTGGCCAAACACTTAAGCACACGACACTTTTGTCGTGGTTTGCTGTGTTTAGTGTTAGAAGAGTTGTAGTCAACGATGGAGATACCTATAAGTGGCGCCACCAATTGAAACAGAAAGACCTACCGCTGCATAAGCTATTCCCTTTTAGAGTTCTCTGCACCTTGCAGTGGGATTACATAATGGGGAGTGAATCAGAGTTGAGATTACTTTTTACCACTTGGAGTGAGACACTGCTTCTTATCACCCTATAATTCTTTCAACCCGCTTGTTCCGACACTCGAGACATGTTTACTTTTACGTCGGGTTTATTTTACGACTTGACTATATCGCTACTGCTGACTATACGTTTGATGTAGGTCTACACGCACTCAAATTTTGTTCCAAACGCTCCAAATGCTCCAAGCTTCCTTAGACCATTACCTGGGAGCAATAAAAATTTTAAGATTTGCATACACTGGGGTGAATCAGTAAAACCTCAAACAACTCTTTAATATTGATATTAAAAAGAAATGCCAGAGGAAACGTGTCTATTATTTCATGAAGCACGTGTAATAGTTGAAAATATTTTTTTACAAATCTCACAGATTTTAGAATTTCATGAATTTAGAGACTGCAACAGATTACTGGTGTTACCTACTACAAACAGCACCTGGCACCAGTGTACTTCAGTTGCAAGAGACCACCGTCATCTTTAATTTAACGATGATTTTATCTACTCATCCTGTTTGGGAGCATTATACACGGTCGAAGTGTTAATCACAAAAATTAGTAGACTGTAAAGGTTAACATCGAAATTGATATGCAGGTTTGAGGGATTGGTAATAATTCGGGATAGGTCCCATCAGAACTAGGTTCATCGATCTCGATCCTGGCGTAATAGGTGCTCGCCTAACAATAAGCAGTGAACCTTTAATGCGCTAATGACAGGAAATGGGTTGACTATGAGAGCGGATTCCGGCGTCCGTTTATGGAGGCCACCGGCAAATTGTCTAAGGAGGGGTAGAAATTCTAAAGAGTCTACCGGTTACAAAGGAACTCGGTACTTCCAGCAAAACTTTTTGCGAGGCACAACGTATACAAATGCGTTATACGAATTTCCCGTGGAATGTGATCGTTGGAATTTATCTCGAAATCCTCGTTCTGTAAATTCTCGCTTCTTCACCCAATTATATGCAGTAGGTATTTCAACCCTCGGGTGCTCCTCGTGCGCCACACAAGGGGGGCGTGTCGTGCCCTCCGTATACGCGACATTAATATTCAGAAATTTTACAGAATACTTATCCAAACACATAAAATAGATATACACCTTTACGTAAAATTTATACGAGTGTGTACCTAGATTTATTCATGCGGAAGCACTAATCAGAATCAGATTCTTCAGCTACGGCTAAGCAGGGAAAAGATTTTGGTCGGTTTATGAAAATTCATGTATCATCCTGCCAAACGATCTGAGGAGATTGTTAATAGAGGTGAGAAGATGCAAACACAGATAAAAAATTTGGGGCGGTTTCAGAAAATTTGCATAAGCCTTATTATAAATTATGCATGAATGAAATGCGAAGACGGTGCATGCTTTCATAGGTAATTAAGGAACACCAATCTGCAATTTTCGAGTAAGTTGATATTGAATGCGAGGAAAGAACTTCAAATCCTCGAAGTTCCAGTTAGAATCCTACGGTCTTCTTGATTGTAAACGTATAAAGGTGATAATTAAAAAGAGCCGTGGAACTTTGAAGAAGCGAAAAGGTTCCAGTCGTTGCTGCCCAGCGCATTGTCTTCGGCACGAATTGCTTTGTACCTGTTGAAAGATGCTTTCTAAACTGAATTTGAATGAAAGTATTTCATAGCATAAAGGAAGAACCTTAATTAAACGAATACCTAGATAATAGTCGGAGAATGGACCAATCACAGCACATATACATTAAGAGGAGCTACACAACATTATTCATCGTAGTGTCAAACACTAATTATAATAGGCGGACGAAGGATATTTCCATTCTTGTTGTAAGAAATTACTACAACATCGTCTTTCACACATTGTATTCTATAAATATGGAGATGTAAAGAACGTATGGAGGTATACTGAACAGGAAGAATTCCAGGTCACATTTTCCATGTATTTTATCATTTCCTCCTGTGTGCTGCGATGTAGTGTCGACGACGTCACAGGTGCATCGATAGTGTGAAGGAATATTTTATCGAAGATAAAGGAATTGTATAGAATAGTGAAGAAGTCATGTGTAGATCAATAACCAGATTAATATCTTTTGTGCATTTTGTGCCTTATCTACTCTTTACGTGTAGGTGTATTCCACTTTTGGAATTAACCTTAGCTGCATTCCATATTTGTTAGCTTAATATTTAACCTGCCCCGGTTACACATGCCTGATTTTACGACTTAGATCTATTACACTGTACGAGCCGAACAATCCGATTTTATTTCATATTTATGACCGATAACACTGCACTACTGAAATATCTCTATTCTGTTTACAAACTGCAGTCACGAAGGTTTTTAAGAATCACTAAACAGCTGGGAGATTTGAAGGAGATGGGCAAGGACCGCAGATTACTCCAAAACATACCTACGACTGATAATGTGTTGAAACTAATGTCCGTAATACGGATACTACCATTAAGGCTATATATTGCCATTCCGTGCGTAATTCCTAAGCTTCTTTCTCTGGAGCAATTGTTTAATTCAAACGTTTAATTTCTTTCGTTAACTTTACTGCACACAAAACTTTTATAACAAAGTGTAGTACGTTCCATGAAACAAATCTGCTGAGACAGGTGCTCAGAAAACTGATTATAAATGCATGACGAATGCGTAGCAATACTCTGTAATTAAACTATCGAAGCTGTGAGAAGCATTGTGGTTTCAAGGACGCTGCAGACCCGAAGACAAAATGCCAGTTATATTTCCAACGTTGAATCGAGAAACATTGATATTCCGATTACATATCCTGGTCAATCAGATCAGTTATTGATGCGCGAACTGTTATAAATGACTATTTTGAGAAAAAAAAACTGTATTTTGTATAACTTCTTCAGACTTATTTCATTGAATGCTAACCTATTCGTCGCTCTCGTTTACCTAACTAAGTACATATTTAGCGTTGGAACAGTGAGGTGTGTTCAACACCTTTAAAGAGCAGGGACCCACCAGAAAGGGTATTCTAGCCGCTTAGGGTGCCCTTTCCATATCGTTGCGTTAGGGGCCAAGAAAGCTACCAGGAATTCCTACCTTCGCCACTATTGGTATTACAGTATATTTCTAAACCAATCATCGAACAAACCTGCTTATAAATGGAAAAATAAAAAGGAAATCGCTGGATCCGGTCACTGCAGGAACGCATTCTTTTCTCAGGCCTGGTTTTTCTTTTCATAATCCTAAATGGACACATTAACTGATCCATAGAATAAGACTCAACAATGAGTCTTTCAGGCATTCTTATTTGTTTCAATACAGACTGCAACAAACCTTATTAACTACAATCCGATTGCCACGATTTGTATGAGAGGTAATATTTCTTCCTTTACATTTTAACGATGTATCAACATAGCGGTTAGATCGTTCTGCGATATTTCTAATTTTCAACGATCCTATTCTAATTATATTTCCTCTCCTTTGTCACTGACCTACTTGTATTCTTATTACATTGTATATTGGTCATTTTGTAACTTAATTTGTATTCTATCCCGTACATAAATAAATATATAAATAAGTAAATAAATAAATTGGGGAAAGTATGACGTCCAGCACATGTCTATATTAAAACTCAGAAACTACTGAACCATATTTCGAAGTACCAGAAGAATCTTTGTTTTAATAGGATTGTTATAGGCTGCAGAGTAGTATTCCACAATCCTCGTGCGGAGGGCGCTACAATTTTAAAATTAAATGTTAAATTAAGTAAGAACGGAAAATCTAATTTATATCGTAGCGAAACACCTGTATTTTGCTAGTGACGACATAAAACAAGTGTCCGGTGTGCTTTCTTGGAACGCATTAGCATTTATTGCAGATCTACTGTCAAATGAAGCTTCTTCTGCGTTGGGGTGGTTCGAGTAGTAACCACGTGTTGGTAGAATCGGCAAAAACCGGCGAGGGAAATACGTTGAAGGGAGCACCGGGAATACCGGGGGACCAGCGATACGAACAAATTGCGAGGGGCACCGATGCCATTAAAGGAGCGAAAGCGGCAAAAATGTGTGCGTTGCCTCTCCCCTCTCCCTTGCTCTCTCTGCGTAAGGTTCCCTCTCGACAAACCCTCCGCGCCTTTCACAATTTGTTTCCGCCTCGTCCTGCGGACAGCGCTGGCTGCGACACTACGCCTGGAGAAACACATCGTCAGGTAATGACACGTGAAATTCTCCGGTACACAATCTTGCATCGCCACCGTTGCATTCTACAATTCTCTGTTCGACAAGTCGAGCAACGTGGCTGAAGAAAAAACGTTTTGCAATGCATATCCATGTTCATCGACATGCACGCCGACCGAGATAAAGAACGAAGCGACATAATTTCTGTCATTCTGCACGGGCGACTTGGAAATAAGGACACAACTCCCAGCAGACGTTCGAGCGAAGTAATTCTAATTGTAACTGTCACAACGAGGGCATACAGGTGTGGCTTTTATATCGATCTGGAAAGTATCAGAGTTCGATACGTGTCCACTTTGAGCAGCCATCCTTCGCAATGTTGTTTTTTAACTAATTGTCCAACTCTTAAAGAAAATATACGGCATAAAAGGCAATCTTCAAACTGGGTTCTCAGGGAAAACAGATGCCTTTCCTTTTAGAGTGAAACATTCCATCTTAACCGCCGTATAATCTTCTAGAACTAGTAATAAGTAATAGAAAATATGTACACTTCTATACTATTATCTCAGAAAATGGACATTGAAAAATATTAAGGATATAAAGTATTAATATTAAATATTAATGGTAAATATTAAATCTTAATATTAAATAATAAAGGTATTAAATCTTAATATTGAATATTAAAGATGTTAAATATGAATATAAAATATTAAAGATATTAAATATTAAAATTAAAAATTAAAGATATTAAATAAAAATATTAAATATTAATCATTAAAGACCAACTACGTATTAATATCGGCCAATTAATTTTCTTTAACAGAATATGGTCCAACAGTATTGCCCTCCGAAGTATTAAACGAGAAGGATTTAGAATTTAGAGAGAGTCTCTTAACTACAATTATATTTTCCAGAGAAATCTTTTCAAGTGGGTACCTAAATTGCGAATGCTTAATCCTCAATTATGAGAATCGCCGAAAATCTTGCGTTCATGGTAAATATCGGCGAAATATCGGGAACACTGGGGGGCGGAAGATGGAAAGGAGGATTTAGTCATAGTTTCTGAACGAGGTCCGGCATCACGGAAGCTTGGCGCCGACGCACGAAGGGCGGGACAAGGGCGCGGCCACCGCTCGTTCTCCCAATTTCGCGGGGTGCGCCTGAAACGAGGTGCCGTTGCAGCGCAAGGACCCCCTCAATTATCGGACGGTGGTGATTTAAGGTGAACCTTGTGTAGGAGGGCAAGGTTTTCGCAGAGCGAACGCGTCGGCCAGCGACCGAGCCGTAATCAACGCGTCCAAGATTAACGAGATGCTGAAACGAAGAGAGCTTCGGTTATGAATAAATCAATATCGATAAACCGCGTAAGCCGCGTTACGTATTTGTAATAAGCTCCAAGGATTTATGTGGCGACCGTTCAACGGGGTCTTTTTCCCTTCCTTCCCTTCGACTTCCTGCTGGCAACGCGTCGACCGATCAATTTATTTCTCCGGCGAACTCGTGGCTGTCGCGACGCTTGTGTTTACGGGTGACGAGTGGGTGGGGGGAGGAGGGCGTTGCGTTTAACGATGGAAATTAATGCGTCCAGGTGACTAGACCATTTCGCAATTATAATTACTCCTGGCTTAATTCAACCCTAATTAAGTTCATTGCTTAACAGCTTTGTATAGGCATATTAAAGTCACGTGTTTCAATCCATTATAAATTACACTTAAGTAGGTGCTAGCACGGAGGTAGCAACGGAACTATATCAGAACAATTTTCAGAACCTCTCTCCGCTTATCCCTGAATTAGAAGATATGCGAGAAGAACAGTGGCGCTTGCATCTTTAAGATCGAGCCCATATAAAGAACAAAAATATGGAGGTAAATAAATTTTACATTCTTCTTGCCACGCATCACTGCTGTTCTGAAGGGTTGACTATCGTCACTTAACAACTTTATGAATCTGTAAAGTATCCAAATCTTTTAAATATTGGTACGTGCTATGCTTCGCATTTACTATTCCAGTGATTCCCATCCTGTGGGTCGCCAAGTGTTTTCTGGAGTGTGTGTTTTTCTTTTAGTTGACGATTTTTAGCACTTATTTATTTTAATATAGTTACATTGCCATATTTTATTAATGATGTGACACTGATTTTTCATAAATGAAAGGAAGGGAATATTTACTTTACCTTACCTTATATGGGGGTCGTAGGTTATTTGAATATTATAAAAGGGGATCGCGACTGAAAATGGTTGGGAAACACTACTATTCGTATTTTAGTGGTAAACATATTCTACTGTTTAAAGATGTAGCACCGTAACGGATAATAAATATCGTGGAAGACGAGTCATTAATGTTGCTCTGTGTTTCCCACCTCAATTTTCCCTTCTAGCCCTCGAAGACTCCCACGTTGAACAGTCATTACGAGCGAAACAATACGGCACGGCTGCTTACGAAAATAGTAATTTAATGTAATTAGCACGGCATCGAGATATCAGTTGGAGTCCGCCAGCCACGAATTCATTATCGAAAGGATTCCTGGGTGGAGTCCCTCGTTTGTCAGACATCAGTGAATTAAAGGTTGATTCTCACTATTCTAGGAGGCGACATTTAACCATCGGAAATGAAACAGCGTCGCACAGTTAACCTACTATTCCCCGTGATTTAAGTAGGTAAATAGCAAAAATTAAATAATTTTTTAACGTCTGAAGAAAAAACAGGAAAAAAGTTTGGAAAGAAAATTTGATGTGCTGTATTTAGGGTGTTTTCCATAACTCGGAACACCTATAATATCTCCGTTACTATTGATGAGACGAAAAAATATTAAAGGAAGAAACTATTCTGTCCAAAGGGGCAAATGGTGTTATGAACTAATCATTTTTTTCAATGCCATATCTTGCGAGATTTCAAGGTCACTGTCACTTTATTAATGGAGTGATACATTTTCGTTGCCATACTGTTATAGCTAGTAAAAGTGACGTTTTTATGGAAGGATGGAACTGTATAAAATTAACAAGTCAGCAGAAAATTATAGCTATTTATTTTAGAATATAATCAATTTAATTGCAATTTGCACTGACCCACGTGGATTTTATACAGTTCTTTCCTCCCATAAAAAGATCCTTCTTGCCGTTCAAGGTCATTTGACAGTCAACATATCATGCAGTTAAACTCATTTCTTCCTCAGCTATAACAATATGACAACAAAAATGTATCACCCTATTGAAAAAAAAAAATGACAATGATCTTGGAATTTTATATCTACACTTTCATCTCAAGACTATAAATTACTTGCGCGTCTCACTCATTGTCAAAGTCTCATAACTTTGTCAATTTAGCGAAGGTCCCAATACAACTTTACATGCATCATACTTTCAAAAAAAAAAATCGATTTCCTGAATACTCTACAGTAAAGAGACCCCTGAACGCTTGCAACGTGCACACGCTTAGCTCGCTGGCAGCAAGAAAACCAGAAGCTTCCGATACCGTTTTAGCGGTTAAGCAGGCACATGCCTATGTATCACTGAATTTGTCGGCCGCTAATATTCAATGACGTATACAAAGAACTCGTTCGAGCCGACTTCATCCAGTAAAAACGCCGGTCCGCGAATGCGTAATAAATCGACACATACCGTGGCAAATTTGCTACAGCGGAGCTAACACGGTCGAATATTCTGTGCGATGTTTCCTGTCACCGTGAATAATTGTTCGTCAAAGTCAAGATCCGCGTGCGGATATAGGCGAACTTACAGCGGTGAACCGTCAGCGGGGTTAATTGAAAAATATAATGCTCCACCGTCGGTAATTGGGAATAATTAATATTCATTTACAATGTAGCTCGACGTGGCTTCGGTACGAAGAGCACCTTCGGCTTAACTGGGCCGTAAAAAATTACTGTATCGTCTTACCATTCCCTGTATTCCTTCGCCGTTATCATACGATGCCAATCGATAATTAACAAATACTCCCCGGTGATTATCTTGGTCTAATTACTGGTATTATTAATATCGTTTATTCCACGCAGAACCGTAAAAAATTACGCAAACGATAATGAACGATGGCAAAGGGCGAGACACATACCGCGCTGCGGGTGTTATTAAGCAAGATTAACCCGTGTTAGCAGTCACGGTAGCGTGAGGATTCTTCACGCTACCTCAACTCGTTCCCTGGTATACCGGGTGCCCCGTCAAGAAACGGCCGGCGAGCCCCGAGAGAAACACGACGATTTCAACGAACGCCTCGGCAGATAAGCGCGTCACACTTTCGTCCCCGCAACGATAACACGAAAGATATGCGTAAACAGTAGCGGTAGTAACCGATAACGCGAAGACGTAGGTAGACGTCTGTACCGACGAATAAACAACAGCCTCCACGCGTTGTGTGCTCAGCCGTGGGAACTGGGACGAGTTGTGAACAAGACGAATCACCAGGTGTTTCTTCGACATTACTATAATATTTAAACCAGTGCATGCGGGAATAACAGATGCACATACAGATACGAGTACCTTCTTTTTACACGGTACGGCCTGCATGTACACCGTTTAACCCACCACGTGGTCGCGTCTCCGGCAGATAGGTACACGCTGCTAGATTTTATCTAAGGTGAAATTTTTTTAAAATAATTCTATGGGGATAGATGTGCCGGTGATTATGAAAGCGGTGGAAGTCGTGTATTTTTTGTTTCGAGATATTTAGACCGTTGCGTTTTGGCGTATTGAAAAATATTTTTCTATTATTGGACAAAATGTTTATTTATTTATTATTAAATGTTTATTATTATATTACAACATATATGCTCTTCTAATGTCAAATTTATCTGTCATTGTAAAGTTTCATGAGTAACTTGCTCAAAAATGTGTTTTTTGAACCTTTGAATGTTTCTCACGTTCCAAAACTTAATAAATCCAAAAAGTTTTTCCAACAAAGGCAATTTTTAGTTTCAAGTCCTTCGCCACTAACAGCTTTAGCATTTCTTTACCACAATTTCTCTTAATTTTCTCATATTTTCAGCATAATTAAATATATATCGCGTTTTCTTTCTATTTTTCTTTTCTTATCTCGCATCTAAGCATAATACATAATATAAAAATATGTAATTATTTCCTTTCCCACAAATCACTTACAGAGAACAAAGGATTTATATTTTACGCCACTATCGAAATGAACGTGAAACTGTCGCTGCTCATTATGAAAGTGACACTATCATGTCATTGCTTACCTCACGGCTATTTTGCAACAATAAATGTTTCATAATATTGAAATATAAATCAATATAACATAAAATAAGAGAAATCTCAAATTTTTTGGTTTTTTAACTTACACCACTTTCATAATCACCGGGACAAATGTTTGTTTACTTATTTACGCTTTTACATTATTTAAAGTTTTATCTACTTTCATCGATTTTAGTAGGCTAAGTACACGGAAAATACATAGTTATTTACAGGACTGCCCTCTTTATTTAAAATGTCATAATATAGCATTTCGAACAAGCCCAGAAAACTGAAGTTTTATCATTTTGTTTCTGCCGTCCTTGTAAAATAATAAATAAATTAGACTGTTTCTAGATCTCTACAAAGCACGTAGTGTTTTCTACCTTTACTTACAAGGTAAACCACGGACGGAACTTCAAATATTTCAACATTTCTTGAAAAATGGAAAAATGCTAGACAGTACATGATAACTAAGGAGGACAAGAGGAGTTTTCATATGTATAGTAAGGAAGTATACAAACGAATTAAGTTAGAAAATGTTTTGTATCTGCAATAGTCACGCGGTATTTAAAAAAGCATATCAAAATAAATGTAAGGGAAGGTGGGGCAAGACGGGTTATCCCCGTATCTCGCGATACAAACGCACTAATCAAAATTGGGCATACGCGTTAGATGCGTCGCTATCAGCGCCGTCAGTGAGCAGCGTATCAGTGAAACATGTGGACGCGTGACGAAGTTAGATCAGAATTCATAATTTATTGGGACTTCCTTACATTTTCCTTATTTTTAGCACCCGTGACAGTGATATAATAATATAGAAGATCTTCAGTACATGTATCTGTTTCTGAGGCAGAATTTAGCTGGTTATAAGGTACGTATGTTATTTTATACTTTTGTAAATAATGTTTCGGGCAGTGTTCATATGATTGTAGTGAGACGACAAAGGGCATGATGGGGTAACGAAAATGAGAGTTGGCTCATTTCTCCTGTGTTGATGTAGGAGATGAGAACGACGAAGCCATACATGTGTACCTCCGCTGTCAACCCAAGAAATAATTACTTTATATATAAATACTTTATTTATATTGTTTTTTAATTGGTACCCTATCTTACCCCACCCGTAGGGCAAGATGGGGAGAAACGACTTTTCCTGAATTTTTTTATTTATTCTATTGAGACCTGTAAAACTCAGGTTGATTCACTGTTAAACTGAAAGACTTATTACCAAAGAATGGTTCAGACATAAAATTGATTAGTTAATTATGAAAATCTCTGTTGTATTCATCATCAAACCTTAACTACCCCGTCTTGCCCCACCTACCCCTACTTAACAATAACGGTGACTTTAAAGATCTTTTAATAAATTAATATATCGAGGAAAATAGCTATATAATTATATATACAACTTATGTACGATAAGTTGTAGTATAACTATTTTTTACACAACTGTTTGAACAATAATTTATAGTACAGTTTATGTGGTTGGTCTAGAATGTACATAAGGCAGTAGTAAAGCATTGCCATAAAGCTTGTATAGCACCAATGAGGTGCAACGCTTAAGCTCGACGAGGTACTGCTGAATCGTTGGAAACAATCGTACTTGCATTGTACCTAATTGTATCTAATTATTAATTTCATTAATCAGTTGAACTTATCGTTACTCATTCTCAAATGCGACTTGAAGTTATTCTCGCATCATTTTCTCTTTTTCTTTTCCCGTGTCTCTTCAGAAAAATCCTTTACTAAGAACGCCGCTGTAAAAATTTCCGCTCTGTCCTTCAACATTCAACAGTTGTACTCGACCGTTCGTACGATCGGTAACGCTTGTCAACCGGCAGGTTGTCACGCATGTGGAGGAAACACGGGGTACACGTCGATACACTACTGTCACGGCAACTTATCGTACGAGTTATCGTGCGATAAATCGTTTCGTCTGTGGGTCCTTTAAAACAATGGGGCCCCGTCCGCCGCCGAGTAGGGATTTCTTCGAAAACCAACAAGGAATCCTAGGGCCGCGCGACCGAGGTTTGTAGAAGCCGAGTCAGGGACGTTCTTTTTTTAAGTCTCCCCTATGGAACCCGAGAAACAATAACCGAAACCTGCCGACCGGTCCCCGGCTCACTGAATGAATAAACCAGCGTTGTCCGGGGGATCGAGAGAGCTCGTTCGGGGCCTAGAGGCCATGTTGATTCGGTCGAAAGGGCGTTTCGTCCGCGCGCGATGCGACGGTCGAGGGAGAGCGCGCGCAGGGCCCTGGTTGCCAAGGGCTATAATAATAACTAACATGAGGCTGCGTTAAACGCCACATTAGTCACATCCGATAATGATAAAGCTGTGGCGGGAACTTCACCGGGCGACGATATAAACAGACCTCCGCATGGCTCACTGTGCACACGCATCATGCACACGTGCCGTGACGCGCTCTTGACAATTTTCTGTAGCTGTAATCTACGAGTTGATATAGGAACCGCGGAAAAAGCGCCTTGGGCGACGGGGACTTGAACTGGAGCTCTTCGGAGTCCTGCGTGCTGGTCAGCCGTGCCTTAACCACCTCGGCCATCGCCGCCCTCCCGGTGTCGCTTTTCCGGGTGCCTCTTATGAAATTGAAGGGGTTCCTGATCCAACACTTGGTCATCCTGAGGTGACATTCGCCCTCGAATGTTTCCCGGCACCACAGCGATTTTATCTCTTCGAGGTACACCGATCCAATCTCTCTCTTTCAGAGTTGCGCACAGAATAACTACTCTTCGCTTCGGTACTGGATCGTGCAGCCCTTCTCTCTTTTTATGTGGTCGATGGGACTCGGAACTCGCGATCTTCGTAGTTCCGGCTGGCCAACCTGCGCCTTAACCAACTGCGTCAACGCCGACCCACCCATCTTCCGCTCATCCGGCTCCTCTCTCATGTTCCATGGAGGCCCCCGATCCCACAATAGATACACAGGTAGGCCATTCCCGCACATGAATTGAAAGTCGGGAGCTCTACCTGAGGATCTGGTCTGGGAGGCAGCGTGAATGGTATCTTTAGAACTTTCATGTCTATTTCTTTGGAATTGGGAGCTCGTCCACCAAATTACCCTCCACCCTGGAAACACTTGCTTCCTTTGACTAAATGATGATATGAATACATTGATTCGAAAACTCCTTTTGCACGTCATTACACGGAATTATCATTCGCACGAAATAATTACCTACAGTTTGATTTCTGTTTTTAACATCACGAAGTACATTTTTTATATTCTGTAAGGTTAAATAATCACCGTGTGACAATTCCGATAAGAATTTTTTAAATTGAGGAAAGTGTTGGGATGAATTATCGCGCAAAAAATTTAATACTAAATGCTGATCGTAAAACTGCAATGTTTAGTGAAATATACAAGGTGTTCTCTTACTGGCTACCATTTATTTCAAAGCTCAAAATACAACTTATTCGAAGAACCACTTACTGTAACATGAAATTATGAAAATCTTTTCGAATATATATATATTACTTCTAAAAACGAGTAATTTTGTAAATTGAAAATAAGAATGCTATTATTTGTTGGTTGATATACGAAACAAACTAATAACAAATTGGCTAAGAACTAAACGTGATAATGTAATTTGTAATACAAAATCCACAAGAAGAAAAGGATTTTAAAATAAAAGAATACCTTTCACGAAAACAAAGGAAATCATCTTAATATGTACACTACCGCTCGTTTAGGCACTCCTCTTTTCATGTATTATTGATACAGAATTATGTTCACCAAAAAACATTACAATAAAATGAAATACTTATCTAAAACGCAGTTCAATTATATAGACACCCATTATATCGGATTAGTTTTACTACCCTCTACCTGAGCTTGGCCGGGTTGTCGCAAACATGATATCAGGTTGGCAAGGATGAAATTTGTAGTTAAGAATATTGCCAAATTTAACAGCTTATTATTTGACATTGGCTTAATATTTTACCGTTCTGTTTTTTTTTTGTTGGAAAGTTACATATCTCGCCTGTTTAAAGAAATCATTGTAAGCTCTAAAAAATATTAAAAACGTTTTTTAAAAATTAAGGTTGTTGAAAATGGAACGGAAGGAAATTCGCACTATTATGAAGTATGAGTTCTTACGTGGAACTACGGCATCGCAGACCGCGCGCAACATTAACAGTGTATTTGGCTCTACTGTTACTACGCAGCAGACAGTATCAAATTGGTTCGCCAAATTTCGTACAGGTAACTTTGACCTCACAAATGAGTCACGCGGTCGCTCAGAATCAAAGGTCAATAATGACGAACTAAAGGTCACCGTTGAGTCTGACCCATCTCAGAGTGCCTATGAATTATCGTTGAAGTTTGGTCTTAGCAAACAAACAATATTAACTCATTTAGCTCAAATCGGTAAAGTGAAAACGTTGGATAAGTGGGTCCCACACGAACTGAATGAAAAACAGAAACAAAAACGTTTGGAAGCTTGCTTGATGTTGCTTTCTCGTCACAAATCTGGTCCATTTTTAAATCGAATTGTCACTTGTGATGAGAAATGGATCCAATATGACAATCGCAAACGTTCAGCACAGTGGTTGGACAAGGATGAATCACCAAAACACACTCCAAAGCGCAATATTCATCAAAAGAAGCTGATGGTGACTGTTTGGTGGTCTAGCGCAGGTGTAATCCATTATGATTTCATGAAACTCGGCTCAACGATCACTGCAGAAATATACTGCAACCAACTGGACGAAATGATGCAAAAACTTAAAGAAAAACAGCCTAGATTGTTCAACAGATCGACTCCTATCTTATTGCATGATAACGCTAGACCACACACTGCAAAAATGACTGTGGCAAAACTACAAGAATTGGAGTTAGAACTTCTTCATCATCCTCCATACTCACCAGACCTAGCCCCCACTGACTACCACTTCTTCCGCAATTTGGACAACTTTTTAATAGGAAAACAATTTAATTCCGACAATGCTGTAAAACTGGCCTTCCAGGACTTCATTGACTCTCGTCCGCCAGGGTTTTATACCACCGGCCTGAACAACCTGCCGCATAAATGGCAAAAGTGTATAGACAATATGGGTGCATACTTTGATGAATAAAATAATTCCTTATATTTGTAAGTTATCAACCAACTTTGCCTTTTTTTCTACAAATTTCATCCTTGACGACCTAATATATGCTTTTATTGAGAGTACCTAAACACTTATGAGCGGTAGTGTATATTCATAGATTTCTTACCGCCTCTTACCTGGAAAACTGGTAATGACTTATGAAGTTTACGTTCCACTTACACAACCTTTCATTTTAGGTATCATTCATTTGGAGGCACATTCATTCATCAGTTTAAATAGATCACTCTATACATCGTTCATAAACGAACAAATTGACGAATCGATGAAATTCGATTAATATTTAATGTCGCACCATCTCAAACTGTAATTCATTGTATTATTTCAAGAATTTCGTTGCGATGAGCAAACAAATTCTGGTAGCTTGTAGTAAAAACGAGAAGAGGAAAACGAAAAAAAAATCTGGTTCCAATTCTGACACGAGTTACCGCGCTAATTGACAAAGAGGCAACTGTTTTGCACGAGCCTCGGTTAACCATGAAGGGCTTAACGGTCTCTCATCGAGGCGAAGCGATTTCAAGCCGTAAACGTTCACGACGCACTGGCCAAAGGGCATGTGCCCTACGCTGCTGATAACAATGATAGCGTTGTCTTGACTCCGGGTTGCAGTGACCACACGAGAAACTGTACAAACCGTTTATCACCGAATTTAAATGGAAATTGTCGTGGCAGCTTGGAAACTAGACGACACAATGCAAACTAGAAATATCTTATTAATGAATGACCATATAGAGAAAGGTTACATTAATACAGAACTTTCATTACTAAACTGTGATGTTTGAGCAAGCATAACACATAAACGGAACAGGTCACCACAGATTTTACACCACAAATTATACATCGAGTTTACAAACAAAACTAAAATAAATGCAATAAGAAAATTGCACAGAATACTGCACTGATTTAAAATTAGAAACTTCTAAATCTAATATTCCTACGTGAGAAGTTTATAAGTGGCAGTTTTGTAACCTGAAACTAATGTACAAAACAGGGGGGTAAGATTCTCCTGGAATTAACAAAAGGACCTGCAAGAAGAGAATTAGCGTGGAAAAGGAGCGCGTTCTGGTTATGGTGCTAGGCTCTCGATCAAATTAAACCACCATGAAAAGGGGTGAAAACTCATTTTGACAGAACTATAAAACCGCCTGGCCTGTCTTAATTAAAACCATCGTTGTCCGTTCGTGGTAATCAGGAACGGCATCGGGAGGCAGTCGAGAACGAGTAAAAAGCGAGATACTACAGCGGTGTAACAGCGCAACCGACAACTGTACGACGTGGTAATTACGTAATTACGTAATTCGCCACGGCAATTATCAAAGTTTTAATTGCCGTAAGCCGTAAGCGGCTTCGCAATAATATCATTATTCCCAGCGACTCGCGACTTCTCGGGACGAGAGCGTCCGAGAAGCGTGCTTCAAGAAGAGAAGCATTAGCATACGAATTAAAGACAAATTCACAAGTTCGATCGTAACGCCGAGAAATACCCCAGCGACGGGAAAGATCGTCGGACAGGTAATACCCAACTGTCTATTCGCTACGTCTCATTAACTTGAGGGGTAAAGGGGAGAAGAATAAGAATAATTAAAATGGAGCCCACTTACACGGTCTGTTCTTGCTACCCATTTATGAATATGTGTCTGAAACGTGGAAAGGCAGGTGCGAAGTTTCGCAAAGCCTTCTTCCTGCTACGTAATTCGCCCTTAATGGCCACTCTCTCACTATTATCCACGCCCCAAAAAGCCCTGCTCTCCCTACCCCCACGGTTCATTCGCCTCATCCTCTGTTTCACTTGGACAGACGATGGGCCGTAGGTATAGCGCTTCTGAGCATCAGACTAATAGCGACCATATCGGTTGCTCATCGGAACGCTTCGAGACTGGTGCACGATGCCTCGTGCACTACCCATACCCGGCCAGGAATATTGCTAAATTTCAGCAATAGCTCTTATCGCTGCCGAAAAGCCCCCCGACGCTCCCTCGCTCGCCCATCCCGCTTGAATAAGAGTCGATACGTCCGCAAGGTATAACTTAAGTATCGATAAACAATCTTAAATGAGGGGTTTCGCGGGGAGATTTTTTCGAGGCGTTTAACATCGCGTTACCTCGAACGAGAGGCTCGAAAGCCATTCAATTTCAATATTCCGCTCGGCGAGGGGGGAATTAAGACGCCATACTCGTATTGTCACTCCCTTTTAATTAGGCCGACGACGCGGATGTAGTTACCTGGGCATAATGACGCTACGTCGTTGCGGCGAATATTATCGCCGCGATAATTATAACCGTCGGGAATAATAACAATCGCCAGGTTATTAATACGAAAACCTGATTAAACGAGAATTTAAAATGGGACTGCTTGGTTCGTAACCACTCGGTAACGTTATAATCTCGTGGCAATTCAGGAGGGCGTAGGAATTTCAATTTTCCAAGGATTTTCAGTTAACGAATATATCAGTCAAGGGTCCAGTTAAACCATCGGCGGATGAAATTAAACTGTTCATGATTACGCGCCAATTCCCTGGAGGAATGGAAGAACGGGTTACGTGGCGCGAGGGAGGATAAGACAGTCACCTAGAGAGTTGTCGCGGAGTAGAGGTTAGAGCCACGTCACAGAACAACGTATTATTCTCGTTGGTAGCTCTCTTTGTGGAGTTAGGGACAGTTATTAATTGAAGGCGACCAAATTGTCATCTTCGTATCGTCCACGGGTATCGTTGGCTTGTTGGTAAAACTGACCAGGTCCATCATTCCATCTTAAAATCCTTAAGTATCAATGGAAGTAGTTACTTTTCACGTTTTTTACAACAATATATTAATAATACAATTTTCTCCTTGAGACTCCAGGTTTGGTGACATTTCTCCAGTCTACAGTTTTGCTGGTAATTTATCCAGGAATGTGATAAATTTAAAAAGCAATTACTTATTCTGCAGCATGAAATTACGTATAATAAGACTTTTTCTATAATGGAATTAACTTGGAGAAATTACAGTAATAGGATGCCATTGGAACTTGTTAAAGTCGAGGTTACCATTCTAATTAAATTTGATATGGAAAGCTTTTATTCTTATTTAGCTAAACCTGAACAGAACAAATTATTGGGCACAGCAAAAACCGATAAAAAATAATATTCTAATTATGAACTTAAGAAATTATGAAAAAACTCAATTTATTTTTGTGACTTTACTTTATTAAATAAAATATCTTGTGTTTTCTTGGAATATTTTTTTATTTATTTTAGCTAATCCTCCAGGTGTGTGCTGGGCAAATATTGGCAACCCTTCAAGCAAGAGCTTCCAATTATTACCTGATTTATTGTAATAGAAACTTTTTGCATTTACCAACAATTAATACATATGGACTTCCCAAGTTTTGCCTACCAACAAGCCAACGGTATATGAAACCATTTAACCTACTGTAGCCTAGGCCAGCTATCGTAAAATGTTCATGATCCTAGGAAGTTCGCTTCCCTCGGATCAAATCTCGACTTAACCAGACTCTTCGACAAACATTTAAGCCTGCGCGAGGTCACGGTCCGCAGTCATTTGTCAGCAGCGCGCCGGCATTTCAGTAATTCAGCAACGTGCGCGGTGAAACTGTTTGTAACAACGTGTCGAGTCGCCGGGCAATTTACGCACAGCGGTTCAAGAAAATATGCCTCCTGTCTTGGTCTTCGCGGGCATTTAATTTGTCAGCGACATTATGGAATTTCACGATTCACGGGGAAAAGGGAACAGGCGGATTTCAACCATTTCTTGTGCCTGTTCTCACGCCACACCAGACTGTATGCAGTGAGAAGTTTTAAATCTCGCAAAATGCGAATATACAATAGATGCCCTTATATATTGTATTATTTCATCCTCCCTTGTGCTTGTAAGCATTGGAATTTCTGAAATAACAAACCCGACCGATGTACACATGTGATACGCACTGTCGATGCAACAATCTCTATAACCAGCTGAAGCAAATATACTATAATCGCAGCAGAATTAAGGAAAGCCTTCTTTAGTTTACATCTGATTGTAGACAGGTTCCTGCAATGATAAAAGGATATAGAAATCTCTGAAGAGATGTGATAAGGACAATAACGAGGGCAGATGTCGATAAATGATGTCAGAACAGAATTAACAACGTGGAAATTTTCCGCGTAAAAATTCATGCGATCATAAAGGGTTGAGCTTTTAAAGATTCACAGCATATCGCTAGGTAGCGTCGTAATATTTCTTTACCTTGCTCCACATCACCGCACACTATCCACACACGTAGCGTTCAGCCCGATCGATTTTTCACACATTCACTTTTAATGGAACCGCCAGGTTACGTTCCAGTGTAAAGAAACGATCGAGGGATTGATATTCCCCTAGCGTGGCGGACATTGTCGCGTTCGGTATCCCGATACAAAGAAGGAGACGACACGGGGAACGAGAGGATGGTCTGACGAGATGCTCTATAAATATTAATCCCCGGCAACTCTCGGCTCCCTATCGTAACCTAGCGTCGTTTAAGAAACGCGTAAACGCCACGAAGAAATGGCTAATTCCTACGGTGGCTATCGTTGGTAGGCTCGCGTGGGCGAGACTCATACAGCGATGCGAACTCCGCGCGAATTAGAATACAAAGCGGCGCTATATCGAAAACCTTGCCTACAAATTTACGAGCGTCGTATTTTTTTCAAGTGTCAAGAAGACGGTGAAGCATTCTCTGTTGAACAATACCTCATGCTGAAGGGGGTACTCTCATTCGCAAGCGCGAAAAATAGTGTATTAGAATTACCATTATTCGCTGAAAATTTTCTAAATGGTAGTAGTTGAATGATGGAAAAACGATGATCGTACAAACACTCTGGACGTTGTTAATAAAAAATACTTCATATTTTTAGTTGATTCTAGTACCAGCACTGAACATAACTCTATTACACAATCAAATGTCAAGATACTAATTACAAATCAACTCGTCATCCTGATATTAGTTCCACCAAAGAAGTACGTTTTCACACAGAACGTGTATTATATCTTTATAGGGAACATTTATTTTATGTCTAAAAAAAAATACTGACCACTTCATAAAAACATACGAAAAGATTATTCTGATTGAACTTATGGGTACTTTTCCACAGAAAAAATCCTAAAGAAAACACTGTTTTTCGCGCTCACGAATCAGACTACACATAGCACTCGTTATAAGCCCGTTTCTACCATGCGTTGTACGCCCGGCGACTATTCCCACCATTTCTTGGAATCCATCGGACTAGAGTGAGAGAATCCGAGAACGAGCGGGAGGCTCTATCGTTTCTTCTCACACGCTCTTGGGTTTTTTCACTCGCGCCACTGGCCGCGCGGATACTGTCCACAACGCGCCGTATGCCCGCCGCCAGCCTGTTCGTCGGGCTTATAAGGAGTGCCGACTATACCCCCTTAATGCCTTGTCTGAAATTCTATACTATAAATGGAAACGGCTGGCTCTAGATTTGTAACAGTTACTACAGTGAAACAGCAATAACGTCGACCCCGTTGGGTCTAAACTAACGTAAAGATTGATCCGTCTGTCTTACACGTTGGATATCAACCCAGTTAAACACATCCAACCAAGTTGTACCTGCGTTAGGTTTTACACAGCTCTGCCTATTCCTTATTCTTCCAACTATCGTCAAACAGAACTACCACTTACTACGTGTTAAAATCGTTCGGCACGCCACGACAACCATTAATCGATGCCGCCCATTGGGAATCGCGTTTATTCGCCTATCATTGCATCTACAGGGGAAATGGTGCATCGACGTTCTTGTGTGCGCGCAGGTAAATTTGTAGGTACACCACCCACTGTCGGTGAATTTCAAGGAACCAGATACATACGTATATAGTTGGCGGGCGACGCGATCGAGTGATGTCACACGACACCCGGAAACTGAACGCGAGCATGCGCTGCCAAGGAAAAATTATTACACAGGCGACGAAAGTTCACGCTCGCGCGGACAATGGGCATAATGAAGCGGCGGAAAACGCGGACTGCTAAATAATAACAGGGACCGGGAAGAGAGCAGTGACCAATTGCGGTAAACAATCAGAAGTGACGAATTATAGTGCACTACTTCTTATTTTTTTGTGAATAACCATAGGAGTGGCCTAGCGTGACGTCACTTTTTTTTGCAGGCTGCTCATAATAGCGCAGCTTACCAGCTATTACCGTGACTGGCACGCCCCTCTCATCGTTCACCACCACGCTAATACGCCTCTCTCCTCTCCACTCCAACACCGCTCTCTTTCTTGCTCTCTCCCTTGGCTCTCCACGCCGGTGCGCGCCTTACTATATACCAGTGACACGACCGTCGCAGAAGACACTTTCCCCCACAACATTGTAAATTTAACGATCCGATATGTGCATATCTGTCTGTACTCCATATATGACGCTCCACAGTGGATATAAACTCTATAGATTTATAGCGCAGAAATCCTACGTGCATTGACTCCGCAGTACATATTCTATGCCAGAGACAAAAAAGAATCGTTTCAAGCTAAACGGGAACAATATTGGCGTGGAAAGAAGCGTACGCAGCGACTCTGTTAACCGAGGCGAAGTATCTATAACCCTCATTCTTGTATGGTGTTTTCTTTTCACGTGAAATCATGGAATTTTTTTATACTGTCCATTTTTATCTGCTCTGCTACTTTACGCGTAATGAAGTAGAAAAGTAGAATGGTTTAACAGTGGCCCTTAAATTACGTAAGGCTTTTTGGAGAGGGAGGGGTTCGCGAATTTCTAACGTTTTCTTACTGAGTGGGAAGAGGGTGGTCAAGTAGCGATTTACGTAATATTTTTTAACCCAATTTTCAATATGAATAGCCTAAAAAACGATATTCTATCGCACACACGAAACCGAGTTAAATGAATTATTAAGGCATTCTTGTGAAATGTATCACGGAAAGTAGTTTAGGTATTAGTAATTTCATTACTTCCCCTATATTTGTCCGATTCGCAACCATTTGAATATCAATGTCTCTCCTGGAGCTTTCTAAAACACAAAGCGTGGTGATTTAGCAATCGCGAGAACGAAAAGCGTAAAAATTTGGTGATAGAAAACGTTTGTAATGGAATGTCGATAAACGGTTATTGCAGTGTTTCTCAAACCTTTTTTGGGTCGCGACTACCTTTTATAATATTTAAATAACCTGTGCCCCCCCATATAATGTAAAGTACATTTAATAAGATAAAGAAAACACATTAAAAAGAGGCATTTCAGAATAAAATTCTAACTTAATAATATTTAATTATTTTAATACATATATTAAATATACTTAAAGGTATTTAATATATTTAATTATTCTATTTAGTGTGATGGTGTGGTTGCATCTGTATGACCAGCTTTTTCTTTCTTCCTTTACGTAAAGTCAGTGATACATCATTAATAGAATATGGCAATGTATCCATATTAAAATAAATAAGTGCTAAGATAAGAATCGACAACTAAAAATAACCGCGGCGGCACCCCAGAAAACATTTCACGAACCCCCTTGGGGGTTGCGGCGCACTGTTTGGGAACCACTGGTTAATCGTTAACTTTTATGTGAAAAATAGTACCTAATCATTTTATAGGAAAGCACATACGTACTGTTTTCCATGTAATTTGTGTTCCATGCACCCTATCAATAGTTCCTACTTTCGCGTAGAAGATGCTACACATCTTCCCAGTTTCTAGTATCACCCTGAACATCTGATGTTTGTTTGCCAAAAGAGTCAAGGTCCGAAGATAATGGAATAGCTTCGTTTCAACCAATTTAGTCTTTCGTGAGTGCGTATAAAAACAGCTCGTTAAAACGCGCATCGAGGACCATTTAAATGGATTGATGCCACTCGACCGCGGCGATGAATAATTTTACTATCACGTCGCCGCTCTTTTTTTTTTCGTCGCTCTACAATACCGTATAATCTTCAATGGGACAAAAAACGCGCGCAATTTCACAGTTATTAAGCAAGTAGTTACGTGACTAATGACTCAAACTTTAAAAGACCGCACCCCCGACCTCTCGGATAATTCTACCGCTAGTTAGGGAAATTTCTTTCTGCTGTGTTTCTCCCAACTCACCCCATCTCCGACGCCCTTCACCCCCTCCCTTTTCACTGTTTCTTTCTCTGATCTTGAAATGTTACGCGCCAATCGTTGGCTGGCAGAGGACTGGCTGCGAGAGAAAACTTATCCCGTAGTTAGAGAGCTGCGAGCAAGGGAACGCAATTCTTTTTTCGTTACACCAACGAAACTTCTCTGGCAGCTCGCGGCAACAAAAAGAGTCTGCTCTTGCGTAGAAGGGAAACACGCCTCCGGTAATGCCGCGCGTTTTTAGCGCCAACCCCTTCCAGAAACTGTTTAAAGCCACCAGGCAGAATATTTTAATTGGAAGATCGTCCCGATTGCGTTACCGGGCGTTTATGTAATTCCGCGCGGCGCGTCGGTATCTACGGATTCGTATAAACAAAGTGGACATCCCGCGTGCAGACTTTTTCACTCGCCTCCCGCCTCCTCCCTGTCCAATTTCCGACCACTAACATATACGCGAAACACCGTTATTTCTCGGCAAACAATAAATCCGGCGTCGCGGTGTGTACCGCACTGCGTTTCCATCGCGGCGACGAAATTACTCGAGCGCTATCAAACGTCGCGCCTTTGTTTCAACTTATAAAGGGAACAAATGAGTACGGATTTCTTTAAAAATAAATCGTTGAAGCGACAAGGGCTTTTCATGCCACGGGACAGACTTGAAGATCGACAAAAGTATTTCGTGTGAGAGTCCAATCTTTGCAGATTAGCAACAAGTCGATATCTAACTACGCTTTATTTGTTGGCTGGACACAGAAAACCCCTTGTTCACTATCGTTTGAGAATCCTGAACACGCACACCCCTTCACAGTACCTACTGTTTACGCAGGCTGTTCGTATTATAGGGAAAGCGGAGATTTCAGAAGTGCTTGACACGCGTAAATGTACAAAAAGCCTGTTGGAATACACAGAATTTTCTATTAATACGATCGATTCGCTTTTATTCCCAAGATCTGCATTAGGGTGGCCATTATTTATACGTGGCGAAATTTCTTTGCTCCCGCCCCCTAGAACGGTGCCATTTGATAAACAAATAGTCCCTGAAAAAGATTATTGCAATTGGACAACAGGAAAGGGTGCAGACTAGATCTTAAAGTTTAGAATTCATCACTGCTTTGAATTTGAAGAATTTCTCAAAAATGGTCAATCCTATCGAAATTTTGTTCAAATAATATTAGAAGAGCATTCAATTTTCTACAATTACTGTATATATACTTTTTCCGTGCTTCCGACCATTTTTTAGATAATAGCATTTGAATATAGAGAGGTTCGCATTGCGTACGTCCAACCTGTACAGCGTGACGTATTGTCTATACGCGCGTAGTGCGGACCTTTGTATATTCAAACGCTATTATCTAAAGAATAGTCGGAAGCACGGAAAAATGATATATACAGTAATTGTAGAAAATTGAATGCTCTTTTAATATTATTTGAACAAAATTTCGATAGGGCTTACCATTTTTTAGAAATTCTTCAAATTCAAAGCATTGATGAATTTTAATCTTTAAGGTCTAGTCGGTACCCTTTCCTGTTGTCCAAATGCAATAATCTTTTTCAGGGACTATTTTTTTTATGAAATTGCATTGTTCTAGGGGGTGAAAGCAAAATAAATCGCAGGTAGAAAATAAAGGCCACCCTAATATAGGTAGAGTAAGTGAAGATTAGGGCTGTAAAGAATACTCTAATAACTCTAAATATTCGAATATTCGAATACCAAAGAATTCGCATTTGAGATTCGAATATTCGAATACCAGAGAATGTGTATTTGTGATTCGAATATTCGTATTGGAAATTATTCGAAGAGATTAATCGTATTCAAAATTATTCGAACAGATTATTCGTATTCGAAATTATTCGAAGAAATTATTTGTATTCGAAATTATTCGTATTCGAAATTATTCGTATTCGAAATTATTCGTATTCGAAATTATTCGAATACTCGAATAATTGCAGCTATAGCAGAGATCATCCATGTTAGTGCATTGATGCAGTGTTATAAGAAGAAATCACTAGGAAAAATAACATTCGAAGTTAATAAGTAGCATGCGCGTTCCCACGACGTTTGATTAATAAAGGCATGTCGGTCACTTTTGTTAGTAAAATACGAAACCGTACGAGGGACTGCCTTTCAGCCTCGCATTACTGTTTATTCTTACAAGCGCCGGCGCGCTCCTTTGAGCTCTGAACATTTCTTCGAACAGCCCATAAACGCACGCGTGCAACAATAGAGCGCCGAAGTGAGATCGGGTGCTGAAATTTCACTAAATCCAGCGGCAGTTTGCGTGACGTCAGGGTCGTCGACTCGCGATCCAGGATATATCCGACGTATCTGTCGGCGAGAGAAGCGTTGATCTTAAATTACCCCGCCGGTTCGACGTATTCCATAAGCGAGCAAGGAACGCGCACGCAGCGAGGAACGTCGCGCGGTCGTTACCAACCGCACAATAAATTCCTTCAAACGTAATCCACGGTGCGCGACACAAGGCTTTCCACCGTACTATATTCACTTCTCAAGGTGAATGATGCAAATGCCAATGCGGTCGACGGTCTGTCTCAACCGCGTGTGGCTCGCTGCATCCGTTCACTTCTCCCAGTGAACCCAATGAACCAACTACAATACTATGCTTATCTAATTGCCCGAAACCCGCCGCTGACGTGTCCCCCCATATCCATCCCGCTCCGCTCATCCTGCCCCATCCGTGCCCAGCCGATCTCCTTTGCCGCTACAATTCTCTTCGGGCATATTAGATTAATCACAATGCGGAGGAACGCGCGAAGGCCTCATTAACCCGCCTCTCTAATGATTTAATCTCCGCCCGCGAAATAATGGACGCGCATTTTTTCCATTTACTTTCGAACACTTCCACCCCATCCTCCGTCGTCGAATGGCTATACAGGGCGAGCAGCGATCCCGAGACGGGCCTATCGTCGAGCTTGCGTCGGGGCATGCGACTTTTTTTTTCACAATCCTCTCCCACCGCCGAAACCCCTAAGCCAGCCATGAGCGGCGGAGAGTGATCGATCATGCTCCCGACAGCTCCGCTATCGCCGCGGCATTCCCCGGGGTCGCGACAGCCCCTTAAGGCTGCTCCATCCGTGTCCGTGGTTTAAACCGCTTCTGTGCGCAAGGCGCGTAGTCGAAACGGACTGTTGGGAGTTCGCGCTGTAATAACCGAGCCTCGCCGGAGCCGTTTCCATTGCAAAACGTCGGGGAAAAAAAAGAGGAGAAATGGGGAGCAGGGTTGGGGAGGGATTCAACCCCGCCTCTGTGTATACTTGGCAAGTAGCATTTCCACCGGCGAGACCGCTCCGGTTTTTTGTCCTTTCGAATGAAAAAGTGAGCAGCATGGGCTTGTTTTGTGTCCACGGAAGGTATCGACGGTCGGCCGACAATTTAAAGAAGGCAAAATGCCAAAGCCCCGCGTAAACCTCTTCCCCCTACAACCCTGCTCCCCCCCTTCGCCCCCCCCCCCCTCGACAATCACCCACCTTGCCCGCCGTTTTTCAACCACCTGCCCTCATCATAAAAACTGTGCTTTACGATTTCTCGAAACTGACCGGTCCCTCGCGCCCCTCTCCACGAATTCCTCCCCCACCGCGGAACACGTCCCCATTCTACGATATTCTGGCGAACCGTGACGGAATCGAGAGAAGCAGGGATATTGTTGCGCTTTCTGTGACCGACAATGAGACGGACAAGTAACGATCCCAGTCTATTTCTGGTTCAGATCTATGGCTGCACAATTTTAAGCTATAAAACCGATCTTTGGTGTTTCAAGGAGCCACAGCTTTTCCTGGAATATCGTGCGCTGCTCGCGTGAGAAACGTGAGAACTCGCAACGTGAATTTTGGGACTTGGTGAAGAAGGTAGCCTGTTACTTCTTCTCGACTTGTGGCACCAGCGTTCAGCCGAATGATTTGATTACATGTCTGAAAAGAAGGAAATTCATAGGCCGTCACGTTAAAGCCGGCAATCATGGGAGCTAACGAACAGGCGGGCGTCGAAAATAGAAAATTAGGGAGAGACTGATTACGATGAGGATGTGTTTTCTATTTGAAGAACGCTGCCTGTCTTCTCGCGTCTTTTGAAAGGGAAAAGCGAAACCGCCTCTTCGTGCTCAAAACCGTACCACGCTATAAACTTCCTGCGGTAAGGAGCTTAAAATAACCACGCGGGGAAATAAGAAGCAGAAAGGGCGAGGCGGATCGTTTTTGTACTTCGATTAAAGTGTTCCCTCGGCCGGCGAGCAGAGTCAAATTTGTGTTCGGTTAAAGACCGTGTCCGATAACGAGCACTTTTTTCGGCCTGGAACGATATTTCTTTTTTTTCTTATTCTCCTCGGGAATCTCGATAGATCGTTAACAAAGACAGGGCACGAGATTCCATGATTCACGTTCGTTCAACTTGAGCAACGGAGAGAAGCAATCTCTTCCGAGACGAGCGGAACGGAGAGCCGAAAAAAATTTCAGAGAAGCCTGCAGTTCAATTTGTTCGCGGTTCACGCTTCGTTATTGGCTTTAAATCACGAACGGCAGTGTCGATCTGCGGGTGGTACGAACTTCTGTAAACAGGTTTGCCTTTCCCATAGTTTTATTTTCTTAGCGCTGTCGATGGCAGTAAATTGAATTTTCTGCTAAAACAAAAGTCCATTTAAAGGTGTAAATTCTATTATTAAGCGCCTACCACCTATTAGTACCGAGAGATATTAGCGTCCATGACTTTTAAGCGTCTACTAAATTCATGCGAAACTGTAATAGATGTAAATCTTATTTCTGATCTACGTACGTCCTCTCTAGATTCTTAAAAATAATTATCGAATTAAGGATTGGTGGCGGTGGTAACTTGGAAAATATGGATTTCTTGATAATTATTTGTATACAGTTTTATAGATATAAAAAAAAGGTGGAACTTTTGTTTAAACTTATTTTCGATATCTATCACGATTCTCGAGATATTCCACGAAAAATAAAGTTTTGCATTTTTATCAAGGGGTGATTTCACCCTCTAAATCTGCACCAACAAAAAATAAGTTTATTTTGCGGATGAACTACTTGCACGCAAATTTGCATGATTTTCTGAATTTTCGGGTTGCCTAACTTCCTTTGTTAGAATATTTAAAATGCCATGCTTACATGTGTTAAATTTTGGGCGTGAAAATTGAGACTTTTATTTTTAACACCGATTCATAAAAACGAATAAAAATAAATTGTTTAAGCTTCAGGTAAAATTTTTCTTACACTCGTTTGGCCGCCCACCAGAGAAATATTAATGCAAATAGTAGGGTGGTCCTTATATGTATGGTAAAAAATCAAAGTTTTTAAAATTTTCTTCTGACCCTCTCAGAAGCTTCCGAATAGTTTAAAAAAATGTCGTCTAAAATTTTGTTAAAATATATTAAGGATTGAAGGTCGCTCAATGACATTGAAATACTATTTTGGAATAAATTGATAGAAATTTTTGCAATAAGGACAAAATAATTTTTTTAACTTTTAAGTGAGAGTATAACATTAAAATTCGGACACATATGGCATAGACGAAACGGGTTTATAACGAGTGTGTAGTGTATTGTTTTGTAGCATGAGGCTTTATATGCACATTTAAATTTCTCTCATCAGCAGCTCTTGAATCAGATGCAGACGCAAACGTTTCGGATTCTGATATATAAATATAGGCCCGGTTTCATTAAAATTGACAACTGACAATTACGGAAAGTCGCAGTTGCCATACTTGTGGTACATGCGAAGTATAAAGTCCTTGAGCGACCTTTATATATCAAAATATACAAATAAAAAACATGAAGATATTTTTTGTCGAAGATTTTAATAGGGTCAGATAATACAAATTTTAAAGTTGAAAAATAAGAACCACCCTAGTAAATAGTAACCCATGAGTAACAAGTGTACAGAATTATGTTTGAATACGAAAGACACTGTCGTCTTCCCCTAACACTAAACCACAGATGCAATTCGAGGATTTCAACGATTCTGGTTACGTTAATCCCCTCTTGAAAACTCGAAGCAATACCACCGCAAACAAGACAACCTGGGTGGGCCTAAAAACGAGATCCCGTCGATTGTTCGGCATATTGAGCTTTCGTAACTGTCAGGCACGGATTACCTCGCGCCCGAGTAATCGTCACGTGACCGCAAGTCCCATGGCTGGCACGAACGCGACGCACTTGAGTCTGCCCGTAACATGTGGTAACCACAGTAGCGTTGGTAGCTGTCGATCGATCGATCGATCGATCAATAAATATACAGTGGACGCCGATCGACACAGTGGCGATCGAGCCGCCGAGCGGGCACCACGAGTGCATTCCCAGCGTCATGCTGCCGCTAGAATTATGGTCGACATTGTCCTAGATTCTTGGACAGTCGCGACGACGGATTTCCTTCTCCGTACGGGTTGCGACAATGCGATTTACGCACGGTTCACTGGGCAGCTCTGCTTAGAACGAAAGAAATTTTTCGTCTGCTATGGGGGCCCCGAGTAAGCCATCGTTAACAAGGCGTAAAGTCGCCGCTGAATAACGAGGATATGTATTTTTCGTTCTGCAGGAACGCGAAACGTCACGCTATCAACACGGTAGCGCGCAACACACGTATCGAGAAGCAATAATGGCGAGCTGCTTTGAAGCGTATCGATATAATGGCTTAGAGAGCGCGCTTCATGACGGACTAATATGCATCCGTATTGATGACAATGCACGCGCGCGTGCGCGCGGGTAAGCAGGGGATGAGAAAGAGGATGAGAGAAAGAGGGGGGTGGTGCCGTGTGTTTGATGGTAATTCCGTATCGTACGTTGAATTATTAATCAGAATAACAGCAAAAGGGCGCGAACGTGTTCCGGCGAGATTAAAGAAGTCGCACGGGAAAGACCAGCCGAAGAAGAACGAGCGCGCGAAATTGAAACCCGTATTACCCGCATGGCGGCCCTTATAAATATTCCGTAACGATGCCTCGCGCTAGATTGATTTCCCAATTAAATGGAAATGAACGCGTACCCGTGGGGTTGAGCTAACGAAACGAGTTTTATAATGTCCAGTTGCGCGAAAGAGCAGCTCTTGAAATCATACCTAAGTAGATAGGTCAATAAATTAATTATCCGTTAACAAACCGTGCTACACCCCTTATCCCTTGCCCCCAAAGCCTTACTCTACCTCCTGCTATGATATTTATGATATATCCTGCTGCTTATTTTTCGTTCACTTGTCCCTTAGAACCCACTGCGTCATTTAGGCAAGCTCTTCTGCCTTTCTCTTTTTTTCAAGCTTTTACAACCTCGGAGAGCCCTTCTCTATACAACCCTTTCAGCCGTTCAGGTGAAAACCCGTGGCATATTTTCTAACTACGTTCTCATTGAGGGATTCTAACGACGGACCATACCCAAATTGCGTTACCCTCAAGTTTGAAGGTGATTTGATCTCAAACAAGAATCTGCTGCGATGACAGACTAAGGTAATACATTATAATAATTAATATGGTAATACTTCGCTTCGTATATGTTTAAGAAGAAAGTCACTCATCGCGCGTGAGTTCATCCCTCTGGGAGTGTCACGAATCGCTTCGAGGTTCGATTAAGGAGAACACAAGGTCTAATGGATCCGAAGAATCCATTGAGACGGAAACGCCAACAATCTATTTGCGGGGATACAGGCTGCTGTTTACAAAGAAAAAGTCACCGAAATGATCGTGTTGCCCTCTTTGCTCGGGTGTCCGTAACCCCGGTGTCCGCAAACATTCTAGCTTCCGTTTTCAGAGTGGTTAGTTCTGGGCATTCGCCGATATTCACGGCCCACCCTGGTATTTATTCTGGCTCATTTGTCGTTCAGGAAGCGCTGCGTCATTCAAGGCATTCTCGAGATGCGGGCAACCTTTTTTGGCCCCTTTTTAACTCCCTCCGGAACCCTCGGAGGGTCTCAGGTGTTAAGTAAAAGCGAGTAGTGGACCGACTTTAATGCTATGTTGGAATCCGTTCATCCAGAAATTCCGGAGAAAGGCAAAGAAAAGCCCCGCTCGAACGAGAAGGGCCAAGAAGTCAGGGGAAATTCTTGGCAACTGGATTATCATTTGAATCCGTCTAAAAGAATCTCCGCAACTTGAAACCGTCAACAGCGAATTGACAAATTTAACGTTCCCGGACTTCTTCTTCAAGCTATATATCACAAGTTACTTCAACTATGCGCATACCGACAGTCATGGTTTTACATATTCCAGGAGATGCATACAGCGTCTTCTTCTTTCTCTCTTAGGCTGTAAATTTTTGCCAGTGTTAACGCTCGACTGCCACTAATCAAAAGGAGAACGTCAAAGAGCAGCGAGGGAACGTCGTCCGAGATCGAGAAACTCGTTCAAAAGTAATAGGCGGGTCGTTTCAGTTAGATGAACGATCAGCCACCAAGGCGGAAGATCGCGACGAGCACGTAAGGCTTGCGTAATATCGTCGGGCGAACGAGATTCCTGAAATCCAGCTCGCCGATTATGTCAAACGCGAGACCGCGGGAGAATCTCGTCGCGAGATGGACGACCGTCCAATGTGAGCACGGGAAGGAAATAAATTCTGCCGGCTGGGTATTCTCAGAGACGCATGCTTGCGGTGCTGCTGCCGCTCGTAATGAGCCCGTGGAAACCCTCGTCTCGTGTAAAAACAGCTCCAAGTTTGCCAAAAGCTGCGCTAAAACTGCCGGAGGATATAAAAGGGGCACGCGTGTTTCTTTCAATGCGCATAATTCTCGTGTGGTTATTCACTGGTTGTTAAGGGAGTTCGCGGCGAAAAATATGGCACCTTAACGCGTACGAAACAGAAGCTTTTAAACATATAAAGTGGTTACACGAGGGATAAATAAACGTAATAGGGAAGTTATGTCGTTGACGAGTCATCGCACCATTACTTCGCAATGCGGCTTTCTCTCTATCTCTCTGATGTTGCATGTGTGAAATATAAACTTTGATAATTATAAGTGAACACTGTGAACGTATAATTGTCTCATTTGATTCTGTCCTCTCCAACACAAATGCACGGCGTCAAAATGGCTTTACTTCGCATAGTTGGAATCCTTTTCGAAAACACTTGCATAATCTATTTTCCGACTATGTTACTAGAGTAGAACCTGCGATGTGATTTTGCTCTGTAACCCCGAAAATAGGGCCATTATGTTCGACGTGCATTTGTGTTGAAGGCATATCGTTGAAGTGCCAATTTTCGCATGAACAAATATACTTCTTGCAAATATTCCCACGTTAAATGAACGGACAGAACAACAATTAGTAGGGTCCCAGGTAGAGTACAAGGGTCTAGGTAGAGTACGTAATGGAGTCGCATATCGCGCTGGCATCTTGGCATTAACGACCCACGTAGTATTATTCCTTGGAAAGGGACAATCCCGGGTTTCTGCCTGTACAGAAGATGGAGCTCGGTCAGCTCCTCGAACACAAAAGTACTTAACCACCGAAACTAATGGCACCTTTGCACCAGGTAAAAATTTGTGGTCGTAAGATATCGGGGTTCTTTATCTCGTATTCCATCTCCGAATCTATTATTCAAAAACTTACGATTCTTGCCAGGATTCTGCCACTTTAATTGCTAAAAATATTGGAAACAATGAATTCACAAGGAAAGTGAAAAGTCTCAATTTTAATACCGTAGTATCTAAGACCATCTTGAATATTCAATCGAGAAGTGACCAGAGTTTAGCTTTCGATTTCACGTGCTTTACTATAATAGTTGCTAAACCTAGAGACAAGGCGATGCTTAGAATCTTCTTCATCAAAGCAAAAATGTATGAACGTCGTGATCAAGTGTCTAACTATTTCCTATCAGGTAACAGAAAAAAAAACAGAATGGTCTTTTCCCACGAATTTAAGGGGGTATTCTGATCTGACGAGGCGTTTTCGTCGCGTTATTTCAGAATTTTTTTACAAAGAACCCATAAGTTTTATTATTATTTAGTTTATTGCTACATGCTTATTGATATTTGAACTATCTTTACAAATTTTATAAATAGAAAAAAATTAAAATCAAACGCAGTTGACTGCTTTAAAGTAATGGTGAAAAAAAACATGGAGTCACGGTGACCATGATTGGGCTCGTTCTAATGATCAGAAACAAAAAATGTAAAGAGATTCTTTATTTGTATGCCTTTGGCTATCGTCCCTACCGGAATGACGAAAAAATATTGAAAATTACGCAAATGGCGGCGGTTTGAAAATTAAGTTTCGATTCTCGCACATTTTTCCAACTTTAAAGGTCTGTGAAAGTTTAAAAACAAAATATTTTATCATAATTCTGGTAGGGACGATAGCCATACATGTGTTGATAATATATGCAAAACTTGGACTGAGTTGGTCCAGCCGATCTTGAAATATCACGGTCACCGATTCGAAAAACGTGGTTTCGAGAAAATCGCGTTTAAAGTTTACTCAACGTTCGAAGCCAAACGAAGTTGTGACCTAGGAAAGTAACGGTCTCTTTGTAACCAAATGGTCGATTTTTGTGTTCTAAAAGGCATAAAAATGCACAAATCCTCCCCCTTCCCTCCAGAAACAACAGTTCGCTGAAACTGTGCCGAAATACACTTGCAGGAACAAACTGTTATGTATCGTCCGTCCCGCTCAGTGAGCGCGTCGTATAGATACCTACCTATTCTGCACCCTGTAGCTCTGCAAATATAACGAATTGGAAAAAAACCCTTTTGCACACGTATTACCCATATAATGTACCAGTAGAAAATGCAAAAAATTTTTTTACCCGTCAGACCAGAATACCCCCTTAACGCCACAAGGAAATTTCATAGAGCCACATTAGGTAGTGTCGTACGTCGGATACAATGAGATATTAAATAAGCTTACTATTTGGCTTCATCGGAATTGTCAGTTGTACGTAACGAGCAGAAAGTATGCATTCCGAGGAGATCAGAACCGACTGCAAGTAGTTCAGAGTATGTACATACATAGTTCCTCGAAGACTGGGCTCGACAAAGCGAGCTAGCAGAAAGCGAGCTACCCAATATGGCTAAGAAAAGCCACGCAGCTCTGTTCTTCCCACGAGCTAGACTCGCAGGACTGATTGGCAAACAATTAGCAAAGAGAACCGTGGCCGTGGCATGAGAAGGGCACGATGAAGTACTAAACAGGGAATAGGCATGTATCACGCGAGCATCTTTGGCTGTGCGCGGTTTATACCTCAACCCCTCACACCTCCCGCCGTCCTTCTCTGCCGCTCGTGTCTCAAAACAACGCGAACAATGCCGTTGGTCTTCCGCCGGAGCGAACAGACAAAGCCCCGACCCACGACAAAACCATCGCCACCATCGTTACCATCGTCACCACCGTCATCGTCGCTTGGCGAGCCTCTCTGATCCAGCCGAGGAACCAGAGCGCTCGGGGTACCAGCCAGCAACCCGAAAGAGCATTATAAGCGTCCTCTTAATACGTGAACATTTTTTCTGTGGATTCGTGTGACGTTCACGGACACGATGGACCCGGGGAAAAGAGAAGGTAAGAACGAAGAGGAAAAATGAGTGTGTGTGAGAGAGAGAGAGAGAGAGAGAGAGAGAGAGAGATTCAGAGAGACGGAGAGAGGAGCAACACAGCTATGTTGCTGCGCCCATTATATTGTTTTGAATTCAGCGCGCCGTGACTGGTTGGCTGTGCTGTGTTTTAATATAAGGGTTTTGGATTTCACGTGCATCCACCGCCCCAAACCTCCTCTCTTCCCTGCTGCCCCCCCCCCTTCGTCACCCTGTTCGTCGTGTTCGTATTTCTCCACGCAACGTAGCCCCTGCTCGCCCCTTCCTAACTCCTCCCGCCCCTTGACCCCTCCGTTCCACTGCTCCTTCTTTCCTTCTCTTTCTCCTCGTTTTCTAGTTCTCTCTCCCTTTTCCCGCAAAACTACGCTTCGATACGCCCGTTATTTTCAGCAACCCCGTCGAATCGAGTTCTTTTTAATTGGTGGGACGTTTGCGCGTTTCCGTGTACGTACAAGTACGCACAGACGTCCGCGGGTTTTTTTCCTTCTTCTTTTTTTTTCTCCCTGCACGCGCGTGTGTTCGTTTCCTCCCTTCTCTTTCTATTCTTCCGAGTCGCGTATTTTTTCTCCCGTTGTTTTTCAACGGCTGCGCGAATTCTAGGTATCGCGCTCCTTTGTCAGAGTTGCGGGCGACTATGCACGCCGAGGAGTATTAGTTCGCGTTGCCCGAGTTTGGGAGAGACGGCATTTCGGAATGTCAGGGCGTTAATGGCGAGCGTTGCTCGTGAATAGCCGCACGACGGCACGCGGTCGAACGCCTAAATCGATTGTTTCGGACCGTTGTTTTTGTTACGGTAGCGATTGCATCAAAGAATGCCCGCAAAAAGGTGTCGACGCGGTGGTGAGCACCGTTTTATCCACCAACGCCTTCTCCTCTTCAGTGAACCTCAACGATTTCATCCGTGTTATTCTTTTTCCCTTGAATCATACCACCGTGGAAAGTTCCAATGAATGTTGCGGTATAAAATTCTAAATCTCGCCCCTGCATTGCTACGTGCGATATACTAATAACTCTCAGTAGACTTTGCAGACCCCTGTGCCCTCTAATTGGTAAAGTTTAAGTATTTAAATGAAAACTGGAACTGTAACGCGACTGTAGAAAGGTGAGTTAAGTGACCTGCATCTTTTGTATTTATTTTGCACAGATTTTGTCTAGACATACTACTGATTTATATGCATTTTGTTCGATTCAAAAAGAATAGTAAAACAAATTAAAGGACATAACAAGGTCTGTCTTCCAATAATCTAACTCTCCTCTTTCACAAGTGCAGCAATGCACCTGTTAAGTGTAAGTGCATATTTTAGATTAATTCTTTTTGCAAGGTGTTTGAAAAATACAATCTGCATGGCATTAGAGTTCAAATGGATTACCAATTACCACCGTATAAGTAACTGTTTCGTTTCTCTTTTAGGCGTAAGAGGTAAGATTATTATTTACATAGAAACAATTTACTATAATTCGTTCTTCTACAAGTGGACACATTATTTTTTGGATAACCCCGTACGAAAAAATTGAGAGAATATAAATGAAGCGAGTATGTCAATAAAAGTGTAGGACCTCGTGTACCAAATTATTTACCGTTCTAGGTTTCTGACTGATATTTTAGTACGATGTGTGCATCATGCACTGGTGCATGGCAACACCGCCATACTAAATCTCTCAACGAGTTTAACCCTTGAACGGATAGTTTGACCACGCGTTGGATGCAGGGTCCATTTTCCCCATAATTTCATTCATATACACTTCGAGATAAATTTTTACATTGGGTTCTCATTTTGTTATCATTTAAAATTCTCGTCTGTTTCAAAAAGTAAATCTAAGTAATAACAAGTAACACATGTAGTTTTAGGCGTGTATCCGTCAAGCGAGGGTTAAACTTGCCGCTATAATAAACTGAAATTAACAGAATATATGGAATAAAACGAAGTGCCCATTTTCTCAAATATGTACAAGCAATGTCCGTAATAGTGAACACATTATTATATGATGATGGATTTCTTATTACGAAATCTGAAATATTTTGTGAAGTGTTGATTTTTCAGTTTGATATCACTTCTCCCTACTTCTCGCGTAACGACGAGAAAGATTAATTCACCTATAAGGAAACATGATTCCCTTAAAAATGTGCAACTGTACATCGCGAGAACGCCATTGTACTTATGAAAAAAGTAGACTCATAAAGATAAACCTTGTTACGCTATTTAACTTTTTCCTCCGCCGTTTTCTTCTACCTGCAGCGAAACTGGAGATACGACCCGTCCCAATTGCGAGACGCAGCCTGTATACCAAACAAGCGTGCAGCACCAAAACATCCACAGAAAGATACGCAGTTCAATTAGCTCGCGATTTCCCAAGAATCTGCCAACGAATACTTGATCACCTAATTGCCATTTCACGCGTGGTCTTTTATCGTGAAAGCCCCGGCCACGAAACCACTCTTGGTCTACCTCTCAAAGGCGTTGCCAAGGCACTTTGTATTCCGCGACGAGCACGGGCACAGAACACGCATTGTTTTGCAAATTGCCGTCACCACGGTGCTTAATCAACGAAGATCGCACCTGTAGCCTGTACACACGGCTACCTAATAGCCGCTTCAAGCGGTTTTATCTCGTGACACTGTGGTCAAACAGCGTGCGTGGTCAAGACAGAGCACGTCTCAACATTCCTTTCCCAGCTTTTCAATCTTTATACGTGGTCCACCAGTTCCAATGATGACCCGTTAATATTAATTTCGACTGCCACAGCATAAAATTCTCGCGTCAATGGGGATGGCAAGTTAATACGGACAGGGGAAGATCCCGAATACAGAAATTCAATAGAATAAGAAACTTTGTGAATATATAGAGAATGTCCTCCTGAGTACAGCGCAATCTTTTTTTTGCTGCCCAAGTTCACTGTAAGGGGTTAAAATTAACCCACGAAAATTCAGCTTCTTTTAATTTTATTTTGTAACTCGCAATCTGTAAGAGATGGAAGGACTTCATTCTAAAGTAAAAAAAATAGCCGAGTTTTCAGGGGTTAATTTTAACATCCCCTACATTTTCGCAAAGTTTCATATTTCTTTGAATTTCCGGATCGGAATCTTACCTTGTGAGTTGGGTAGCAATATCCTAACATTGGATATTTCCCAGCCTTAAAATCCTCGCACCGGATATAAAAAAACAGCGTTCAAGAATATCGGAGGTAAATGTACAATGTACTTATTAAAATGTATCAACAACGTCATAATACAAACGCGAGTCCATAAATCGGTCCTTTCCGAATCAAATGTAATTTCTCGTTCGAAGGTAAGTAGATATGTGGTAGTAATTCTTCCTATTTTATATGATTAGTACAACCTAGAGTGGAAAGAAATGCGCGTTGGTCTGTTTTTGCTCTGAATCTGATGAAATTGATTATTTTCCGGTTTTAGCAAATGCGTGCCACTAAAAAACGTTGATTATTCCTAGCGGTATTTGCACACCGTCGGCGGATGACCACCAAAAGCGTAAAGATCAAGTAGTTGAGCAGAAACAACAGGCCCACTTACCGATGCAAGGGACAGCCATTTCGCTGCCGTGCCTATGTCGGGGGAGAAGAAATACAATCAGGCTGAGAGCGTGCATTAAAACGTGGCCTCGTAGTTCTATTGCAAAGATCGACCGCGACAGCAGCGGTTCATTCACAAGCGGCGTCTGTAGTCGGATTTCGGGCAAAAGCAGTTTCGCGCCCATTCCTGTTAGAGGTAAGCGTACGAGGGTTAGCCAGGACACGCTCGTTGTCGGAAATAACGACATAATGACATGGTAGGAGATGAGTGCCCGAGGTAGGTAAATCCCAGACAAGGTATGGGGCCGAGGGAGTAAGAAGGAGAGGGAAAAGGAAAGAGAAGCCGGGCGTCAGTCTGGGTTAGGCTTGGTAGGGATATTCAGCAAGAAAGAAGATGGAGAGGAGGCTTGCGATGTGCATTGCCAGCAAGTCGGAAGCGTTGTTAACCATCGCTGGGCAGGACGGTGGGGTTCATCAAGTTCCGAGCAGTTGAAGAGAGCTCAATGGGCACTCTCGAACTCTTAGCTACGTCACGCAACCCTTTATCGGCAACTCGGTCTAATTCTGTTTACGGTTCATTACTGTGTGCGAACGACTAGGTGTGATGCCATTAGATAATTCACGGAAAGCACATTGGCTGCCGGCTCGGGCTTCTTGATACTACACGAACGAATTTCAGGGCAACTACGGTAGCCATTGGGCGATTCGAAGGGCGATGACGTTAAGATCATCCGAAGATCTCTAACAACTTTTTCGCTAAATGGTATTCTGCTAGCGAATACTGACTGATATGAAATATTACATTTATTGATGCAGTCTGTTATACAATATTTGTTATATCATTCTATGTATTATACATCTGAGCAGTGGCGGACTCGACAGGGTGTCCAGCTTGCCCGATGGCAACTGGGCCCTATGAGAGGTCTGTGAAGTTGGCACTCCCAAATGGGAGTTTTTGGAAAAAATCGATGGCATTCCTTTGTCCACGTTTGTCGAACAAAAGTTTTCGTTTGTGCACCCTTCAAAAAAAAGTTATGAAAAAAAGTTTCACCAGCACTCCCATGAACACGTTTCAATTTTTTAAGGGTGGGATATGATTGTCTACGATCTGTCCACCCAAAATTTTTGTTTGTCCACCCTTCAGAAAACAGTTACGACCAAATTAAAAAAATCGTCATCAGCATACCTACGAACTATGAACATTTTCCGCTTCTTTCTAGGTGGAATATGATTGTCCACGATTAGTACACGTTTGTTCACACTCGAGAATCGAATTATTAAAAAAAATCGCCAAATGGTACGGACCGGCTGAACCGACCACCTTTGAGTTCGCTTTTTTGTTAATTAAACGATGGGATCCTTTGTCCAATGATGGTTTGAACATATACGAATCATGGCCAATGGTATGTCACTTGAAAATAAGTAAAAACTGTTCGTGAGTGCGCTGCTGACGATTTTTTTAATTTGTTCATAACTTCTTTCTGAAAGGTGGGCAGACGAAAATTTTGGGTGGACGAACGTGGACTAATAGTGGAAAATCGTATCCCACGAAAAAAGAAGCGGAAAATGTTCGTAGTTCATGGGGGAGCTGATGAATTTTTTTTATTTCTTCATAACTTTTTTTTGGAGGGTGGACAAAACGTGGACAAACAATGGACAAACGCACGCCATCGATTTTTTTCAAATTTCGCATTTAGGGGTGCCAACTTCACATACCTCCCTGTGGATCTCCTTAAATATCAGACAGTATGTTAAAAATGTTAATAACATTGTAGTAGCTTGAAAATATGTATAAGAGGTTTCAATATTATTACTGTATGTAACCAGAATTCACGTTGTATTACCATTTTAATAAAAAAATTTTAATATCTAATGTGTCGAGGGTACTTTCTATTTAAGAATATAATAAATAACTCTGAAAAGATAATTCTGATTCGAGTTACGTGAGACCAGAGCATATGTTATTTTTTATAAAAATTAAAAGATAGCTTTATAATTATGGATGGGCCCCCTTTGTTTCCTGGCAACCAATATTTTTAGACCCTGTCCGCCACTGCATCTGGGAGAAGAAAATAAGACAGAAGGTTACATAGTTCGTACTAATTACATTTTCTTTGTCAAGGGATGATATTTATGTTGCTTTCAAGTTACGAAGGGATTTAGAGACAAAAAGGTAATTACACCACCTGGTATATCCATAGCAATTTCTTTTTCGTGCTGCTTCTTTGTACGTCTCTTAATATTTCCTACTCATTCCCAAACGAAACTGTGCGTGTTTATATGTTCCACCTTTTGGTTTCGTAATATACTGAATCACTAACTAGGGTAAATCCGGGAGACGCGGTCGACCTAATATAAAATGGCTATTAAAACTAATACAGATATTACTTATTTTATCAGAACAAACCTAATATGTTCAGAATTTTATGCTGATTCAGAAAAACTGGTCGATATTTGCTTTCAGACAATATTTACTGTAAATCGGGTTGAAAACTTAAGTCATGGCATCTGACCACGTCTCCCGAGGTGCCAGGAGAAATGGTTTTCGTCGTTGGCAGAGACCGCTCACATAATTATTCATGGAAAAATAACAAAGAAGAAAGCAAAATTATTTATGAGTGAAAAAAGCGAACTACCTACCGGCGATTAGCAAAGCAAATGAATACAAAAGTAAATAAATAAAATAAATAAACAATAATAATAATAAAATAATGATAAAAAATAAAAATGAAAATAAAAATAATAAAAAAATCATAACTCGACCATCTCTCCTTTCTGCAGCGAGAGATGGTCTTCTCGTTAGTTTTGAGAGGAAGAGTTAATATGGCTAAATACTTTGGCTGCATTGTTCCTCAATATCTCTACTATCTTATTATTCCCAAACATTAAACGAAAATAAACTTAGAAGTATATTTTAAATACGATTCTGAACACCGTTGTTTGACAAAAGAGGTTAAATGTAACCTCAGTTTACCTTTTATAGCCTGTAAATCTAGAAAAACACAGAAGGAACCGAAGTGACGCTATTCATTCAATTGTTTGGCTTCTAGAGAAGAAATTGGTCTGCACTTTAACGCGTTTTTACGTATAAGGTCTGAAATATAGCGACTCGACTAACTCTCCGACCCGACCGCGTCTCCCGGATTTACCCTATAGGGATTCATAATTAAAACTTAATGGTAATAATTGAAGTTATCGATAGTAATCGAAGGTGTGGCGAGAACAAACTGTACAATGTGCGATATTTTGGTACCGAAACAAAACTTATGTATTTACGATAATAAATAAATATAGTGGTTGTCAGCCGCTTTATGTACAGGGTGTATAAAACGTGATGGTCACTGCTTTCAGGGGTGAATGTACACCTCTGGATCGGTGGACATTTGTAAAAAAAATCTTGCCGTAAAATTGTTTCTAACATTGAAAATTGATGTTAAAGTTTTTTGACATCAACGTGCTCTGCTGAGCGAGAAGAGAATGAAGTTTGAAAGAAACCATGTGCCGCAAACGCACCGTTCCGACGCAAAAAGTTGTTAATGTTTACACAAGAGTTAGGGTGTGTAGAGCCACTCAAGAATCAATCTCTTATTTATTACAGTATCGGGGAAAATTGATGATGCGTAAAGCGTGAAAAAGGATACACCTAAGAGACATAAGAAATGCTTGATTTGTATTGTGTGGTATATAAATTTGTTATATCGTGATGTGTTGATGCGGTTTTAACGTCGACACAGTTGGTCTCCGATCGGTTGAGTTTCGCATGGAGGTACATGCGCATTTGTAAATATGTAATTGATCCCGTTACATTAGGTAGGTGTAACGGAAGTGTCTGGAAGAAGGCAAAGGTTTCTATTTTGTAGGCTAAAAGTTGGAAGCTGTACATCGTTCTGGGATTCTCGGAAACTAGCTCACAACGATTGACAGTCGAAATGACCTGGAGCCAGGCCTTGGTACATGTGGCGCACGGCTGTCCAAGAATGCCAGGTTTATGGCGCTCGCAAATAGTGGCGCACGTGTTTGGGTCGCGAGGGTCTTCAAGGCCCTCTGTTGCTCCGCAATAGTTATGTATCAGAAAGCCAAGTGAAGGAGAATTTATAAATGAGATTTCCTTCACTATGCGACGAAACTTTGGAGAACAGAAAGACGAGCGTTCCCCTTGGCGAGGGCTTTTTTAACTGTGCTTAATCAACGAGGCTCTTAAGGGATCACGCAGGCACGAGTTGCCGTAGAAAATGGAAACGGAACAGCCCGTGTCTCTCTACTTTTTACGCCGAATCGGCCCAATTTTGCCGACTATTTAGCGACGTCATGCTTCATCGCAGTCAAATTAGCCGTCTGCGCAAACACGGTGGCGTGCGTGCGTGCACGCGGCACACACGGCCCGCGAATCCCATTAGATACAACAATACTGCTCGGTTACGGGCGTGTACACGTGAATCTGCAAATTTCATTCATTCTGACCATGGAGGGGAGGGGACCCTCGTGATTTCACCCGATCGGCACAGCTTTTTTAACTGTACCCGACGCCATCGATCAGCAACGCCGCTGCACCTTTCCGATTTCACGCCGCTCCTCGTTAAACTGCTATTGTCACGTACTTTCGATGTAAATCATTCGCAAAACAAGTTCCCTCGACTGCAACCGATCTCCCTGCGCCGGATAAACAAGGACGCGCGAGGCACAGGTCACACTCGGCTGCCGAGCGAATTCCATTCGCGTAATCGCTAATAGCGCTAATTGCGCGGCTGACACGCCGCGATACCCTTTCTCCTACTCGTGGATATTTGCGCAAAGTGGAAGAAGAGCCCCCCGGCCGTCCGCGCGATGACATACTGGCGAAATGAAAATATCGCAGCGCCGTAGCGAGCGCACGAGACGCGGAAAAATCGTGACGTACGGTCCCCGGCTAAGGCGCGCGGCTCCGTTATGCGAGATTAATTATTTAAGCGCGTGGCCGCGCAGAAAGAGAAACAATTCTAGTGCCTTTGGGAACGGCACTTTATCACGGCTCGCGAAACGTGCGAACGTTCGCCCGTAAATAAATCGTGAATCCAATTTGCAGGCATCATAAATCAATACCGGAATCACGATTCAAAGGGAGCAGAGAACGCCTCGAACTTGGACCCCGCAAACAAAAGAGGCGACACGGCCTGCCCTCAAAGTGCTTCTTACAATTAAAATTTTAATAGGCTCGAGACTACCTTCCATATCCTTGCCGAATTTGTCAAGAGGATTGATCGATGATCCTCTCGTTTCGCGATAACTTTTAACCGAGAAGCTCGCGATTCGATATTCGTTCGCCTTAAAAATACAATCGGTGTCGACGAGAGAGAACAATGTTAAGTGCATCGAGTGTTGCGCGATCGAAGAGCATATCACGACTGCTGCAAACTCTGGGCAAGAAGAAACAAACAATATATAGCATGTCTATTCCAAAATTTAGATTCAAACACCTTAAAAATGTGCAAAACGATAACAAACTCGTATTTAGGTTGAGGGACTTCGAAGGCAGAGTCCAGTGGTGAGTTAGTAACATTTTTAAGGATATAAACTCAGAAAAACAATTGTTGAAGATGTTCACATCAAAGTATCAGGATAATAATGAAATCATTCGTTTTCACTTGGTGGAACCGGTCCACTGGCGTGAAATAATCGCGGAGCGCTCTTTATTTGACAATCATTTTGCTCTATTCTAACATTATCTTTGGTACTTACGCGTTCTTAAACCCCCCTAATAACACTATCAAATTATTCGACAATTAAAGGAGATTGCGAAAGAGTAAAATAACAAAGAAGCACTCACCATAGACACAGGAATGGGTCCTCCGGCGCCATTGGGGTAGGGGTACGGCGAGACAAGATAGCCCATGTTGAACGACGAGGTATGTGGCGTTGGATCCACCTTACCTATTAAAACAAGAACATATCAACATTCAATTTAACGAACAATTAAACAGATAAGAATCTCTCCTGCTTGACAGGTGGCCGCCCGTCAAGCGAAGGATTTACAAACTGGGTCCAGTCACTTGTAAGGCAGACTCCCATAAACATTCTCCGAATGATCTGAACTGGACTTCTCCCAACTACGCGAATACAGCGTAAACTTCGCCATTGCTCGCAACTGGCAGCGTTCTCTCAGCAATTGCGAGTGTATTAAACCAGTTCTGATATTTAATGAATCTAATTCCGCCCTCGTAAGACGATTCGCAGTACTCGGCAGAAAACGTTATCGAGCGTGCAAGAACTTGCTCGAAATGTACGAAACGATACGGATCATTCCACGGCGCAAGAGTTTTACATCTTCCACTTTTAACCACCGCCAGCGATCTGTCCTTTAACGTTCAGGATGGATGCTGCCGCCCGAGAAACCTTTTGAGTTTATCCATTCTGCGAAACTGGATCGCGGCGAGCAACAAGAATCCGCACGAAGGACTCCAAGTGATACCGATCATCTTCTCCGGGCCGCCGCCAGCAGGGCCGCCTGGATCCGCTCAAGGCGGATCCCCGCCGTCCGTTCCAGAGCCACCCCAGTTTGTCCGTTCCGCGAATCTCGATCGTTTCGAGAGGTAGAAACCTGCTTTCAGGATTCGAACTGATAAGTATCGGCCAGATCAACCCGCCCTCTGACTAGATCTTATCACCGGTCAACGAGGATCTTTAGGTGATCGCTAACGCCATTATTCCGCGGGGTGGAAGTATCATCGTCCGGGGCGACGCGACGGTAGCGACTATTTTTTAAATTAGCCACGCTACATCGAGCCATATGGCGGAGTGCGGAATAACGAGAGCAACTCGGTCAAACCGTTCTATAACGTCCGTTTAGCCGCAGCGACTTGAAAAATTCACGAACCTGGCCGCATTATGCGGTTGTACCAAGCGTATAAGTACGATAAACGATTCCGCGAAGCCCGATAGACGCGGCGATTGTGTGCCACGCCTGACCATTATCCTTGTAACACCTGATGCGGGACTGTGGATCGGTATACGCTCGAGAGGGTGGAGGCTCGAGATCGCCAGGATCGGGCCAGAAATTCCACCGAAGCTCCGTTGATTTCTTATCGCGACTCGAAAATGGGTCGTAATAGCGGCGCAACAAGCCGCAGCAAAAGCAACGCGAGCGCGCCGGTAGCGGTAAACGGTGGTAAATCAGCCGCGTAGCAGTGGTCAGAGAGTCGTGTGCTTAATTAATACTTCGGTACAGCGCGGGTGTAGGCCGCGCTTGCCGCGCTCGGCTCGCGAGCGCGTAACAGCGACCATGAAAGAGTTAATTCTTCGCTCGGCACTCCTCCGCGATGATCTCGATCGTCCCCCGACGCAAGACCATTGACCTTTTCCAAGTACGAGACACACCAGCAATCGTTCACCCGAACTTATTAAGACGCGAACGTGCGCGCGAAAGAACGGACCGTATGCATCGGCGCAATTCACACGACTGCGGACGATTAAATTGTCAGCTACGCGGCTCTATAAATAACGCGACATGCACGCATACCGGCGAGTTTCGCCGGAATCGCGCGCGATCCTCGTTTTATATCGCGGCTGCGTCGATGAAAACCGTTTGCGCGCGCATTTCGCCACGCTGACCGCACGAGCAAATAGGCTCCGCTTTTAATGAAAGTTTTATCTGTTTACGTCGACTGGTGGGTACCGAGAGCTCAGCTTGCCGTGTCCCAGCGCCGTATTCAAAAGTGTCGCTAAATCTTTGGCGAATTTGTCCGGGATACTCGAGCGCCGTCCCGCGCGACTGTAAAGCTGTTACTTTATATCTGTATACCGGAGGGGGTGCTCGTGTGCGCGGAGTACGCGTTGTGAATCGAATTCGAAAGGAGTAGAAACTCTGCGGAACGCGAGGATGAACCGAGCAAAGTAAACAGGCGTGATTCCAACGATCCATCGCGGGAATATCTCGATATGTCTACTATTGAACTTGTGAAAGGATCGCAGCATAAGCCGCGTCCAAAATTTGCTCCGACAACACAAAAAGGGGACCGTTGTCTCGCGTTCAGTCACAGAGAGTTCCTTCAGTCACACATGTGCACCACACTCCTCGGGCTAAAGTTTATTGCCGGCTTCCCTTCCCCCGGGTCTCAACGATTCCCCCCAACCTTGCCATCGCGATCAGTGCGTCTCCTCCTCCGCTCTTCCTGCTGCGTTCCAATAGCCTTCCATGCAACGTTATATCAACTCAAAGTTCGTGGCCACGTTCTCCCGCCTGTCCGTTTTCGCCCGGTTGGTTTCTCTCCCGCGCTCATCCCCTGCGAATTTGTTTACTTCGCAGTCTTGTTGGAATAATACCTCGGCATGGTAATTATAGATATCCCGGGCGCACAATGCGCAAGAACTCCGTCACGTGTTCGCCAGGCCCGATCGCTGGGGGAATTTCTCCTTCGAAGAGAGCACCTGCGTTCGACGCGTGACTCCAGTCAAAGGAAAACCATTAATCCCTTAAGGATCGGATATTTGCCCGCGTTTCACTGAGACGGATCTAGATATCTGTTGTCGTTCGCAGCTCCGCGCGCCTCGATACTGGATACGGAATGTTAATTGGATGTCAGAAGTCCACTGGCAGGGACTGCAGTAAAAGTACTGGTCGGCTGCAGTGTTTATTCATGTTGGACTAAAAACCAACTTCTAGTCTTCTGCTACAACAGACTGGTACATACGAACTAACAAAGAGAGGTTCGATCCTTTTCAATAAAAATGTCCAGGCACCAATCTCATTCAGTTTGAAACTCTACGGTGTTTATTGTAAGTCGAAAGTAAATTTTGAAAAGAACATATTTAAGTTGTTAAATATAAAATCTTGAGGATTAAAGTTCACGGACCTACTTAGGTAGTAAGACAAAGGCTGGCTAGTGGAGCAAATGAAACTATACATCGAAACACTTGTTAGGAAAAAAGGAAAATAAAACTTTACCGTCTAAATCAAAATGGGTAAAAAAGTGGAAAAGCCGGTAATATTGAAAAAAATGACATCGCCCGAATGCTTTTCATTCTGGAATCCAATCAATCGCGAAATTTTCCAATAGCTTAAATATTGTAAATCATTTTAGTGCGATAATTCATAAACACCACTAAGGGAACAATAAAGAAACACGCGAGGATGTAATTTTAGAGGAATATATTGCGATGCATTTAGATTTGAAATGCCAGTCTACTAGGGAAACCGCAGCTATCTGTAGGGTGTACGGGTTCTTAAACAATATCCGCGTTCCGAGTTACTCGCTGTTCTGCATGAACGATTTCTGGAAAGGCGCCATTAGAACAGAGGAGGCAAAGAGCGGAAGCCGTGGAGAGATTATTATGGATTTGCATGTTCTGAGTGTCCTCGATTTCGAGCCGAGTGTTCGCGAGCATTGCCTGCGCGGGGATCATTTTCATTTGATGGGAAAAAAGAAGCGATGGTACAAGGATCCGTGCTTTGTTAAAAACGATAAATCTATCCATTCCCTCCATTTTTTTTTGTACTTTCGCGTTGAGAGGGCGACAATAATCACCATGATATCATCCAGTGACGAGGGATAGGGAGCAGACTGCGTTTGTAGTCACCATCACTGTGGGGGATAAAAAACTTTCGAAAGTATTCCCCATCTCGAAAATATTTTACGCGTCCAACGCACGACTAAACGGTGCAAGGGCACCTCTTCGACGCGAAAAAGAAAAATTATTAGATGCTATCAAGTTCAAAGAACTGATATTTTTCGAACGCTGAAGGTGTACAGGTCGAACGTGGGAGGATCAACCCGTGTCGAACCTCGATCGTAAAATCTCATCAGTTTCGGGTCTCGAATCGGGGCTGGATTCCGACTAAAAAGGACACGGGAGCGAAAGAGCGTGCCATTAATGCCATTATGGGCAAGCTTGTGTGTACAGCTTGTTGTCGGCTGGTAAATTACTATAATTGTGAAGTTCCGGCGATTTTTAGATTAGCTCTGGTCCATCAACGCTATATGCCTACCTACCAACCTACCGACACTGTATCACAGCCCTGCGGTTCTCAAATTCACGGCCAGCCGATGAAGCACAAGTCAGGAAAAACGGGTGAAACGGTGTGCTGACTAAAAGTTACAATCTCTTGTTAGGAAGTCACGAACTTTTACCATTGAATAGTTAAAATTCTAATACTACTGAGGGGAGACGCTTTCACGTTAAGAAAGCAAGTCGAGAAAGGTCCCACGTGGCCTAACAATAGGTACCCATCACGGAGGCGGTGATTTTCATTTGTCCCCTGATTCGGAAAGGAGAATGTTTTCACGGATACAAATTAATTGTAGGACATGGTGCGTGTCAGAAATACGACTTCCTTGGCAGAATCCTCCCAGATTTATCAGGCTCTTCCGTCTCCCACGGGGCAAACCGATGTAGGAACAGGGGGCAAAAAGGCTAAGGATTACAGCACCCCCTCTCCCTCCGTTTGCAGCGGCACTAAAAGGACCGTGCAGATTCTTGCGGAGCCGGAGACTAGGGCCTATTGGTCTGTGTGAATAGAAATCCGTACTTGTAACTCTCAGCCACGAACGCATTTCGTGACCCTTCGACACGGGGGGCCTGTTCGCCTTCGACAAGAAACCAGAGGATAGAGAGAGAGAGACGTATTAGGGAAGAATTTTCATTCCCCGACACCCCTTGTGCAACAAGTGCCTCTTTTGGCCGTAGGTGTCGGTTGTATCCGTCGATCAATCTTCTGCGCGAAATGTCCAAAGAAAAATCTATGCAACGGTTCTTGAGTGAGCCACCTTTAGCGGAGGATGCATCTGTAATTTTAGCAAGTCCTTGTAGAAATTGAAAACCGCGAACGTTAACTTCGTTGGAGATAAAAGTCTGGCGTATCAAACGATTACAAAGCCGCTGTTCGCAGCAAGAATTTTTACTAGGATATCTTGGCGATCACGGGGAGAGAGGCCCGGCGGTGAACGGCTCCGAGAAATTCAGGAGTCAGGTTTCTAGCAGAGACGACGCTTTTGGTGAAACACCGAAATGGGAATGCGTGGCAACGTGTAACCTGGTGACCCTCCACGCGGGAGGTCCGTGTAGAAAAACTTAGGGGGCAAGAGAAGGACGCGGGGAGAAGCTAAACCCGGGACAACGTGAAATTTCGCCTCCAAACACTTTTTATGCAACAAGTGCCTGAATCATCTACTCTAATGAATCTCACTGCAAATCTCTCTTCTTTGCCCCGTCGATCGGCGGAGTGGAGTGTTCTGTAGAGCTAAACATTGGTCCAAGATCGAAACAGTCGGGCGTTCGATGAAAAGCCTTCGAACCACCCGTAGAATTTTCGCCAGGTGAGATGCAATTTTCATTGAAAAGCGCGCAACATTTATTATCGGGGCGAAGATAGTATCTCATTATCTTTCCCACGAATTTGCATAATATAGAGGCGGCCGGGCGGAACTAGTTGCCGCGATGACGTACACGATGAAAGACGGTTGGGAAAACGCACGTGCACTGGATGATCCAAGACAACGAAACGGGTTTTCGCCGTATAAAAGATCGCCAAGTAGGCGCACCCTCGTAATGGGGCCCGGAGAGATTCCTGACAGGCCTCGAGGCCAGGCCCACTGTCACGTACTCGAGGTCCGCGACGTGCTAGTTGGTTAGAATCCGAGAGAGTGGCCACGAGCAGCCCAAGAATCAAAGCAATCAAGAACTCCCCAGACGTCGATTTGGTCTGGATTCCAAACACGATGAGATCTGTACGATGAAACGGGCAGCCGGAAGAGGCTTCGAGAACTGCCCCTCAAATTGCCCGCATACGCGAAACTGAATCTACCTAACCTGGAAGCATTGCATCTCCAAAGCATTCCGAAAGGATTCGCAACTTTTAAACCCGGTACAAGAAAGGCAATCGTGGTATACCGGAGAAGTTACAAAACACGCACACGCCTGCCCATTCGATTTCCATAATTCACACAGATCCTTGGAAGCGGGCTGTGGCCCTCCCCACTCTGTCGGCGGACATAAATTTTCTGAGGACCATCGCGAAATTAAACCTCCCGAAATTTTCAAGTTCTGTCATCGATTCCGGCGAAACCGCATACGAAAAATCGGGGGTCCGGCTGACCGGAGGTCAAGCTGGACCCAGGCGGAGGAGCCTCTCTCGCTGCAACTTACTGCGCGGGAGAAGGAGCGAGGGAGATTGTCGGTGGCGGAGAGAGGGGGGGGGGGGAGGAGAGAAAGAGAGAAAGAGGAGAGGCCGTGGGCCTCGAGGCAACAGACCTACTGCCGGGGGCCTCGCCGGGCACATAGGTGGTTTTGACTCGGCACGGTCCCCCGGCATGGCAAGACCCGTGCGAAGGAAAGCAACAAAAGAAAGAGAAGGCGAGAAGGATGAAAGAAGAAGAAGAAGGAAAAGAACGAGGAGGAAAGAGCTTGGGCCTGCTTGTTTGACCGCCGCCTGGCTGGCTGGCTCTTTGCTCGACTGCCTGCGTATCTCTCTCCGTTCCCCTTTGCTTCTCTTTCTCCATCGCTCGGTCCTTTCCGTTCCTCTGCCTGGCTTGTCTCGTCTCGTAACAAGAGACGGCACGGACAATGGGTGCCGTGCCAGCGCCTTCTGCCAAGGCTGCTTTGGCCAGTCCACACAGCTTCGAAACGCCATCTACGATTGCCGGAATCCCTGAATTCGTTCGCGGTTTCGCCGATTCGAACAGAAACGAAAAAGGCTGCATCCGAACGGCACTCGCAATTACACTCGTGAGAGTTGCGTACGTTACGGCGGATTATCGCGTTAGAATATAAATACAGTTGCGTGGTTCTGATGTGTCAGGAAGTACCTATAAAAAGCCCGGGCTTTTAGAAGCTGCTTGTGGTACCGATCGAGACAACCACGAATCTAACCAGTCTGTTTACGATTCTTATTTCGACGACTTTACGAGGTTCGCGCGGCATATTTCGCTGAAGAGATCAAGATAGAACGAGAGCACGGGAGGAACGCGGTAATAACACAAGAAAGCGGAGTGTTCTCCCCTTTCGTCCATGACCGGGGATTTTATGATGGTAATGGGGCAAGATAAAGCTAAGATAACCGTGGACGCCTTCAGAAGAAAGCGAGAGCGTGACGCCAGTCTACGATAACGGTTAAAGAAGGAAAGTAGCTGACCGTTATTGCTCGACGATGAGCTTTTAATCGGGCGAGATCTCGTTGGACAGTCGAGCGATCAAAGACAGTCCACCCGGAGTTAACGGTTTTCCTTATTTCCCAGAGTCGTGAATATCGTTCAAACGAACCCACTGCTCTAGAAATTTGCGCGAATAAAGTTGGTAATTTGATCCCCGCGTCTTCCTTTTTCTTATAAAGTAATTGTTCACCAAAAATTGAGGGCAACAAGGGCGAAACAGGGGTGATCGAAATAGAAAAGGCTTCGAGTGTCGATAGACCGATTAAGTGCCACTCGTGGCCCATTGTTCAAGATCCGTAAGGCATTCAGAGCGATGCCCTAACCTGCCTGAAAACTCCGTATCGTATTAAACGAGTATTCGGTGGCGGGAAGAGCAGACGCGCCTCAACGTGTTGTCGACAAGCCTCACGACTATCGGTGAGATCCGTGTCATTTGAGCCACAATAAGCCCTTTCTGACAGAGCACTTTCTTCGAGGCGCTGCGGCAGGTAGCAGAGCTCAGGAGATCCGACGTACCGAGTTCGGAGTTTTGACAGGCCTGTGAAACGTTCGAGGCCAGGAACAAGGCCCGATTTCTACACCAATCACCGCGTTTGTCGCCCAAATGAATCCGTTCGACGCGCCTGGAATGCGCGAGTCTTCCGTTTAGTCGAATGCTTCGGGCACAGAAATGCGACCAGCGGCAATTTCCAGAAAGAAATAAACTAACCGAGGAATTCCTTGGGGCGTGCACGCGTAATATTTCCAGTCCGACGACCTTCCGCCTGAGAAGGAGTATTCCAAATCCTGCCAGCATCCGCTTTAGTGACTCGTGATTGCCATGCTTGTCCTGTGGAATCAAATCCCGACGAATGCACGTGTACAACGTCCGGTCACCGAATTTACAACGTGATTCCCCCGAAACCATCCGAGAAATTCACACGAATTTCATCGCGAGGATCGATTATAATCGAACCCGCAATTTTTTTCTCGAATTGCAACGTTGAATGCGCGATGCTGTTCTCTGTGCTGTGCAGGGTAAAAAAAATTGGACGGAATTCGTGACCTTGTACGCCAGAGGGCTCACAAAATCCAATGGAAACTCGGGTGTTCGGAAATTACAGGCGGTAATCACTATTACGAGTTAACGACCACACAAATTCACATATTCAACGGGGTAACGGTGTGTCACCTGACCGCGCGACACTGATCCTCCTCTATACATTTTGCGCTGCTCGTATACGTGCCTTTCCGAGAAAACTAGTCAAATAAAACAAGTATAGCCGAGGCTGTAGTCACCTCGTATCTGTAGTGATTATAAGTAGCCATACGGAGACCTCATAAAGCTGCTTAAAATCAATTTTCCCGCATCTGAGAGGAGGATGCGTGTGCATAGCACACTGGGGCAGTCCGTGCACGGACTTGCATGAATAATTTATGCAGAAGTGGGCCCTTCTCGTCGAAATCAGAGTGCGAGCAAGTGATCGGAAGAGGACTCGGCAACGCCGCAAAGGTACGAGTAGCCGTCGGTACCGAGGCTGGGCCTACGGCCCTGCGCTCTTGGCCTCGGGCTGCCTGCGGAAAAAGGGGGGAGGGAGGCGGTTAGGGGCCCCCACTGGGCCCGAGTGTCCCCGGTGAGGAGGTAAGGAGACGACACACGGGCACCCACTCTTGCTAATACTTCTCTCTCGGTCCCTCTTCTCCTGCCTCTCTTTCCGTTTCTCCTTATGTGTCCTCTCCACTCTCGATTCCTCTCTCTTTCTCATTCTTTCCCTCTCGTTCTCTATATATGTCTTTATCCGCCCTTTCTCTCTGCCTCTCTTTTACGCGTAAATCCACATTGTACGTCCATATCGGTGCATTCTCGGTCCAAAGCGAGCCTCTGACCATCTACGAAAAGGTGGCGAGCACAGTGACACAGGGACACCGAGAGCTCGGTCGTCAACAACGTAAGGCGCAAGGATAACAAGACAATAAAGTCCCAAATTGGGGGAACTGCTCATCCGAGCGGTGCGTAATCTTCTAGGCTTGCGGTTCCATCGCGCAAGTGCACCGAACCTTTCGCGAATGGTTATATTAGAATTAACCAGTTTCGAGGAGGCTGACCCGTCTGCACGACACTCGAGTCTCGAACTTGTCCAGTTGACTGAAGCAAGCGAATCTTTATCAACAGAATTTTAATAAGCTTCTTTTTTGTGCCTACGACAGGGAAAAGATTCGCTGAGGCTATAATGGAACTTTCGCAATAACCAGTTCGTACGTTATCGAAAAAACAATGCGAGGTGTAATCGGAAGTGTAAAAGCTAGGAAAGCAGATACTCACGCGTGGCACGGGACGCGTACGACGCGTGACTTCCGCTAGATCGCTCCGTCTACTCGGAAGGAGGTTTCCACTGAATACATTACATGTTTGCAAAAGGATCTATGGCGAGCGGAAGACTGTTCCTCGCCTGTCATTCATCGTCGAGATCAGTGTTGTATCGTCGAAAAAGCGGACAAACCTTTAAAGAGAGGAATCAAACTACGATTTTATCACAGGAACGAGCCTGTTATCTTGGCGTAGATAAGATTAGCAAATCCATAAGCATGAACTCATTGGCGGGAGCACGCAAAAGGACTTTCGCAGAGCAGCGGCGCGCGGCGTGAACTGTAGACAAGACCCCGACTAATAATCTCCGGGAGGTTCGTTCGTGCGCGATAATTAATTTCCCAGATCGTTGATCAACGATCGGCCGTTGTCTTTTTCCCGCGTGAGCTATTTTTTTGCCGCACACTTGCCGCGTGGGAGGAAAGGGTTCAGGGATGCGCGGCGCGGAAACTTTTTAATTTCATTATATCATCGAGAAAGGGTTACGGGGTGAAAAAGATGCTTTTCTTTCGCGCGACTTTCGTAGACGGACGAAATATTTCTGATTCTTCGGGTAATTCGTAACACGTAGCCACCTTCTGCGACAAATATTAGGCAAAATTTTAAACGATAAAAAGGTCCGAAACCGAAGAAAGACTAGACCAACAATGCCCCCACTCCCCTCGCAAGAAGGCGACGAATCGCAGCAAGACGATAAAATCTTGCAAATATAATTACCCGTGCGGTCAGTTATCGCTGGTTAATTTGCATGACTGAAGTGAAGCCTTTGATACAACATTGACCAGCAGCACGAAGGGGGACTGTCCCCAGGACGACCGCCTCGTGCCACGTGTGCACCGCAGTACTTTACAGGTTATGTTCGACCGAAGGAAAGGAAAAAAGAGGAGAAGGAGAAGTAGAAGGAGAAGTAGAAAAGAAGGAAGAGAAGAGGAGGAATACGAAGGAGAAGGTGGTGGTGGGGAGTGGCGGCCGCTATGCGGCGTTGTGTACCGAAGTAGCAAGTGTCGGCCCCGTCGGCTACGCCCATATAAATCCTCAGTTACCTAGTCGCTTTACGAGATACAATTATTTACTGAGACCGGTCAGCCACCTTATTTAGTCCCAGTTAACTCACCGCCGGATAGCAGAGGACGCGATTGATCGGGGACCCTCTTCACCGTCCTCGCCTTTGTCCTCCGCGCCGTATCACCTTTTTCGCGCGTTCGATCCCGGTCCCAGCCCCTTTTTACTATAAACTCTGTTACTTCCCTTTTTATGCAGAGTCTTCATAATATTGCAAGAAACGTAGGATCTTCTAGAATTTTTTACTTACAATTTTATCCTCTTACGACGTCCGTCTGCTCGGTTCTGAATTTAGCTAACTCGAATGTTTACAAGTTTGAATAGAGGTACCAGTTGTACAGATAATTGAAATTATTCGCCGTACAAAGGGTGTACGTACCTACGGGTGTAACTTGTAAGGTAGTCTGCAGAATATAGGTAGATAAAGAATAAGACGTCCATTCGACATACAAAATTACTACAAAACATTTATTACCTACAATCGTTCGTCTTATCTGTTCTTGTCTGCGAATTACAGACGCTTTACGCCTTTACGACGGGTGCGTTGTTTTCCAGCCGACATAGAAAGAAATAGAGTATTCTTATCGAGAGAATACACAGAAGTGATTCATAACGTTGTTGAAGGCATTAACAAATAATCAATAAAAGAAACTGAATGTCCAGTGCAAATATTTGAAAGGAATCAGGTATAATATCACAAACGCAATTGGATCGAACACTTTTTACAATATTCCTAAAGCTTTACACATTCGTTACAGCTTGTAAGTACATAGAATAAAGCCTGCTTGCTTGAAAGTCACGCCAAACGAGTGAAACCTTCCACAAATCAAAACTATAGGAAAGCAGAAGAAATAACAGAAGACGAGAAAAGATAACTGAACTCTGGTTACTTGGATTCATCGGAATTCCACTCTTACTAGTGTCAATTCAAGATGGTACTCACAGAATGAAAATTTCGATAAGTCGTCGGTATAATGATTGCACTGGCTGATCATTTCGCGAATCATCCAGGCTTCGTATCACGTCCCATCAGCAGATGCATTCGTAATCCGCAGGAATCGCGCGGAGAAGGCATAAATTATTTCAACGCGTCAGGTCCACGCGACGTGCTCGCGCGTTTAAACCTATCGACGCAGCGTATGTAGCGGACGTTAATTGCGCCCAAGCAATAACGTTGTCGTAACGAGTATCGCTCGCGGTGTGAGCGAGCCGTGGTGTTCCGAAAGCGCGGTGTAACGTTGCCGGTTCGCTCCGACTCGCCGCTTGTAAATCATTTTCGCCGCTTAACCTGACATTAGCGTGACAGGGTGTTATCCGGGCTCAGTCATTTTAGCATATGGTTAGCAGATGCCACTGGACTGAGCCGTTTCTTCTCCTCTCTTTAATGGACAAGTCGTCGATAATTTTCATATGTAAACGCGCTCCCTCGCGGACGCAGCTTTACCGTCCCATTTCTCAGCGCCGCCGACGAATTTCGAAATCGATACCGAGCGTAGAACTCGATCGAAAGCTGAGGAGCTCGACGAGCCCCAGCGAATACTATTGTATACACGGATAGAGCAACTACAGTCGACCCTAAATGGCCACGCAAGCAGAAGAGCAGAGTTTGGAAAGCCGGTCTAGCTGCTCTAAACAAAGAGCTTTACAACCATATTTATAGTTGTCGTAAAACACTACGCAGATTGCTAACCTTCGTTCAACGGACGGTTGTATTCTTCTTTTCTCTCGCTCACCTCTCGCTCGTCTGTAGCAAGTTCCTCATCCTCCTTTATCCCTGTCTCGTTACTCCCTGCTTCTCTTCTGCATTACCCTCTCCCTCGTCCGTGATCGTCAGTTCTTCCGTTCCTTTCCAGTCCCTTTGCTTCATCTGTTCCTCCAGTACGCGTCTCTTTTGCTCCTTCCGCCTTGCCCATCTCGCTTCGATCGTCAAACCATTCTGCATTCCTCCCGTTTCCAACCATTTTCGCAAAGTGTCCTCCCATTCTTCGGGCCGGCAACCTCTCCCTGGCCATTTTCGCCTCGTGCACATCGAAACTCCTCTCCATTCTCTTCGTTCATCTCTAGTCGCATTTCTTAATTTCCTAAGACCTTCGAGTCTGCATATTTCGGAGAATCCCACTTGAATCCATACGTGGCCATATTCGACTCTCGTTTAAACTCTCTCCTTCTTGCACCGCGACCGGGCTGGCGGAAGTGGTGTAATTAGCGGTCGAGGATTGATCAGAACGCGGGCGTTCCCTCACAGCCGCTTTTTTCGCTCGTTCCATCGGTCCTTAGAACTTTGTTGTTTCTCGGGAGAAGCACAGTGGGGTTCGACAACAGGTCGACGACGGTCTTCTGGCGTTAATTGACTGGAGAGCCGTACGGTCGAACGACTTTGTTTGATGAAAATTGTTTCGACAGAGTCTCGGAAACAGCCAGGACAAACCTGAATCGTAACCACGGGCCAGAGAGGGAAACCGGTATTTTTGACGAGCATGCCTGATTATCATACGCCTCTCTCGCTTCTTTCATTCCTTTTGGTGGCACGTTCCTTTTTCTCTATCTCTTTCTCCTTCTTTTTTCAAATAAAACGCACGTTATAACGCTAATGCGTTTATTAGGGTGCTAGGGACAGCAATTAGATGATCGCTGATATTATAAAAACATAAAGCTAGTTCGCGCACGATTTACGAATAGAATTTTATGACAAACGATGCCATTTATAATTGGATGCGTTCATCCTGTTTATTTCAGGGAAATAAAATGGTCATATAAAGAAGCGAATGTATATAACGACTAGTGGCTGGTCGTTTCCTTCTTCCTTCTTGTATTTTATCTATACCATTATATAAAAATGTTCGAGCCATGTATGTATGTACGTTTGAAAGCGTAAAACTCAAAAACTACTGAACCAATTTCGACGAACCATAACACCAGGAGAATCTTTGGTTTAATGGGGCTGCTATAAGCTATAGAATAGGTCCGAGATCCACGTGCAGAGGGCGCTACACTGACTTCTAAAATTAAATTTTAAATTAAATGAGAACGCAATTCTAATTCATACCGTAGCGAAGCACTGGTATTTTGCTAGTCCCTAATAATATATGAAAGTGAAACGTTGTCTGTTTGTTTGTCCTTCTTTTGCGCCTAAACGGCTGAACGGATTTCAATGAAGTTGGGAATATAAATTACATACGTCCTAGATTAGGTTATAGACTATTTATTTTTTTTTTTAGGCTTTGTTATGTGTGTTGGAAAAATCATAAATAATTCCCGAGTAAAACCGGGCAACCGGTCAGCTAGTATAAAATAATTTTAGCTTGATGCCATAAAGATAGTACTGAATAAGTTTCCTCCTAATGCATTTGTTTTCGATATAACGGAAAAGAACGTAAAGAAAGTGTGATAAATATGGAACCATAAATATTCATAAAATTGTCACATGCAGAGGGGAAAACAACTTCAAAATTAATCTTATTGCCTTACGTTACAATTAGCCGTTATCCATGTACATTCTCATTTAGTTCAATATTCTGAGGAATATTCACTTATCCTTGCAACTCATAATTTAAACAGGTACTGAATGAGTAAGTACCTAAGTAATGATTGAAAGAAACACGAACTAAATCTCAACATGTGAATTGTAGAATAAGGATTCGGTAGGTGTTGAACACTTTAATCGAACAGGGTTCACTTGTATTTATCATTAGTTAAACAAATAATGAATAACAAAAATATCCGCCACATCTTATCAACCACAATTCTTTAATGATATTAAACGAATTATTTTCCTTCGCTCTAACCATTTTCTATTTGTTGTAAAATCCATATAAGAGCGTCGTTTGTATAAAAAAGAAATGTACGTTTCAGTCATTTAGGTAACACGTGCAGCGTGTTTGTGCTACGAGTAAACCATATCCTTTAAATAGCTTTAATGTTTATCTATGATGCAACTAAGCGGAAGCAAGAAAGTTATTCAATTCAAGCTATTATTAATCTTGTCAAAAGACACCGTCACCATGTAAACAGTGTCGCGGCGCGTCGCAAGATGACGCGTGAGCGCGCAACAGAGCACTATCGAACAACGAACTGTTTTCCCTGAAATGAGGATAGCTGAACACCCCCATACACGAGCTGAGCATCTCGCTCGCGTACAGCCTACAGTTCACGAGCGGTTCAGCGAGCGGCTCGCTCGTGTATGGGAGCCTTAACGCACGGAGTAGAATGTTATCTACGGATGGGGTCCCTACGCGTCATACTTTATTCGTGTGGTACTCGCGCAGCCAACGTGTCACCACTCGCGTTCGTGTGCATGTCAAGGAACCCCGAGTCGGGGGGAGGGGGGAGTTGTCTAAACTCAGGAGTTCAGGTTAGACAGCAATGAGGTAAGAACATGAATGACATTCTCTCGGGCACGGAGCGACGGAATTGCGAAAGAGTGCCACAAGATCGCCAAGATTGGGCGCTTTGGATGACGGAGGGGAACGCCAGCGGTGCCGATAAATCCCCCACAACTAGGTAAATCACATCGGTGCGTGACCTCACAACCACAGATACGATGATCCCCTGCGAGAAGATTGAGTGACGATACGAAAGTACACATCTTGCGAATGTCGCTGGGCTTATCTTGTTATCAGGGTTGATCGGATCACATGATTACTGGCGCACGTTCACGCAGGGATTAGCATTGGCGAAACGTTAGAGACAACGTCTCATTCAAATACCCAGCGATCCTTGTCGATTTCACAGAAGCGACAGGATGGGAGCACGCGTTGGCGTGTGGTCCTTGAAACGGAAATGTTTGTCCAAGCCGTATCGGACTCCTTATCGTGAACCGCGAATGTTCAACATGTTTGTCGAGGTACTCCGGCTCGCGATAAATCTGTTGACCAATTCCCTTGCGATAGGTAAAAATATATACGCGAGAGGATGAAATTAAATGCGCCCAGCGTTTTACGCTTCCTTACTTTCATGACATTGCGTGACAACGTGAATCAAACGACCACGTAGCCGGCACGTGTCGCAGGTCAGGGACCGGAACTTACGCCGTCCCTCGAAAGTGGAAACCAGTCAACGGAACCGTGTTCGTGAACTTCGTATGGATTTATTGATTCTGGCAAGAGGTCGATCGTGATGATGATCAGAAACAAACAGAACCCACGACAATATCTAGGCTGGCATTTTCTCGTTCATCGATTGAAACTCAGGTTTTAAAATTTCTAAGCTAAGGATCCGCTTTAAATTCTGGAAACATGTAGGGGTGTAAAAATGATCTGTACATATATAAGAAAAACGATGGGAAAGCACTATCGCCGACGAGTGAAAGCATACTATAAAAAACTAGCATTACAAAGCACCAAAATTCGAGGGCGATAAATTTGTTTTATGCTAGGCTATAAAATTTAAAGAATCTCTGATCTCGCGCCAGATTCGAGTATGAACACAAACATGTCAGCAAAGCAAACATATTTTTCTGGACCCTGTCTCGCTCTTCCTCCTGCCTCCTTTTCTAGGAAAGCCGTTTCACAGGGGAATTTGTTTAACCGTTTATAATGGAAGGTGCAGGCACCACCGCGGGGTGTAGTTGCCGAACCTATGGGGATGGGTCTGACCAGGGATGGGGCCTCTTCTTGGGCAACCTCTTCGAATGCAAGAAGTCCGGCAGGTAGGCTCGTTAGCGAGCAGGCAGGTAGGTAGAGGCGAGTCAGGGTAGGTGTATAATGCTGACTGTAGTCCGTGTGTCTGTATTCATATACCGAGTGTTCTGATAATTCTCGTCATCCGAAAACTATAGTAAGAATCTCCAAAAGTTACATTTGGAGATTCTATTTGCCTCTGACTAATAAATCACGTTTAGTATCACCAGTTATTTATTAACAAAAAATAATATAAGAAAATATCATTTATAGTCGTTGAGATTTTAAGTCTACACTTTAAAAACACAAGCAAAGTATCTTTATAAATTTGTAAAAGAGAAATTTAATAATAATTTTCTGGTAGTTTAATCAGCTAAAGTACGTTTCGTCAAGACATTACTTAGGCATCTTTATTTCTCATGGCTAAAAAAGTTGTTCGATGAAAAAGTAACCCTTCTGAAGTACCTATACCATGAATTGTGTTATATTTTGTACAATGAACACGCATATCAATAATATCTAGGTAATACTCTTTGCATTAAATGTTTCTATCGAGCAATTTCGAATTTTTAAATGAAATTATCTGTAACGTTATACATGAAGGAATGGGCTTATTAATTTCTAAGCCAACTATATTAGTGAAACTTAAAAACTACTTGTTCTATACATACGAAATATGTAGTGTGCGAGCATCTTGAACCATTCACTCGCCATTAAAATACGTAAGATTTTTTTTCATGCCTAATATTTTACTCCTTTAAACGCCAGGTCGTCAAGCTATTTTGAGCAGCATATTAGAAAAACGGCAACGAGGCTATTTGAAACGAATTCCTGGTAATATCGTTAAATCACAGCTCATCCGAGGTCCCTCTACCTACCACAGGATGATGGAGGGCTACGACCAATATCTCCGTCTCTTCTATATTGCACCGGAAGTTCCGCGCGTCCCGTCTCCCAACCAGGCTATCTATATCCGAGAATATTACGCCGACACCCGGTATACGATGCAGAGCGTAAGAAATGGGTGGGTTAACTCTGAGAGGAGGCGAAGTAAGAAAAGGAAGCGAGCTGAAAGGGCGAGCGAGATTCGAGCGAAAGAACGAGAGAGGCCAAGAGAGGGATACAAGACAGGCGTGAAGAGGAGAGTAAAAGGGAATGAGAGGGAGGGAGAAAGAGAGAGAGAGCGAGAGAGGCAAGGAGAGACGAGAGAGTGAGTATTCGCTTGGGTGCCAATGTGCATCGGTGAGCGGATACACACCGTAAGGTTCGGAGGGAAGGTATTCGGGCAAGTTCAGGGTGATGCAGCAGCAGCAGCGGCAGCAAGCAGCAGCAGCAAGCAGCCCCCCCCCCCTGCAGTCTCTCGCGCTATTCCAGTCACTCACTAATTCTCTATCGCGCACATATTCTCCTTTCCTTCTCGATCTCGCCGGTTAACCCACTCTCAATTTCTGTCCCTCTCTCTTTCTCCTCCTGACTAACCGACTCTTCTGTCAATTTCTCTCCCGCTCCTCTCCCCCGCCTCTCCTTACTGGTTACAGGCCGTCTCTCTCGTCTCGTTTTCTCTCCTCCTGTGTCGACCCGCGCAAACCCACCTCCTGCCCTTTCCGCCTCACGGCTTCTCGCTGGTATCAGAGCTGCTCGTTTCGTCTCGTTTCGTTTCGTTTTTCGTCTCTGAGGATAAGCCTACGGTACGCTCGAGGCGATCTAGGCGCCCAACCGCCTACACGCGAACTCGTCAATTACTTCGCACAACGAGACACATCGTTTATGGTTCTCCCCTCGGTTCTTCGCTCTTTCTCTACCTCGGCCTACCGCCCTCCGTCCTCCCCGCGCCGGCGTGGTCGGGTTGCATACGATATTTGCGGCGAAGTGCAATCCGGAGGCGGAGGTAGTTTCCAAGTAGCGACAAAGTGTAGATCGCGGCGGCGAACGCGCTTTTGCGAGCACGACTGCTACTAGAGGAGCTGCAACACGCGGCGAGTCACGGGAAATCTCGCTGCATTTGCGAGCTCGCGCTGTTGGAAAAAGGGGGAACCCATTTGGAACGTGTTGCAACGCGATACGTACTTGCAGCTTCGAATTTAATTCTTTTTCGTAGCGGTAATTTACATGGAAACGGGCTCAGTTCGAGGTGAAAAAAATACGTCGATTAAGCGTCAGTAGATGTAATGTTTCTGATTATTTTCTTCGGTGTCATACCTTGGAAATAAATTTACAGAATTTTAGAATTACAAGTATAAACTTAACTGGCCTGGCATAACTCGTGAGAGGAAACAAAAAACTAAGCATTTCGCGAACGTTAAATTTTTTAATTCGTAAATCTAAGTCTGATTTCATGTAGCGAATTTCGTATTATGCAATGTGTTCAATGTTTTGAAATATTGTAAGATATTCAGCGTGTTGGAAATGAAGAATAACTTTCGAATAATTACGGTACTATAAACCAACTTTGTTTATGTTTTAAGCTGGGAACAAACTAAAAACATATAATTTGTAAAACACGTGTCAGTGAAAAATAGCTAATTTATGTACCAATGTTGATTGAAACTTTTCTGTGTCTCTAATTCTAAAGCACTTGCAGGACATAATTGGTGAATACGCAGTAAATATTGATCTATAATATAATCTACATATATAAAATAAACATTCTTACAAATAGAACATTTAAGCTCTACGGATAAAAGTTCATATGATATATCTTCTTTCTTACCACGGGCCTAATTCTCTTCCTACTCTGCGTCAAAATCTCCATTCCATACCGGGACACTCGACATCTAAATTTGAATCCTCCTTCACCTATATTTCTGTTCACTATTATAATTCCCTTCCACCTGATATTCGAGGGCTAAATTCATTTCCTGATTTTACATGTAAAGCTCGGCGATATATATTTCTACACTATTCCTAAGTCACCTCTATATTCCTCCTTTTCCTTGTCTCTTCCCTGTCTGTCCATCTAAGTTTATCTTAATGTGCCATAATAATTTTTCTCTTAATTTTCTGTCTTTATTTTTCTTTCCTAGTTTTAGGTTCAGTTATTTAGTCATGGTTACGTTTCTAACAGTATTGTACTGCAGTCTCGCCTTTTGCTTCGCTGTTCTTTATGTATTACTGTTCTTTGTATGTTTTCCAGTAATAAAGACGAATAATAATAATAATAATAATAATAATAATAATAATAATAATATGTTTTATTAAATTCGCGATGCACTAAATGATAGTCAGGAACTTATGTCTGACATTCACACTTTCTTTATAATCTAAATGTAGTGGAAATATCATAGAGATTTATATTTCGGAATATAGTTTATTGACTGTATCAAGTCGCAAATGATTCTAATAGACTTCTAATAAATACTAATCTCAAACTACTATTTATCCACCATTTAATTTTTTGCACTTCACTTGTGGTTTATAAACAGACTGACAACAAACTAAAAACAATTTTAAAGGAACAATTAAAAGAAGAAAAGGGCGCATTTTAACTATACCTTACTAATTAACAATAAACATTCCCGAAAACGCAAAAATTTGGCTATATATGTTCCTTTCAATGTTTCACAAATTTCTCTATGCAACTTTGGAAAATTCTCGAGCTAAATGGAATTATTAGTAGATGCATACTTCAAAGCATTGGACGTTTACATACTGCACATGCAATGCTCCAATATTTGTTTTACTCGTGGCGCCAACATAGATAATACGAGCTGCGGAATATCCTCTCACGACTGGTCTTTCGTAATCCCAGACGCACTTAATAACCATTTTCACACGAAACACTTTCATTTCGATACTTGACAAGGAAACGCTGCTGCACCGCGATGCACAGCAATCTACGACGCGCGTAACACTGTAATAATACACCGTATAAATATACTTAGTCATTGTTATACCCAACGAGGCATGACTGATAATTACTAGCAGTTGGGCCGCTGTACCTCAAGGTAGATAATAGTCAGTGACACTGCCAACTAGTCGCGCGAATTGCAAGTAAAAAATAGTGTTTCAAAATATCCAATACGAAATACGCGATAATACTAAGGCGGAAGGCTATTTGCATAAAAACTCCAAGGATCGAAAATTTATGTATATTATGCCATGATTTTTATTTGCGTGTAATAATTTCCAAGACGGTTACCGCGTCAGCCCATGTGCCGCCGAAAGACGCAGTCTTAAACGCGTTCGTGTACCTTCGAAATTACTCGAGAATCAGATGCACGCACAACAGTGAGAGGGAATCATGTTTCCCTTTGCATTTTTTGTTGTTAAACCGATGCACAGTTAAAGCGATACGCGTTGCACGCAATGCTGCTAAATTGCAGTCGAACTTTTAGACCCTCGAATCTCGCGTATAGAAATCGGGGGTAACTGTGTCCTTACTGTTCATGGTAATTCCACTGCAAGAGGCGACAAAATAAAGCACGTTGTAACTGCCGACCGCGCGAAAAGACGAGCAACAACAGCGTCTAATGAACGGAAAAAATAACTGGCGCATCGCGCACGCTATTCAGAAGCAAGCTCCTGGCGGAAAATTAGTTTCAGTGAGCATAAAAAAGGGTCCAGTAAAGTAATTGATGCCAAGATTAATCCCACCTCAGCCTCCTCTAGCCTTCCTCGAAGCACCATAATTAACCACTTAAGCGATTACGACGGATCTCGACGTAACATTTTGCACGTCCTCCCGGCCGGCCGGTCGGTCGGTCGCCCAGCCGTCCAGTCGCGCGCAACTGACCGGCGAGTGCAACGAATTCTGATCCAAGCATTATTTGCACGTAATTGTACGTCACAGAAAGTGATTTTCGTATCGTGCAAGCCTGCCGCGCGTCGCTACCGTCCAGACGAGGCAAATTACAATAATTTAACACTCCGCGGATTCGTTTACACTTTTATGAAACTGACAACACACAACTAACATTTAAGATAATCTAGAGTTTCCTTAAGATACACCACGGACAATAATGATACTACAGGAAAAAAATTTGCGAACAAATATGAAAGGTGAGTCACATGTAAGCGAACATGGATTTATATTTATTTCAAACCAAAGAATATCGTATGAAACATTTAAGGTATTGGATACATCACTCTCTAATAAGTTCGTTTTTATTTATTTGAGAATAAAATATATACACTGTGTTAAATTAAAGAAGCAGTTACTTAAATAACTTTATCGCTTAGTAGTATTGTATTCCAAATTTTCAAATTTCAGTACACTGTGTATATAAGTTATAGGCGCTACAAAAATGTTAGTACAGTAAGTGCACAATATCATTTTCATTCGTAATATTTAATCTAGTAGACAAAATCTTGAATTTCGAGCATTTCACTTTAACATCGTAATGGCGAACAAAAATTTGCATGATAAAAATATGTAGGTATCATATTAAGAAGAAGCAATGCAACTGTGATAAAATTCCTCCAAATACATTCTTGGTTGGTGTGTAACAAACGAATGATCGTCAAATTACTCGGCAACTTGTCTCAAAGTGGCAATTAAGTATCGATAAAGCCACGATCGATTTAATTAAAGTCGCGCAATTGTTTTCAATCGCTCAACCATTACCTAAAACTACAAGCACGCCTGAATGCGAATTGAATGTGAAGTTGAGGTAGAAAAAAAGATGACAGTTTTTCTGATACAACGACATGCTTTGCTGTCTAAAATCACAGGCTACAATGTCCAATTGCCACTTTCAGGTGTCGGGTAAGCTGTCAAAATCTCGTACCGGCGGCACAAAACGTAACTCTCGTTAAAGTGTTTTGGCAACACGGTGACAGCGTGTTCAGCGCCACGACATCGATTTGTCAGTGACAAAGTCTGTCGGGGAGGAGCCAGTGTAGCCGAGAACCGGTGTTTCATTGTATATCGTCGCTAACGAGTTACAATTTGTTTCAAACCTGTCGCGAGAATAACACCGTTCCGTGAACTTCAGTCAATTCCTTGAGCAAATTAGCATCAACTTTTCCCGCGCTCTCCCGCCGAAAACACTTTTCGCTCTTAACCACGCCAATTCGATTTTCCCTCCGGCGCGCGATTAAGCTTTGTGGACACTAGCAACAAATTGCGACATTTATTGCGAGAGTTTATGTCAGCGTCTGTGTAAACACGCCTGAGAGTAACGTCAGCAACTTCAGTTTGTTTGCGACAGTTGCTCTCGGCAAGTGAATTTTCTCATAGTGTAAACATCCGATAATGTTCTCTCAGAGAGAAAGGTTCTATTTCCAAACGTGCAGGAAATTTTTGGCCAGAGTAGAAAGCAAGCAGCCGGACCGCAGTGTTCGGTCCAGGCAGTTCCTTTGACAGCACCTTTCCTCATTGCTAGAAAATCTTCATACTTTTGTTGGAAGCATGTAGCAGGAATAAACTCATAAAACCTAGCAGATATAACATTAGTCAATGTCTTTCAAGACCACGCCAACTCTTTTTAAAAGAGAAAACTTTCACTTCCTATTTCGTACTGTGAGCATGGTTTCCAGATTTACCAGGTTTATGACCCTATTGCCTACGTCCGGACTGTAGGGGATCATCCGGAGTCTCGCCTGGTTGAAACCGTTCCCACCCTTGTTAACTTGTGTTTTTCTCCTTTGGTTTCCATGAAGAAGGAGTCCGCCAAGTTTAAGAAACTTTGTTCCACTCACGCATCATATTGTTTTTTTTTTCTTGACAAAAGTATACTGTATATGTGGCAGCATATCAACGTGGTTTGTTGGACCGACATTTTACGTATTAAATATTTAACATTAACTCACAGGAGCAACACTGCAGTGTAGACACGCGTGGCATACATATTTTCCACAAGAGTAACTGAGATTTCTCTCGCAACTATTTGCAGGCAATGATTTGCGGGAAAAATTGCCGTATTGTAAACACTCGTGCGAGTTTATTGTACGATAAATGCCGCAAGTTGGTTTCTACTGTCCACATGGCTTGACTTTCAATTATTGCAGTTATTTTTGCTCGATCGCATGATGAAATCAGAAGCCTGAACTATGGAGAAAGACAGGGGAATGAGAAGACAAACACACGCACGCGTCCGCGCGGAACGAGAGCTATAAAAATCACGGTTAATTAACTTAGCCCTCAACAAACTGTTATTGCACTTTGAAATATATACCTATACAAATGATGTTCTGATTACTTTCAATTCTTGAAATTATTTCTATGCAATTTCTTGACAAAAGTAATTACATTAACGGCAGTCTTTAAATTTCCATAGAAATCGCCCACCGCATCAGGAATTTCACTTTCTTTCGAGCAGAGATAGTAAGGCCCGTTGAGTCGGAAACTTCAATCAAATGATTTCGAAAATTTTGTAAGCGATACGTTGAAGAACATAATGTTTGTTGTTGCTTCCGTGAATTTCGAAACAGACACCACAAACTTGGAAATCGTATCGTATGCCTTTATAGAAATAGCAACTGGATTACACGACCGAATAATTTTCCAAGAAAAATATTTTGAAACCCAGTAGAAGCTCCAACCGAACGTTTCAAACTAACGAGGGTAGGACGCTACCTGAACGAGCGATTTTTCAATGAAATTGGCCTTAAAATGCGGGGCTCGATGAGTATAAACAAATCCTCGAATATTAGCCGTCGACTCACCACCATTTTTATAAAAAATGGCTTTAAACATACTCGAACCCGGGTTTTTCCCTTCGTATACCCATCGCTTCCCTTTTAACGTAATAATTAAGGGAATATATTTATTGGAAAAAACAACGTTTCGATTAAACTATTGATCCTAGAACATTTTCGAATAAGATCCGGCAACTCGGAAATTTTAATGTTTAGACATTTTTTATAAAAACTGTAGAGTCGATGGCTAATATTCTAGGATTTGTTTATACTCATCGGACCCTACATGTTACGACCAGTTTAATTGAAAAACGCATCACCGTTACAGAAAATTGTTAGCTGCTATGTGTGAATCGAAGGTGAAACGATGTAACGAGCACAAAGCCGTTCAAACGGCTCTCAAAATTGGTCAAAACGACGCGTATTTTCACCACATCTCTTGCATAGTTTCACTTACCCGTCACTACTACAAAACTAGCGCACATTTAATGCAACGAGATAATTCGAACACGACCCGCGTGTTTTCGACGGGAGAGCGCCAACGAAATCAAAACCAGAAACGTTTGGTTTTTTGCGATACGATGCAGCGCACAGTAACACAGTGACGATAATGTGATTTTCGATTAGTGTCGGAACGATATCACTCGTCACAGAATTGACGCGAGGCGTCTAAATTATCATCAGTACACAAGGGCGATTTGCCATGAGTAGATTACGTTACAAGATCGTAAGATAACCACCTACAATGACGTTAATTTATATGAATCACGGCTGCCCCTCGCGACACGCATAAAATATCATAACATGTTATCAGATTTCACAGTTGACCAGCGATAAACGTCCGACGGGAAAATAACGCCCGGCGAGTTTCTGATCTCTCTCTGCCACTACACATATAGTGCAGCACTCGAGTGTTTCAAGTCGAGATTTGGGATGTAATCACATTCACAGTTATCAGCATACACGAAATCGTAGGAAATTCCGCGACACCACTCGAGCTTAAATGTATATCTTTAGAAGCTGTACTTTCACGGAATGGCCCCGCGCGAACAAATAGCTGCCCTTATCTGCAATTTTACCTACGCACTTATCCCAAAAGACTTCGAAATCCCATAATACAAGAGATATTAACGCTAAGCCGGTTTATCCACCTCGTGATCAAATATTTCACAAGCTATTGAACCCGTGACACGCGAGATAATTTACGACCGAGGGAGAGAAGGGTCCCGGGGATTTTTGTCTCGCATTTGCAAGAATATAAAATGACGAAGAGGCACGACTTACCGAAAACGGGGCTGAGATCGGATCTCGCAGTCGTCTTGCCCGTCGTCGCGTAACTTCCACCGGCGAGCGAGCCCTTTTCCTGTAACACACATATGCACGCACTTTTAATGGTGACGTTCTTAGGCTGTCACCAACGAAGAGGACGATATATCGAAAGACGAACGATGCGCTGCCCACGAGTCGCCTATTTCGTAGGTTGGAATTAAGGGTGGTAAGAAAGAAGGGGTGGTCGACGCACCTCGGATTCCGTGAGGTCGATGAGGGAGCTTTTCTCCTCGGTAAGATTTTCGGAGGACCTCTTCTCGTCCTCCCCCTCATCCTTGAATACCTTGACCTCGTCTTCGCTGCCGAGATCGTCGCCGCCGCCGCTGCTGCTCACGTGCGGCATTATTGCTGGCCGAGCGACGGCCACCGTCTTTCCTGTCTTCGTCGTCTACCGACTTAACGCGAGAGGTGTGTCCGCCTGGAATCGCGGACCAAGGAGAGGTTAGGCGGCCGATCCGGCCAACGCGGCAACTTCGAAAGCCGAGCCGGTCCTCGCGTGCCGGCCGCCGCAGTTTCACCACGCGCACGACTCACCGCTTACGTACCGACTTAACAACGATCCGTTCGACCCGCGATACCTTCCTCGGCGAAGCGCGGGCTAATTTTCACGAGACGCCACCGTCGGACACTCGATCTTCCGTCTCACTGACGCCGCACACAGTAGAGAATGCAATAGGACGAAGCACAGACAAACGGCTCACCGTTAACGTCACCGTCACCGTCACCCTTCGCTCTCACCACCGTCGCCACCGTCTTCGACGGAGGTTCGGCTACACACTTCGCGGAACAGACACAAGATCGTTGCACCCAAGAGAACGCCGCTGCGACGATAATAAAAAGCACCACCAGTCAAAACACAACGATGTTATATGTTTCGGTTGTTTGGGACGCTTCGAAGCGATCTACGAAGAGCACTGGGACAGCGCACGACACCGGGAAAGGTTGGCACGCGCTTTCCTTGCCTCGTTCATTAACGGAAACGTAATCTCGGCGAAGATGCGAGGACCGCGTGGAAAGGCCGGCGCACAGGTAGGAGAGAAGGAGGTGCGACAGGGACGCTGGAATACGACGGAAGGAGGAGGCAGCGGTGGAACGTGTGATGTAGGTAGTGTGGAGTGGCAGATCGTGTGTGTCGGATTAGCGTGCAGTAACTTTCCGCGCGTCGTGCTTTCTTTTTCTCCGTCGTTTTTTATTGCGTGCACCAGGCGCATAGTCCGCGCGCCACGTATCCGCACGATGGTGGCCTCGATGCTTTTGCGAGCGCGCGATGCTGCCGCGATTCCGTGTGCAAGCAAATGCGAAGGACGCGCGCGAAGAGTACGGCACCACGGCGCGGGTGACGACGTTGTTGTTGTTGTTGCTGTTGTTGTTGACGGTGCACGCGCCGGACGGCCATCGTGCCCGTGGTAAGGTCCCGAGGTGCGTGTTTCCGTATCTCGCCCCGACTCCGATGGCTCGAACTGCTCTGTCTGGATGCTCGGTGCCGACTGCCGGTCACGGTGAGCTCGGGCGGGCGGCTCTCCCACGCGACGACCAATCACGACGCCGAATTCACTGCCGCGGCTTCCCTCGCTGACGCGCCACCTCTCCCCCACCCTCACCCCCCGCAAGGTCTCAGCCGGCCAGTCATGGCAGGCAAGGCGGCGAACCGATCGTGCCCGAACTTTTCCGAACTCGCCCGAACTTTTATCACCACCGCCGCCGCCGTTGTCGCCGCCACCGCCGTCACGGCACCGTCTTCGTTGTCGTCACCGCTGCCGCCACCGCCACTACCACTGCCGCCGCTGCCACCACCGCCACCACGACACCATCCGCGTTGTTGCCACCGCCACCGTCACGACTCGGACCTCGTTGTTGCCACCGCCACCGTCACGACACCATCACTACTGCCACTTCTGCGCTACGTTTTCGTCAACTGACAAGGCTATTTTCGATTCTGCTACTTTTGGTGATCTCGCCCTCTACGTCAAACGGTTCTAATAAACGTTTTACCTACTATTAACTCTTATGTGCATTCAGCCACTTTTTCAAACACTGTTCCTGGGGCTGAATAATTTGCTTTTACAAAGGTTAAAAGTAAGCTACCGAGTGGTGTCTAAAGTCCAATATAGAGATCGTGATAGTTTTCTATCATTTGGTGATTAAAGAAACTAATAATTGTTCTAGGAGATAGAAGACATATTTTTATGCCAAATTTATATCTGGTACGAGATGTAATCATGAGTAGCACTATTCAGCACAACTCATGTAATTCATGAGTAGCACTATTGTGTTCGAAAGTGGCATTGGTGGACGATTTTGTGTGGCTTAGAAACTCTTCCTACACCTATTATTTGTTATTAGGAAACTTTTTCAGATCTGCGAAATCCGGTTGTGAATTTTAGTGTGATATAGATGTGCGTTTCAAAGTTGATACTATAAGTTTTGCGTTTTATTAAAACAGTACTTATGTCCTATCTTTTTTTCTGACCTAATAGCGCTTCTTTCGTTTTGCAGTACTTACTATACCATTCCATCTAACAAAGGAACACCCCGAACCCGGAAATTAAAAAATTCTAAACTTTGTGAATATGTAGAGAATTTCCTCCTGATTACAACGCAATTTTGGTTTGCTAACCAAATTCATCCTAAGCGGGTGTAATTGACCCCTGAAAATTCGGTTATTTTCCGATTTTCAGTTATAATTCGTGAACTGTAAAATAATTTGTTTTACCAAATGATAGATCTAATTAAAAGAAGTAACTTTTGTCTTGAAACTTTTTTTCTGTATCTTACAGTTCGGGAATTATAACACAAAATCGGAAAATAGCCTAATTTTCAGGGGTTGCAAACAAATATTACGTTGTAATCAGAAAGAAATTTCCTACATATGCATAAAGTTCCAGAATTTTTTAAATTTTCGGGTTCGGGATCTTTCCTTGTAAGAGTGGTTTACGCCCTTACCAATTTGCAACCGATCTGCGCAGCGCTTTCCTTGCTGGTTTCCTACCAATCAACAGGATATCCCTGCGCGGAACGAGTTTACTCTTAAGGGGAGGTTCTGGTCTAGAGCCCAAAAAAATAGGTGATATTTAGGAATTAATTAAAGGAAAACTACTATATATAATTTAATGGGACTTTTTGCATTGTATTAAGGATGTCTTAAATTATAGAAATATATTTTTTCTTTTATAATTAATCATTGCAGACAGCCCTGGGGAGTCGTTAAAGTCAAGGCGTCAAAAAATTGATCCAAATCGGTGGGACCTGTATCTCCAAAAGTTATTATCCGATTCGACTGAAACCTTTTTTATTTGGAAGATTATTCTTTTGGCTAGGGGGGGGGGCTAAAAAAATTTACAAAAATGACATTTTTTTTTAGAAAATAACGACACTTCCAGTTTGAAATCACTTCCCTGTATTTTTCGTCCTTTCATCGCCTTTGAAAATTATAAATTTTCAACTTTTTGTAATTTTTTTAGCCCCCCCCCCCTAGCCAGAAGTATATTCTTCAAAATAAAAAAAGTTTCAGTCGAATCGGATAATAACTTTTGAAGATACAGGTCCCACCGTTTTGAGAACACTGTTTCGAGAAAAACGCATTTAAAGTTTTACGTGAGCGCCGGAGTGGACGGTTGTTGCTCATGCATTTGCCGCTACTCAAATGCCTATAACTTGGGGAATTTTACGAATTTCAACAAATCCTTTTAAACACGTTTTCCTAAAAGGTTGAACATTCGAAAAATGAAATAAAAAAAAAATCGACATTTAGACCAGAACCTCCCCTTAAGTGGAATGCAGTGTACGTATTTTATTGTGAAGATGAAAAACGCTACAATCACAAAATGTAATTTATTTAGGCTTGTTACTATAATTTCTATGCGCGATTTATTTATTACACAAGACTTTTTTATTGCCATGGATGGACGATTATTTATGGTAACATATCGATGTCTTAGTGCACAAGTATTGTATGTCTCCTTTTTGTGAAATTTAAGTTTTTATATGCGACAAATAGTTCTTGACTGTTTCTTTATGTTGCATAAAAATCACATTTATATCTACTTCATAAATTTGTCGAAAATATTATTTTTGTTCATTATATGTCCCTGAATCTTATGCACCATTGCACGTTAAACCTGTTCTTCTCGAACACGCTAAAAATAGACATACAATATTTGTGCAATAACAATAAGCCATCGATATGTTTGTCACTGTGACCACACGTTCTTATAATCACAAATTGGTCACATGGAGTTCACTGCACCCCAGCGTCGCTTTTGAATTATCATTTTCGAATTTTTGAATCTTTTAACTTTTGAGTGATAATTATACATTCGCAATACGCATACAATCATGCTCTAACAGTTTTCTTTTCTAGAAATGTAAATTGTGATATGTAGAAATTTGTAGTTGAAAAAACAGTTGCGAATAAAAGCGATTTTTTTTGTTAAAATTCACAAAATTTGTATATCTTATTATGAGGGTCTAAAATTTACAGAAATATTGGCAAATACATATTCTGGATTTGAATTCAAATTGACCTATACTGCATTCCACTTAAGAGCAGACTCGTTCCGCACAGGGAGATACTGTTGAAACCGGTAGGGAAGCGCTACGACCAATCGTGTGAGACAGATCCGTGGGAGCTACGCAAATCGGTTGCAAATCGGTAGAGGCGTAGGTCTACTCTTAGGTGGAATGCTATATACGTGCCCACTTCGTACCATCGTATGTAAGCTTAAATCGTACTGGTACGAACATATATAAACAATCTAGAAAAAAGACAAAGAAAATCATAACCAGAAAATCCTGAACAATAAAAGAAACTTGTAAGAGGAAGAATACCGCCAAAACCAATACACAAACGAAAGAAAAAAAGAAGAAAAACGATGAAAATGAAAGCTGGTTTTGTAAATTGTGTCAAGAAAATATACAGGATAATATGATACAATGAACGCAGTGGAAAATGTGGGTGCACGAGCTTCGTGCGGGAATAGATAGAAATACTTTTGAATATGTATGTGGTGATTGTAGTAATTAAATTTGAAAGTACGAATTAGGATAAGTATGGTACGACTTAGGAACATTAATCCTAAATTGTACTTTTTCTATGTTAAAAATAAATCGTTTTTATGAATAGATGTTGATTATTTTTTGTTGCTTGAGTTTATAAAACTGTTTATTCTATTAATAAAGAGTTCATTACCACTAATTTTGTTTCATTTTCTGTTATTTTTCATGTAATAAGCATTTGTTCTTAAGGGGTACGATTTGGGCAAGTTTATCCTATTTGTGGTCGAATATACAATTACTTAGACAGTGTCATTATCACCTTACATTCAAAGAAGACGTATGTAATAATGATAAAACTGAACAAATGATTGATTACGTTACAATTAATTAAGTTCTAAGCCATCTTGCGTTGAAATTACAAGCGTAATCATTCTTGATTATGTACACGGGAACACTACGTCGGTATTAATAACTTCAAACATCAGAATCACTTCACGTACTTACCTTTGGTAGACTCTACGTTACTCTTCCTTCATAGAATGAATGTAGTTCGCGTTTACATAATATGCATAGGTACATGGATGAACATGTTTCTGACTCCTAGGTATATCCGTAGCATTAATTTCATGAATAAATTGCAATCATGAATACGTGTGCTTCACATGCGTACGCTTTCTAGGATATTAAGACCTATTAAACGACATTGAAATGAAACATGGAGAAAAAGATCGCGACTGTAGAAGAGTACAGAAGACTGTAAGAGGGAGGTTTACTGAAATTTTGAAAAATCAACCGTTAATGCAGCAGACTGAAGAAGCCGGGTTGGCGGAGCAAATGTTCCTCGAGTGTGGAGTTAGGGGCGGGGATGTAAAAGATCAAATTTCATCAGCCTAAAAAAACAATAGTACGCAAATAAAAAATAAAAAATGGTAATGTGGAATTCCACACACAGCAAAATCACAAGTGTGGAGTACTCCACACATTTCACGCGACTCACGCCGGCCCTGTGAAGAAGACAATCAGTTTTCTTGATTCATATAATCAGTCTGTATGATCTTAAAATGTGCATAAAGTAGCAAGGAAATTTCACCCTTCGTGGTCACACCTTATAATCACAAGTTGGTCACGCGGGGTTCACTGTCCCCCGTGTCATTTTTTGAGTTACCATTTTCGTATTTTTGAATCTTTTAACTTTTCAGTGATAATTGTACATTTGTAATACTTATACAATCATGGTCTAATAATCTTTTTCTAGAAATGTCAATTTTGATATGATCAAATTTGTAGTTGACAATGAGCGATTTTCCATGGTTGTGGGAAAAAAGCGATTTTTTAATTTTATTTCATTTTTTTCTTGCGATAAATCCCTTTTGGAAGTCGTAAAGGCGCGACATTTTAACTCGAAAATTATTCTTGGGGTACAATACACCCCGTGTGACCACGAAGGGTTAATATGCATCGAAATGCATTTATCTAATTCTGCATTAGTGATAAGGGGCATATCCGGTATATTACCAGTCCTGTGCATCCTTTTGAATTTCCACGTTTTCCGCGTTCTTTCCGCTGTCAGAGTGTACCGACTGTGAAAAATTGAACCGATCGTCACCGAAACCATATTTTTCGTGCCACGTTATAATTCTTTATGTATAAATTATTAATAGATTTTCTAAAATTGTGAATTGAGACAACAATTATATATTTATTCTTTTATTAAAGCTAAGATATACATACTTGATTTCCAATATGTAACAAAACATTAATGCTTAACCAAATTTCTGTCATATGTTGATTTAATTAAATGATTTAAATCGGAGTTGGGTGTACAATTCGCGTATTATTATGAACATGTAATGAACGGTTTGTGTGTAATTTATTCATATAAATCGATGTCGTCCTGGATGTTTGCTATAAGCTAGTCTCGTTCGTGGTTGCATTGCAATGGATCACAATATCGCGATATCAATTCCGTAAGCCTCAATAGCATTTTTTATTTTCGTTTTTAAGGAAATGGAATAGATAATACCGAATGGAGTACTAAAGAATTTGTAGTTTTAAAACATTTGATTTTTAATAAAACATTGTACAAGCGACAAAATGTAACTACAAAGTACAAATTAGCGCTATCCTTCTGAAAATGTTTGCTCTCGCTAAAGCTCCATATATGCATGCATGTAGGTGGAGAACGTTTGTGTACTAGGTTGCGATGAAAATAGTATTTTTAATTGTAAGCTGCAGTCAAAAATGTTTGGAAGCACTGTATTCCTTAGTTCAGACCGTGTTAAGTAGTGACGCCTGATCCAATGTGCCGTGTACTTTGTATCTTCTGAGAGTTTTAAAGGTGTAAAAAAACGTGGGACAGTGACGATGAATATTGGATATGTAACAGAGTGTATCGAGTCAACATGGAATTGTATGTTCTGATTATTAAATGAAGAATATTTACAATTTATTAAATAAACTTTATTTGCTATTGTCGGCAACCCTGCCCAAAAATGATCGAAATGACATGCGGAAAAGCGAAACCGTCCTGCAGAGACATCTATGCAGGGATCAGTTTTCAATTGGAAACGTTACCATGTTGGTCGATAACAGTTTCGTCTGCATTATCGACGTTACGCAATACAAGGGTGATTCGTAAGGTTACTAATTAGTAAGTACGTTCATCTACGATTAGGCTTCTAACTGCAGCTTTGCCTTTTACTTTGCTATGCTTCATGTATTACTGTTCTTTGTATATTTACCAAATAATAAGGACGAATAATAATAATAATAATAGTAATATACATTGATGTACTGTATAGTAATATACAGAATAATGAGAAAAATGGATTTATATAAAAAGGAAAGAATGGTTTTGTTAAAGAAGAGGTACAAGAGCATATTGCAGTTCTGCTGTAGTAACAAATAAAATTATTATTTTATAAAAGAAGCTGTAATTATAATATTCAAATTTTCTCCCTTTCAATTTTTTGTATCTTCCCTTAGAAAAATGCTACTGCTTGTCCCAGTCTCTAGAATCACTCACTACAGTATACATGTACCATAAAAAAACTTCAAAAAAGTAAAAAAATTACGCCAAGCACATGAAAAAGTCGAGGACGGAAAAAAGTAAATCACAAAAAAAATATACACTATAAAAAGATATGTGAAATCAAAATGAGTTGCAAGTACATAAAGGTGCTTTCCAACTGTGCTTAAGATGACACAACTACATATAGGTACACAGCTAAAATGATGTGTTCATACATTTCATTACTCGTATCGCGGACATTTTAATAATGTGAAAACAAAATGTAACATCTAGACATTTGCCTAGATGTCCGCGGCCTGGAAGTCAAATACTTGGCGTGGCCAGGCAAGATATTCTCGGACCATCAATACCCATACCTTCCCTCTCGCAGGCTTTCAAATAATTTGTCAATTTAAAACTCTGACAATATGAGTACACTTTCATTATTTCGCGTTTTTAAATAATTCTTATCCATCGACACCTTGACCTTGCCTGGCCTCGCCAAGTATTTGACTTCCAGGCCCGGGACAACTAGGCAAGTGTCTAGATGTTACATTTTATCTTCACATTATTAAAATGTCCGCGATATGAGTAATGGAATGGATGAACACAGCATTTTAACTGTGTACATGTAGTTGTGTCATCTTAAGCGCAGTTGGAAAGCACCTTTATGTACTTACAGCTCATTTTGATTTCACATATCTTTTTATATTGTACATTTTTTTTTGTGATTTACTCTTTTCCGTCCTAGACTTTTTCATGTACTTGGCGTAATTTTTTTACTTTTTTGAAGTTTTTTATGGGGATCTCACTGCTCTTTACAAAGATAATTTGCATAGGGAATGACTTCAGATATTTTTAATATTATAAATTACAAAGGTTCATCATCAACAGCAATGAACAGTCTTATCACGGGACAGAATTAAGGTTAAATCCTACGCAAGTTTAACAACTACGAAAACAACCTGTGTGCACCGCATTGCCGACCTATGCATATTTATTATATGTATAGTACTTTGTGTATAGTACGACAAACACTGATTAAATTCATGCATTATCGAAGGTGTCCATGTATCAAAATAACTGAATAAGTGTGTACACGAAATCCTTTCTGCAAAATTATGCGTAGGGGAGACCAGGGCTGGTTGACTAACGAGGTTAGTTGACTAATTCCCTTTAATTCTTGTATTATGGAATACATTATGCTGCGATTCGCGATATCGGAGCATACGAATGACTAGCTTGCCATTTAATGTGTCGCCGTGACAAAAACTTGCGTGTTCTATCAGTGAGAATGAAAAATCTAAAAAGGTCGGTGGGCCGTAAATATTTTTGTTTCGACTATTTATGAATTTTTGTCCACTGAGTACTACTTGATGTTTTTTCTTAAATATTTTGTGGAAACGTGATACATTGACTATAATTTACGGTATTTTATTTTATCCTGTGCGTGGAGGTTTTGTACGTACGGCCCTTAACATGTTAACAATGTCGAACGGGGTTACTTGACTAAGCATAGGAATACCACTAATAATTGCATTTTTTATCCTCAAGATGCAGTCGCGGCAAAGAGTTTAGCTGCTCAAGTCCACCTCTCCCACCACAAATCCTTCCAAACTCACCCCTACCAGTTTTACACCCTATCCTCCCTTCAAACTCTCAGGCCTTCCACATAGATCATAACAAACAAGTACAAAATAATCACAGTATCTAACACCATGATAATTAATAAAAAAAAAATAACACTGTGAAGGAGGGAAAAAAATAAAAAAAAACTATTGGTCGTAGTATACATATGCACGCGTTTCGTATAGTATATTGATGGAATTTGCAGCGTATATATACGCTTTTCATATATATTGATGGAACTGTGACAGCGTATGTATACACCTTTCGCAGGCAAATGGTTAAAACTGAAAGGTAAATGTCAAGTCAACTAACCCCATCATATTTGTCAACTAACCCCACAGCCGGGATTTGTTGACTTAATCATCTCACTACTCCAAATACAATAAAAACTACAACCCAGACTTAATTAAAACGATTTTCAAAATTAGGCCTGTATACCTAATGAAATTTGTAAACTTTTGGTATGCAGCAAGTCAACAAAATACCAATGGTCTATTTATAAAAATTAAAAATGTTAAAAATTAGTCAACTAGCCTCAGTTTCCCCTAATACATACATAGCGTGGCGTAGGTCACAGCATCATTTTACGCTTCGATTATCTACATATATATACATAAAATCCTCAGTTTAGTTACTAATAAAAAACAGTTGATGATGTACAAACATGTCGCAATTCAAATTTCGGCAACGTACCTTGTGTTTGAGACTGTATTTTGGTTGCAATTCAATGGTACAACGACACATATTTGCAAAAACATTTTTATAATTTGGTTATAACTTGACGGTAAGCTGTCAAACTTTGGAGTGGATTGCATAGTGAAGATAGCGATTGACGAACAAAACATGTTTTAGTTCGTTTTGGCTGAAGGTGTGCGTGTAACGTGTATATGTATTATGTTGGCGAAAATTTGGCTTGGAGAATCAAACGAATCATAAGAATAAGAATAAGGATAACGATATTACGATATCTCTGTTATGCGTAGACCGATTTTATTGAATTTTGTCTTATTCGAAAGCTTATATGCAGTTTACATAAGAAAAATGGCTTTAAATTTAGAAAATATTGCAGGCGTGATGAAATATTAATGAAATAAGTTTCAGGTTAGGTTGGATTAGCCGGGCGACGAATAAATGATAGCGGTAGCGACAGTCGATATATACAGGGTGTCGAAACATGTACTTGGCGTCGAGACGCTGCCGCATCTCTAGATCAGATCAGCAAATGATTAAGGCAAATATTTTTTGTTATATTTCGAGAAAATGGAATAACTTATTTACAATAATTATTCTCCTACTTTTTTCCGCATAGTGGTGTTTATAAATTTCTTTTAAATAAATTACTTTTATTCTAGTAACGCTCGATTTACCAAATATGACCGTATTTTATCTTGGGAGAAAAAAATTTTCCTGTGTCGAGTAAAGCTGTCTGTTCTGTTTGGAACGCTAATTTTGGTTAGACCGTTTGTTTATGATAGACTTGTATAGTGATAATCTGGTTGGGCTTTAGTTACTTAGTGTATATAATTTCTTATATATACCACCAAAATTTCAAAAAATCTTTTTTTGGTGGCTGAATGTATTTCTGATTTTATTTGCTTTTTTTCGGTGTTATCCATTTTTCGTATTATATAGAAATGCACTAATAACTGTAGTTTTTACATTATCAGTCATGTAAGTGCATACTGCTGATATTTACAAAGACCCTGCATATATAGTGAGGGGAAGGGGTAATAATCTAAATGAGTATAGTGTTTACAATTGTTTTCTACACTCTTTTCGTATCGGTTATGTCATTTGCGAAATACATATTCCTTTTAACAAGTCATCGTGACACTTAAGAGCAAACCCTAGAAATCCTCTTTCTAAAACTTTATGTATACCAGATGTGGAATCTTGAGACGACCACCTAGTAGAACCCAGAACAATTTAGTCCAAAAGCATCCACGACCATCTTCACAGGCACTTCCTGTGCATGGATTCATTACCATTTCTGTACTGTTTTTTCAGTGCCCATAAATTTTCAGTCAGTCAGAAACTCATATTAACTCAATACATGAATTCAATTCCTCCAATCAGATTCCTCGAAGAAAGTTGCCGAACGTTCGAGTAAGTGAAAAGTTTAGTAGATAAGTCAATAATACGGAGAAACGATAAACCCAGTTTCGTTGAAGGCTACCAGTTTAGTGAAATTAGACGGAAATATGCTCAATCTACGGAATAATTTTCAGCGAGCTAAATTTTGGCATGAGCCTTTATTTCGCCTTTTTAATCGATCCGACATCCATAAAAAATTTTACAAAAGGTTGAAGGTAAAAAAAAACGGTTTTTCGCGAATATCTCGTTATCTAACAGTTTTACTACAAAAATAGTTATTATGAAATTTGTACTTAGGGAATTCTCTACAAAAAGGGTTCTATGAATTTTTTTTCGTAAGAGTAACCATTTTCATGTATGACGGGTTACTGAGTTTTAACCCTCATACTTTTGACAAGGGAAGATCCCCACTTCGGAAATTCAAAAAAGAGAAAATGAAACTTCGAGAACATGTAGAGGACGTCCTCCTGAATATAACGCAATTTTGTTTGCTGCCCAAATTCACTCCAAGAGGGTGCAATTGACCCCTGACATTTTTTCGATTTTCTATTATTACTCGCGAACTGTAGGAGATAAAAAAACAGTTTTCAGGAAAAAGTTACTTCTTTTAATTAGGACTATCATTTGGTAAGTTATAGTTCTCACAGTTCTTACAGTTCGCGAGTTATAACACAAAATCGGAAACTAGCTGGGTTTACAGGGGTCCATATTTCACCCCCTTAGAGTGAATAAATTTAAACTTTAATTTTTGGGGATACATATGTAGAGGATATATAGGTTTGTATTACCTACTCAATTTTTTTGCTGCCCAAATTCACTCTAAAGCGCATTTGTTTAGGCAACAATTGAATGCGTATAAGTACGTTCACGGCGATTATATTGTATTTATAACTGTAAAACACATTTAAGATTTACTCATGTGTTAAAGATAGGTACACATACTTAGTCTCTAACGTTCAACCCTTTTAGTGATATTTGAATACTATAGGTGGTAATAAAAGCTTTTTTAAAACAAATAGTAGATAGTTTTTCGTAAAAAATAATATGATGTACTTTCGGAAAAGACGTTTCTATAAAAACGAAAAAAATAAAGTATTTTTATAGTGAAGTTATTAGCTGTAATTAGTTGCATTTAACACTTCTACATGTACATATTTATCATGTTGTACACGATACGCGTATAAAGCAGACGCATAAAAAGAATATGTGACAAATTTTAGGAACATTGAGTAATATTTAGAGGTTGCACATTTTGCACACTAAATAATATGTAGTAGGCTAAGAAAACACGATTTCCAATAATAATTATTTTTATTCTCAAGTCCTTAAAAAAGAAACTAAACTTCAAAGAAGACTTAGACTTAGATCGATTTATATTTTATTATTATTATTATTATTGTTCTGTACCTCATTATTTTACCCACATTTTTAAAACCTGAAAAAGCGAAAATATGTAGGGTAGACCGGGGGCGGTAGTTAATATGAAACATATAATGAATATTAACACCAATTTTAGATATACGTATGATAAACAGATAAAACACAGACATGAATAGTGAATGATAAGGCAACAGACATGAATAGTGAACAAAATAACTTTCCGATACCCTAAAGTAACTTTTTTTTATTGACTTATGAATGTAACGTAAACACTCCCTTTGCAAGTATGTGCTTTTTATTAATCTGTAATTTGATCTTTTTTAAAGTAATACTGATCGTTACTTAGCACTTTTAAGTGTCTCGTTAGTCACAATTTGTAATTGAAGTTCAAAAGCATGGCGGGGGCGATTGTAACATCGGCAGTCGGAGTCAGTTGTATCGCAACAGACCCGAATAGTGTCAAAGAAGGCGAATAATATTGTCTTGTTTGCATAGAATCTATGCAGTGTTACAACCGACCCGAAGTTAGAGACGGTTGAAACACTTTACACTGTAACGTTAGGGCTATAACACTTCGCTTCTCATTTCTTATTAATAACTTGGATATTACTTAACATACAGTGAAAAGGTTGTAACTCAATAATGTCAGATAAGTAAGTAACATTTCCGTGTAAAAGTTTCTCTTGTAAATGTAATAGTTCCAGCGTAATCGTATTCCCAAGTCAAAGTGTTACTACCGCCCCAGGCCTACGCTAGTGATAAAACTGTGCAACCCTAAAATTTGGCATACAGATCACTTAGATGAATAGAACCAAGAGAGCGAGCAAAGTTACGTGAAAATAGCACCTTTGGAAAATTGAAACAGCCTAGTGTATAATAATATCAGTGCCAAAACCAGATAATCGCAGTAGATCGTGGATTTAGCTGTGTCATACAGAGAAACTGGATGAAATCATGCCGAAACATTGTCAAAACATAATCGTCAGTGGACAAAATCGAATCCATTATTAAATATAAATCTAACAATGTTTCGAGTTTACCATTATGATTTTTTATACGTTCAATCGACCTTCTTGAAGATATCACGTCATATTCTAGTGCGATTAACAGTAAATGCAAACATGTCATCTCATGTATCTACATATTCTTCGACGCGCTTGATTTCACATAATAAAGGTGTTCGAAAACTTTCGTCCCTTTGCACTAGGTTAATAAGATGCCGTTAACTGTAGAGTTCTTCCAATAGCGTCGTTAATTGCGTGTAGCTGTTGTTTTCATACTTACCTCTCATTATCGAGCTGAAAAAGGTGCCTTGTTTAAGCTGCTCAAAGTTAAGGTCGTTGTAGAGGAATTATTAACAGAAGCGTAAAGTGCTCACGGTTCACCACCAAGCGATGGAACTTCTCCCCTGATCGTGTAATAATTATTTCTTCACCTTTCGTTATCGCGCGAGTTTCTTGAGGCCAACAGGAATAATGCTTCTTTCAGTTTCGCTGGTATACCGGCAGACGAATCATGGAAATTTTGCCCGTGATAGCCAACCGTAATTTTTGTGGGAACGCCGCTCCTCGAGTCCAACAGCGAACTCAACCAAGGATGTAGCCACTTGCTACGAAAGATTCGGTGTGATGTCAGTCTTTCTAAATGGCCCACGAACTCTGCCTGTTTCAGCAATTGACGAATATGACCCTGAATACATAATATTATATGGCACACTAATGTATTTATTTGTATAGAAATATTACTTTCATTTAATTAGATCTATATTGTGCCAGAAATTCAATCGCGAATTTAATTGCTGGTACAAGTGCTTACTAACTTCTGGTGATTCACTTACAAGCATTCGAATGCACGATGGAGCTGTTTCGTAACATGTGCCAAAGATACGGTGGTAAAAATATTGCCAGATCGTACCTCTTTCTCGAGACCTTGGATGTCATTGACCGCGAGGCCGATCATCAGGTTCATCAGGACGATACTAGCGAGCATAACGAAAGCAAGGAACACGACCCTGCTCGTGGCTGGTAGGAAGGAACTCCCATTCTTCCCGTCCGAGAACAGAGCCCCGTACTCGTACTCACCCATCATCATTACCACGGTCTTCACGACGGCCCTCCAGGAATTGCGAAACTGGTCGTTCCCGTGAAACAAAACGGCGAAGCTCAACGCGAATCCGACAATCAGGCAGACGAACGCTAGGAGAACCTGAAAGGAAATAAAAAGCTCCGGATGCACGTTGTTATAATCGCGAGGGTGGTAGGCTAAGAGTAGGGGTAGGCAAGTGGATCCTGATGGGAGCCGTATCACCGGGGAGACATTTAGAACCTTGGTCTTCCCCAGCTTTTCATTTCTAACGATATTCGTCGAAGGGAAGGGCTCGTCGCTTTTACCTTTCGTCCATACTAAATGCGGATCGTCCGCATCACAGACGATATTAAAAACCTTCCCTGGTATATTAAATCAGGGTTAACAGTGTCCCCTATCCAGTGTCGTATCGAGTCGAACCTGCTTGCTTGATACCTGAGTACATATATTTAAGCGTGTCTCTAAGCAGGAACCAAGAAATTGGAGGATTCTTCTAACAGGCACTCTGTATTACTTTTTCTTTCTAAACCATTTGCGATGTTACATCGGCGACAATTCGATGCGCAACAGTTTTCTACACACTTGGTGATTGAACTTTTTGTTTTGCACTGGACTTTGAAAAGGCCGATGCGATACAGGTTTTCGTAATACGAGAAATGAAGAAAAGGAGAAGCCAACGATATTAGGTACATCTACTATGCAGTGAAAGATTATTAAGGGGATCCTCCGGTCAAAACGCTCGAAAAATAGGTGATTTTTATTAATTTTTTACAGGAAGAGGTTATAACATATTCTAAAAATGTTTTTGGCTTTTATTAAGACACTCGTTATGGAACAAAAAAACTGTTTGTTTCATGTTTTCGGTCTTGATGCATTTTCTAGGTGGTGCTTATTGTTAGTGCAGCGTAATGCAATCGTAACCACGATTTTAGAAGATCTAATGAACCGATTCAAAAGAACTTTGAGGCATTTGTTGCGTAATTGGACTCTCTATCGCATAACCCTCTAACATAATTTTTTGAAACTCGTTTTTTTTCTCTGTAGGTATGTTTCACCAATCATCGTAGTTTTCGTGTTTTTTACCGTGACACAGGATAATGTGATAGTCATTGATGTGAATTTTAACAAATAGTTTCGGTTTTTTATTTCAGACGATCCTGTGAGTAAATTTCATGGCCACTGTTTAGGCATCTCTTTTTGGCAGCGGTTCATTAATTGTAGGCGCCACCGGGTCGAAAATGCATCAAGACCGAAAATATGAAACAAGAATATTTTCCGTACCCTAACGAGTGTACTAATAAAAGCCACAAACATTTTTTAAGATATCTTATAAGCTCTTCTTTGAAAAAGATCATAAAAATCACCTATTTTTCGAGCCTTTTGACCCGAGTGTCTCCGTAAGGGAAACTTTCACACATTATGTCATGATAATTTCATAATTTATTCCACCAAATTTTTTATTATAACTGAGCAGCCTCCGCTTATTCCCCTCGTTACAATGATATCTGAATATTCTATAGACTTGACCTCTTCTGAACTTCATCGATTAAATGTTCAATATCGTTTTCTGTGATTGTCACGGACATTGATCAGTTTTATAAGACCAGAAACTATGAAGAGACATACCTATTAGTCGCTATTTTGTTGCGACTCTACGAAAACGAAAGAGTCGCTTTGCTGCAGGGTCATGAAACGCGTGTGTAAACTGTGTGAACATTGGCAGTATGGAATAATATAGACAATTACTTAACATGTATTACAGAAGGAAAAGGACAAAATTGTTATGCATTTTTACACGTGTAGCCAGGCCGGGCTCCTCCCCTTAGACAAAATTAGGCAACTGCCTATGGTGTAAAGTTGACAAGGAGCGCAAAATGGTGTTTTCGTTTCTGGCATTTTTTAAAATATAGTTTTAAATGAAATATTACAAGTTATACTATAAATGTTTTAAGCTGCGAATAAAAATTCTGGGTAAGTTCAGCAAAAAGCTCAAATAAATGTATTAGCGTAAGTTGGCAAGTTCGCCTAAGGCGCAAAAAAGGTTTGAGCTGGGCCTACTTGTACTACAATCACAAACGATGCGATGTTATAATAGGATACCTAAAGAAAATTTAAAAATGTTAATTAAAACGGAAATAAAATAAGAAAATAAGAAAAATATAAAAGAGAGTGCATTGGACATAAAAAGAAATAAATTTAAGTGTCAATGTAAGTTCAGATTGGTAAAACTTTAGCTGTTAGTGTTATTTATATGATCTGCCAATTTTACTCCGGTTACGGGGTATGTTAGGCCATGTTATGCAAACTTATGCAATGTTATGATAGGATACTTAAAGCAAATGTAAAAATGTTACTTGTTATATTATATAGCAAAATGTTCCAAAAATATGCCAAGGTTTCCCCCGTTTGCATTCCCATAAAAGGCAATGCATTTTTAAGAGTGATTAAACTGTCGTTAGACGAATTGTTGCTACCAGATAGTGGTTCTAATGATAAGTAAGAATAGTTGTCGCGCGGTTCAAACTGCTACGTAAGTACATACATCGATTGCTTTGACTGACCTTGAGAATATTCTTCAGTACCGTGGAGAACATAAGTGCATAGTATCCACTCATTGGAAGACGACCAACCAAGAGCATCATTTGTATCCAACCGAGCAGAATCGCCACGCTCATGGTATGCAACATCCACTGTGGAGGATGTTGGGAATTATATAACAATTTCTCCTGGATCTTAATGTCCCCTGTGTAACCAGTGTTTAGTGAAATGACCAGTGACATCGTCGCGCATGCAAATGACAACCATATCTCGAACTGTTTGAAATAATATCTGTAATAAATGTAAAAGTATTGTTTCAGTTTTCTCTTACTCGATTACATAAAAACGGATAAGATTTGTTAAATAATGCTGCTTTCGTGCACTCTGATCGAACCTCGGTTCCATTAACACCTGAGCCATGTTGTGAAAGTAAATGAGGCACGAGCAGAAAGTCAAAATCCTTCGTAACAAGATGTAATCGACTCCGTATTGTAGCAGAATTATAGAGTAGCCGGATAGGGAAAGGACCAATAGGGCGTGGATGAAAACGAGACAGAAGAAGAACACTCTCAGTTTGGACCACTTTAACCAGAGGAACGTTTCCACCAGCGGATGTTGCAGTATCGTCAATTGTTCTACGTCCGAAGCTGCTGCAATGAGGGACGTAACTACTCCCATTTGTAATTCTCTTGGGGGCGCCAGCACGTCGAAGTTGGCGGTAATCTTTGGTAGAAAATGACACAAAGAAGTAATTGTAACATTACTGGCTTTACTATTTTCAACAGCATAGATAAATAATATTGTATATGCGATGTTTGTTTACGTGCGAGCTTTTGTCTGTGTGATTGTTGTTCCGTTGCACTCGAGAATTCAAGATATTCTGTAAAAACAGTACTGGCTTATGTATATGAGTAAATATTGCGTCAATAACAGTGACACCTGCTTCTGTCTTCGCAGCGAGGTTACCGCCATGATCAATTAACGCTCGAACACAGTTACAGTGTCCTTGATAAGAAGCTCTGTGAAGCGGCGTTCGATCGATCTAAACATGTTTGAAACAACACAGAGCAGTGTGAAATTTTGCTTAACTATCAATGCCACATAGGATTGTATCAATAGAGTAGACTTACTTTATCTCGCGTATCAACATGACCGCGGGGTGTTATCGCTAGAAGTACCAGGAGAGTGTCTAGGCTGCCTACGGTGGCGGCAAAGTGAAGCGCAGTGCTTCCAGTGCTTTTACATTGATAAACAGGACTTGCACCGCCGTCCAACAATTTTTTCGTCGCTAAGGAACTCCCTAAAATCGTCGCGTGATGCAAAGCCGTGGTGCCTTCGTTTGGAAAGGCTTTAATTAATTAGGATCGAATTTGTTCTTAATTGTAGGCTGTTTTACGTTTTTTATAGTGACACTATGAAGATCATATATAGGCATTGTACTATTGAGATATTACAAATAGGTCATTTCACGTTAAATCGATCATTACTCCACTTGATGTCAGGGGTTCTAATAAAATTTCATTTCGTAGAGAAGGCTTCGACGAATCTGATTATATTTTAACGGATTATAACAGATGCGACCTTGAGTTGTAAAATAACTTTTTGGTTAAACAGAAATTTCTTCAAGAAGCCCAATTTATTTCGATAGAAATGAAGAAAGAATGAACTCTATACTCTTGATAATCTCGGAGATAATAATACAATTTATAGGCTTCGTTTTCGTGAAAATAGGTAAAAATTATAAAATTTGAGGGCTTATATGTTTTTTTACAAATTCGAAACTAGCAAAATTATGAGTTAAATTCCTCCTAATTTCATGTGGACTGCGTAAAATATAAGTTTCACGAACATGCCTACATGAAGTGTAAAAAGCAATCGACTCAGCATGAATGATCCAAAAATTGTATCTTTAATGATGATACTTCCAGGAATACAGTAATATATTTTCTCTCACTTATCTGATATTTTTCAATGCGAATTACATTATACTTGTAGGGAAAATTAAACGAACTGGAATTAAGTATATCCAAACCAAAATTAAGATCATTTTTGCACATTTCTTCTGCAACTCAAGATGAATAAATAGTAAGAACAGTGTAGTAATTATTATGATATTAAATTTTCGAATTAATTTAATTCTTGTCAGACAAGTATTAACACGTGCTATTATATAGAATTGATATCTACCTGTGTCAGGATGAGCTACGTTTGTTGACGCATTTGCAGACACAAGAATCTCAATGATATTAACGAATTTGGGTATCTCATTGTGATCCTCTTGAGTCATAGTGGATCCAGCCAGGAGTAATGGTGTGATTCCTCGCTCATCTTCAGCATTCACATCAGCGTTAGCGTTCACTAATATCTTGACCACTTCGGAATGATTGTTCTTCACTGCCTGATGTAAAGATGTTCTTCCCCAGCACTCTGGTATCGGTAGCTAACGAAATAATTAACTACTTATAGTATTTTTAAGACGTCGATATTTAATGTTTATTATACACCACGGACAACATTAATTAGATACACACGAAAAATAAATAAAGACAGCAGAATTCGAACCAAAACGTTTCCTATTTTCATTGCACGATGGAAATGTATTTTGGAAGACGGATCACAAATTGCGTCGAATCAAATTATACTGTTTATCTACACCTACATCTTTTTTTAAAAAAAAAATTACATGTCGAGTAGATCATAATTTTTTAAATCCGTCATTTCCGTTATGTTTAATTTATATCTTATTTATCCTCAGTACCAACGTTTCGACCTATGACACACTGGCCCCAAAATGAATTGGAGAAATCCATCGAACAAGAATCAATTCCAACTTTGCTTTCCGTGAATGCTCCACGTTCCAACAGCCAATTCACCACTTCGATGTTTCCACGATGGGCAGCGTGAAACAATGCGCACCGTCCGATTTTGTCCGTCGCGTTAATATCAGCACCTTTTTTATGAAACAGATTCAATAACTCTATTCTACCCTGCCAAGCAGCCAGATGAACTGCTGTCACTCGAAGGACACCGACAGGCTGCAGAAATTTTTTATCAAATTTTTTGGCGAATATGCGCGCGACTGTTTTTACGTCGTCGTTCTCAATAGCGGTTATCATTTCAACACGATCTTCGTCTTCTAAGATCATTTTGATTAGCAAGTAGAAGGTACTTCGAGTGTCGGTATTCACCACGTTATAGTCGCAGGTGCCTGTTTCAAACAGTCCTCTAATGAACTGGGACGGCACCGTTGTATTTAATTAGCAATCACAGGATGTGGTTAAGGAAGAATGTAGTTGTACTCAACACTATCATACAGTTTAAACGTCAATAGAAAGTTATTTTTCATTCCATGACCTAAATCTCAAGGGGCTTTTTTTTGTTTAATCTGTTTGGAAAGGATATCCGTCTCGATTTCGGAAGGCGTGAGAGTCAGACTGTATTCTTATTGCAAAAAATTATCGAACATAGTATAATTTCATTTGTTAACAGTGTCTTTTTATTTGCCAGAAACGTGTCCATTGGGGGTATGTAAAATCGTGTATTTAAATATAGGGGAGATTAGGACAAAGCCGGGTACCTGGGTAAAACCGGGACGTGCTATTATTTTTAAAACGGCCTTAAATTTTCCCGCGTCGTTGCAGCGACATATTGTCAGGATATGCATTACTTCATCAACAAAAGGTGATCGTGTTACAAGCGTGCTTACTAAAGTTATACCGACTTGTTTGTTTTTGAAGGCTCTGATCCAATTTTTGATAGTTAAGAAATTTCAACACTTTTGACAGTGTTAATAACTAAGACGGTTTGTTTGTACTTCGCCCTGGTATTGTTGATAATTCGTAATATTTACAAAATTGTATGCTGGGGTAAAACCGTGTACTCGGTTTTGGACGAAATGTGTATAACAAAGAAATGAAAAAGAGGAAGTTATCAACATTAATCTAATCTTAATAAAGGACTACAACTAAAGGGAAAGAAAACCACAAAAGTAAACAAAATACGGAAGGATAATGATAACAGTGGTGATAAAGACGGTGAAGACATTTGCATTTATGTTCAAGAATCCTATGGTTCATCCAAATTGAATGAAGGTTAGGTGCAGTGTTGTAAGTGGGCTCATGAAGGCTGCACTGGTTGGGGAACAGTTTATAGTATGGTACCCGGTTTTACCCAAGCCATGGGGTAAAACCGTAAAAACGAACCATATTTTAAATCGTAATTTTTTTGTATTTGTTATTGTATTAAAAAAATAGATATATACTATTATTTAATAAAGAGTTTATTCTAATGAATCCTAATTTCAATTTCTTTTTTACATTAATAATGTCAAAGTTATGAACTTTTATTCTTAACGATCCGGTTTTGCCCCTAGTCGTAAGTGAATTAATATTTTTTTTCACAATAAATATAACACACGACCGAATACATTATTTACTTCTTTTGTAAGATTGGAATTATTTTATTTATTATTTATTTAAATATAAAGTATTTCGAAGTTAATGGAATTTTTAGTGCACCATTACTTTGTTCAATTTTTGAAAGTGTTTACATTCACTATTTTTATAATCGTTTGAGCTAAACGGTTAAAATTTTACACTATCAATAAGTAAGTTGAGATTATTGATAAATACTGTCAATTTGTTATAAATACGGACTGTTGCGTCACATGAACTGGAAGGGCATTACTATATCATACTGTTAAAAAACCATATTATTTTTTAGGAGTATTCAAAATATACACTGTAGGAAGTAATTAGTGACAACTGAGAGCAGACGCGCAGATTTATATATAAGCAATTTAATACAGTTTGTTCAAGTCTAATAGTTTCTATGACATTATGTGTACCTATATTGTAAATATTTTTAAATATTTATAACTTTTACAGTGTCTACATTTACTCCATTTCAAATATTTGTGTACAATGGGAATTTAAAATTACCTAAGATCAGGGTCATCGTTTATGTTTCAAATCATCTATAATTTGAATACTTTTGTAATTAATAAATAACGAATTATTTCGTTTATATTCTTTTATGTTTTTATGGGATATATAAAACGTTATCATTTATTGACTCTATTCATTATTTGGACGTAAACAATATAAAGTTGCATCTATTCTTTCTTAGTACCTGTTTTACGGTTTTTTGTTTTTCTATCATTATAAAAGTTACTAAACAAATAAATGACACGTTTGGTCTTCGATATCAATGCCACGAATTTCATTCTATTGTACAGCCAGCTACTATTTTACATCTTACTCGCTTATATAATATAAACACTTTCAGACTGAATCTCTGCAGATTGTTTTTTGAACTTATATTATCTAAATAAATAATGGAGGGATGTACACAGATCACTAAATTTCTAGAGCATTATGACATAAAAATATTCAGACAGTAAGTGCGTAGGTATGCAACATTATGTAGTTTTGTAGAGAGGTGGCAAGGCAATGCCAGCTGCTGGAAGGTTGTGCAAAGTTTCGACGAGAAGACACTAACTGCCAGTAGGTTCGCAAAATTTCTATCTAGTTAGTCGAGTCTTAAGACGTTCACAATTCTCTGAGCCACATGCGGGTCATGAAAGTTTCAGTGAACGTGTTAAAGATGAACCACCCCTTTGGTGTCTATTTGTTGCTTCCTGCGGCAATTTGCAAAGATCGTTGGAACGAAATCCAAGTTTGCCATCTGCTGTTATTAGTAAAGATTATAGAATAGACCTTATAACAGTTTCTGATTGTAGTGAATACCGCGAATTTATCTCAGACATTTCATTTTTGTATGCATTATTGGGAAAGAATTTACATACGGTTAACCTATCCAAAAAGAATTGAATATTTTCGTCTTACGTGCCATAATGCCTAGCTATTTGTCAATGTGCTAATTATAAGTGTGAATAAATGAATAGTGTAGTATTATATTAAGAACTAGAGTGTATTTTAAGGCAGGGACATTGACACCAACAATTCTATAATGTGAATCGCAACAGACGTAACAATTCGATTAATTAATAAATGTCCTTTAAGTTTAGAACATGATAACGAATAAAGGATCACTTCACATTATGAAAACGTTTGACAGCGTACAGCAATCACAATTAAAAGAAGCTTTGTGACTTGGATTTAGAGATCCATAGTTCGTAATCCATCATATTTTCTAGATTTGGTACCATCAGGTTTTGATTTGTTTCGACTATCATAATAATTTATTATTTTAAATAACAAACACTTCATATCCAGTGATACGGTAACGTATTCACCGCGGAGTTAATACTGTATCAACAAGTAACAATATCCATGTTTAGTGACGATACTTTAATAATATAAATTATCAACTTATGCCTATTTATAATGGAACCAGAATTTTTTACACAGGGAGCAGCTCTATCTTTATCAACTTCACGTAAATTAAAAAAAACTGATTACAAAATTATTGCTTTGATTAACATTAAAAGGAGAACACCAATTATTGAAAAATACATATTTTCATACAGTAAGTAGTAGTGATTCAGTTGATGAGTTTTTATTGTTATTTCTGGCAAATTTTTCAAATCTGGAGCATTCGTATTGGGCAAAACAGTAATGGATGAAGATTCAACATTTGCAACACATCGCTGATTTGTTATCGGATTTTCATCATATGTGCAACAACCGATGTAGAATTTTTTTTACGTATACCTTAGGCTTCATACAAAAAACGACATTTGAAGAAACTGGTTTTCAAATTCCACTATTCCCAAAAAACTGGTTACATCAGTCTTTGAATTTTCACAAAAAAATATAATTAAAATAGTAAATAAATATTTGTACTTATTTTAAAAATGTTCAGTGTTTTTAATATTTATGGAATTATAAAAATATAACAAAATAAAACGTACTGTATCGGTACAAAACCAAATAAATAAAAAAATAAAATAACTAAAATCCGTACAGAATATAAATGATAAATCTTTATTTCATTTAGTATTATTCTTCCGAAAATATGAACTCACGAAGATTAGTTTTACAGTAAACTGTTACCTACTACAATATGTTTGTGTCCGAGGCGATTTCAAGTCAAAATATTAACGTTTTTAATTAAAGAATTAATTCATTTTTCCATATTAATTCTAGTATATAAAAACGGTCTTATAAATTTAAAAACCGGTTTTTGAATTTTACAAATTTATAAAAAAATGGTTTTTAAAAACCGACAAACCCTAATATACTTGTTATCTACACGTCATAACTCAAAAACCGTAAAAAATGGAGCTGCACCCCTCTTGCTGCAAAGTCCTCAATTGATCTAAATTGGAAAGCAACACGAGTCAGATCAGACTATCCTGAAACGACTGCCGCAGCGGTCTATCACACGATTGCATTCCAAATGCAACAAGGTGCGCCGTTATTTACGTACTTATTGTATAAACCGATAACCGGTCGAACTGAATTACTCATGGACACCCTGGTACTTGGGTATGCGCATTCGATAACGAATCTGTTAAGAATGGTTAACGGGATCGGTTTGCCACGAGCGTCGGAGGAGAGCGACTCATCACAGAAGAAATTGGCTCTCTAACCGCGACCGCTACTACACAGTCACGGGCACAAGAACACTTAATTCCTGCTGCAAGTTCAGGTGCACATACCCAGCTACAAAGTACATACACATTGTATATACATACATTCCAGTTTCAAGCTGACGCGACCTTAACATGGGTTTCTCGCGCGCGCACACACATGTCGGGACGAGGTTACACACGTTCGTGTATACGCTCAATCAACTGGAGAGTATCGCGTTACCTTGCAGAACTCAGGCACCAGTGCGCGATTGACCACGCTGCTGAGAGGTTCTTCTGCGACGCTTCAACAGTCGTTCCCATTTGAAGGAACTATCCACGAAGCCTCAGCAGACACAGCTGTCCGTACTGCGATTAGTTTGTTTATTTCGGTAAGTGGATAGGAATTGTGTCATTATTAATGATAGAAAATGCGTGTAAGAGATTTAGAAGCAGTCATCGCCAATACGATTTGCAAGAACCAGGGTCTAAAACGACATAATCATTCGAATCATAATAATTACAATTGACGCATTTGATGGAAAAAGGGCACATACGCCAAAATGCCATTTCAAGAAAATCGATTTCAAAGTTTTCATTATAGTATAACTTAATAAAAAGTAATGCAATTTTTTTCAGTATGTATTTACCGTGTCCTCCAAACGTTCTGAAAACAGAAGTCATGATTTGAAAATGATATGCGCCTTTATTTATAAGTTTCAAACAAGTGGTTTATGTGCCCTTTTTCCGTAAATGTGGTAAATTCGCAACAAAATTGCTTCTTTGTTTAGTTATTTAATTATAATTTTGTTTACTTACTTCGTTACGCATTTTTTATACATTGTTTAAATAAAAAATACAAAATGATGCACAAAACTAAACAAAAAATGTAATGTTTCAAGTAAGTATTAGTTTCTTCGATTTTTTGCAGCAAGCTGCCTTACAAATCAATTTTTTCTTTTCTAAGTTAGCTTCTTTCCTTGCGGATTCGATACTCGCCTCACTTTCCATAGGGTAAAGGCAGGTAATATGGAACGGTACGTAATATGGAACTTCGTAAAATTTCGATAACAAAATAACGAACTCTTCAGGCAATGGTGTATACTAGATCCCTAGACACAATAGACGATGATATTGGCAATTGAGCACTAGTCGGGCATCCATCATTGAAAGAGAAACGTTTATATATTTCGTGGGGTGCAAAAGTTTCTGGAAAGTGCATCAAACAGTTAAATATTGTAGTGAAGATATGTTACAAAGTATTATTTTGATATAATTTATCATTAAATATGTGTGTTCTTGATTATTCAACAATAGTTTACCAATAAAGTTACCTTCTTCTTAGTATAATTCTTAATTTCTTGTCGGAACATGTGTGTACGTAACATGGAACATACCGAGTAACATAGATGAAGTTGATAGTGATGATGACGACGATGATGTGGAATGCTTATTTTGCGATGGTAATTATAAAAATAATGACAGTGAAAAGTAGATCCAATGTAATTGCTGCTTTCAGTGGGCACACGAAGAATGTAGGGCTTCCGACGTATTATTCGCGTACCCAACGTGTAGGAGACGCAGAAAGCAGAAATAAATTCCAAAAATGATGTATATTTATTTATTTGTATCTTATACTTAATAAATCTTCATTTTTAGTAAAGAAAAGTAAAGATTTTTGAGTTTTCTTTACAAATTTCCTAGGTGTTCCATATTAGGACCCATTTTTTCGAACGGCCGATTTTCACTCTTTTCAATTTTTTACTATAATTGCACAACGTTTAGATTTTTTTTATATTTGGCTATGTAAATATGATTATGCATTAGTTCCTTCGTCCCCTCATGTCAGTATTATTAAAAAAAAAAAATTCCCCTACTTTTTACAAGCTTTTGAAATCAGATGTTCCATATTACCTGCCTTTACCCTATTTCCTCGCTTACACAAAATCCTCTATGAAACAAAAGTACTTATTACACGACGGCACGGTGACACGAGAGAAGTAGTGTCCTTGATATATATAACATATAACTGAGGCGATTTAAGCAATTTAAGGAAAAAGGGCACATAGGCTTATGTGCCTCTTTTCCACCAAATGCCTCAATTATTAGTTGAGTAGCACTCCCGGTGCAGTTACGTGTAATTTAGTATAACGCGAAATATTTTGATATCACAAAGAATATTAGGGTTGTTACTAGACTGCGCAAGTTTATGCAAGTATGATATTTATTACGATAATTAAGACCTTGCTATATCGTGGCCGCTACTATACTCGAAGTAAATTGCAAGCAAGTTCTTTATATGCCAAAAATATGCAACTTATGCGAAGCATAGGCGGTGTACAAAATGTGTAAAATAAAAAATATATTTTGAAATCCCTCTAATGACAAAACATATTTCTATCAAAGTCCCACTTGTTTAGGTCTTTACTATAAAGATATATATTTGCATAAACTTCCGCAGTCTAGTTATTATGATATGTAGGTAAATCGTTACTATCAGGGGTGGATTTGTATATACTAATACACCGTTTCGAGAAAAATCCATATCTCCATTGATTATTATTATACATGTCTGATTTTGTTACAACCTACTGAAATGTTAATAAATACACGTGGATAATGCTCATCGGTAAAAGCTGTGTAGTTTCTTGTGCGTCGTTCTTAAAAAAGGGAAAAAATGGTCTTCTAGACGAGAGTACCCCCTTAAATTAAAATATTTGATGATATTTCACAGAAACTGGGGCAGATGCTTGTTAGTCTAACAAACTGACCTTCAGGTTTGGCAATTTCAGAAAATTTTTATACTTAGTGTAGGTACGTGAAGGTCTTCACACGGACATTAATTTCCTAAAGCAGTAAGCCGCGCTTTTCAGCCAAATTCGAGAAAACCGACTTTGAATTTCACCCAAATACGCGTGCATCGTAAGCGCTTAGGGGGCATGTGCTTACCATGCACGCATATTTAGGTGAAATTCAAAGTGAATTTTCTCGAAAAAGAAGCCTTTACCGCAATTTCATCACTCTTGATTTTCGTTTTATTTTTGCCCTAGAGCAGGGTTGACTAACTGGTGACTCACGAGCCGCCGGGGGCCCCTCCGCCTTGCTGCCACACTGAACGGCCCCCCTCCATACCGACCAGACTCTGACGATCGCAGTCGAATCCTGCTTCTTTCCTTCTCTTTTCAACTGCGATCGTCGGAGTCTGGTAGGTATGGAGGGGGGCCTTTCAGCGTGGCATCAAGGCGGATGGGCCCCCGGCAGCTCGTGAGTCGCCAGTTAGTCAACCCTACCCTAGAGTATTAACCGTAGTTAGAGGAACACCCTGCATATAAGGGAACTCAGAATTTTTCAAAGTCGATTTTCTCGAATTTGGCTAAAAAGCGCGTCTTACTGCTTTGGGAGATTAATGTCCGAGAGAAGACCTTCACGTACACTAAGTATTAAAATTTTCTGAAATTGCCAAACCTGAAGGTTTCCTTGTAAGGGCGTCAAAACTCCAAATCCTCCCCTGGGTACTATTATCACTTACGATTACTTTAATACGATTATTAGTCACATCACTATTCCTATTACAATTATTCATAGCGATAGTAGTTATCACTTATACGATGTTATTTAGAAATCGCGCAATGAATCGCAGTAGAACTCGTATATGCTTCAAGCTATATAAAACGGAGTTTGTTGGTCTTTGACTAGAATCATTAGCATTATTCCCAGGAACTCCACCAATTTATAAAAATGACTGTGATCGCAGTGGCAACACTTAAGGGTTGTTTTCGCGTAACAGTAAATCGTACACTTTTACAGTCATGATACTAAATGTCATGAATTTTGTCGTCGTGAAAATTAGATATGGCGATGTCGTATCATTTTTTATAGTGATCCTCTAGGTAGTGATCGGTAAATGTGTCCACCATTTTGTTCAATTTTGGTCAAAAGCGGAAGTCACAAATCGGCGGGAAAATTTTTAATGAATACTGCCCTCTTTAGAATGTCCTATTTAGCAATTTGAAACAACCGAAAAATTGAAGTTGTACCGTCCTTATTTCCCTTCATTCAAATTAAAATATGTTGTCATTATTTTGTAACAGCCTAATACAAGTTTTTGTAATAGGTGTACCAGTAGGTAATGTATCATTAACGTACCAATTAATTAATTATTTTAGGTAGAATATTTTAACCATCTGGAAAGCAATTAGGTTAAATACAGTTCGCATTTTCAAAAATGACATGCCTCAGTATTAACTGAAGTTTGCTGCTGATCCCACTTTTCGCTCAATGTTGTCGAATCCAATTGGTAGATGTTATTGCTTCGTCCAATAGGAAAAATTACGCAGATAAACGGTGGTGGAGCTAGGCACGTACCAATTAAGTGCGAGCAGTATCTCTTTCTTTTTCTACTTATTTACTTGCTCTCTCTATTTCCGGTTTCGGTCACTAATGGCGTCGACCAGTAGAAAACGGGGACACATTTTCCGATCACTACCTAGAGGATCACTAATTTTTTATTCACGCTGTCATAGAGAGTCGCGACAACGAAAGTAATGACTTTTTCTGTCACTTGAAAACCCACCTTTACTACCACGGAAACCTCGAGTTAGTGCTTCTCCCTTATTGTTGACAGCTCCGCGAGGGGTGTCTCTCTGAAAGTGACGATTTTGACGAGCGTCCAACGAACTGTCGTGATAACCTTATCGACAACCAATTGTGCGTTGGACGTTGGCGCTTCCCTCCCTGGGCTCGCAGATAAATGGAAGCAGAGGAGCCCGAACGATAGCGTATTCCCTTCGGCGAGCGTGCGTGGAGGCCTCGCATTCAGAGAGGTTCGCTTTTAATTGCGCGCTTCCTCTTTCGAGCGGCCTTTTAGACGGCCGTTAAAGCACTATTAGTGTTGAAAGCGGATTTTTCTGAATGCTCTGCTTGCTCCTGCTGCTGGCTGCGTATATGGGCTTTCAGATCGGCGCAAGTAGGCGTGCGAGAAATGGATGCCGAAGCAGGGGCGAATTAGAGGGACGACACTCTTTTTCTTGTATATCGTGGAAAAAGTTTGAAGGAGGAAGATCATTGACCCCGAAACTCTCCTCTATAAGCGTGGCTCGCATTTTAACCTGTCAGTTGGTCCCGTGTTTCAGCTTTCGAAGCTCAGCTTTAGTGGCTCCGCGGAGCAACGTAAGATAATGTGGCCTCTCTAATTAGTCTCTCTTTGCGGGACTTCAGCAGAGGTTAATATTCGGATAGTTGTTCGCTGATTGGATATGATTCCCACGAACAGTAAGTAGTTGGAACTTCAGTTGGTAGGTACCTATAAACGTGTTGCGTGTTTAGAAGAGGGAGGAAATTTTGTCATTCATAAATGTATCTTTTCGTCAAAGGAGATACTGTGTACCATTTTGTGATATTCACTGAAATTATTTGGAAGAAATTATGTGATTATTGTTAAATTATTACAGTTGGTAATTTATATTTTTTGGAAATAATGAATGGTTCTATAATATTTGTAAAATGATGCTGAAATGTAATGAAAATTTTAAATAATGCAGAAATTCTTGTGTACTTCTACAACATCGCCAACGATGTTTTAAAAAGACTGTAACTTATAGGTACAGGGTGTCCCGTTTTAATCGAAGAATGTGAATATCGTTGACATTATTTGTGATATCAAGAAAATGTTTCACACACAAGTTAAATAATACCGAAGGGTAACATTACTTACTGATCGTGACATCTTTGCAGGTGGCGTGTTTTGGACATTTGAAGATCATAATCTTTAATAGAATCGTATGAGTACATATCTAGTTTGTTTACTTCGCATTTAAGTTCGGAAGATGTAAAGACAAAGACCTGTATTATTTATAAACGTATACGTTAAACATTTTAAATGAATAATGTTTGCCGAATAAAACATAAATAGAAATTCGTGTGTTCCTCTCCAATGTAACTACTTAAGCAGTTTATAATAATGTAATTAAGTGTACGTAAGCCACGACGGCTCTTGTACCTCTGCATTCATTGCACTACAATTGTATGTACAGTATTGTCTCCGTATGTGCTCGCTAGTCGGGACCAGCGTTGGACTCCTATCGTGAACAGATCCCTAATTCCGAGTATTCGTTTCTCGCTCCTTTCTGGCCGAAGGGGGGAGTGAGATGGAACGCTTTGCGTGCGCGGCGAGCGTGCGCGACGGGTGCGAGCACTCAGATGGAATCGTGACTGCTCGACGCATGCGCGCCACGGTCAGATAGCCAGGCACGGCACGAGTCTTTTTTGCGCCCTAGGCGAGCTTGCCAAATTACGCCTTTTATTATAATACATTTATTTGAGATTATTGATAAGTTTACTCTGAATTTGTATTCGTAGTTTAATCCACTTATAGTACAACTTGTAATATTTCATTTTAAAGTTTATTTTCCACAATACCAGTAATGAAAATATCATTTTGCACCTCTTGTCGACTTTCCGCCCTAGGCAGTCGCCTAATTTTGCAGAGTAAAGTCATAAATAATCTCAAATAAATGTATTATAATAAAGGGCGCAATTTGACAAGTTCGCTTAGGGCGCAAAAAAGGCTTGAGCCGGGCCTGCGTCACGATTTTGCGATGCAGTTCCGGTGCTCACCTAAGTGCTTGCGACCATCGCGCACGCTCGTCGCGCACGCAAAGGACGGAGTGTCACGGTGCCCGAAAGACGGAGGAAGACAAAACATCAACGCGTCGTCTGTCTCGTACCGTCCTCGCTCGCTTTCAGTGGCTCTCGTTCCATCTCGCTCTTGCCTTCGCCGGACAAGAGTGAGACAGAAGTGGTGGGGGTAGCGACGAACACCTATCGTGTACACCAAACCGAGCACATACGGAGACAATACTGTACATAGTAAACTGACAAGGGAAGTTTGGCAACCCGGAAAATCAGAAAATTATGAAACTCGGTGTGTAACTAGAGTAGTTATATTTTTTGTTGGTGCCGTAATGCAATTTTTGGGTGTAAAATCACCCCTTGAAAAAATGCAGAATTTTCTTTTCCGTGAAATATCTCGGGAAGGGTGAGAGATATCGAAAAGATGTTTAAACAAAAGTTGCATCCTTTTTTTTTATATCTACAAAACTGCGTAAAAATAATTTTCGAAAAAACCATATTTTTCAAGTTACCCCCACCACCAATCCTTAAAATTAAGTTTTTGTATTTTGTAAATATACGCTGAAATACCTCTGGATAATCTCTTTTCATACATATAAATAGTTTGTGTGTTATATTTTTTTTTTACAAACAAATAGAACCTCTAATACCGAATTTGAAGTCCATTTTAGCAGTTTCCATTAATAAAATGGTTTCTTAAACCCATATTTAAATTATTAGTTATATAAAATTTAGACAGCTTTCAATTATTTAAGCAAGGCACTTCGTACCTAAAATTGTATCCAAGGTAAAACTCATTAAAACTAATCAATGACGTGCATGAATCATTACGATATCAGCACATTCGTACATGCATTATTCCAAGTGTAATCGTATTAGGCTATTTTGGAAACCACGCGATAAATAAATAATGTGCGAAGATTTACAATGACTTTGCAAAATATATAATTTTATCATTAAAATAACGCAAAATCGCATTGATGCCGATAACCTTGTCGAACCTTCCGATTTGCATAATGCATATGTATATGAATTTTAAATGATTTTAAATCAATTTTACTTACCTATCCCACTAATAACATATATATATATATATATATATATATATATATATATATATATATAACTTTAATGTAATATTATAATATTTAACTGTAATATTATATATATATAATATATATATATATATATTTTTATATATATATTTAATTATAACATTACAACAGTTTTCATTAATGAAGTGGTCGCATAAAGCAGTATTTAAACATTTGCAATCTCTTTTTGTACATGATGTATTGTTTGATTATACATTGGAAGAATTAAGTATATTAATAGAAAACGATAGATACATTGAAAATTACGGTTTGCAATTGGTACAATAATGATATTCTTCCTAGAAATGATTAAAACAAAAATACTTGCCACACCATGCACATCGCATAAAAGCCGGCTCCCCACAAATACTACATTTGGGTATAAGCTTTTCATTCCTGAAGTAACAGAAGTCTACAGGATTTTGAAATTCGCTGGGATGCGTTTCTAGATATCCGCTTTTAAACCAAGCATATTGAAAAAGGTTTTTGAATCTAGACGAAGAAAGCTGGTTGTGGGTTAGGGACTGGAATTTAATTATTTCATTTCATAAGTGCAAATTGACATCTCTCTCTTGAAGAATCACATTATCCGAAAATATTCGCACGAAATTTTTCTAAATCCGGAATCCAAACACATCTAAAGGCTGAACTATGCCCGTCGTTTTTTTTCGGAACCATTGAAAAAGTTACTTCCTTGTCTTGTGGAATCAATTGCTGTAACTCATTTGGGCAGTGTCTTGTCCACAAGTCGAGTAGGAGCATGCTTCTACGGCCAGTAATCGGTAGATACACTTCGGTAAACCAAGTTTTAAAATGTTCAGACGTGAGTTTTCCTGACTTTGAAGCTCCGATGTAAATATTAACCGGACGGAATAGAGTTATTTGCACTATCGGACCAAGTGTTCCTGTAGATTCATTCAAAACTATGTATACTAGTGAATGAAGACGTCCGCTTGCTGATATAATAGGCATTATAGTGTAGTTATGTGTTGTAGAAGATACCGATTGAACCGTTGTTTCTATTGTTTTCACTCCTATTTCAAGGTTGAAGCCACTCTCGTCTGGATGATAAATTTCTTCAACTCCGACAGCTGGGACGTTAGACTTTACGCGAGAAACAAACGATTCTGCGATATTTTTGATGTTGTCAATATCTTCAAACGTAAATTGCGTCCGGAATGTTGTTATTTTGCGGGACACAATTCTATGCGCAGTCTTAAAGTTCCAAATCCACCATTTACTTGCCACGAATTGGGGTAGGTCCACCTGGTATTTTGCCTCCAAGGCCCACAATCTTAAATTCATGTCATGAATAATAGATCTTCTGTCACAAGCTTCTTCAAAGTTTTGCAGTACATATTCCGCAATAAATGCAAATTTATCTGCATTTGTTCCACCTCTCTCTACACTCGCCTCCCACCTCTATAGCTGCTGCAAAGATTTAACATTGCGATAATTTTTTTGTACACTGGTAAGCGATCGACGTGCCTTTTTTTCACTTTTCCAAAACGTTAATGCTTTTCTCTTATAACTTAAGTCAACTTTTTCATCTTCATCATCAACAGTACTTCATCAACTTCGGGGTCAAAACTGTCTTCTTCTTCTTCTGCAGGCATAATGTACTCTACAACTTGTGCACCATGTGGTTCTGATGGATCGGCAAAATCGAGCACATAATCATGTTCAATTAATGGTAGGGAATGTATGTTTTGAAACTTTTTTATAATGTCACGAATTTCATTATGCACTTCCATTTCTACCGAGTTCATAGGTGTCTGTGTTATACTCGCAATTTTAAACGTACTGGCTAACATGTTTATTACGTTAGCAACATTAATCGACTTCATTTTAAAGAAAAGCCTTTCAAGCAATGATCACTAACTTTTTTCAATTGAATGGTAACTGACTGCTGACATAAATGTAACTGCCGTAAGCTGCATCCTCGGGAATATTTATATCAATCAAAAGACGCGAATGCATAAACATGTTTACCGAAAAGTGGATATGGCACAAAAGTATTATCAGTTAAGGTCGGATTTCCTATATGCGTTCGTCCGGCCGCAATGACCGGTGGCGGTTCCACTAGCGCAAGGGAGAAACAGATGCATACTTCTCCATTGCACTAGTGGGACCGCCGCCGGCCGCTGCGGCCGAACGCGTATAGGAAATCCGACCTTTGTAATTAAAGTGCTGCAAAGTCTTTGTATATCTTCACGCATTATTTACTTATCGTGTGGTTTCCAAAATAGCCTAATAAGATAACACTTGAAGTAATGCATGTACGAATATGCTGATATCATAATGATTCATGCACGTCATTTATTAGTTTTAATGAGTTTTACCTTGGATACAATTTTAAGTACCTACTGCCTTGCTAAAATAATTGAAAGCTGCCTAAACTATATATAACTTATAATTTAAATATGGGTTTAAGAAACCATTTTATTAATGGAAACTGCTAAAATGGACTTCAAATTCCGTAATAGAGGTTTTATTTGTTTGCAAAAAAAAAATATAACACACAAACTATTTATATGTATGAAAAGAGATTATCCAGAGGTATTTCAGCGTATATTTACAAAATACAAAAACTTAATTTTAAGGGTTAGTGGTGGGGGTAACTTGAAAAATATGGTTTTTTGAAAATTATTTTTACACAGTTTTGTAGATATAACAAAAGGATGCAACTTTTGTTTAAACTTCTTTTCGATATCTCTCACCTTTCCCGAGATATTCCACGGAAAAGGAAATTCTGCATTTCTTCAAGGGGTGATTTCACACCCAAAAATTGCATTACGGCACCAACAAAAAATATGGTTGCGTTACGGATGATTTACTCTACTTGCACACCGAGTTTCATAATTTTCTGAATTTCCGCGTTGTCAAACTTCCCTTGTGAGATTCTTGTACTACAGGGCACTACAAACAATTCGATTTGAGTACAGAACATTTTCACAGTTATTGCTTTCAAAGTGACGACTAGAGATCCTAAAATACTCCTCGCAATCTCAAGGAACAGTACTAACTATACAGTATACACTAAGGTGGCTCTTATTTACTCTTGGTAAAATTTTTTTTCAAGATTATCTTCGAGACATCCTCTAGAATAGTTCCAAATAATTAAAAAAAAATTCGTGTAAAGTTTAAGCTCGTTCGGATAACGGGAAAGGGTGCCCCTAGACCCTTAAATATTTAAATCATTGTTTAACAGCTTGCGAAGGCAATTTTATATAATATTCTCCAAGTTATTGATTAAATAAAAAAATATGTCAAACAAAAGTTGTAGATCCGGACGAGGAGCATCTTTTATATTGTATTACTTTTTCTCGTGCGATAAACGGTTTTCGAAAAAAGTCCGAAAAACTAAAAAAAAACCTTTTTTTCAAATTTTGAAAGTTTAAATGCTCTTAGAACACTTTTTATTTATGAAGGCGAACAAACAAATGGAATTTTTATTTTCGAGGAATATTTTTTAAACATTAAAGGGGGGGGCATATACCAAATAATTATATGCGAAAAATATATATGCGAAACAGACATATGCCCCCCTTAAATATTTAAAAAATAGTCCTCGAAAATAAAAATTCCATTTTTTTTGTTCGCCTTCATAAATAAAAAGTGTTTTAGAAGCATTTAAACTTTCAAAATTTGAGGAAAAAAGTTTTTTTTTAGTTTTTCGGACTTTTTTCGAAAACCGTTTGTCGCACGAAAAAAAGTAGTACAACATAAAAGATACTTCTTGTTCGGATCTACAACTTTTGTTTGACACATTTTTTTATTTAATCAATCACTTGGAGGATATTATATAAAATCGACTTCGCGAGCTTTTTTCACCCTTTCCCGTTATCCGATAGAGCTCGAACTTTACAAAATTTTTTTTTAATTATTTGGAACTATTCTGTAGGGTGCCCGAAGAAAATTCAAAAGTCGAAAATAAGAGCTACCCTAGTATACACTCATTAACTCACCTACTAGAGTAGGTACATACATAAAGAGCAATGGAAGATGTCATCATCAAGAACACATCTCACACCGCACAACACAGCGCACTAAAAATGGCAAAGAAGTCATCATCAAGTACATCACTATTATTATTCTTCAACAGCCTAACCCAGACCTACATATACCTATAGTTACTATCTTTAGATTGTGATTTCATAAAAAAAATTTGTTCTTTATTTATTTTTTTTTGTGAAAATAGTCACATTCATCTGGATTAGCTAGGCATAATGAGCTGGGACATATTTCATAAGCCCAGAGTTTTCCGTTCGAAAGTTTTTAGGCGACAGACAAACACACAAACACTTTCTGCTTTATATGTATATTAAGATATCTCCCATACCCAATAAACACACCACTTTTGATGTCCTTGCTGGAGTTGCAACTGTGTAGTGTACAAATTTCCACGCATAGTACTTATTAAAGGGTTGCATACCTTTGATAGGTCGGAAAATTGGGTTGTCTTTGTGATTTTCTTGTCACATAAAAAATACTATAAGTATTTAAAAATCAAGATATACATCTTTTTGTGTATACATTAAACTGTACCTATTCTCTGCAAAAAGAAATTTGATATCTTAAGAAATGGTGCCGTAGTAGTCCCTCCTCCCAATGCTTCTTTATATTTGCGGTATCAAAAATATCTCAGAGAGTAATGGACCAATAATGGACCGATGTGAATAAAAGTTTGCACGAATATTCTGAAGACTATAATCTAGTACTTGTCGAAGCCGACCTTTCGACTAGTGTCTTGTTTGCTTTTATTAACAAAAGAAGATGAAAACTTACGTTGAAAATCATATGCTTGAGTTTGAGTAGCTGTCATTTTTCAAAAAAATAGATTTTCTCAATGCAATTAAAAGGAGTTTGATATCTTTATCAAATTTCTTTTTGAAGAGAATACAGCTTAATTTATACACAAACCGGTGTACGTCTTGATTTTTAAATAAGAAATATTTTTAATGAAAACAATCGATAAAACACAACCGATAAAAAATGACTTGTCAAAGATATGTAACCCCTTAACACCGCAATTATTCACACCGCTGGCACTGTTAATATCCGACTAGCTCCAATACTGCCCTCTTTAGTTAAAATGTCCTATCTAGCATTTTGAAACAACCGAGAAAACTGAAGTTTTATCATTTACTTTGTACCGTCCTTATTTCTCTTCATTCAAATTAGAACATGTTGTCATTATTTCGTAACAGCTTAATATAATTTTTTGTAACAGGTATACCGATAGGTACTGTATTATTAACGTATCAATTAATTAATTGTTTTAGATAGGATATTTTAACCACTTGGAAAAAAGTTAGGTTAAATACATTAGACTGTTTATAAATCTTTAGGAAGCACGTAGAGTTTTCTAACTTTACTTAAAAGGTAAAAGACGTGTGGAACTTTGAATATTTCTGCATATCTCAAAAAATGAAGAAATGCTAGATAGGACAGTTTAACTAAGGAGGGCAGAATAGTATGAAGGGTGTTTACATTACCTTGACCGGTCCAAGACGAGCGGTATTTTCACGAACTTTTTACCGGAAATGTATACGCTCAGTTGAAATGACCCTTTTACCACGTATACAGCATTTCCTGAACTTTAGAGAAAATTTTTTTTAAATGTCCATATTTATTTATGTCGGAAAAATGGCATTATTCTCATCCAGGTAGCGTACATTTATAATACCCCTAACAGTAAAGTAACTTTTGACGTTTTGTCACCAAAAATGAAGAATGTGCATGCGGCAAAACGAAGGACCATCTGCACGAGAAAAGTTCTCTGAGTTTTCTCCCTGCATTGCCTTTGTTTTTGCTGAGTATTCTACGGTATCCATGCACTGTAAGGGTTGAAGCCGTTTGAGACAGGCATAAGAAATGTCCAACCTTTTGAAAATTGAAGACTGAAAGCTTTGAAATAGATAATGCTTAAATGATTTCCTGGCATTTGCCAAGAAAGCGCGTACTTCGTTCCGGCAGTTTCTGCCTCAATTGCTACAAATGTTTAATAATTCTCAACCGAAAAGAAGTTTAACCTTTTGTACGACACTTAAATGAGTTTTTAACGCTTTGAAATCTCCTCCGTCGAGCAAAAGGCATTTCTTGAATTCTATACCAAGCATGTGGTTCGCTAATATGCTGTAATTGAGAAAGGAATTGTGCAATTCTTTATCAACTGCTTCGATATTCAATTAACTACGAATAAATACCATCACCTTACGTACACCATCCTACGTGGAGGTCTTCGAATTTCAAATCCTCATCTGGATGAGTCATCGACTCGAAAAAGAAAATATGAGAAACAGGACGCAAAGAATCCTCCGTCCAGGAAGTATAGAGTGTCGATAAAAGTGTTTCCCATAAAAATCTATCGTTAAAGAATCAACGACAGTACTAATCTGTGTAAACGAATAAAATGTCATCACATGTATTTGTCTAAATGCACGTTCTCTTTAATCGCCGCTAATCAAACTCTAGAAACTAAAGAATATCATAGAATTCTGAGAAGAGGAAGAATACAAGAATCATGGAAATCACATTAGGCTGCGTCGTACAGAAACTAATAATAATAAGGTGTGCAGCGGCGAGGACCGCAACGACAGACTGAAGAGAAGGGGAAGAGGAGTATTGGATAATAATAAGAAGAACAGAGAGGAAACAGGTTTGCAGAAGAATAGCCAGGTCGTAGTAGCGAATGAAGCCGAAGGAGAAGAATGAGGTTCGAAGAGAGAAGGAGCGGCTAATTCCAGCTCCCTTCAATCCGCTCGTTTAGGATGCTGGTCGGAGAAAGCTGCGACGAGACGTTTTTCAGGGTCTCTTTCTGGGCGAGGAAGGTCGGCAGTTTGAAAGAAGAGAAGAAGACCGGGTGGCGAGCGCGGAGTATGATGCGCCTATGAAATAAAGAAGAAAAAAAAGAGGCGAGGCAGAAAAGACCAGGGGATGATGTTCCAAGTCTATGCAATCAGCAGCCGCCGATTGTTTGGCGCCCGAGCGCAACGATCCGTGCACAGCACTGTCTGCCTTTTCGCGCTACCACTGCACAGCAGCAATGCTTGACGATTATGCACTCGCTTCTCCGCCGCCAGATAATTAGGAGTTAATTAACTAATGGCCCTTTATGCGTACCCCTCTTGCTCTACCCTCTCTTTCCTTCTCCGCTCCATTCTCCGTGCCCCGTCCACTTTCTCGCTCCTTCTTTTTCCCTCGTTCTTTGCTTCTTCCGCGCTCTGTCCCTCGTCTCGCACGCGAGTGCTCGCAAGCGCGCGCGCGCGCCAGCGCCAGCGCCATCCCTCTGTCCCATGGCTCCGTGTCGACCCCTTTAGACTCCTTGTGTCTCTCCGCTCCTCGTCATTTTCCAATTCCCCTCGCTGGCACCAGCATCCTTTGTGCTCCTTCTTAGACGCGGAGGAACGTTTGAATGCCAACCACCAGCCCGCCACGGTCTGTGGCTTTTTTGTCTTCCCCGCGAGGTTTGATATGCCGTAATGGCATGACGCACTGCGACGCACCGAAGGAAAAAAGGGTACATTCACTCCTCTGATTTCGCGGTCTTTTGTCGACTTCCCGGCCAAGCGTGCGCGCCGCATCATCGGCCGAGTAGGAGGACAGGAGCCCCGCGGAGAATCCGCTCGAGACTCGGTTGGTTCGCAGCACTCGCACCTTACAGACCCGCGTTCTTATCTACAACGTTACACGCATTTGTTCTATCTGCGCGCATTTCGTCGGAGATATCGGTGGGATTGCGAGCACTGAAAGCCAGACAAGAATTTATAGGGATAACACCTCGTCAATAAACATCCCCTTATCCCCGCATTCGCGGAATCAAGATGCTTCTCAATTAATAAAGCGACGCTCGCCTCTGCTGCGACGACGAACAAAAGGTGTCTACGAACGAGCTTGTTGTCTGGATCGCGCGTCGGTCTTTCACCCCTTACGCGATTGTTCCGCGGGCGCAGTCGGCCTGATAATTTTCTCCGACACAAATCGTCCGTGCGTCCACACGAGGGAATTAAGAACGGTGTCATGCATAATAAGACTGCTTGCGGTTGCGTCGGAGTATTTTCTAAAGCAGCGTCGATCCGTCGCGGGCCCGCTTTGTGCGGAGGGCGCACGCGAATAGCCCCCACCGGGTGCCTCGCGTTCGCACCTGCGATAAATGAGAACCGCCGACCGCGTCCACCGGGAATCGGCCATTGAATTTTATAATTACGAAATTGCTAATGGAGGAGGTAGCTGTGGCGTTGTCTGCGAGGCGCTCGTAATTGTAGTGCACGACAAACGAGCCCCTGGCTTGATGCGTACTTGCATTTTGATCAGATTGCTAGCGACGAAGAGTGGAGAAGATTTTCCAACGGAGTTACAGATCGCGTCCATTGTCTGCCGCAATCGATACAAGTAGTAGTCTAGTCAATCACATTGCGGCCAAGTCTTTTTAAGTCCCTCTGAGTTTGATTTGGTAATTACGAGAAGTGAAACGAAGGCCCAAAATCTTTCAGAAATTTTATTCTAGACGCCTAAAAGATTTGTAGGATATTTAATATGAACTTTGGGAATTAGAATTCTTAATATTAAGTAGGTTTACGGCACCCGTCAATTTGACGGATGTCAAATTTCGAAAAGGAATAGGGGGAAACCCATAGCATTAATTATTACCAATTTTTATCGTAAATTAATAATTCTATCCAAAGAATATATATACATTTAATTCCTCCTAGGCTAACTTTTAAGATCTGTATAGAGTACCTATAATACCAATTTCTACGGAACCCGTCAAATCTACGGATCAGCTAATTGCATAAATAATCCCAATATATCTGCTTTATTCGTGAAATTATTACTCCAGTAATAAATATAACAGTAATAGAAAAGTCTCTACTAACAATAAGTTGCAGTCACAGTATAAAAAAATCTTATGACGTTAATATTATTGTTACCACTTCTGTGATAATTTCTGGGAAAATACTTTTTACTTATTAGTAACTTATTTAGACGTGCAGCTTAATATTATATATACCCAAGTTATATTTAAATTGAATAAATCGATTTTTGCAAGAAAATGCGTATTTTCGTTTACCCGCCAATTTGGCGGGTGGTCGTAGAAATAGGCGTATATAAAATGTCCGTAAACCTAAGTAGTGTTAATATTTATATTTTGAAAGGTGGAACAAAATGGTACATATGTGGTTGAATAAATCTATCTACAAATATCTAAACATTGTCTTTGAATTCCACTTAACCTTTCGTGGTCACACGGGGTGTATCGCACTCCAAGAGCAATTTTCCAGTTAAAATGTCGCGCCTTTATGACGTCCAAAGGGGAGTTATCGCAACAAAAAATAAAAAAAATTAAAAACTCGCTTTTTTCCACAACCGTGGAAAATCGCTCATTTTCAACTACAAATTTTATCATATCAAATATTTCATTTCTAGAAAAAGACTATTAGACCATGATTGTATAAGTATTACGAATGTACAGTTATCAGTGAAAAGTTACACGATTAAAAAATACGAAAATTGTAATTCAAAAATGACACTGGGGTACAGTGAACCCCATGTGACGAATTTATGATTATAAGAAGGTGTGATAAAGAAAGATTAAAGAAGACTAGGAACTTTTGTTCCAACCCAATAACAAGAAACGTAAAAAGAGCACTAGGCCATTTTTTTTAAAAAAGGTAAGAGCCCCGTTGACGAATTTCTAATTATTCCCTAATCTTCCGTGTTATGTAATCCCCTACATAGTAGTATGCAACTGTCAACGGATGACTGCTCGCACTGTATACTGAACTAGAGATTGATAAAACCCCTTGCGGACTTCTTTATCAGGACATAACTCTGCATGGATTTATCGAACGTTAATAACTTTCTCGTTTTCATTTCAGAGTTGTTTTGTACAGCATACAAGAAATATGTGACATTAAGGTGTTATATTGTATAATTGTATATGTACCATCTTGATCGGACCGAAATCAACGGTATATACATGAATTTTTTATAAGAAATTTATGCGCCCGGTTGAAATGTCCTTTTTATCATTCATGAAGCATTTTATGAGCTTCGAAAAAAAATTTTGTCAACGTCTGCATTTATTTCAGATGGAAAAAAATATAGTCGTTCCAATTTATGTAGCGATGCGTATGGTACGCTGGCGTCAGTGATTTCGACGTGCTCAGTAATTCAAAGTCAAATTCTAGCATTGTAAACATAGGTGGGCCATTTACTGATCTTTTCTTTCAATATCTAGAGAATTAAGGGGGTATTCTACTGTGACATGTGATTTTTGTAACTTTTTCGGGATTTTTTTTATGGACCTAATGAAAGATATTTATTACAGACCAGGTGTGACAGATTAGGTGTAAGTAGAATATTCTTCACTAGAACAGTTTTTAAAACTTTAAACCCCTTTTCTCAAAACTGTGTTTTAGAAAATGCTTGCCACAATATCTTAAATTCTACTTAACCAATTGGGCCCCTCTTGTGCACAAATCTTCAGCAGATGTGTCGTTATCGTCCGTAGCAAAATTAAGCCCAAATATTTTTCTTTTCTAATTTTTTTTTAATTTTATAACCCGAAGAAGACGCAGAAAAATAGCGACAGTTGACACTTAATGTTCGAATTACAGCTATTTTAAGAATTGGTGCAATTTCAATCCAAATCTGCTACCAACGATAGTCATGCTCGAATAATTTAAGAATTTTTTGGTTTTTTGTTTGAGACGAATAAAACAATCAGAATCATGGCAACAAATTGAGCAATTTTTTTCGCGGTGATCGGATTTCAAGGGCTATGGCGCCATCTTTATTTCATATTTTCAACCAAAAAAAAATTTTATTCATAATTTAAGGTATACTAAATATACAGTCAAAAGTTCAGCATTAAAATCTTTCATTAAGTCCATAAAAAATATTCTTGAAAACTGTATAAAAAATGGCATGTCACAGTAGAATATCCCCTTAATAAAAAAAAAGGAAAACTGATACGTCATATGATAGATAATGCTACTGAGAATATGTACCAATACCAAATTTCATTAAAATTAGTTGAATGGTTCTTGAATTATTATTAATGCCAGGTTGAAATGTGTAGTTTCAAGGAAAACGTGTTTGAAATTTTACATGTTCATATTTCTACAATAACTTTAGTATCTTTTATTTTACATTTTTTCATACTTTTCGAAGTCACCTATTTGACATTTCTACAATCTTTCTTTTTTTACCCTGTCACCTACATACAGTTCTACATATAATTTGAATGGTTTGAATGACTGAATGAAAACACAGGTCAAAAAGTCTCATCTAGCGCACATAAGCACGCCGTGCAGACTTTCAGTTTAAGGATCATATCTTTGTTACTACAATGAATTCTCTCAATGCGACCTTTACACATTACTTTTTAAAGATCTCAACTACCATTTTATGGAAAAATTAATTCAACAATAGACCCACTTTAACAATAGATGTTTCATACGTGACTCTTTCGTTTGTTGCAGCTGAAAGGAAGACTCTTTTGGAGAAAGACTGCCATGGTGATGTTACACTGTTCTGCTCTGTTTGATCCCGGTGGTAGAATTAACGCTGTGCGTTAACTGGGACCGTCAACGCTAACTTTCCTTCATCTTTCACTCTTTTAGTGATAAGTTCGAATTAATGACTTTTTTATAAGCGATATGAACGGTGTACATGTTAACGCAAGAAATACTTAACTATGTTTTTATAAAATTGTATATGGAATGCAAAATATCTAAAGAGTTCTCATAAACTGATATTTCCAATTTTTAATAAATAGACGATGATTTTTTTCTATTATATCAGTTTTGTGATGCATGGGACAGTGAACGTGTTAAGAAGAAATTGATTTGTTTGTGCGTGCGATCTATGAACTGTGCATAAGAGAGAGATCTGCATTCCCTTTGATGATCAGTTACCTTGCCAGTAAGTGTTGTGACGATACAGTAGGAAACTAGGAGAAAGTGGGACGGCAGCACATGTTTCTTCTGTATGACAGATTAACGTTTTGGCGCCAATTTCGATTTTAATCTTATATTGCGAGTCAATTTTTGTGATGAGCGTTATGGAATCATAAAGTTTTGAATAATTTTTTCTGTATGCAATATTTCATCATTCAGTTATTCAATCTCGATGTTAAGAGCATTTCTAGAGCATTTCGAAAAGCTATCTCCTCACCGATTTCAATGACCTTGACATATGTTGTCAGCATGGTAGCGAACCGTTGTGAGTTTGGGGATGTTCAAAATGAGATTGCGGTTACAAGCATCACGCGATAAGGTCAGTATCGCTATTGTTGTCATGCTCACCATTCTGAACATTCCTCTTTAAACTTTTTGGCGGTCGGCTTTAGTTTACGAGATATTCACAAGAAACTTTAGTCGACATTAGAACTACCAAGTTTAACACATACTCACATCGGTTCGCTACCATCCTTTACGCGCCCCCCGCCCTAATCTAGCCCCAACCACTACTAATATCATCGGTTGCGAAACAGATTTCATTATATTATGCCGAAAGATTTTCATTAATGTCTCTGAAACTAAGGCCGACCGCCAAACAGTTTAAAGGGAAATGTGGTTCAGGATGATTGACAACATATGTCAAGGTCATTGAAATCGGTGAGGAAATAGCTTTTCGATAAATTTACCCATTCTTTTTTGCATATTTTCATCCCAAAACATCTGAAGAATGACCATGTAAAATTCTAGAATGAAATCCCTAACGGTACAGATTTTACAGTCAGTTAAGGGAGAACAGTGTGACAGCCTTAAAAATAGGTGTTTTTTGAATATGGATTGTGGCGCAGGTATAATAGATAGAAATGTGATTTTTCTTCTAATTAATAATACTTTTATTCAACTAAAAACAGAAACAATCCTTGTTTTAATCGAATAAACACATGGGAAATAAGGTGCTCACCAGACGAAAGCGCACCGTGTTAAACTTTAAGTACGATCTTCTTGAAATATGTTTCCGCGCACTATCGTGCACTGTAAAAGATGTAATTCTTCACCGCGTCTAAAAATTCAAACGGAATTCTAGTCGTAAGTACCTACACTCGCTTCCGTCTTACCGACTATTATAAATTTTCATACACTCAATTCTTTTATACATTTTTCGAGACTTATTCGTTCAAACATATGGCAATCATCATCTAATTGTTTTATAAGAATGAGAATGTGTAAGGCGATAACTACACTTGTAAGTAGTTATCTTATGCCGATTCTGGATCAAATGTGGCGAGGGGGTGAACACGTAAGTGGGGGAGGGTTGTGGGTGGTTCGGTGGTGTAAGTGGTTAGTGGAGGAGTCCTAGATGGCGCTGCATGTCATTCGTGTGGTGATGGCTGTAGTCTCAGATGGCGCTGCGAGCGCACAAGTTGGTGGGGGGTAAGACGTAATGGCTTAAGGCGTACTAACAGATAGTAATGTAGAAAGTCATATGTTTATTGTTAAAATATATATGTACACATATGTAACTACGTTCTACAGTGGTACGTGGTTTGCACTGTGTAACATTGTTCGCAATTCTAACGCTAACAGCTCAAAATGTATGAAACAATGCGCGTTGTTCGTAGTAGCCGCTTTCGGAAATTAATTTCGCGTGATCCGTGGACGTAGCAGTAGTACGTTTACAGGTAAGAATAGTAGATAGGTTATGTTCTGTTCTGGCAATATCAAAACCCAGTGAAGAAGAAACAAGACGTAAGAATCTAGGCTGGACACCGTTCAGAATGTTAATATATTCTGCACAACGAGGGACCAGTGACGATTACGTCACGACTCGTGGGCCGGCCGCGAGCTCTTAAATCCGATAGTGGCCCCACGGAAGGGTGCTGACCCCATCGGACAGGACGTATCGCTTGTCGTCGAATGGCCTAAGAATGTTTTTTCTCGGACACAGAAACCACGCCGTGCAATCTCGAGCGAATAAGACTCTGACGAATTGTTGTCTCCTTGTGCTCGTGAAGACACCGAATGTAATCTTTGAAGCGTATAGGTAGAATCTGACGGCACGCGTCCAGGGTCGATAAGTTGGCTTGGCGAGCTTGTGTCGGCGATCCATGACCGTTCTCACGGCACGTGTATCGGCGAGCTTGCTCGGCTCGACCAGGTTCTGCGAATCGGCTTGGCGAGTGCGACTCGGCGATCCATGACCTACCTCACGGCACGTGGGTTAGGTGATTCACGCGCAAAGATCGCCGATTCGCGTGTCGTTAGATTTCACCTTATCTCGTTCGCGACAACGTGTTTCCTGATGCCTTCTATCTTCTTAGTCTGTTTGCCATTGGTCACGTGCTCGCGCACACGACAGAACGGAAGGTCGGCGTGCGCGACGTGAATGTCCGTCGGATATGCGAGGTCCACTTCCAACAGGTAGCCCACGCGTTTCTCGTCGTCGGGCAAGGAGGACATCTCGAGAATGTCGAGATCGGCCACCGTCGCCTCATCGATCCATTAAAGGCGCACCTCCTCCGAACGAAGCACCTTCGAGTAAAGCCTGCACGATCTCACTTTGTTCACGTTCTCAGAAGCCGAGTACAAAAAGAAACTGACTTGAATTCGCTCGATCACTGGCCGACGTCGACTGTAATCAGCTGATGAGATCAGGTGCACTCAGGCCGCGCATATGCCTCCGATTGCGTTTCAAAAGATCGGGCGAGTTCGGCCGTCGTCCAACGTCGGGCGAAAAGTTCGATGTCGGTGCCACTGTGATCAAGCTGTCGGCCGATCAAATCGATCGATGGCTGACAAAAACAATCCGACGACCGATGTCGGTCCGACTACGCGCGATGAACGATATCTGGCGCGGTTTCGTATCTACTGACACTCTATCGCCGCACTGGTAAGTACTCGACGATGATCCGAAAGCACTCGTTGCACTGATCGATCCAGTTGCACATCCATACATCGGCTTTAATTGTCCATGTACATAAGTTTACAACGATCGCCGCGCGTCGGTTATGTGTAAAGTTTGCGCAATATGTGGAATTTCATTTGAATGTTTAGGACACCAATGAAACATTCAGTGAAACTTGAAATGAATATAATGTATATTGAAGAATAAACGTTACGACGCTACGGAGAACGCGTCGCCGCGCCGCCGGGGTTTCCTCTTAAAGGTTGCCGTTCCATTGCGCGGCTGACATAATTTTGAAAAGAACAAAATGAAAAAATGAAACTAACATATTTAACCCTTCGTAGTCACACGGGGTGTATTGTACCGCAAGAATAATTTTCGAGTTAAAATGTCGCGTCTTTACGACTTCCAAAGGGGATTTATCACAAGGAAAACATAAAAAAAATTAAAAAATCGTTTTTTTCCCACAACCGTGAAAAATCGCTCATTCTCAATTACAAATTTTATCATATCAAAATTTACATTTCTAGAAAAAGACTCTTAGACCATGATTGCATAAGTATTACGAATGTACAATTATCACTGAAAAGTTAAAAGATTAAAAAATACGAAAAGGGTAACTCAAAAAATGACGCTGAGGTACAGTGAACCCCGTGTGACCAACTTCACATTATAAGAAGGGGTGACTACGAAGGGTTAAATAAAAATTTATACAAAATGAGAAATAGAGTACAGTGTAAAAAATAACACAATTTTATTAACAATTTCAAGTAAAAAAGTAACTGTAACTAAACAACTGCTAGCCAGAGTAACTCTGACAGCGAACACTGGGGCCCCCCAAAGAACCCAGTCATTCAAGCCTATCCTATGGGTACGAACCTGCGCCGCACGCTACTGCCTACACACTTACAGTTTTCCCTATCCGTGGCGCGCCCATTACCATTGGCTTTCGAGCTCTCCTTCCGCACGGCTATGATAAACATCATGGAGACCGTGCTCCCAAATGACAGGATGTGGCCAACGCTGCTATAAGAGCTCTTCGTTGGATGTACCGGAATTTTCTTTGGCCCGTGCATTGAGTCAAAAAGTCGAAACTTCAAGCGTTAAAATACGTTTTTTTAAATATGTTGCAACCATTTTTCGCAGAGATACAGACATTCCATTGCTTAAACTTACAAAATCTCAAACCTTTCTGTTTGAGTATAATAATTTAGCCACCCTCTGTATCATAACATAGCAACATAACATCTTAAAAGTACATACTTACAGCAGTGCTTGATAAACTGCACGGGGTCTATCCTTCAGAAAACGCACGAACGATATCCCCACCATCTATGCTCTATCTCATTCACTCTCTGTGTGTTTTGCTTACTGTCCTCGGCGGTGGGCACTGCTCGCAATAAAAATCGTAAGCATGCACCGAAAATCGCACGCGAACGTTCCCAAATGGTCGTGCAAATAATGAAACACTACATACTGTATAAGATGGTATCGGAAAAACCTTGGTTTGTATGTTTTCTTTCAAATAAATGTAATAAGATTTATTTTAAATTAAGCAGATTTAAGTTTGTCTCCGTATTAACACAACAATTTAAATCGAGGTTTGCAACGATCGAAGAGAGTAACAAATTCGTTTAATAAGACATCTGGTTAGATGTACGTACTGAGTTCGTAGATGTATCGACTTTACCAAACTTTCAATTTTTAGGTAGATTCGATTTACTTCTCAATTAAATGATTTATTCAAATGTTTATTACAATTTATCAATGCAATAGATGTAATGAATCCGATGAATGAATTTTATAAAATGCAAGACCTTTTAAGGGCACTTCCCGGTCAAATTATGCGAAAACCTAGATGATTTTTTATGATTCTGTTTAGAAAAAGTATCCAATGTAATGTTCTAAAAGTTATTGCACTTTATTCTGCTACAAATGTAGAGTATACAAAAAATTTATTTCATTTTTGCCCCTTCCTTCCTCTGATATAAATCGCATGCTTCACCATTGTAAAAAAAGGCCTGGGGTATCGCCATAATAACTCCACACAGGATCATCTAAAATCAAAGAACCAAAGAAATTCCTTGGGCGGTATTCATAAACGTGTCTTAAGATTAAGCAAATGCTTAAGCATTCATCGTTTATGAATACCACCCCTTAATTGCCCATGAGTAGTTATCCTATGCCGATTCTGGATCAAATGACGGCGACGGGGTGAACACGCAAGTGGGGGGAGGGATATTGGTGGTTCGGTACCGTAATAGGGCCGGTATTCATAAACGTGTCTTAAGATTAAGCAAATGCTTAAGCATTCGGTATCCTTTACTAGCTACTAGGTTAGTAGAGGATGCCGCATGCTTAAGCACCTGCTTAAGAATAAGTAGCGACTATGAATACCGGCCTAGGAGTAGGTATCCTTGATGGCGCTGCATGTCATTCGTGTGTGGCGCCGCAAGCGCGTTATTAACGTTTTCGTTACGCTGGGAAATTGTAATCTGACAAGTCAACCAGCGACGAGAACGGCAACACCAGGCTGGTGTCGCGCGAGATTTTAGTTTTTAAGTTGTCGGCAGTCCTAGTTTATAAGCATTCTTTTGTTTCTTCTCCTCGTGGTCAGAGACGAAAACGTATAAGAATACCACGAGGTTCTTTGTACCTGAATTGAATAATAAGACTTTTATTTTCTGTTATAATCCTCCAGTTTTTTTTTTGTGGACCTGCTCCGACACCAGTGTCCAGTAGTGATCCTGTAGGGAGTGATCGTATAACCGCAGCCCTTTTGGAGCAAAACCGGTAATAACATAATCTAAACATTTTTTTTTAAAGTTTTTTCTCAAACTTTCTTTCTTAAAGTTTCTTTGTCTGTCTACTTCCGCTTTTGCTCCAAATCGCAGCAACCAATCATCGACGTGCCCAGTAGGAAAGTACGTCACACATGTTGTGGTGGTTTTAGTCTCAGATAGCGTTTCGAGCGCACGAGTTGGTGAGGGGTAAGGCGTAATGGCTTAAGGCGTATTAACAGATAGTAATGTAGAAAGTCATATGTTTATTGTTAAAATATATATGTATACATATGTAAATACGTACTACTGTGGTACATGGTTTGCACCGCGCAACATCGTTCGCAATCCTAACGCTAACAACTTACAATATATGAAACAATGCGGGCTGTTCGTAGTAACCGCTTTCGGAAATTAATTTCGCGTAATCCGTGGACGTAGCAGCAGTACGTTTACAAGTAAGAATAGTAGATAGCTCATGATCTGTTCTGGCAATATCAAAGCCAAGTGAATAAGAAACAAGACGTAAGAATCTAGGTTGGACACCGTCTAGGCTATTGCACAGCGAGGGACCAGTGACGATTACGTCACTATTCGTGGGTCGCGCCAGTCGCGAGCTCTTAAATCTGATAGTGGCCCCACGGAAGGGTGCTGACCCCATCGGACAGGACGTATCGCTTGTCGTCGAACGGACTAAGAGCTGTTTTCTTCTCGGACACGGAAACCACGTCGTGCAATCTCGAGCGGATAAGGCTCTGACGAATCGTTTTGTTCGTCTGCTCACGAAGACACCGAGTGTAATCTTCGAAGCGTATCTCGTTCGCAACAACGTGTTTCCTGATGCCTTTTATCTTCTTCATATCATTCGTAGCCATCGTTGTCGCGTTATATACTCTAGTCGCGTACATCTTAGATCGTAGTCCGACGAACTCGGTCATCAAGGCTCCGTTGTTCTCGTCTTTCATGAGTCCCAGCTTCTTTTTGTTTACGCGCGGCATACCGTACGGATTATTCTCCGCGTAATCACTTGTGTCAAATTTGTTGATGTCGCATTTCATCGTCTCGTACGCATCCTGGCATTCCAAACTATATATCAAGCTGTCGGTATCGGTGTACAGAAGCTTGCAACGATCACCGAATGTCTTGCGCATGTACCCGTAATGAAACTCGTACAGACACTCTTTCGACACGTCTAGTACGCTCATGCCCACGTATATCGGTTTGTTCAATTTAACTTTCAATTTGCGCAACTCGATGGCCACCAACTGCTCCGAGAAGATCGTGCTACTGTGAAAATTCGGCTTCGCGATCAACGCTTCCGCGCCGTAACGACCGTGCCACTGTTTCACCAGTCGCACGTCTACTCGGTTTCGCACGTTCTCCATAGTTTTGCCGTACACCGCATTGTTCATCAACTTGTACAACGTTTTTTGAAATTCGCTTGTAGTTTGCGTCCTCAAATCTGTGTTCAAGTCGATGTATTTGCGCAACCAATGCGACTGATTGAACTGTAATACGCGATGAATTCCCGTCACGCGTAATCCGTGCTGCACGCACTGCTTTAAGTAGCGATAGTGGATGACGTATCGTTTCTTATCGTGGAGCGTGGCAAGCAGCTTAGTCTGTTTACTATTGGGCGGGTGCTCGCGCACAGGACAGAACGGAAGGTCGGCGTGCGCGTCGTGAATGTCCGTCGGATATGCGAGGTCCACTTCCAACAGGTAGCCCACGCGTTTCTCGTTGTCGGGCAAAGAGGACACGTCGTCGTCGGGCAAACAGGACACGTCGCCGTCGAGCAAGGAGGCCATCGTCGCCTTATCGACCCATTGAAACCCTCCGCACGGCATAGCCTTCGACATCGCCCATCCGTACAAGTTATTCACGTCGAAATACATGAGATACGTGGATGGTTTCGACTCGACGTACTCCGTTAGTGGTTGATACTTGTTGTTGGCGCAAGCGTACCTATGCGAGCATTGACTCAGACCACCGCGTATGCCGCGCTCCACGAACAACAGCATGTCCACGTCCGTCAGAAGCTCTAACTCGACGCCGGTGTATTTCAGCATCGCGTCCCACGCGAAACTTGGTAACGTGAAGTAATGCGCCGGGTCCAATTCGTAGCTCGCGATACAGTCGCTGCGGAAATTCTCGAACACGTCGGCAAGCAACAGTACGTCAGTTTTTAAGTATAAATCACTGTACTCGCCTAACGTCTGCATGCGAAAACTATCCCACACTTTCGTGGCGTGCGCGTAATCGAACTCCGACGCGACGCTATCGTTCAATCGATTGTGGAATGCTTCGCGAGGCGGCAAACGCGCGTGATTCAGCTTGCCGTACGACGTTACGTAATCGTACGGGAAAACTCCCTTCCTGGTCAGGAGATCGAATTGATCATCCGGCAGTTGCTGAAACTCTCGTCGCAGAATCGTGAATCGCTCTTTGCCCAGATCCGAAGCGAGTTTCTCCAGACTCGCGGACAAGAACCTGAACGAATCCACGAATCGAAAATTCAGCCCTCTCTTCCAATCGTTGTTGTCATCGATTCCCTTAACGTGTTGCGTGAACGAGATGTATCGCTCTTTCGTCAACGGCAGCAGATCGATCTTTCCCTCGAACTTGGTCGCCAGCTCCTTGATCACGAAATGCGCGTCGTAGCCTGAGAGATTGTGGAACACGACCGGTATCGTGTACGACCGTTGATACATCAAGTTACAAGTATCGTGGGCCGCGCCCCTGTACTTGCCCGTCGAGTGACAATGATCGCGTACTTTCGTATCGCTCTCGTTGAAGGATTGTCCGCACACGTGACACACGCTCGCCTCGCGAAAGCTCTGCTGCTGAGGACTCGTCAACGGTTCCATCGGTTTTGCGTCGCGCAACCATTTGTACGCTTCCTTAGCAAATTCACGCAGTTCTTGTACGAACCACTGAACGCAGCCGGAGTCGTGGCGAGAAGCTCGATAGCGGCAACGAGACTCGTCGTACGAGCAATGCACGTAATAGCCCACGCTATACGGTTTGTGTCGTTGAAACGCATAGTTGCGACTACGATCCTTCGGCTCGATGTCCTCAAGCAAACACTCGATGTCCGCGTACACTATGAACGGTGCTCGTTCTTTGTTCTTGTAATTCTTGAATCGCAGCCATTTCTCCTCAGCGGACGGCAATTCGACGGCGCACTCGTTGGCTTGCCGACAATCCACGCTGTGCTTGTTCAATCGCTCCATCGAATAGAAGAAACAAAGGCACCTACAACGAATAAACAAAACATAAGAATAAACGAAACTTCGGGGTTGTCTTTATTTTACCCACCTGTCGCAAACGAATACTCGATGCCCGTGATTGCCAAGTTGCTTCGAAATCAATCTAGATAGATTGCTAATGCACGCAAAATGGTATCGTTGAGAATCTTTGGGATCCTGCACCAGTAACAGATTCGCGTGTCTATTTTCTTGCTTGTTGTCGGTTAAACGTAGGGGCACGCAACTCCCGTTGGACCACGTGTACACGTTCACCGACAAGTCGTTCGTCTTCTCGAATTTCTCCAACTGATCGAACGTCATGGGAAGACGCACCTCGTCCAAGCGAAACACCTCCAAGTACTTCGGGTACGACCCCACCCTGCTCACGTTCCGAGAAGCCGGATACAAACTGGCTACGACGGACCACAAGAAACACGCGTTGTCTCCACCCATTACGTTGATCACTGCTTTTTTCTTCATGACCGCGTCCGGAAGCGGCACGTTGCAACCGGCTCGAAGCGGATTATGTTTGTTAATGTTCACCAAAAGGTTTAGAACTACCCGTAGGGTCCATCCACTATCACGTTCCTCAAACTCTTCCATCATGGCCAACGTAGGAGCAATGACCTGCTTTGCGTACCATTCGCACAGGTTTGAAGTCTTGAACAGCACTCTATTTTGCGTGCCAAAATTTTTCTCGTCCGTCTGGTCCTTCAGCATGAACTCTGCGTGCAGGGTAGTGTTCACAGCCACACTCGAATGTTTCTCGATAGCGTTCGTAACGTGCGAGATCACCGTTCGTCGAGCGCTCTGAAAGAATTGACGCGGATCGGCATGCTTCACGTTAATAACCACACCGGTCAGAATACGACACTCGAACGCGGTTTCCACATCCTCCCATTCGACCGTGGGCGCCGTTGATCGAACCGAAAATCCGTACCCTGTTCGCGGAAACCTGGTTCTTACGGTCGCACGCAACGTCTTCGTACGCGCAATAAGCGACGTCAAACGCAGCTTTGTGGCCAACGGCAATGATGCTCTTTGTCCACGCAGATACTCGACGATGCGCCGTAGGCAGCTGTCGCAGCGATCCTCCCAGTATCTGAATTGCGGAACGGTGCGCAACAACTCGGCCTTCCGGGACAGCGTTCTAAACTCCTTCGTGAACAAATCCATGTTTTCTGCTCAATACGTGTACGTGTCACGTTGCTGGCTTCGATCTTCGCTTAACGACGACGCGGAGCGATGTGTTCTGTCTCACGCTGTTCTCGATTTTGATTTAACGACGACTCGAGCCACTGCCTTATATACCTAGCTATCCTTATCGGAACAGGAAATGAATCATATTTGTGACATGCACTTTTACGTGTGTGGAAGATTCCAGAACGTTCTTGATGTTTCGCGAATCTTCTGGACGCGTGTCTAGAAGCCGTGACAAAAGAAAATCGCCATCGACCATATAAAGGCGGGATCGCTGCGACCTGTCGAAGCTAGGAGATCCCGCCTTAAGTTTGATTCTCACTATCCGTCTGGACGGCGGCAGTACGGTGGCAGACACAGATGCGTCTCCATTGGACTAGTGGGACGCCACCGTCCTGCCGACGTCCAGACGCGGCAGTTCCGCGGCAGAGAGCAGGGCGGCGCGAGCGAGGTAGCACAGCGGCCTCGCTCAGCATCCGGACGCCAACATTTTTGCAAAACACAGTAGCTTTAAAGGCTGCCGTTCCAATGTGCGGCTGGCGACGCTTCGGCTAGTGCAAGGGAGAAGTATGCATCCACCGAACCACCAATATCCCTCCCCCCACTTGCGTGTTCACCCCGTCGCCGTCATTTGATCCAGAATCGGCATAGGATAACTACTCATGGGCAATTAAGGGGCGGTATTCATAAACGTGTCTTAAGATTAAGCAAATGCTTAAGCATTCGGCATTCTTTACTAACCTAGTAGGTGAGTAACTGAGTTTATGATATGGCAATTACGCCGTTTATGATACGCCGTTCAGTGCGTCTGGACGGCGGCAGTACGGTGGCAGACACAGATGCGTCTCCATTGGACTAGTGGGACGCCACCGTCCTGCCGACGTCCAGACGCGGCAGTTCCGCGGCAGAGAGCAGGGCGGCGCGAGCGAGGTAGCACAGCGGCCTCGCTCAGCATCCGGACGCCAACATTTTTGCAAAACACAGTAGCTTTAAAGGCTGCCGTTCCAATGTGCGGCTGGCGACGCTTCGGCTAGTGCAAGGGAGAAGTATGCATCCACCGAACCACCAATATCCTTCCCCCCACTTGCGTGTTCACCCCGTCGCCGTCATTTGATCCAGAATCGGCATAGGATAACTACTCATGGGCAATTAAGGGGCGGTATTCATAAACGTGTCTTAAGATTAAGCAAATGCTTAAGCATTCGGCATTCTTTACTAACCTAGTAGGTGAGTAACTGAGTTTATGATATGGCAATTACGCCGTTTATGATACGCCGTTCAGTGCGTCTGGACGGCGGCAGTACGGTGGCAGACACAGATGCGTCTCCATTGGACTAGTGGGACGCCACCGTCCTGCCGACGTCCAGACGCGGCAGTTCCGCGGCAGAGAGCAGGGCGGCGCGAGCGAGGTAGCACAGCGGCCTCGCTCAGCATCCGGACGCCAACATTTTTGCAAAACACAGTAGCTTTAAAGGCTGCCGTTCCAATGTGCGGCTGGCGACGCTTCGGCTAGTGCAAGGGAGAAGTATGCATCCACCGAACCACCAATATCCTTCCCCCCACTTGCGTGTTCACCCCGTCGCCGTCATTTGATCCAGAATCGGCATAGGATAACTACTCATGGGCAATTAAGGGGTGGTATTCATAAACGATGAATGCTTAAGCATTTGCTTAATCTTAAGACACGTTTATGAATACCGCCCAAGGAATTTCTTTGGTTCTTTGATTTTAGATGATCCTGTGTGGAGTTATTATGGCGATACCCCAGGCCTTTTTTTTTACAATGGTGAAGCATGCGATTTATATCAGAGGAAGGAAGGGGCAAAAATGAAATAAATTTTTTGTATACTCTACATTTGTAGCAGAATAAAGTGCAATAACTTTTTGAACATTACATTGGATACTTTTTCTAAACAGAATCATAAAAAATCATCTAGGTTTTCGCATAATTTGACCGGGAAGTGCCCTTAAAAGGTCTTGCATTTTATAAAATTCATTCATCGGATTCATTATATCTATTGCATTAATAAATTGTAATAAACATTTGAATAAATCATTTAATTGAGAAGTAAATCGAATCCACCTAAAAATTGAAAGTTTGATAAAGTCGATACATCTACGAACTCAGTACGTACATCTAACCAGATGTCTTATTAAACGAATTTGTTACTCTCTTCGATCGTTGCAAACCTCGATTTAAATTGTTGTGTTAATACGGAGACAAACTTAAATCTGCTTAATTTAAAATAAATCTTATTACATTTATTTGAAAGAAAACATACAAACCAAGGTTTTTCCGATACCATCTTATACAGTATGTAGTGTTTCATTATTTGCACGACCATTTGGGAACGTTCGCGTGCGATTTTCGGTGCATGCTTACGATTTTTATTGCGAGCAGTGCCCACCGCCGAGGACAGTAAGCAAAACACACAGAGAGTGAATGAGATAGAGCATAGATGGTGGGGATATCGTTCGTGCGTTTTCTGAAGGATAGACCCCGTGCAGTTTATCAAGCACTGCTGTAAGTATGTACTTTTAAGATGTTATGTTGCTATGTTATGATACAGAGGGTGGCTAAATTATTATACTCAAACAGAAAGGTTTGAGATTTTGTAAGTTTAAGCAATGGAATGTCTGTATCTCTGCGAAAAATGGTTGCAACATATTTAAAAAAACGTATTTTAACGCTTGAAGTTTCGACTTTTTGACTCAATGCACGGGCCAAAGAAAATTCCGGTACATCCAACGAAGAGCTCTTATAGCAGCGTTGGCCACATCCTGTCATTTGGGAGCACGGTCTCCATGATGTTTATCATAGCCGTGCGGAAGGAGAGCTCGAAAGCCAATGGTAATGGGCGCGCCACGGATAGGGAAAACTGTAAGTGTGTAGGCAGTAGCGTGCGGCGCAGGTTCGTACCGGTAAGATAGGCTTGAATGACTGGGTTCTTTGGGGGGCCCCAGTGTTCGCTGTCAGAGTTACTCTGGCTAGCAGTTTAGTTACAGTTACTTTTTTACTTGAAATTGTTAATAAAATTGTGTTATTTTTTACACTGTACTCTATTTCTCATTTCGTATAAATTTTTATTTAAATCAGTTGGTTTAATTTCTTCATTTTGTTCTTTTCAAAATTATGTACACATATATCGATAAAAGTAATGGGACTTTCAAGAACATAGTCAGATACATACATTGAGAGGGATAATTGTCAATTACATTCTCACAAAACACTGAATGGAAAGATGTGTTATTATTTATACGAGGTTGATTAAAAACGTACGTAACTATAGTGTTGTAGTTTTCCACAAACCGATACTTATAACTAACAATACTTAGCTAATAAATATTTTCGGGAACTGTCATCCGTACTTTCGCCGAGTCGTTAGGGCAATTTTATACTTTTAGGAGCAGGAAAATCTCCAAATACTAACCACATCCTTGGCGAGTCCGAGTTTTTTTCTACATTTCAATAGCAATTGCCATATCATAAACTCAGGCAACGGGATCCCTTGTACACCGTCCACCGGAGGGTCGCTGGGGCCCCCAAGAAACGGAGTCATTCAAGCGTATCGTACGGGTATGAGGTTGCACCGCACACTACTTCAGTTTTCCCTATCCGTGGCGCGCCCACGTTACCATTGGCTTTCGAGCTCCCCTTCCGCGTGGCTATTGTAAACATCATGGAGACCGTGCTCCCAAATGGTCCGATGTGCCCAACGCTGTCTTATAGAGCAAACATTTCTCTTTAATTTCGTTATTTGGGTTTTGTTATATAATTTTTATTGACCGAGTTATTTGCGATCAAAGCATGAAAGGTACTTTTCACTTTGAACACCTATAACTTGCGAACTCAAGATCGTAGACAAATTTTCATGAGTGTTTTGGAAAGCTAAGAAAGTTTTGTTACCAATTTAAGATTTTTTATTCATCGTATTAAATTTATTTTAAAATGATCCTAAAAATTGACGAAAATGTTTTGATTATAATAATTTGGCCACCCTCTGTAAGTAATAGTAACCAGTCACTACTCATAATAAATATTTTTTTGGGGGGGGGGGGGGTCAGTAAACTATGACACGGATTTCATATAAACCTCATATTTATTTAAAAAGGATGTACAGTGTTTTGTTTGCAAGTATCAACAGCGAGATTCGGCAAGAGCAGCGCAAGGAATAAGAATATCACACGGGACAAAATGATAGAACCTAAAATACAGAACTGCTTGTTATTTCGATTAAAAGTCCGCGGAGCTCAGCATCCAAGCCGAAGTCTCTATTTCACACGTGTTTTGCGACTGGCGCGGGGAACACCCCCTTCGTTTTAAAGCCGCGCTGAAAGCGCCCCCTTTCATAATCCATTAGTTTCCTTTTCGATTCGATATTATGCGTTTTTATTTTTCACTTCTTTTCATTCGCTTCCGTTCTAGGAAAGCTTAAAATGTTACTGCAATATTGCTCTCTCAATGGGTTTCTTTGGCAAAACTTATTACACATAGGTCGTCGTTACAATTAATAAATAATGAAGGCATTAAATAATAATATAATAATAATGATGATAATATAATAATAAAATAATAATAGTAAGAAGAAGAAGAAGTGTCGTAATAATAATGAAAATAGCTATAATAGCAAATAGAATAATAATAATAATAATAATTATAATAATAATTAATAATCGTCATCGTTACGATAATGTTAATAGAGTAACAGTGTGAAGTATGCATTAGTCAATTACAATCCCGACATATAGTCGCACTGAACGTCACATCAAATTAATTAGCCCGATTTCCGACCCTATGGAAATTGTATATTTGAATGATTTGCGTAGAACAAGGAAGGACGAAAGAATCGGCTCTCTCTTTCGAAGGTATTGCGATTGCGAAACGGCACGAGTGCTCGAATTGGCAGACTCAAAATATTAACAAGATCGCAATGCCCCCTCTCTGCTTTCTCTCCTTCTCTCGCTGCCTTTCACATCCTTGGTTTTAGTGCACACGGTTTTACGATAGCCAGCAGAAGAAATCGCGGTTACTGGTCCTTCGTCCTTGTGATACACGCGGCAGAAATAAAATCGCGTCGAGTTGGGCGTCCAAAGAACGTAACTAGGAGGAAGGGGCGAAATATCGGGTAGTCGCGGCGACATATTCGAACGCTCAGCTGAGGGACACCGATCCGACTGAGGAGTCTGGAAATTCGTCTGATGTTCGGATCGACAAGCGATCTCAACCGTTGCGAGCACGCTTCGGATCGATAACGTTGCATCGCTTTCGACGATTTTGTAAACGGCGCGTAGTATGAACGTGCGATAAAAAAGTGAAAACAACGATGGAAAGGTGAAAGACCATACGAGTCGTCTGTTAAATGCTCGACTAAATGAATATTATAATAAAATCCGTTCCGAGGCAACCGGAGAAACAAGTGCAATACGAAATTTCATGTTATCAGACGCGTATGGTTTATGCAAGGCGCACGCGATAATAAGTAGTTAATTATGAAGTAACTGTGATGCTAGCTAATTATGCTGGGAAACCCATTTCACGGTGAATTTCTCAAGCGAGACGCGATACATTGATAATATTTTCTACGCGAGATGAATATTTATAATTGATCGCAGCGATTATGAAAATAGTTAATTTTCCTCAATTAAATAGCCTTGTTTCGACATATCCATTGCACTACCCAGATTCGTATCGCATAAAAGGACGTAATTTCTAAATAGACGAATAAACTTGAAATAAAGAAAAAACAAATCAATAAATATACGTTTAAACATGCCGTTTTAATTTATAGGCCGTGCGCGTATGTTTCAACGCTTCTGCGCATGCTTAGTCTATGTCAGCCATGGGAATTAAAATGCCCTGCACACTCGCGCGTTAATTTCCTTATTAAGGTTACGAATTAACATTTCTGCCTGTTAATCATAAAGAAATTGCAAGCGCATCAATTCTCATTAAAGTGCCCGTGACCGGACGTTAATTACGGTTTCGCGATACTTTTTTTCTCCTTTTCCGAGCGTTCCGTCCGACGCGAAGCCGGAAGTGGCGCACGACTTCCGCGGTATAGCGCGAGCGTAGCGAAGGCGGTGGATGGAACGCGGGAATAAGCGCGATCAACCGATCATCGAGGAAGCATCCGCAGCTCCGCAATATAAAATCAAATACGCTGGAAGAAGTTCGTTACGTGGCCGGCAAAACTCTACGGGCGATTTGTGATTGCCGGGTGATCGCAGTCGCAATCGAACGTAAACCGTTTTTTGCGTTGAAATTCGCGGTGCTCCCCTCGCTAGGAAATCGATCGTCGACGACTCGCGTGCATTGCTCGACTTCGTTTCGCCTTTCACGCTTTCCCGATTTCCAATTTGCATTCTCTCATTGTTTTGCACGCGTCGATCCTATACGTCGCTCGCAGGCCCGCATACATTTACATCTAAAATCACTTAAAACCGCCATAAAACTCTGCCTCTGCCGTAGATACGCGACGCACGCAATTATCGTTCGGCAATTCGTCTCTGGTCTTTGGTTTCTACAAAAAATATATATAATATCCTTAACAGTAGTGATCGTTACGCCGATTCCTGATTTAAAAATCTCAATAAAGTTATCCGTTATATCTACTATATATTAAGTCATTTGGAATGGGGGGAGGGGGGGGTCGTCGTCATGATTACCAGGGAAAAAGACGTGCCGCTTCGGGCCGTTGGCTCCGTCTGTTTACACGGGTATATGTATATCTATATATATTTTCATTTTATATATATGTACACGTCTTAACTCCGTCCGTAACAAATATGTCCATCCGCGTTCGTGGGCTTCGCGATTGTTCGACGAGAAACTTGTCGGGAGTGCACGGGCATATTTGGAGGGACGACCGACCGCGCGGGCATCATGTAGAAATTATGCTAACTGAGGATCATTAAATTAAACTACCTACGGTTATGCGCACTCTACAGAGTACCGACACTGTCGGTAAATCGGCCGCGGGGGAAATCTGCAATCCCGACCGCGCGGCTCCAGACAGCGTTGTCCTTAAAGTTGCTGGACCAGACACACTCGTCGAGTCATTGCTGTCCATTTAAAACAATAAACAATGTCATTGATATCGGCAAAGTATAGAATTCGTCTGGATAAAAAGCAAATCGTTCCTCCCGATATTAAGTGTCCTTTTTGTAAGACAATTTATTTCACCACAATTCTCGACAATAAGTACGATTTCGATACGTCAATGCCGACGCGTTTACAGCACTCGATCGTTTCTGCTGCATCGGCCACTGACGTACATTGGGAATGTACGATAATTTCCAACTGCTTGTCCATTGCAATTAAGTTAAATTTCGAAGTCTCTATCTCTCTCGGGATTATTGCCTCAACATCGTTCGAGCGAATTAGTAAATTCGACACGTTGCAGGTTATGAGCGTCGTTGAATTCAACCGTGTAAAATAACATCGCGATGCATCGACGTGAACGGTATCTGGCCAGTTCGCCGTGACTTGCTTTGACAGTTCTTCTTTTCCCTTCGGTTTTAACAATAATTAATAATAGCCATGCTTGGCGCCGTTCTCATCGTATTTGGCGATAACGGTCGGCGTTCATCGTTCTCCACCCGATAAAGAGATCATTGCTTAATTTCAGTGCGGTTCCTGGTGATATGGCGTCCATCGTCGTTGATTGCTGTTCCCATTCCAGGAAAACATTTTGCTCGGAGTTGGTCTCCTGTACCATCGATCAGTCAGGCCAGATAAAGATCCGTCGGCGTGGAGGTGTGATCCGGTTTCGTGCATGCACTTCCGGTTGGCGAAGCTGCACTGGCGCCGCTGCTCGCCCTGGTAGCCGCCAAAGGCGAACGACTAGCGACGTCCGTGCTGTTCTCTGGCCCTCCGTTGTTACATCCGCCACCCTGCTGCGAATTGTTGTGGGAAGACGCCAGCGTATCCCCATTACAATAGTAGTAAGTGGAGTCTGTGGAGTAAAAAAGCATTGTTTATTTTCGACTCTACCTCTAGAGGCCTTCTTGCCCTTTCAGCGATAAAATGCTACTGTATTTTTGTATGACTTTTAACATTGTATATCCTGTTTACACGTATACATGTACTGTGCATTAGTGCCATTGGTACCCGGAAAAATCAAGTACTCGGCAAATATCGGGGAGCAAATAGTTATAAAAATATTCCCGGTTATTTAGAATTTATCTATTCAGTCTATTCGTTTTTTTTCGATTCGTATCGGATTTATTGATTGTAAAGAATTAGCGACTTTTGTTCAGACATTTTGATCTTAATACGTAGACACAAAAGGATGAACGTTCTGCAGTACTTTCATAGACAACAGTTTCCATTAAATAAAAATCGGGACCGCGTGTATTAACTTGAATTCGTGCCACAAGTTTAATGTTGTATTAAAATGCTAAAACAATAATAAATGGATACATGTCGAGAAACATAAAGGTGAAATCTGACGGTACGTGGATCGGCGTGCTTGGCACGAGACTCGCCGCACAACGCGCCGTGAGAACGCTCATGGATCGCCGACTCGCGAGCCGAGGCGAGCCGAGCCGAGCCGACTCGCCGATTCACGTGCCGTCAGATTTCACCTTAATGCAGTGACTCATATAAATGAATAATAAAAGTTGACTATTTATCCTTAGTTTTTTTTACTTTTACCAATATTTTAAGCACTGTTTGTATGCAACTTTCACCGCTGCACTCGTCTCATATTCTATGTGACAGGCAGAAAGTACATATGTACACACGAGCATACCCCATTCAAGTAATTTATTAATGTCTTAAATCGTTTGTGGAAATGATATTTGAGGCGAGTTTCTATTTTTCGCGTGGAAAGTAGTTTTGAATCAGAAACAATCACAGGGTGTTAGGAAATAGTATTCTAGAAAGGGAAAAAGTTGAACTCACACCTGCGAAACATCAGCCGTACGGTATCGACTACAGACACGCGTTACGTCACGTATAAGGAACGAGCGAGCAATGTATCGCGTGACCAATAAAAAATTGTTTATTATTCCGTTTATGCGAATACACCGAACACGTCCAGTCTGCGCACATTTCACCTACATGTATCATGATCTATAAAGTACCCGCAATCGTCCATTACGAAAGGCAAGCATCGAGGTATTATTTTAAAACCGGCTTGTCCACCATTCTACGTGCTTCTTTTTATCTGATTTTATCTGGAGTATCTTGAAATGTAATAAAGTGGCGGCTGGTTTCTTCAGTTTTAGAAAGTTGCATCCAATTGTACTAGACTTTTTCATTATCTAATTACTTCGCGCGAATTTTACAACATCGACAAGTTATACAAGTTCGTGTGGTCGATCCGGGTTACCGTTGGTAACAACTGGATTAGCCTATCAATAATGAGTTAGTATTTGACATTTCGTTGACCCTAATCTAAGCAGTACTCATACTCACTGTTTACTTACTGAGCAACCCGCTTGTCGCTGCTCCATAACCATATCCACTATAAGGTGCACTCGAATATTGAGAGTATGCTGCACTATACGCGTAGTCACCGCCACCTAAACAAATATTAATCATAGTCAGGTTAGAATAAAATTTCAAACCTTATTAGTAACATTAGAAAGTTTTATTTAACACCACATTAGCTCTACAGCGAAGATTATCGAACATCATTTGTCGTTTCAAGTTTATTTGTTCGTAAGACGTATCACGTATAATATACAGGATGTCTCTACTAGAAGGCGCATCTACTAAATCGAATCGAAAGTAAGGAATGAAATTTATCATCGAGACTTTGTTTTCGAGAAAAATAACATTAAATATCTGTCGAGTACGCGTGCTTGATTGTGTCTCGACTCGACGGATTTCGCAGTAGATTTCGCTGTACACGGGCTTCGATCCAAGTCTGTGGAAAAGCACTGCTACGCTACTTGGTATGATTATAAACGTTACCAATACCACGATTTGTTTTGTACGAAAATTCCGGTGAAATCCGTTGAGCCGAGACACAATCAAATACACACGTACTGGGTAAATATGTAAAAAGTTAGTTTTCACAGAAATAGTCTCACCTGTAAAAATTTATTCGTTATTTTCGATTCATTTTTTCATGTAAAATTATCGTCTTTACGTTTTTATGACCAATTACATGACACCGTATAAATTCTTAACCGCGTTTGCTTATTGAAATTCCAAAAATATCCAAAGAACAAGCAACAGCTTGCGTTTATCTACATGGTTCTCAGCTAGCTGCGAAGCTGGTAAGTTAGAGCTGCTCTACGGGGCTCTGTTTTACCCTCTGCGAAAACTACAATTCCGTAGAAGGTCACGAGCTTTTTTATCCTCGGTAAAGGTACGAGCAGGCTGTCGATTGGTACTCACCGGTGGCGTAGTGTCCAAAACTGGGAAGCATCGTGGAGTACGGCGGTATCGCAGACGCTACCTGGGGCTGAGAAACTGGCGGCTGCAAGACCGTCAGTCCAGGATCCCCTCCAGGGGTGTTGGGGGCCGCGGGGGTGGCGTTTGTCTCGTTCTGCAACGAAATCGGGGGACTTTGCTCGCCCCCACCGGCCCCCACCCCTACATACGACACTGCGACGGTACTGCTCTCTGCTATGGCCATGCACAATACAACACGACATTCGAGTCAAGCACTAGCTAACGATCAGCACCTTACGTCTAAAGCTTAATTAAGTTGTCTTTGGGATTATGGGTCTCGGGATGGTAATCGTATGGAATTTGTCGTTGAGGGTATTACACGAACAGTTGGTAAAATGAACCAACATACTGCAGAGACTTTTCTTTTGAAGAGTGGCAGTTGAAACTGTACCGTAATTATCTACATGTGATTCCGCCATAAAGAAAAGTGTGTGCAATTATACTATACAACATGAATCCTCTTAACTTTCTGAAATTGGCTTCACAAATTAGTAATGGAGTTAGGACTATTTGATGACGATTTATTGTTATTAATGAGTATGCTGCATTTATGCTGGCGACATTTTATCTGGCATTTTATATAAATAATAATGGCGGACAAGGAACTTGGGCAGAGGATGTTGAACATTTTTAGTAGATATGTTATACATGGTCCATTGTGACATTTATGACAGTGTACACTCAAAAACATGAACGTATTAGATTGGAGGCACGTATCTGAGGCTTTAAATTATATGCTGATGACGCACAGGTATATACGACTGGGCGCACCCATAAGAAAACTAAAGAGGTGGCGAACTCACCGGTGGTGTGGTAGGGAGACATGTTAGCCCCATCCAATGTTTGGCTCAATTTTAGTTCTTGCATCGTCAGTGGCGCGAGCGGCGTCAAAGTACCACCTGCTATTAAGGGATCCCCATGTTTCCGTTATTTGCGATTCTTGTATCGTTGGCTGGCGATCAAGGCGGAACGTTATTTGAAACCCGATTTTTTAGGACAACCTTACAAATTCTATTCGAGCATCGATCAAATTTTCTTCCAAATAAAAGAAAGAGAATGTATATCTTGTGATTTAATGAATGTTTTTGTTTAAGAACATCTTCGTCGACTTATCAAGTATCAATTATAAAGTACGTGAGAGGTTAGGTCGTTGTTGTCACACTTCTCAAAGACTTTTGAATGAGACTCGAGGGGTGTGCACCGAAAACACGATCAAGAATCTCTCCGTCGAAACTCGCAGCTCGTACATATTAACGGCGAACCAGCAAGCCATGCAATCGACTTGGCCAGGCTGCGTCGTCCTTCAAAAATTCTTCGATCCCGGCCGAAGATCCTCGATTGAATTTCATGAGATGAAGCAGCCGTTACACGCCTGGCTTCGTCCATTCCGAAAACTACCGAACGAAAGAATTCGCGGCACGGCATGACCGAGTTGTTCGCAACACGTGCCACTGCGAAACTTCTTTCCATGTATTGTGTATGTATTTATGTGTGTACACAAAAAGATAGTTAGGTTTCAATACATTTTCCTGTAGTACGTTCCGCCGTTGCTCGGCCGCCGTTAAACGACGCAAGGAAGAAAGAGACGAGACAGGGGCAGAGAGACAAAATGAAGGATCGAGAAAGATCACGCTAGGTTCTATGGACTAGACTACTAAAGGTAACTAGTTAGAGATGAAGAAATAGAACGGATAGGATCCCCTATCACCTGCCTACACAGGAACTGCGGTAGTCGCAAGCGAAAGTTGTTCGAAGGAGGCAAAAGATGAGACGGATAGAGGGGAGACTGAAATAAGAGATATATAATATATCCCTAAGCTGAGAACACCGAGAGACCACCAAGTGGAGTGTTCCGCCACCTCTTCTGGCACTATTGCTGCTGCTCAGCGCACCTCATGCATTATTAAAGCCATGTATTTAGCCGATATGGGTATGCAAAGCAAGACGTAAGCCGCAACAATAAGCGTACAAGGAAGAGGGAAGGATGAGAGAAGGAAGAGGTGGGGAAACGGAGAGAAGGAATCGGAGAACGGAGGGGCAGGCAGGTAGCGTTGAAGGAGGGAGACGATGGTGGTTTGGTAGACCGACGGAAAGGGGCTTGGTACACCGGTATTATATACAAGAGGTTGTGATGCACACACTGTCCGGGATTTTGTGCGAAGGAAGGGGTGATAGAAAGGAGGGTGCTGGAGGGTAAAAAGAGGAACCGAGTCGCTTACCTATGGTGCCCCCTATGGGCGGGGTGTAGAGATGGGGCGTTTGCGCCTGCGTCATTGTGCTGATGGTGCCCAGGGAGTCGTACAGCTCAGCGGAGGTGGCAATAGCGTTCCCGGGGAATCCTCCGTGTTCGTAGTAACCTCCGCTACCGCCACCTCCGCCTCCACCACCACCACCTCCGCCGCCGCCACCGCCAGCACCTCCGCCGGCCCCAGCGCCGTTCGTACCGCCGGTCGCACCACCGCCTCCACCACCTAGCTCGCTCAGGAGCTTATGTTCGTCCTTGATGCTCCATTTACTCGACCACAGCTACAACAGAAGGCGGATGCTTGAAGCAAAGTTCGAATGTTGGGAGAACGGGCTACTTGTTCGCAACGACCGGCCAGGATTGATTTAGGTGTTGAACTGGCTTCCATGTGTGTTCAATGTCACTCCTTTTGCGATACATAAGAACCATAATCTAATAGATCCGAGTCAACTTATATGTACACCATACTGGACCGGCTTATTGGGCACTATTTCTTTAAATGCCAGTTTCCCTGGCAAAGCGACGGTATTTTGTATCTCAGGATTAGACAGCAAATTTTTACACAGGACCCTTTGTTGTTAGGGAGAAGAATGCTTTTATACAGTTATACGTACGTTCGAATATAGTTGGTCGCCGTTGTAATTGCTTCTCTGTCTCTTCAAGTCTTCCTCCGGATGATCGTTCAGGTCTCGGTTATCGTCTGCAATCAAATTAATATCTGCAATATGGTCTTTGCGCTCGAACGTTTCGTTCCCACGAAGGAACGTAGTAAAATCAATCTCTTATCCACACCCTATTGCCAAGTAACCAGGGCGGGTCTAGCATTTAAGAGGGAATTATATAAACGTGATTGTTGGCTGCGTGAGCTACAAAACAAGTGGACGATCATCTCCCAGCGCGATCGCATGGCTATCAATACGAGAGAACATACGCGGTGGACTATAGGTACGCGTATTATCCACGAATCAAGACACAAATTAAACGTGGCCGCACCAAGCTAAATTGAATCTGTCGAATGGGTTGAACGTGACTCGCGCATAGACGGTGTATGGCATTGATAGATAGAGAAACAATTTCGATTCCATTATATGTCTTTATTATCTCCCGGCCACCCCAGCGGTTTAATATAGAAACAAGCACGTGGGACGAGTACATGGGTACGAGTAGATCGACGGGGGTATGGATATAGCTATACCCTTTTAGTGGCCAACGCGAGGGTGGTGGACGGGGAAGGATGAAACTGACCAACGCTTCCAGCTGGAGGAGGGGGAAAACGGACGGGCCGAGGTGGGGGTAGATGGTCCAACGCTCGGGTATCTCGAATAATTAAATGACCATCCGAGGGTAGATGGGTGGAGTACCTAGCATAGGGCTCGTTAAACCTCCCTGTCAAGTTGTGATTGTCCAGCCGGCGGACGGTCTCGACTGTTCGAGCGGCAGGGTTTGTTCCTGGACCGCTATAAAATCCCCGTTTCAAACACGGGCGCACCGGTACCGTGGGCTTCCATGAACTTGCTTGAATTTTACGATTCGATCGGCCGAGTTAATCGTGCTCTCTGGTATCCACCTAACTGGACACTGGCTTTCGTGTAACGTTGCCGTACAGGTTTCATTAGAGTTTTAGAACGCGTTCGATAATTCATTTAATAGGTCCCGCCTCGATGGATCGTAAGAATGGAAATGTAGGACGCAGATCGAATTAATTTGCAGAAAATCGATTAATTTGAACGACACGCTTATAACGCATCAGAATTAAAGTTTTTGTGATTGAATCTATCAAATCTCTGTCTGACTTATCAAAAGTCTGCTGCGAATTCTTGTAGTTTCTGCAAAATTACGCTCACTGGTCTTTGACGGATTTGACAGTGGTGAGTTATGGAGTAAGAAAGGTCAGCGTTTCTCCTCCCTTCCCCCAAAAGAGCAGTAAATCGAATAATTCGATTGATGCCCGAGAGGGCAAAACGTACACGCGCGCGTTAGCGTTATTCGAAAGCAATTGAGTCAATGTTAAGCAATACAATACACGGGTAATAATGGACTTTGGGGTGAATCTGGTCCCAGTGTATCCCCTACGTCCACGAATATAGGGTGGGACACGTCGGCCTTTTGGATCTGCACGGGGCAAAAGCGCGCAGATGTAACGCGACAACAAACAGCCCCGATAGATTGCAATGCTTCCCTAGAGATGCTGTTCGTAAATTCGTAATAAGCCCCGGGGATTCTTCGATTCCAGGACGTCTTCGCTCTTGTCCCAAATGCATAAATAACGGAGCCCGCGCACAATCAGAGATTTAAGAACTTTATTTAGCAACGAAGTCATGCCGAATCAGTACCGTTTCCCCAATAGTGCCTGAAGCTTGTACGTGTTCGTATACAGTTGGAAATGTACAACAAATTGGTATTTTTAGGAGCAGGACGATTCTTCGTGTCAAGATAAATTCTTTACACTGGGGCTGCACAAGGAGCTGTTTTCCCGTTGCTAAGGTTAGCATCGGTGAGGAGAACTGCAGTAGTGTATGTGCGTGCTCGTAGGCTCGTAGCGTAAATATATATGGCTGGGTTCAAGTCATACCAAATGCACGTACACTAATGCAGTTCTCCTCACCAATTCTAACCTTAGCAACGGGACAGGAAGGTTGCTCGCCGCTAGGCGCCGAAAACAGCTCCTTGTGCAGCCCTGTTTACACCATGCTTCATTTTTTAGGACAGCAATATCAAAAGTCATTCGTAAACCTTGTACAATAATATGGTATAAATTGTACACGAACATAATACACACGTTCTTGACTGATTTTAAAAATTCTTTCCTTTGAAACCAGAATCTTGTAAATACAGGTAATTAAAGACAAGCATTCCCCAAGTTCATCCTTTCCAATAAAATCACCCTGTCACTGGTCTCGAGGTCATTCTACATAAGTATGCCTAGAATGTTCATGGATCATATCTAGCATGGTAGCAATTTGCTATGTACCAGGAAAGAAAGATACAAAATTGTGGTCATCGTGTAAGAACTCTCGCTCGAAAATGATCAAATACCGATCTACTTGGTGTATAGTGGTTCCCGTTCTTTTCTTTCATCGCAGAGCTTTTTATAAAATTCTTCTTCGCTCAAATGTGTATTGCGCGTTCACCGCAGGCTGTGCGAGCGCAAGGAGTCATCAGCTCGCTCGTTGAAATTCCAGCCAGTTAAAAGGTGCGTGCAGATACATCGATGATCTCCCAAGAGGACAGGGAGACTAATGTGTCGTTGGGTCGAGATAGAAGCCGCTGTGGTTTGTGAAGTTTATAATCTAATACGTGTACCCTCGGCGGCCGCAAAACACTGAGTGCTCTCGCCGCGAATGCGACCACTTTTGCGACCGCATATCGCCGCTCTCATAATCCGATTATATCGAATTACTCGCGTACCATCGACATCGCTCCACTCGCTACGTATGAATCAATACATCTCTCGACATGGACCGTATCCATGCTACTTTGATAGAGGACATATGAGTGCACCTCGGAACACCAGCTCCTTTTCGCGAAGCACGGTCCTCGGCTGATGATGGTTTTTGTAAAAATCGTAGGAATGTACTTCTCCTTGGAACACGACTAAACTTTTGCCAGTAATTGTGTTCGTATCCTGATGTACGTATAGGATGTTGCTAAAATCAGGTGTTCAACTTCAGGAGTGCATTCTCAGTCTGACTATGTCATGACTGCTGAGAGGTATGAGATATCAAAGTACCTTCGTTTGAAAGTTTTTAATGTCATCGGTGTTTCATGTGATTATCTTGTGGGACTTATATTCTTATTAAACGCAGACATTCCAAACATTTTCCATAATAATAGAAGTTCTGTTCATTGCAACTCTAAGAGGAAGCATTTTTATACCTTCTTCATGATTACAATGCATACAACAACTCTGCTGTGTTTACCCATGTAAACGCTCAGTGTAAAAAGTGTCAAATATGTATAACTACTTAGATAAAGCGATTACCAAAACATTTTACTTGTTACTAATTGGATGAATTTTGCCGCAGAGTAAGTAGTGCGGGAAACGATTATTAGTTTCAGTCTGACGAATTAACCGTAGAGAATAATAGAATGTGCGCATCGTGTCGTGCGATTCGATTCGATTCATCGAAAAAGGAATCCCTCGTACGCAGCCTATTCGCACTTCGAAAAATTAATAGCGAACTGCTTTCAGTTCGGTATATGCGACCGAAGCGTAGCTCCGCAGTTTCTCTCCTGATCGGAGCAACGTCGGTCACGTGTAGGCGGCACGTGTCACGAATATTTCGGGGTACGTTATTCACGCAATGACAGCGGAATGAATCGCGGCACGTGCTGCCCAAGATTTGACTGATAACCTTGGTGTGTGTAGCTAATCTTGGTCGGATCGTGGTAAGAGGAAAACGAAATTATTTGATCCCAAGCAAATAAGATCGTTGACTAGATTTCGATCAGTACAGACTATTTAGGAAATATTTACTGTATGATGTGACAGCTTCGATGAGCTAACTAACGATTGAGGCTAGCACTTTATTTGAATAGAAAAAATGTTGTAAACTGATATTTTCTCAACTTGTATTCGCATCTAATTGTAAGTCGTTAAAAAGAATAATCTATTGCTTCTATTGTTTCATGGTAAACAAGATGATGAAGATGTCCAGGTTCACGGTAGAAAGGGACGGAGCGATGAGATTTCATAAGCGCGGTAGAACAAAACCCATAACGTGCCCAAGTATTAGCGCCTCGCTTTTCGCAAAAGTATTCAATTTCTCCATTGTTCTGGATTCTCTCGCGCAAACCAGCGAATCTTGCGCTGACTTACTCGGCTGTAACGCCGATCCAACCGATATCTTATTTCTTGCATCACCTTATATAACGTTGTTAACTACTGTAAATGAAATGTGGCCGCCATCGCCTGCAATCTGATCTTCCGTTTATGTAAGTACCTACACCAGCGGTTTTTTCAAATCGTCCGGCCGAATGTTCTCCCCTTTTCGAGCTGCCATGGTCGAATGCAATATCTATTTGCGAATGATGCTTCGCTCTAGCTATCGAATAGACCGTAATCGCCAATCTCGAAAGTCATCGCCGGCGATCGTAGCAGCGGAAGAGTTATCAGGGGTCAAGAGATCATCAACACGAAGAATTCAATGACTCACCGTCGTCGGTACGTTTTCTCTTGATGCTATTGCCATTGGGGTCCTGATGGTGAGCTGGGATTCCCAAGATGCCGCTGATGCTGTAAGCGTTGGGAGCGGTGGCAGCGGGGTGACCTGCTGCCGTTGCAGGTGCATGGGCTATCACCGACACGGAACCACCTGATCCAGGCTGACCTTGCTGCTGACCTTGCTGCTGTGCCTGCTGTTGCTGATGTGCATGTTTCGCCTTCTCCGCCGCTTTGTTCCTCACGATTCTGCGAACAATAGATTTCGCTGTATAGAGTTACTGGTCGTTAAAACAGCCATGGTGGATCTAGTATCCGTTGGTCCGAGCATGTTGCACCGCGAAAAAAAATAGAAATTGCACATAAATGCAAAGCCAACGAGACTGAACCTTGGAGGAAAACCTGGTCTAATCTCTAATAGCTCTTTCAAAAATATTTAGAGAATCGTACGGCTTGCATTATTAAGTAGCGCCACATCCTGACTCCTTTCTACAGGTTTATCGATTTCCCATGCGTATATCAGAGTGGAAGAGGCCAAAATATTTTCAACGGTATCTAGACATTACCCGATAGCCATCCACTCGGTAGGGGTTAGGGGATGATTAATTACGATTACGCGGTCAGTTCGCGTACAATCATGCTGTATAGCCGATGCTCCTACCGTGATCCGTGTCATCCAACACTCACTTAACATGTGTCAGCACGCGCGTAGGGACTCCTACGAGCATGTCTTGCGCGAACGCGGTGGTGTAAGTGGGCAGGTACGTATGTGGTTCGCCATTGTTCCGGACAGGGCCGTCGGAGTACCTCCACCTTTGATACAGAATAGCTACGTGACTCTGCGGAACGGTCGCGTATCATAATCGCATCAAGGAGTCTGCGGACATTAAGCAGCTATAACGAGCTCTAAGCCGCCATCCGGCCATGCACCGACTGCTTATTATCTATGATATATTGTGCGTGCGGTTTCAATGGTCAACCAGTCCGACGTCGGTATCAATTATCTTGGCGAATATTCATGGCGGCGTTGTTAATCTCGTCGCGTGCGCGTTACTACTTATTACCACGCTTCGCGGAAGAAGTCAGTGCAAAGTGCCACGTAGCGTTCAGGGGGGCATCCACGCCCTTTCAGGATTGGTCAGACTCGTGGAATGGAAGTGCTGGTCAATTACCGCTAGCAACTTATATTTACGTCTTAATATTTAGGAGCCTTCAATGGGACATGCTTTGAGAAACCAGCTGGAAAGAGGATTCAATGAATTTGTTGTACTCGTCTGTTCTAGAAAAATGCAAACAGTTCTGACAGTAGCATTTTATTAATTTCGTTTTTTCGTGGCACCACTGTAGCTTGTTATCAATGGCTGGAATATATCGATGCGTGATAGATCAGCGATTTAGCAACGGGATTAGCCAGCGCGTAACGGATTGACATTAAGTCCTCCGTTTCTGTCGTGGATGTGTTTGCAGGCTAGGTAATCGTGGGGTTGCGAGCTACGGCGATCAATCAGATGACACCTGTTGCCCAATCTCCCTGGCTCGTTCACCACCTTCGCCAATTCACAACAATTAGCAACGATCCTTATCAGGGTTAGTCTGTGGGGGCGGTCGGATACCAACGATCCTAAATCGTTGAGGTGCCAGGCGCTGGTATCCTAGCGGGGAATTCGCTCCGCCCCCGCGACAAATGCATTAGCTTCAGTGGCGGAACACAACTACCCGAACCATTATCTTCGCCATTCTGACATTATTTTTTCATTTTGATCGTGCGCGTGGTATCGGTAAGTCACAAAAGAAACGAGTTTACGTAGAAAGGGAAACTAATCGTCACTTCTGTTTTAATTGTTCGAACGTAAGAGTCTGTGATTTACTTTCGGTGAAAACCTGGGCTACCGCAGGAACGGTGGAAATCAGACGCGTGGCTTCCGCGAAACGCGGTAAAATGTAACGGCCCCAGCCGCGGCATAATCAGCACGATCGACGATCTAATAAGTGCAACGACGCCAGAAGAGAGTGTACATACGTATGTACAACAGGTGCAGATTTTATCGACGTACAGATGGCGCGAACCGTTGCCACACGGTGTTACGAGAGCCGAATAAACGGGAGCTTTTCGTTGAAACTCATTGCCCGCGCCGTTCCTGTCTTCTAATTAGCATCGCGTTTGATGTACCTGCTCGCTATCGATGCATTTATAAGTATTAACGACCGTTAGCAATTCGCTGCAATGCGTTGCATGATTTATGTAAGTATGCTACTGCAAAATTTATACTGGACGCAGTCTATTTAATTTCTTCTTCGGACGTACGTGTATAGCTTATGCATATTAATGGAAACACTATTTTTAATTGCATAGACTCTCAGAAATGATACGATTTTGTACAGATTAAAAAAAAATTGGGACTAGGTAAATACAAAAAATACGGTCGAAAATCACGGACAGTTTTTTATGAGTAGAATTTTACCAAAAAGTTGAAGAGTAAGTGGACAATTTCCATATCATGAAATATATCTTAACATTCTGGTGCCAGTACACCGTTATTTGTCTCTTCTTGTTCAGAGACTATTTGGCACACACCCCTATTTTGGTTTCCTGTTTTCTTGTTTCTAGTTGTAATGCTTCTCATTTGGTTGTTTAGATATATGTAACGATATTTCATGGTTGATCATGAAAATTGGATTTAAATTATTCGTTAAAAATTAATGAAATTTTGTACTTTAGGCAAGTAACATACTTTTGAAACAAGTAGAGAGCAGTGGTGAAATTTAAACCACGTTAAGAATTTTGGGTATGTACATATATGTAGTTGTATACTGTTTATTATTGTTACACATTCCCTTGTCATATTTAGAGTTTCTACGCTGTTTTACAAATTGAGTGCTCTGTGAAACAGAAAGAAAGCAAAGCTGCCGCTACAGGGAAGTCACATGGCGGTTGTCATTCACGACAGGGATAGGTCTGCAGAAACTCGCCAATCATTCGCAGGTGTAAGCGGGAGAGATTTCCCTCTCTCACCCTTTCTCTTTCCCTCTAGTTTCTCTTGAGGTTTTCTGTTGCTCTTACGGTTCTAACGCCTTGGAGGAGCCTGAGGTGGCGCTTGGAGGAAGGCTAAGTAGAATTATGAGGGTAAAGCGTGTCGAGGGTGCCACGTGGGAAGAAGCTATGCTTCCCCTGGCGCCATCAGATCGTTCCCCAACGGCCACTCCTGAACTAAACTGTTCGACTATCTACCCTGAAGTGCTACCAACCCCCCTGAAGCCATCTTTCCTTAGTCTCCGTTTTAAGCGTATGGATGTCGTTCGAATACTATTTAAATCGTGATTGGACAAATAGCCGATTAACTTGAACTTTTTCATAGGTTTAAAATGAAACCTTAACCGGCTTTATACTTCTCTCGAAAGTATTACTTATGTTTGTGAAAATAATCTACTGTTTCGAACTTTATCAACAGTTGTCGTCTCATTGTTGGTTCGATTGATACGTTTCGATCCCATGATTGTGTTAAATAACTTTCTAGAATTTCCAGCGTGGTAGAGTCTACGACACTCGAATGCGATCTTCATTATACGAAGCGTAACGATTAATAACATTGGGTGCATATACTTGAAGAGGCCATCGCCTCCTAGCTTCTTAGGACCAACGTAAATTCATAGCTACGTGAAGATGTTCCGAGAGTAGGAGCAGAATAGTTGGTACGGTGGCACAGGACGGGTGGCTGTGCCACGGCTCTGGAACCACAAACTTTAATGTTGGCATTACTTTTATGCGCGACTTTCTGCCAAGTATCCCATCAAATATATGACCCGCGTTCCCGCATGCTTCCCGGGGGCGAGCACCTCTGAGCTCTTCCCTCCCCTTTACACTCCACCAACCTGCGTTCCTCCGCGGGGCTAAATTATTGCGAATAAAACTTTATACTCAAATTACCTCTACGCCAACTTTATCGCATTTCGCCGGTGGAACCGCTACTTCTCCTAGCCTGCGCCACCCTCTGACAGTTTCCCCCATCGTTGGGGGGTTGGCGACTGGGCGGTCTTAAATTTTCTGCCATGAATCGAGGGTAATTCCTCCCGATTAAATACCAGGCTTGTCCTTTCGACTTTCGTGGAGGTTTTTTATTTTGCTTATAGCATCATACCTTCGCGACATGATTTACGATTAATTCTAGTCCGTTCATTTCTCTGGACAATAAAATGAATCGTTGCAGGTAGTTTTATAGTTGTCGTGGAAAGTTAAGTTGAAGGTTCTTTTGTTACGTTTGATCGTCATTGAATTGTCAGTGACGAGACAATGTTCCCAAGGCTTTCTGAGGGATCTGGAGGATGGTTCCACTTGCTCGACTGTCGTCGCGGAATAACATCAAGCTGGTTCGTTCGCGGTGCTAATACAGACTTTAAAGTTATTACGCTCCATTATATTCCAGAGAGGATTGTGGGGGATTTCAGGTGGCTTTCGAGGATTTAGCAGTCTCGGGGCAGATGCTTCGACCGTACAGCATCAGAAAGGAACTCTCCTTTCTCTTTAACCGGGAGCCAAGAAAAGAGAGGCACGATGGGAATGGTAGCAGGGCTAGGGAGGAGGAAAAGAGGGTCAGAGTGCGAGAGAGAGTCGCAGAACTATTCCGTCGAGCTGTAGACACAATACGGGACTCGCTCCACGGCCATTGTACGCCCTTCAGAGCCACACAATGGCTGGAAAAGGTGTATCCTGATATTCCACCACCTCTCGAGAGGCTGTAATATACCCCGAGCGTGCTGTACTTGGCGTTTCTCAGTATAGCACGGTGTGATTCTTGAACAAAAGCTACTCTCGAGGACGCAGGGCTTACCGCTTCTGTTGCTTGTGTTATCTTTTGCGTCGGAGGTAATTATTTTTATGCCCTTTCCTCTTGATTCTTTGACGCAATCTGCAGTTTGAATATTTTTTCTAAATTGTACTAAACATTTGCGTGGGAAGGAAAATTTTATTTCTAACTTTGTTACTTTCTTTAGGAACCAATAATATGAACTGAATGGAACAGCGGAATGATAGAATCGTGAGCTGTTTGTTACTCCAAGTACAAGAGGTGATTAAAGCCCGCAAGACTTTTCGCACCGTCGAGGGTGTGACGAAAACCGTGCGCTGTGCGAGGCTAGGTGAGTTGGATCAAAGCAGAGCATCGTACTAGCATGACACCCCAGAACCGCATCGTAGTCATTTTGATGAAGTGTCCCTCTCGTACCAGGGACGAGTATATTATTATATCTAGGGACGTAGTTCGCATTGTCAAACAGCAGCTGCCTGATCCGTACACACAACTATATTAACTGTGACGCTGTACGACCACTCCACCACCACACTGTGTCTGTGTTCGCGTGCAGACGTGCTCGAAAGCATGTTTGTGTGTTTGTTTGTGATGCCTGGAGTACGAGCAACAAAAGGCGCCCTTCCAACAATGCTACCGACGAGTCAACAGTCACGAGGATCCTCTAAGCACAATGTAACACACGATTTATAATATATCGTCTCTGCCGACACCTCTCACCCCTCGGTCCAAGTCAAAAGCAGAGAGTCTATCTACATCCTATTATGGGCCCGGAAGCTCAAAGATTTGTGTGCACCAGTCAGTACTGATCCCCTATGAATTGTCTCACTTGGAGTTGTCGATCCTTCAAATCTTCTCAGCGTTCGGTTTGGTAATTTGCATTACGATGCAAATTTCGGGACTCGTGTTACGCGAGCGAAATACCAATGAGGCACCTAAAGGTTGTGATCATTTTCATTTTTCACTTGACAGGACATCAAAACATTTTGTTCCTAATTCTTTGTTTTTTAAGGTAATGCGACTGTAGAGCCCGGAAAAGCAACCTCATATTGAGAATTTTTTATGCGAGTACAGTGAATGGAATACAAAATCTGTTTGAAGCGGTTTATTATACATACCTTGAAGTATAATCACAATTTTTCTTATTTTTTTTTAATACAAAATGGCGGCGCCACAGCTTAATAAAAGATGCTTCTTCTAAAAAAGTAACAGTGTTTTAACCTAATTTTTTACCTGGCACAAAAAACAGAAATTTTTTAGTTCTATATAAGATTATCTCGGAAAGTACAAGTGGAAATTAAAAAATACTGTTTTTTTTTGTAAAAATGGTGCATGATTGTACAAAACATTTCAACAATTTCGAGGTTGTAGCTGTTCCGTGTTTTGTTCAATCACGAACAATTCTAACACAAAACAGTATTTTTTCATTTCTCCGTGTACTTACCGAGATAATCTTATATAGGACTCAAAAATTTCTGGTTTTTTGATCTAGGTCAAAAATTGAAGGAGAAATCTTTCCGGCCGCGGAACACTGTTTTTCAGAAAAAGCTTCTTTTGTTGAGCTGTGGCGCCGCCATTTTGCATTAAAAAACTATAAAAAAAATTGTCATCATACTTCAATGTATATACAATAAATGCCTTCAAACAGATTATGTATTCCATTCACTATACTCGCAAAAAAATTCTCAAAATCAGGCTGCCTTTCTGGGCTCTACAGTCGGTTCACGATTTTTATTTATAATGTTTCGATCTCAGAGCTTCATAATAAAAATTCTAGGCTATTTTTATTCATTAAAATTATGATAATAATATCATGATGTGTGTGATGTATGTATGAAATATTTAAAAAAAAGCATTAAAATTAAAAACTAACTAAATGGTCCACCTTTCAGGGAACGTACTGTGTGTATTACAGAGAATGTACCTAAGACAAATTATTGGAAATTAATTAATTGATTGGTATAAAATCTAGAGGATATGGGGTGTCTTTGCATTTTAACCCTTCGTGGCCACACTTCTGTAAAGTTCCGTGGTGATTACACTAGCCGATTTTTAAACAGTTACCGTACGAACTGTATTAGTTCAATCGATTCCCAAAAATTATAATACACACTTTGAACGTTGTAGAATATGGAATAATGGTGTTTTAGTAAGAAATGAAATGACAACATGTACCAAAAAAATTGGAAATGAAATCCGGGGACTTGCCAATACCAAGCTCCAAAGTTAAAAAGCGGCTCTATTGGACCTAGTGTGACCGTGAAGGGTTAAGATTGCGCTCTTGGTACGAGATTATAGAAGGCATAGTGTCAGCATATGAGCCGCGCCAGCTGACGTCGCCATTTTGTGCTACGCTCGATTACTATAGAGCCATATTACGCCAGTCGTGCTCTGTACAATAATATTCGATTAAATTTCACTGTAATTATTTCACTGTAGATCGCTGATTAATTTTCGAATATTCGATGCTTCATTAACTGTCAATCCCCAGCGTCATCGAGCTATTAAACTCCGGTTTCCACGAGTCATCCTTCGGCGTATAGAAATTCCATCTTTACCTCGTTAGCAGTATCGGCATTGCAATAGCTTTTGTATTATTCATGGTAGTGTTATTGCATTGCAACGAAGCCCACTGAATACTTTCACTGGAGGCAATTAAATTACGTTTGATTTCCCTCGCCGGTTTCTTCAATTACTACATCATACCAAAGATTTTCTTTAACATCAGAAGGAAAAAGGTCAGGCTTGATGGTGAACAGTCTCCTTATCAGCTAAATTATATACGAGCGTCGAAATCTGTAATTGTAAGCAAACGGATGTTGCATTTTCGTGAAAGTCTGTAACAGGGAGGGTGATCCTTTTTACGGGTTTGCAAGCAAGCACCGATGGTTCTCGCCATCCGACGGGACAATTTTGACTGTGCGATGCCCGAGTAACTTTAGTATTCCAGCTCTCGGCTAAGAACAAAAGGGGACGAAGCATTATGGACTGGCAGAGTAGGCGGCCATCCGGTTTCATTGCGGTTCCGTCTGTCCTCTGACGTTTCCACGGCAACCTGGATTGCGTATCTCGGCCGGCGTAGTCGTCTTCATCGTTGTCTTCCCCGTCATTGTTGTGGTTGTCGTCGTTCTACTTGTCGTCGGCATCGAACGTTCAACCCCCAAAGTCTCTCTCTCATATCGTCCCTCCCCGTGCGGCGGCGGGGATGCGAAGGGCCCGTAATTGTAACTTCATTTGAGGCTAATTTCGGTCGAGGGGGGTATGATGAAACGCGGTAATAATTGCGTTATCCAGACAAAGGACGGTTATGGATACGCGCCGTCGCTACCGTTGCTGCTCCCAACGTGGAGCGTCATCACCGGATCCTCCGTCCAACCCCGAGGGTGCTCTTGGATAAGGTAGGAGGAGCACTCTCTCTCTCTTGCTCGTTCTGCAAATATGGCTGCTTTAACGAAACTTCAGTAGCATAGTGCAACCATATTGTTCCCTTCCACCTACGTATGCAACTTTTAACCACCAATGGAACACAGACATGCTGTATCTTCGCCTTTGTCTTGACGAGCCCGGCCCCATTCCTTGCCGAAGTTTCATGACAAAGTTATTCATCGATAATCGTGAAACTTCTTTCGCGTTTATTTGAACGTGAATAGCTCAATAAACATGATAGGCAAAGTGTATTCTGCAGGTAGATTCTAGCCCTTAAAACACTTATATAAATATCTGACAGTAAAAGACACTCGATAAAGGTTGCTGAAGGTTGACAAAAGTGCATTTGATCCTTCAAAGTAATAAACAGTAACACTCCTCCCATATTTATTGATTTCGCTGTAATTTTTTCTGTGTACTATGAGATCCTTCTATTTATATTTGACAACGTGGTTTTCAGGAGTATAAACAGCTGAGTGCTTTCTGAAGTACATTGAAAATCGCCACCCCTACGACTCTTAACATTTATTTCAAAAAGTGAAACCAATACCTTGAAGGATTGTACATCGTCGAATTTGATTTAGAAACCTGAACCTGATGCTAATGAAAAAGACATGATATTTACTGATATCTTATTAAGACTCGTATTTATAAGACGCATATCTTTCTCTTCTGTGATATTGCCAACAAAACTATGTAACTACCATATGCATACGAAGAATTGATCGAACAGGTTGTTCAATGTTTCATTTGTGGAATAATTGTTTCAACCAGGCGAGCTACATTTTTCTCCCTAAATCTAATATTCGAAATGGCTGTCAAGTACACGTAGGATTCATGTTCCTGCAAAACCAAGGGGATGTATCTGCTGGGGTAACCTGCACAGAGAAGTATGTCGTCAACCATAATATATATCAACTGTAAGAAAAGGGACCAGAAGGTGGTCCTGCTCGTCCCCGAGAAACGCGCAACGAATACCGATTCGTCAGCGGCCGAAGGAGGAGGATTCCTCCCACGGAGTCGATGGAATGGTAAATAAGGCAGTTGGTAGGCAGGCGTTATTTATGGGGATGTAATTTAATAACCGAAAGATGAACAGGGAGATACCAGTGTCGCCGAGCGGAAAGCCGAAAGTGGCATGAAAGTAGCAGCCATCCTATTGGCTACCCCTGTCTCTGGCGTCGCGGAGAACAGCCGGCCATATGGCTTGGTTGCTCCTGCGCCGCTCTAGGCACTTGGAGGTTCCGGGGGTGCGAAATGATATGGAAGTAATGGAGAGCAAAGCAGATCCCGTTGCGCCTCCACGGGAGATTGACCCGCACGATAGCAGAAAAGGAGAGTGGCGCGTTGCTGTTCAGCGAAGAGAGCGATGACAGATTGATACAATTCCATCGAGATTCGACGCGACAGATTTCCTACCAACTGTTGTTGCTGCGCTGGTCATTACGTCGAATTAAACTGAGGAGGAGAGAATGATGAATCGCGTCGAACCGAACGATCATCGATAATGAAGACATTGGCGATCAGCGATGGTAGAGATAGGGTAGACTTCGTAAAGGGAATGATAAAACAATCCCAACTGGACTCGAAGGCATGCGGTTACAGATTTATACCCGCTGCCTCGTAGGAGAATGATACACGAGCGGAACGGCAGGAAGTCATCCTCCCTTAGCCCCAATATCGACTTCATCGAAGCCGCAAGAAAGGGCGAACGCAAGGCACACGCGAGAAACGTAACGTCGGGGGCTGCGTCGAGGAAACGAGAAGGAGGCTGTGAACCCGGCGTAAAACCCTCCGGCAAACGTTGCTCCTTATCGATCTGCCCCTGAGACTTCTCCAACCAAGGAGGAAGGACGAAGAGATTCGGGGAAAAAGGGAGAGAGACGGAGAGACTAGAAGCAGAGAGTAGAGTGGTGCCTTGGCTGAGTTTATATGTGTAAGATAGACCTCAACTGAGAATCGGCTACTCGAGCGTGACTCCGCAGCCGAAGCCGAAGCTGAAGCCGAGCCTATCAATATTTCCACCCGAAATCCATCGCGGTACCATCGCCAGTTTCTCTTTTCTTATTTCCTACTCCTCTGGCCTTCTTAATTTCAGCTTTTTCTGAGCTTTCTTCTCTTAATAGTCTCATAGCGAACGAAATTAATATTTTTGCTTGCTTCAGCGTCAATTCGTCTAAAGCTAATTGGCCAACTTTACACAAGAAGTTTGCTTTATTTACAATATAACAGCATCGTGCTTATCTCTGGAAATTTTCTCCCAGAAAAAAGTATTTTGTTACTAAGTTTGACATGAACGTGCTGTGTCGTTTGAAACAAATGATGAGAAAAGCTCATTGTAGATACAAATTGGGGAGTGATTGAGTTGTTAGACGAATGTAACGCGTTATATGGTTGATGAAGAATGCGAGGAAAGGTTAAAAGGAGGCGCGATTGCTTCGTCGACAATTTACTAAGATAGGAAGAAGCGACGAGCAGTTAGCGTCCAATCTTACTCCCCTTTTTCGCCTGTTTTTCCACTTTCCTCGAACCTGCTTCATACTTAGGATATATAACTGTTATTTTTCGCGAAAGCTACTCCATTATTTCGCTCTTCTCATCCTGTTTTTACTGCTCGAGGTGCCCCCACCTCGCTTCCTTTCTTTCCGCTCCTGTCTCTCTTCCGCGGACGGTTCCATTTCGAAGTGCCTCGGCAAAACAGGACAATACATTATATTAGCCGTGTCATTATTTTTCCGTACGAAAGCTAGCCCGAACCGAGAAAAACCGAGACGCACGCGTAATGGAAGAAATCTCGGCAATGATCACAACCTGGGCCACTGATGCACCCAGTTCTTCCTACTACGTAGGCGCAGAGATATCTCGCCTGGATAGCTCATCGTCATTTTCAGTCTCCATTTCATCAATTCGAAAATCAATCAGCAGCTTGCAATGACGCTGAGATCTCAATCTATATTTCTGTTACCTATGCTCAGAATTATTTAACAAGAGTACAGACATCTCGTGCACTCCTTCCTCATCATTTTCAAGAAACCATCAAGGTATTTTTTGCTTTCAGGATTGTCCAGCACCCTTTCCATTTGAACTTGCGGGTTTCTCTCAATGAGTTCGTTACGGTCAACTGCAAGCTCGGCGATTTCATAAGCATCGCGATTGAAAATCACGAGACTGCCGCATTCCATCCCCACGCGATCAATCTGCGTAAATAATCAGTTAAGGGGCGGGCACGTTTTCTATGTAGTGCTTTTCGAGCAGCGAAGCATCGCGCGACTCTATCCATTGCTCGGCAAGCGGAAATACATTTACCTACATGTAGACAGAGCGGAAGGTTGCGGGTTCGGTGTACGTGAGCACCCGCTCACCCGAAGGTAGGTTGGATAGGTGCACGTAGATAGTGGGGTAGGTAGGTAAGTATCCGCGGGGTAAGTTTTTCCAGGCGATCTGTTCTTCGGATTCAGATCAATACCCGCCATCTGGGCCTTGGGTCGGGGTATACGGGCAAGGAGGAAAAGGAAAACGTGGATGGAGAGGCCGGGAGAAGGCCGACAGGGAGCAAGAGACAGAGAGAGAGAGAGAGAGAGAGAGAGAGAGAGAGAGAGAGCGCTGAGAGAAGGCGGAGGAGTTCCTCGAGCAACAAGCCACCGCCGCACCCTCCACTGCAATCCTAGACACATCGAAAACCTCGGCTAGAAAGCAATTTCTGTATACGTGTGTATGCGTTATAGGCGACCACGTTTCACGCTGCTGTGGGTATGGCGACACCATAGATATCAAACAATGGAAATATGTTGACGGTAAAAGTCGCAGGGTCGTTTTTGAACGTTGACGGAGACTCTTAATCAAGTGCTACCAAAAAGACCACATTGACAGGACAAAAAATTGGTAAATTGTAAACTGATTTAATTAATATTTGGGGGCCATTTACCTGTCCTGGAAATGGTCCTTACTCGTTTATAAATGAAAAATTCGTATTTGTGCAATTTATAAGTAAATGACAAGTCTACTCTTTATTGAGTAGATCCTACAAAAACAGCTGATTTTAAAAATGCAATTGAGCTTCTATTTGTGACTCGAGCTAAAGCAGAGGGCGACCGAGTAGAATACTGTAACGAGAGGCGCATTGTTGCCTGGCTAAAGTTCCTGCCGAAAATTTAAACCGTCGTGTGGAACATTTCCATCTAACATGCGGGCTAACTAATTTGCGTGCGTTTCCATTAACGCTCAAGGACGACGGAAATCGCGTTAGTGGATTTCACTTGCAGGCAATTCGATTCGCATTACGCTCGATTACATTATCAGGCCTGCGGCCTATAGGGATCGGGGCAGAAAGAGGGAGCGGGGCGACTATGAAGTAGGTGTGTACAGGGAGCCTAGTATAAAGCGGGAGATAAGGTCTTAAGTAGCGACTGATTAAATCTCGGGACATATGTGTGCTGATCAATGGTACCCAGCGGTCTCCTTCCCTTTCCTATCTCCTTTCGATTCTCTTTCTCTCTTTCTGCCACGGCGCTGGCTTTTCTGTCGCTCGAGAAAGGGGATGCACTCGTTCAGTTTGTGCGGTGCTGATACGCTGTAATGCTGTCTCATGGGAGCTCACTCCCTGTTTCGTAGGCACTACTCGTGTTCTAGCCACCGTGCCTCCCTCCGCCTGTTCGATCTACTGGGCGACGTAAAAACACTTGAATTAATCGGCCCATTCCCGAAGGAACCTGCGAAAGGTCAATGGGATCGGGGTGACGGGGCGGATGCACACTTATTTCCACGCACGTTTTGGAGGGTGCTTTCGTATTTCGCCTTCGACACTCGGCCGGTGATAATTAATTGGTCCCGGTGGCGACTGGCCGAAGCATAAGTCTCGAGGTCCGGGTGTGTTCAATCGTTTGGGCCGACAGATTTCGTAATCTCTACATTTTCATTGATTCGTATCGAAAAGATTTAGTGTAGCAGGTATTTTAACGGGTCGAACAGGGTGCAGCGACCCTGGCATTACTATCTTCTTATTTGCTTTCAAGATAAACTTTCTACAAAACTTTCTTTACAATACTTGGAACTTTGTTGTCGCATTCCCCTCGTCTCTGTTTCAAAAGCTTTAAAAATCCGAAAGGTACGCATTTCAGAAGTAATGCTTCTGTTTCAATTGGTAATTAGTGAGCTTATATTCTGAGACTCTGAGATAAGTGCCCATCAGTTACTTTCTGTGGAATTCTCATTGCCTAGAATAATTTTACTTGTAACATACCTTTGGAAGTAAACTTTCCTAAGGTGTAGTTTAAACGCTGGTACCTGCTCTTCGTTTAAATTGTTGAATTTTTATAATGAAGGTGTTAACTCACCGATTGATGGAGGAGACGGATGGCACGTTGTCTTGAGAGCAAATGCCTTCAGCCAGCAGTCTGTCCCTGATCTCCCAGGCAAACATCGTTGGATTGTCCCTCTTGTAATTCGCGATTGCCTCGACGACCGGCGGCGTTGCTACTTTCGGTTTGGAGCCGCCTATAACGCCAGCCTTAAAACTGCCCGTTTCGTAATACCTGCGAACAGGAAGAAACTAGTATGTAGATCATTTCCATCATCTTACAAACGACCGATACACATTACTCAGTTGTAACCTATTCGTGTTTGATTCTATAGAATGAGCCGAGTCCTTATCCATCCGATGAACCATATTTGAACACTTCCAGAAAAACAACCCGGGGCAATGTCTGTGTTAACTGTTATGTAACAATTGGAAAGTCAATGTCGCGTGTTTTCCTCGACCGTTTCCCAGCCACGACGCGCTGGAAAACACGATATCGAGGGAGGATCTATCCAGCGGAGTCGCAGCTTCCTTCTCTTCGGATCAGTTGAACGGAATCAAAGGGAACGTGAGAGCAGAGGAAGAGAGACGGGAGCGATCGTTTTTCCCGCGGCGGCGGGGCGGCCAACGGCGGAATAACGAATCGCCGTCCAGCGGCGCGTCAACGACCGGCTGTTTTAAAACAAACGACTTCTGCCCCCTGCTGTCACTCCCTCTACCCGCGGCTGGTCTGTCTTTCTCTCTGCCGCCGCCTCTCAGCCTCCCACCAGGCCTCGTATATGCGCGCGATGGGCAATCGCGATTGGCCCGCCGTGAACGCGCCCTTTGTGCCTAATTAGTTAAATAATATCTTCGCTCGTGCTTAAATTCAATTACGGTAGAAAGCCCGCAATAATGGTCCGCTTGTGGGCCGCCTTGATGGATGTGGGTCCGTCGCCACTGCCGCCACCGCCGCGCCGCCAGCCTCGGCTCCTACCCGCTGGATATCTCGCCAATTTTGTACGCGCTCAACGCCCTGGCCGTTTTCCTAACGGACTTTAAATCACAAACCCAAACAGACACGGAAAAGTCCGCCGGCATGTCCGAGAACGGCGATTTGAACTTTGAATAAGCCCAACTACCAGTCACCAGAGTTTTTTTATCGGAAAGGCAGGCTGGTAAAAAGCGTGAGAATTTTAATCCAAGCTTCCCGGTGTTAGTCGTCAGGTATCAATTCGATAGAGAAACTAGAGATCCGCGATAGATAAGCGTCGCTTTGGGCGGCAAATAGGAAATGGTACGAAGAGAAAGCGGTCATAATCAGCATCATTGGGGGAAAGCTCGAAATTGATCTGGCACGCTGGAACACGATTATCAAAGCTACCGTTCTAATCGGGATTCGTCATAGAAGAAGGAAAACTATTCCAGATTTCCGTTCACACGAAATTGTTTGTCAGACCTCGCTAAGATTGACCAGCAATCTGTAACTACTGAATTGGTATACATCATTAAATCGTGTTACGACTATTGGACGGTATGCCATTCGGTAATATTCCCCCAGAAAAAAAATGATCGCCCGTGAACCTGCTGTTCAAAGCGTGAGAGGGGTTCCCTTTAAACAGTCGAGGTCGTGTCACCCCGCTACGAAATTATTACGATTATATCTGGCGTAAAATCCTATTCCCGGTCCACATGGCAATACTCACCCGTTGATATTCGGCCCTCTTTGTTCCGCTCCCACGTACCACCATAAAATGGCCATTACGTTGCGCGATTTTTCAAATTGCCTTGGGCCCGGAGCGCGTTCACCCCTTCATGGTCAAGACTGAAATCGGGCTTCCACCATGAACCGATTTACGCAATGAATTCTGTTATCGATAATACGCGGCGTATGTGGCTTTTCTCTCCAGCTTTGATTCAATTCCTCAATGCAGTTATAGAGTCGATTTTTTAAAAATGAAAGTAAGTTTTCCGATAGAAGCGAACTTGAAATCAGTAGTGACAAGTAGAAAATAATAGACGGAAAAAGTGTAGGATCAGTAGGTAGCTGAAATGGTACTATTATTTTAACATGCAGAGTGTTTAAAAGAGGGATTTTATTTAGTGAGTAGGTATACTATTCACAAATAGAGAAAAGGAATTTCTGCGCGAAACCCTAGTGTGCCTTTATCTTTTTAAACGAAAGAATTATTGATTCAATTAATTAATTTACGGACGCCCCATGAATTTTATTTAAAGTCACATATCACCATCGAAATTGTAGCACAAAGAAGAATTATTTTTCACTTTTTAGCACATTATTGATCGTGTTAAATAAAATCTTTGACTTAATTTCTATATATATATATTTTTTTAATATATGCGATTACGCGGAATACTGTTACTGGTTACCTACTTATATTGAATTAAAATGGCTCATTATCTTTTGTATTATTTGTTGATTGTGCATATCTACAAGAGATATTCAACGTTCTCTCCATTCCACATTTTTATCTCTGAATTGCTTTACATTTTACATTCGTAGACTAGTTTCAAGTATTTAATATTATTCCAACAGTGTTCATTTGCTTTAATTCAATCATATTTCTATTAACATACCTACAGTTCTCATTTACATATCTCGGACAAATATCTCTATAAACGTTATCAAGGAATAGTCGAAAAATACTAAGTAGTTAACAGTCTCGTTGCAAAAAGTTCATAATTGCCATCCGTGTTTGCGTGATAGAAAGTCCAATTTACAAATTACATTAAATTGTCCGACACTGCAATTGAATTTTATTTATTATACATCTTCGAAACTTCAAAATTTGAACAACGTGAAATGATTAAAGTCGTTTCTATAGAATCCGAGGAACGACGAGGTCTCAGAAGGAACATGTAGGCTTTTAAAAGGAGCTAGAATTAGTACGCGTGCAGATTCTGAGTAGAATGAAGCCAATACAAAAGAATGGGCTATTCTCTGGCGTTTCCCTTGAGTGGACCTTAAAATAAGCACTCTGTGTTCGCGCTGGGAAAGCCAAAATAGGTTTTTCGCTTAAATGGGGTGCTTTCGAAGGGTCGCGTAGAGCTTTCAGCACTGTCTTTTGCGACTTTACGGGCCCACACGTAGTCGGAATCGGGCACTTCCGTTTCGTTTCGGGGAGAGCGTCGAAGTCGTCGCGATTCCGCGAAAAACCGATGCACGCCGTCGCGACGCATCAGCAGCGCGTGACTGCATAAAGCTTCGGCGTTAACAGCATGTCGTCGTCGCTGCTTAAGACCGTTTTCACTGTCTTTTGATTTTTTTTGGCTTGTAAAGTCTGCAGGTTGTAAAATTACATATGAACGGACAGTAGGAACAAAGTATTCACTCGAAATGAATCGTTGATTACAGTGTCCGGTGTGCGCTTAAACTTGGAGCATAGTTGCTCTCTACCTTTTGTAAGGATTGGTCCTGAGATTTTTAAAAGTTTCCTCCTACATTTATTATTGAGAAAATATCTACCACCTTTGCTTCCATAGAAATACAGATCAGAATATGGAGTTTTTGCATTCAATTCTAATCCAACAGCGTAAAGCAAAATTGACCAACACCGAGGAAAGGTATAACATTATCGAGAACTAGTAAGAGAAGTACAAGGATCATAAAAAATATGTTACTTAGCCTTGATTAACTTAAAATATCCATGTTGTTGTTTCTGAATAAGTCATTAGGAAATGAATTGCGAAAGGGTTAGCTGGGCTGTATTTCTTTCCCGATGATTCATACCTCGCTGGGATGTACCAATATAGAAACTGTATTGTACGAATCAAATTATCGATCGAATCAGTTGTAAATCAATTGAAAAATAAATACGTGTCGACGTTATTATAGCTGTTAATTTCTGTTTATAACACATTGCTGTTAATACCACTACCCAATAAATTCCGTTTGATTAAAATCCTCGTAGATTTACGATTAGTTACAATCAAGCTGCAATTAAATACCTCTAAATGAACTTCATTACCAACGATTGTACTTTGTCAACAAATCGGCAGTGCCATTTCGAGTGGGACGTCGACTTTTCAAATTTAGCTAACTGACCAGTGGATACATTCCACTCTACAACAGTATTGTAATTAAGTAAAAAATTCAAGATTGAATCAAGTTATGAAGAAAAAAAGGAAAGATTAATCGGACTGCTGAGCAGAGATTCAAACTGGGCGTATGTTAGGGATCTCCTAAATTGTATGAGCAGTGACCTGGAAGTAACAGCATTGGAGGGATGCTCGAAATGAAATTCGAGCTGCATAAGGCTGCTGATGATCATAAAGCAGCGAAGATCGATTCGCGACTTCAGAATGCAAGGTAGGGAAATGAAGGGAGCGGCTATTCGAGAAGCAGTAAAGTAGTAAATAATCCAGCAGGCCTATTGTATAGGAGATATACATGAAAGAGTGGAGTATATGACAATGATATTCGAGCGGCGGGGACGTATGACATTCGGGCCATCAAAACGGCACGAGGCCACCCGTTATGTAACGCGGGGAGGAGGGTGGAAAAAACATGGAAACCGCATATCGTCGCACCCGCTGGTACCCCCCGTCGGAGGAGGAAGAAGGGTGGTTCCTTCCTTCCGGCGTCGCAATTTCGTACCGGGGTTCGTTCGCCTCGTGGTCCTAACAGCGTCTTTAATTAAATCACTCCGACCAGGAATAGTCTCCTTTTTTGCCAAACTCCGTCCTCTCTTTCTGTTTTTCCCTCGCGATCTCTTCCTTTCTTGTTGCCCGTACGGTGATTCGAGCGACCTCGGCCACTTCGCCGCGCGGAAATTACGGTGTTACGTTTGGCAAGGCGAGCTTAATCTTCCCGCAAATAATTCGCGCGATCGCGTTACGGCTTTTTATTCAAAATCAGTAACTTAGATACCCGAGGCATACCGTGCTTAATAAGAAGAAAAAATTCTGCGCAAATTTTTTGAGAAATTGCGTGTGCTAACAAGAGTTTGTAATAAAGCAGACACCTGGCTACGTACATCAAATTCTTAAAATACCCAAAACTAACTCACGCTTAATGCGTAAGCTAACCGTTTAGGCGAGAAGAAGAAAACTCTTTAAATGCTTCGCGAGTATGCGAGGAAATGAAACTTGGCAATAAATATATGAGAATGACACGTCGGTGAGTTCATGAAAGGTAAACGAATCAATCGAGGAAATTCGTTGGAGCGCCAAACGAGGGAAGAACAAAAAGCAAGGATGTTGCCGTCGGATCACGAGACACCACGGGGGCTGCGGTTGTAACGGATACGGCGGAGACCTGGATGGCGCCGGAACGATGTCGGTACTCACCTCGACAGTATCTTGGATACACAGCCGTGAGATACCCTGAGTTGTCTGGAAATGTCGCACGGTCGGACGCCGCTGTGCGCTAGCTCGACGATCCTCTGCCTGACTACATCCGGTAGGGGCCTTCCGTTCACGAAGACGCCGCCTAGCTGGTTAACTCCGCCGTGGCCTGGAAAATGGAAATCGATAGTGCATTAGCTAAACGAACCCTTTTGAGACGGCCGAGGTCGGCAATGTCCGAACACGTCGATCATGACCATACGACTTTTGTCACCCCCTTACGAACAACTTTTCATTTTATTTCTTGACTATCGCCTAGCCGCGAGTTTGTAAAAATTACTTCAGATTCTCCGTGGGAATTAGCGAATGCCTCTGCTGGCAGTACTTTCGTCTTGGTTGAATCTCTTTAGAAGCTGTACAGTTAGCAATAATGGAAGCAACGTGTCAGGAAGATTCGATTATCCTACACACTGGCATTATTTCCTTGCTTCACCCCCAAAATGAGCTCTGGCCCCGTTAGCAGCTTTATTTTCGCGCATTAAATCCGCCTAACGTAATAATTTCGGCTTAATATCGTAATGGAGGGTTCTGGACCGCGACATATGTCCTCGAGTTCGTGCCAGTGCACCGATGATTCGATGATCGCCGCTGTTTCTAACCCTCTGCCAACGACGAGTCGGCTTTCTCTCGGTAGCCTTATGATGGACCACACGGTCCAATCCCCCTCGCTGCTGCTTCTTTCTATTCAGACAATTAACTTCCTCTATCCAGGCTGCGTTAATGCAGATCAGAGTGGTCTGTCAAGATGTGACTTAGGGAAAAGAACAGCCGCGGTGAAAATAACATTCGATTTGTTGCGGTTTAGCAAAGCAGCCGAGCATAACCATTTAGATAAGTATCTCGCTCTCGTGTCTGTATAAAGCCAGCGCAATCTACTAGAAAATGAAATCGCGATCCCGTAGGTTCCTGGAAAGGTGGAAGAAAAAGAAACCTTTCCTCGACTAATGATTCGAGCGCCGGGGGCGAGTGTAGATGTCGAAACAATCGCTGCTAATTATCAGGATGAGCGGGCCATTTCGATGAGGAGGTTCATTGTTGGCGGAGCGGCGCGCGTGCTGTGACGCGTGTACGCCGATCCGCTTTTTTCTTCCGCCGACACCGCCTATCGTATTGCGATCTCCGCGTCCCAGCAAGACAATGAGGGATTCGCGATCATTACTAGAAACGATACGCGCTTCCCGATCGCAAATCAATTCGCTCTCGCGTTTATGGTCGCATCCCCGCGGCGTGGCCGGTAGTCTGGGGATACCGCTGGAATCATGGTGGCACTGCCACGGCAAAAGCACCATGACTACTCTACGCGCACACACGCCGTCACGCCTGCTGACCACAACTATACGAGGGGCCTGCATTCAGTCTGGACCACCCCCGAGCTACGAATTCAGACCTACTATATGTATAGTGCTACGAATTGTCGAGCCGTTGCTCTCGCAGCCACCGCGTCACCGATGCTTATTACCGTAACACTCCGCGTTGCGATTCTGAGCTATGCTTAAATCTAGTCTTCTGTCTGACGCCAATGCTTGTTTTCCTACCATTACTTGCCTACCAATTAACTACCTCCTGTTCCTATCTTTTTTCCTACGTTTATTTACATCGCGGGGACTAAATAATGATTCATCTTATGCCTTTCTTGCCTCATATCAATTAGCGCTGTTCAGTTTTTCAGCCGGTTATCGCTATCATTGCTTTGAGTTACGATCTACAAATATTAAATTTGCTCTCAGATTTTCCAGCTTAGAAATGAATGTTCGTTCATCAATTTCAGACAGCAAAATACATTAGTGATTCCCAAACTGGGTGGTCGCCACGTTTTTTTAGATATTATTAAGTTAGAATTATATTTTGAAATACCTATTTTTAATGTGTTTTCTTTACCTTACCCTATATGAGTGGGGGGGGGGGGGGGCGGGCGCGCAGGTTATTTGAATATTATAAAAGCGGATCGCGACTCAAAAAAGGATGGGAAATATTTGAAATAAATCATATTTGCGGATTAACTTCATCAACACTTTAAGGGGTTGCATATGTTCTCGGCGCCTAATAAACTGATCACATTTGGGATTTTTTTTCTCAGGAAGTGTGGAATAAATCGAAAATTTTATAATTGTATCTTGTTCTTAGGACCTTTATTCATACAAAAAAATTTATTTGACACACTTTTGTCATATATTGCCGTTCGTTTTCTGCGGTTGCAGCAACCTTTGCACCAAGCAGGGGCCACCTTATTAATTTACAACCCTTTTTCATGAACTTTGCAGAATGACATTCTCTAAAGTCCATCGGGCCAGATCTCTAAATTTTTAATTTTTAATATTTTTTCTACCATTTAAAGATCGAAATTGTAGATGAAAAATCGACTGCCTTCTTCAAAATGGGATAATTTTCTTATTTTCTAAAAATTCAAAAATTTGGCTCAATTGTCCTTAGAGAATGTCATTTTGCATGGATGAAAGCAAAGCTTATTAAAAAAGGTTGTAAATTGTCGAAGTAATCATGCTGATAAGGAGGTCCCCTGCTTGATGCAGAGGTTGCTGCAACCGCAGAAAACGATCGGCAATATGTGACAAAAGTATGTCAAATAATTTTGTTTATCTGAATAAAGGTCCCAAGAACAAGATACAATTATAAATTTTTCGATTTATTTCACACCTCTCGAGGAAAAGAATCCCAAAAGTGATCAATTATTAGGCGCCGAGAACGTGTGTAACTCATTAAATCAGTATTGGAGAAACTCATCAAGATTCCTGTTGCTGCAAAACTAACGATTCCAAATAAACGTGACTTGGCGGAGCGGCGACGTAATACGACTACTTCCTCGATGCTACAACTTTGTTGCATGATCCGTTAATAACTTTATGACTCGCCACCAAACGAATAATCGTGTCTGAGGAACATGTTGTTCCACCTTACGCATTTCTGTAATGAATCCACAGCCACGATGAGTTACGTTAATTCGTAGTAGCTGTGGCATTTAAAACTAAGCGATCGAGATAGGGATTCGCTGTAATTAGAAAGCAGTGATTTGTTAATCGCATTATTCGAGCGGAACGGGCAAGATAAATGAATTCGACGATGTCGTCTGTGCCAGTTTTCCGCATCACTGGAAAAGGCAGAGCCCTGGTACCTACTAGCTGGTTTCAGAGCAGACGCGACAGAAGGACCTTTACGACACACGATCGCGAGTGCACATCAGCAGCCAAGAACTTTGATATACATTCCCGAATAGTCACTCGATATTTCTACAGCAGCTTTATTCCTGTATTACATTACGGTCTAGCGTTACGTATTGCCGGCAAGCTAGACTTTATTACTCAGTCGTTTGAAAAATAGACGGAGAAATGCGATTCACTGCGGTGCTTTCTGACTTTTTTGGTCCGCGTTGGAAACAGTCGATCATCTTGTTTAATAATAAAGCGAAAGTTATGACACGCGGTCGAAATTTCGTGTGATTCGCAAAAGTTACGCGTACCGAAATCCTTCAGATGAAAAATCGTTTTTCTGAGCAGATCCAGAGTTTTTGCTCCCCTGAAATGAACGTTGATCTCCTGATCGCGGCTGGATTGCTTCAGCCTTCAGGCGAGGCGGGAATTTAGACGATTGTGAAGTGTCATTTGCAAGTAGAAATAAAAATTGTGCTGCAAAAAATGATCCAAGAAACGTTGGAAGGATTTAAGAGTGTGTAGCATTAAGAAAAACGGATAGAAATTATCCATTGTAGTAACGCAGGTATAACGCTTGTCTTCAATCTTTAAATGATGCATTAGCAATAAGACAAAAAAATGATCAGTAGTTACGTTTCCCAGTTTTTTTTTATCGCTAATCATTCGGATTTATATTTTGGATACTGTTTCTCTATATTTTTTTAATATTCTACAACACCACCGTGGGGTTATGAATACCTATGTACATAATTACCAATAAGGCGATAACCTTAACTTGCGTACAATATCCGACGCATAAAAGGAAGTAAGTCACTCACGTTGCTACAATAAAAAACTGTAAGTTACTTTAACAGCACAAGTCAAAACAACACTTTTCTTAATTTTACTAAATGGGTGTGAAACTGTATGGGTTGTTTGAAAATTCCTAAAAAAGCACCGTTTTGTTTCTTTAATTATACAAAAGTCTACGGCTGCAGTAGACAGATGTTTTGGAAAAATGTACCAATGTCAGAAAGAACAACAGTTTTCCTGCAACAACTGTGTATGTAATTCTGGGATATTCAACGAAAGAGATTGACAGAGTATTGCAAAGCGATTCACGTACGATGCGCGCCGCGATCGCGCCATTCTTGTTAATGTTTCATAATTATTATCATCCCATCAGTTCGAACGGAACCGCTGGCCAGCCATAAACGAGCGTGCGGGACGCGTGGCGGTTTCGATCGTTGCTACTTTGAAACGACAATTGGGCTCGCCTAATTAATACGGTCCGATTGCTAATTAGATAGGAACGCCACGGATTAGGATGGTTTACTTTTTACTAATATTTCGCGCGAAATTGTAGCTGCGTAGGAAATATTAAATTTTACATTTTAAGTCTGTTCGATTGCACGCAATTTCTGCGTACCGATTGCACTTTATGCGACATACGCGCTAAATAATTATTCGCAACACGATTTTCGTTCCCGCGCCAGCATTCAACCTTTTTTTTCCGAAGATAAGAGCGGATCTAACGATATGAATTTCTCCGCGGAGGGAAATGCTGGCTGTTGTCGAGCTTGGGGAAAAAGAAAGTGAGAGAAAACGAAAGTACAGAAGGCCGTGATTCTGCGGCGAGGTTTTTTTCGCGAGTACGGACTGGAAAAATTTTAGTCGAGTATTTGTTGCGCGATCCGCCACGTTTCACTGGGAATTCAGGGGAGGAGAGAGCCGGACGATCCTGCAAATGGTTCCTACGCAGATCAGGGACTGCAACGATTGCGGTTTAGTTTTTTTATTAGCCTCGGTACCGTTACGGATCGAACAGTGAACGAAGGACATTGGATTTCTTGTTCTCGCATTCTCATTTATCCGCCGACAATGCAGAATTGTCGCTGGGCAATTGGCCGTCGCTCAACTTTTCTATCTACCTGATACTTCGTCGACAGACAACGAGAGAAATCGATATCTACGTTATAGACATTGCTCTCAAGATCGAGGGAAACGAGAGAACAGTAGTTTCACTTGTCACTTCTCAGCAGTGTCTAATCAAGCCCAAACGGATCGGTAAAAATGCGGCAAAGATTCTTGTCTCGAAAATAATTCATTCTTATTTAATTATTCCCGGTAGGAACTTCTTCAACGCGGGAAAATAATTCAAAGACCTATCCTTTAACAAACAATATATATGTATATACAGTGGAGGCCAATAAAAATTACAACCTTGAATATTTCCGGAGCCATGGAAGTAAAAAAAATTTTCCAATGAAAGTTGTTTAGCATGAAAGGGACCATAATGATTTTTTTGCAGGTGGATTCGCTTACGAACGATTTTGTGGTAATACTGATCGGTCCTATATGTATACTTTGATCTCAATGACTTAAATCGAAAGCCTCCAAACTATGAATCCGGGAGTTATGTAATTAAAGGTAGAGGGACGAATAAGTAGAAGCAATATGTTTAGTGGATGTTCATCAGCCATTGAGGACGCAGCTAGAAATGCAGAGAAGAAGAACAGCTAGCAGACTAAATTGGAATATTTTCAAAAAATGTAATCAGCTTACAGGTGTAATATTCCATCATATTTTGATTGTAACGGTAGGCAGTGCTGAGGTCCATCGCGGCACCTCAGGAGCCGACGGCCGTCGGCTGTGGGAATCCAGGTGGTTCCTCTCGCCGCGTAGATTTATATATAATATGAGAAATCTGTCCGGCCAAGGACGGTCGGTCCTATTGACTACCGATAAAGACCTCTTACACGCTTCCAGAAGTGGCTTTCGTCTCTTTTTTAAAGGAGCGTAAAGGGCCGGTCTATGGTGACGCGATACAATGACTGTCATCAGGAACGTCTTTGTGCCGGACGACGGGTGGCTTCGGGGAGCACCCGGTCGGCCGTCGCTTCATCTTCGTGAATCAAGGGCTGGATCCTTGCTGCCGGCTAAAGGAACTTTATCTACGAGACACGTAGAACCTGGTGCGTCTCTCCCTCACATCACTCGCGGCATCACTGAACTGTACTTTCACACGATATCCATAACGGCCAAATGGACGTGGTGTCCTTCAAACAGCTCCTCGACTTCTTCATCGTTAATTCGATCTCAGAGGCGATGGTTTCTTCGCTGAGATCCTCGTGGCGAACAGTGAAAATGAGCTTGTGGTTCTACAAATCGGACACGAAGTTAAACGTTCTATTAACCACCAGTTTATCTACGAGTATGTCAAGGTCGTAACAGCCATGACAATGGCTTCAATCTCTGTTCTCGCGAGCGTTGTAGTCACTGCACACCATTCTTCACCACGAGCACAGTTTTCACTTCACTGTATCCAAGAAGCTGAACGTTCACTCCACAATTCTGTGCCAATGTTCACTCGTCGAACGCACGATTTGTTTTCTTCTACGTGTGCACAGAAAGTCCGTCGCAACGAATAGTCGTCGAGACTCGTTCACACCGCTTGTCCTGAAAACGATTCTGTCCGTTCCGCCGTCATCGTTGTCACGTGCGATTCCGCGAGCGAGGAACGATCCACGATACCACAAGAATTGTATTCGAGTTCGATTCAGTTGAACGGCAACTAACAGTTGGCAGAATGGTCGAAAGTGACTGTTCTCTGGGTCCGTCAACAGCCCGCCGTCGGAATAGGGGAAGAGGTTCTCGGTCACGTCCGACTCTCGTTATCGTTATCAGCCGCGGTGACACGGTGGCTGGACCCCAAAAAGCAGCACGGCTGTGCGGGTAACGGCGACGTGAAAGCACGAACGAGGTTTCTGCCGACGGGCACACGTGACTTCGCGAAGCTTTTCGACCCCCGCCTCGCTTGGCGAGCTTTCATCCCCACGCGTTTCGCAACCCCGCCTTTTGCATCCCTCGATCAGCATCCAACCAGGAGGATCCGCGCCCCTATTGGCCGGGCCAGGATCACGTGAAGTCAAGGTGGGGCGCTCTGCGACGCGGGGTTTCTACGGAAACGGTGGCAGTGTCGCGCGGGATAACGTCGTTATTGGCATCGGCGTTAGAGGGACTGAAACCGAACCGGGGAGAGAAGGAGGCGGAATCGGGATGGAAGAGGCAAAGGTTGCGAAATAAACGTTCGCCGGCTGGTCTACCGCCAACAGTCCCACGCGAAATCACGCGGCGCACACCCCCGTGAGCACTGCTTATTCATGAGCTTGGCCCTCTCCGGACGCCTCTACCTTGGTTCTAGGGATACAATGTCTCGCCTTATCGATTTTATTTATTTAAGAGTTTCTCTTTGTCGCTCCACTTCTTCCGGGACGCTTCTCCGTCACCCTTTGGCCACTTTGCCCAGTCACTTTTTTTATGGCCATTCGGCAAATGTCCCCTCGATGGTTATCCTCGGTCAACCTTCGAAACGTTGAATCGAACGCGGCATCGAAACAGCGCGCGAAGTATACGGAAGCACGGCGCGGATGATTGCTTAGTACATCAAAGGGACCAAACTGTAAGAAGCTAGCTTTATGTTTCAGTTAATTCTCTCTTTGTAATTTCTACTAGTGCACTTCCGTTTATACTTCACTTTAAATACCATTAGACATTGTTTTCACACTCATCGAGCACTGTTACGTTACGTTATTCATTTCCACAGAGGTAAGGACGAACGAAATTTCTTGAAATTATACACGAACGATGATAACTTAAACGATGGTATGGTTCCGTGGAGGTGTTCAGCACATTTTGGTTGACGCCCACAGCGGTATGCAAAAAGCCCATCAGCCTCTGACGTGACTAATTACGAGACTGATTACATTCAGACAAACACCGTGGACATCGTTCATAGTCCGTGGAGGGATGGAGGCGGTGAATGAGGGAGGAAAGGGCTAGGAATCTGCAACTTATGCGTGTCACAGGGTGGGGAGGTGAAGAAGGTGGGGATGATATACTGGTTTGCAAACTGCGGTGCACTCGGCACTGGATACTTTCCCTGGGAACTTATACTGAAGTATAACATTTACGATAATCTATAGATGCTTATTCGCCGGAAGAAACTTATCACTTTTATGCAGGCTATAACTCGAAAGTTAGGCAATGCGCGATGCATTCCAATTACCCTTCAACCAATCGAATTACTCATCTATACAGCTTTCCAATGTTTGCGGTATACCTATTCGTTCGAATTATTACGCCCAAGCGTAGTAAAGTTTTAAAAGCTCGGATAGGAATTTATGGAGAAGCTTGACTGCCATCCAGATCCAATCTCGCAAAATCCACGCTAAGAGTTTCGCTCGTAAAACGGTAGTATGCCAAAAAACGTGTTGGGAAGAGAAACACATATCGGCCTCGCAGGGTACGTTGTACTCGACACGCAAAAGCTAGTAACCCGTAAATTTTCCTTGGACTGTTTTGACCGATTTGATCATGCCGATACGCGATGGGGAGAAGTCAGCCGTGGCCCCAGAGATCTGTCCTTAGGAGCGAAGAAGAAGCTTTGAGACTGCATTAAAATCCAAAAAACGCCCACTGTTTCCGCACCGGTAAATGATGCATGAAACAGATACAATTCGCAGGAGGGTATAAAAAGTGTATTGAGATCCCTGGAAAGAGCGATGTCGGCGGCTGTGCCCCCCTATAGGGGCGAGAAGAGAGACCACAGGGGCCCCCACCTATCTAAATGTTGCGTTGGGAAGGTCTGGCCTGTGTTCGGAGTCACTTGGATCAGCCGGATCGCCCGGAAGGTGCGGTCAGCTATCGGCGTCGGTGGGACCGTCGCTGGGCCGCGAATCTCACAAGGGTCCGGTTTACATTCGAGTGCGCTCTTTCATGACTCCTTTCTTTATTTCATTCCTCCTTTCCTCCGTGCCTACTGGGGACGTGTTCCTCCTCCGCTTCGTCCACTCCCGGCCTTCGACATTAGATACGTGAGATCGGGAAACGCGCGACTTGTCAAACGATGTCGTTGCGCAACCCGCGTACCTGACACTCTCCACCCGTGAGGAAGGGTCCCGTAATTTCCTTGCAGCAGATTCTGCGTTTTCGATTGACGACTGAGTCGAGATCGATTGCATCAACACCGCATCCTGTTACGCTGGCTACTTTTTAACCTTCGAGCGTACAGACTTTATTGCTCGGAAGTGGAGGGCTCTGTTATTCTTGTCACTACACTTATCTTTCAGATATACGGAATCTGTACATTTTTCGATTAGGTACTTTGGAAATAGGATTCACATGTATCTTCCATATTTCACAGGTTTCTACTTGAACCTAGATTCGAGGCGGTCTTTGGAATTCTCTGACCTGCATTTATGTCAGATGCTATGTGCACTGTTACGAAACAGGGCAGAAAAGAACTTGCATTGCTTTTCGAAACTCGTTGTCCCTCGACTGGTTGGATGGGGTCAATGTGATCCCGACTAAACACACAGGTGGTATATACACTTTACCCAGCTTTGTAAGTATGCAACTTGTGTACAATATCTCATGTTGTTTTTAAAAAGCAGCTTAAACTAACATATTATATTTATATTTTCTTCTCTTCTCTTTGAACTTATGTAATGAAGGAATGCACAAAAAATGAGAATGCGCCAGAGTTTAAAAATTTAAGTACTGAAGCAGGAAGCATTGTAGGTCAAGTAAAACCGCTTAAATCATGATACCGATTTATCAACAACAGACAGAAATTTCAGTTGTTGAAAAGGTGTGAGCAACAATGTAGCTTCAGAACTAGATTGTTGTAGAGCAAGCTTCGCATCGACAGACGATTCATCCTCCTAGACCTATTCCCCCCGTTCTGCGAACCCTCGAAAAAGTTCTTGGTTCACCTGACACATGATCCTCACGAACAAACACCGAGAACCCGCCGTGATCCATTCGTCATTACCGCGTTGGACGACCTAATCTCTGGAGGATCTCTTGAGATTACACTTTGGCATATCATTTGCCTGAACGAACGAGCGGTTCTGCTCGCGTTGACGGGCAATATGTCCTCTACATGACTGCATCGGCTCTCCACCCGAGGCACATTTGCAGTCGAATGGGGACGCACCAGGATTGTGGACCCAGAGCCCTGTAGTTTCACTGGCTGCAGGGTCGAAGTGCGCTGCTACGCGGTGGCCTGTAGTGGTGGGCAGAATCGACGGGGGCAAATGCAGATGAGCATGATGCTCTGGATGTATCGATCATTGGGGTAATGCGGGTGCTTCGTGCTCTTGGCTGCCTAATCAGAGCCTAGGCGACCTCCTACCCTTCCTAATCCGTCGGGCAACCACTGTATTAATCTTACTTGTCATAGGGTAGACTGAATAGCGCAAGGTGCGACAACTTCATTGGATGGAAATTTGAATATGACTTTCATTCCCGTGGGGGTATTAAGTGTATCTGATTTAAAAACCTTGATATCTAAAGTTAAACTTGCTATACCAGCTCAATCCATTCACTATGCAGTTAGTTTTGTTATACTGGTGTTCAGTTTCAGTACAAATAAGAAATATATTCATCTAAATGGTTAAAAAATGCATTTACTTACAACTTGAAAGACCAGGTCTTCCAAGAAAATAAAGATGCATTCCTCTTATGATAGTATATTGTAGGAAATAAAAGAAAACTTTCCTGTAATATTTTCAGTAATTTTGCGTTAAAACTGATGTCCATGGCTTCATTAAAAAATTAACAATCGTTGCGATTAGGAATTTTAAGAGGTCAATCCGTGGATGTACTGGGAGCATCACGAATAAGAATTATTTTTCTGTTTGCGCTCACGTGGGTAGAGATAATGGATCTTCGATGAAAATCTCGTCCGCGGCAAAACATTGGGGAAAAAACGTCGGCGAATTTATCCCTCCGTCGCCTCTCCTCTCCTTCTTTCTCTCTTCCTCTCTCAAAACATCGCAGACGAACGGACGTAAAAACCGTGAACTTTATAAGTGTGCTACAGAATTCGGTAACTATTCCGCGAGAGATTAACCCCTAACCATATTACTGTGGTACATTGTGGAGGAAGGAATGGAGAGGTGGGGTCGGCGATAACTTACAAGATTTGATGTAAATAGCACGCTTACTTATTCGCCACTGTCGCGCGGCACAAGTTAAAAATACGGAGGCCAAGGTGAGGGAAGCGAGAGACAGAGAGCGGGATAGGGAAAGGGGGGCGAAAGAAGGAGACAGAGAGGAAGTGACTTTTTGCGTAATGAAAGCAATCAATTCAAGTCCCTGCCTCCAGCGTTCTTTGGTGAGGGAGAATCGCGCTCCAGCTTCGCTCTTCCTCTATCGTTACTCTCTCTTACCGCGATCCAGCTAAGGGTGGAAAAAACGGTGTAGGGGGTAGTAACTCACTCTCGCCTGCCCCTGCCACCCTCTTTCTCGCCACCCTAACGGTGGCCGGACCACTTTTGTAGTCATCATAAAATGCCCTGCTTTCAAGTTCCGACGATTGCTATTTTTTTTTCTGCCCCCGGCCCTCCCATTCGAGGGTAGCGCGGCGCGCGGTAGGAAATAACGAAGTGGTGAGTTCAGGAGGAGCCAAGGGAGGGAACTGGAGGGGAGGCAGCGAGGTAGGGAGCGAGAGGTGGAGCAGGTTAATCCTGAGTATTTTCTGTAGGGAGTGCGAGCATCTGAGCTCGTGGGCGAAAGTCCGGGGGAGGAGATGGACCTCTTTAAAACAGTACTAAAGTATCGTTAATCTTGGAAGGGGAGGCTCTTACTTTCGCCGGGACAAACTAGTTATTTGGACACATACACTTGATACAAAAATAAATTGCGATCTCCCGCCATACATCTTGCCTTCTACCACTAGCTAACCTTGCAACTTCTGACTGTGAGTACCGAGTGATCATCTTTCTTAAATGCCCCATCGCTAATCTATAAAGTGTGCATAGAAAGACGTGGGCATTCAGTAATTTCACTGCGATACTTCTTTATTCCCGGGATTAAGAATTCCAAGCATTTTAGCACATGATTGTTCAAATCAAACTGAAAGCGCTTGCAATAGGGAATAAGCTTTGGCGCGGGAAAACGTGCGAGATATCTGGTAAATGTTACGGGAATGGGAACTCCCGATGATAGACGAAGTCCTAGGCTTCCCGCGGGAAATGCTAAATGTCAAACACACAACCCTCTTCCATCCCCAGGAGAGCTAAAGGCCATAGTATCATAATATGATTACGCGCTTTTCCTCACCCCCTTGTTTAGACGCAATTATTGCAATATGCGTACGCCGCAGCGTAATTCGTTGATGAATTTACGAGTCTGCAGCTCGATAGCAAAGAGTTTTTTTTATTTCTTATTCTATTTATCTTGGAATTTAGCGAGTATCGTTGCTTCTGGGTTTTAAATAAATAGATATTTATTAATTAAAAGTGTGGGAATCGTCGGTATCATCGATAAGCTTGGTTTAAACAAAAACTGCTGCGACTGCGCAAGAAATCGTAATTACAAGCTGAAGAACTTGTGGATGTCAACAGACTGGCGTACTGTAATACACGCGATTATCGCGAGAAAATTTGCGTGACCGATTTTACCGATTTTATTGGCGGTTAAGATACTTATTAGGTAAGGCGATTACCTAACGTTGCGTAAATAAATGTACGGAAAGGAAACTTACTGTAAGCTAAAACCGGCGTTCCAACGCCTTGATTCGTGCTTCCGTGGTGGGAATGGCAACCATTGTTCCACAAATCAAGCAGGTCTACAGTCACAGTCATGTCGCTTTATATTCAACAACAGCCCGTCACTTTGTGAAAAGACAATCTACTCGGGCGATCTAACCATTCGACGTTGCGATGCCTTTTAAAATGAACGATCTTCACGGCCGGCATCGATTGATGTGCTGCTCCTTTCGCGACGCTACTACACGCCAACTACTGAATGGATGGTAAGTGTTCGAAGATTGAATGCTAATGTTTACTATTTACATTCAGGTCTTTCGGATGAGCGAAATTCAGCGCGACAATACGTATACGCACCGATAGCGTTCCTCGTTTAACGTTACTTCATGCGGCTTGTTTCTGTACCAGTGAGATGTTAAAGCAGCTTTTTAAAACAAAACACATTTTTATGAGGTGTTGTTACGGTGACAAACCCATGACAGTTTGCTTCATTTTGCTGGGGTATTTTCCAAAAGGATATGCCAACCTCTTGGTGCACGCTTAATGCCAAACAGCTTCCTTGAATTTCTACGAGTCGAGGGTATACCGGATTCGTTGTATTAAGCATGAATAGCGTTAGGATAATGGCTGGAAGAAGGGTTATGCCATGTACGTATGAGGGAGATCCACTCGAGTGGTTTGTCGTTTGTGGTGGGTGGAAAGCTCATGAAGTTCACCCTAAGTACAGAGGCACGTGGAGTTGGAGGAAGAGAGAGAGAGGGAGAGAGGGAGCGAGAGAGGGAGAAAAGCGATTGCAGAGAGCACGTGCTGTCACGTGTCGGCGAGCCCTTGTGATCTATGTGCCGTCACTGCACCACCTACGTACATATATATGCATGGGAATTATTGCTACATCAGCCAAATATATCCCTCCTAATGTTCCATTGCGATGCTCCTAGTCGAGGGTCTACTTCGATTTATCAAAACATTTTAAAAGCTACTGATCGCAGGTCCAACTTAATAGCGTTTCGAATAAAAACATCGCCGAAATAGTTGTCCATACGACGTGTCTATTTGGGCCAATTTGATTGTATTTATATTCTGTGGATTGAAATCAATGTATATTAGAGGTAGGGAATGTCAAAGTGCTGACAGATATAATTACTTATTTCGGATAAACTGTGCAGCTAACTACAAACACTGAGCAAAATTTAATAATATTTTTCTCGTAGGCAATCACACGCATAAAAAGACTTGTCAGATTTTTAATATCTAGTTGATAAAGCACCTCGCTATCAGTCAAAATGTTCATTTCTTAATTAATTAAGAGCTTGTGCAGTATTATAGTGTACATATTGTTTTTCATGCGTAGTTTCGCATTGTAGTTAACGTTTTTGCTTAACATCGACTTTAAGTAGTGTAATTGTCCACAATATAATTTTTAATGATATAGTTCATCTCGGTTCACAAGGCTTGGCAAGAGGCTCAATTTCAATGCTGTAATTTTGTGATTATAATTTCTGAATTAATTTGGCACTGATTCACTTATATTAATAAAACGCTCGTCGTACATCTTGCATGCATGTGTTCCCGGTGTGTTTGAGGCATGTGAATATTTAAAGAGAAACTAACCTTACGTTAAATTAAACGTTTAAACATTTCGAATAAATTCAAAGACTTGGTTACTTGAAAATCTCCGCACTTAGAATGGAAGGAAATTAATTGAAATCATAAGTGAAATATAAATGTCACTCTAACAAGGAGAGGTTCCCAGGCGTCCGCCTCCGATTGCTTTGGTTTTTGGATGTGTATTAGAGCACCGAAAAATAAGATATGCGTGTCTTTTTATAGCGGCCGGTTTTTATATTTAGGGGGTGAAACCACCTCTCAAAGCTATAAGATTTTCAGAAGCTCGTCTCCGATTGCTTTGGCTTTTGGATATGTTTTAGAGGGCCAAAATATGACAGGTGCCTTTTTAGTTAGACCTGTTTGCATGTTTAAGGGGCAAAACCACTCAACAAAATTCATAAGGGGTACAAAATTGTGTTGAGTAAAACTTCATATGAAAAAACATATCCAAAAACCAAAGCAATCGGAGGCGGACACTTGAAAATCTTATAACTTTGAGGGGTGGTTTCGCCCCCTAAATATGAAAACGGGCCGCTATAAAAAACACGTATATCTTAGTTTTCAATCCTCTAAAACATATCCAAAAATCAAAGCAATCGGTGGCGGACACTTGGGAAACTCTCCTTGCAAGAGTAACATCTATCACACGAATTCATTGAGTGTTTTATTAGACATGAATTTTAAAGTTCCTGCCGAATATATTTTTACAAAAACCAGAAGAATATTCCAGTATTTATCAAACGTATCAAGCTGCAGCATAATCTTATAGGACGTCTGTTTATTCTGGCATTTATATTTAACTGATACATACACATCTCTTGCACTGGCATTGCCTTATTCCGCGTTCTTCAGAAATATCTTAGTAGTTGCTGTACGATGTAATACGTTAATTGTACATCGGATAATGCTATCACGACTGATATGCAAATTCCAGTTCGGGACACAAGCATGAGACGGTCTCCCCAGTAAGTAGACACGAAAACGATCTCCTTCGGCATCTGAAGGTGGTGATGCGGTGGTGAATAAGGGTGGGTGGCGAGCCTCCAGGGGGCTTAACCCGGGGGTTGGTGCATATTTCACGGTTGGTGGTCCCATCTCGCGGAGACAATCTGAACCAGCGCGGATACATCATCGCGTGACGCCACGTAATAACCTTCTGGGCCACAGCGAGCGCCTTTCAAAACCCTCTTATTTATTCATCTCACCTCGTCCTTGCTCTCTCGCCCCAGACTTTCACCCCCCTATACAGGCTCACGCCGCGTTACTACCATCTTTGCGGGTACGCAAAGCATGGAAGCTAAAAAAATTCCCATGGCTTGCTGGATGGAGTGATTAATGTATAGCGAAAGCCGCAAAATCTCTACTTTCCAGTAGAATTTGCAAATATATCCAAAACTGTGTAACGTAAAATACGCGCAGGCTCGGGATACGTCATGGTTCGGTAAATTGCACGCGTTATTTCGCGAAAAATCTGTGACTGGTAGAAAACAGATGCACCAGTGATTCGTCTGTTGGCACGAATAATTACCAAGAGAACATTCGAAGAAGAAGGCATCGATCAGTCGGGGGTTGGCACCGCACTCGGGCATTTCTCGAATAGCGTCTAATCCATCAGTGAATTCTCGTATCGCTTACCTTGTCGTTTTTTCCACCCGCGACATCTTCGCGCCACTTCGTCGCCAGATGTTGCGATGTAAGTAAGCACGTTGACGAAGGATTTTACGGGGAAAACGAGCAACACGAATTGAAGATCCCTACCTTTCACCATTGCTGGTGTCGCGGCTGATAGCTTCGCCACCAACGCTTTTAACTATTAGTCGCGATTCCTCTGAAATAAATGCCAGTTAAAATAATTGATGAAAATGCAGATGTAAAACACTTTGCTCTACCAGCTGTATTATATACTGGCGTTACAGGATGCAAACTCAACTTCTCCTTTCAAGTTTGAAGCATCGCATTTCACGCCTAAATAGCAGTACCATTCGCGCGTCAGACACGTTATGATCAATTGTTCTGTTATGTCTTCGTGGTCACCAATTCTTTTTTCTTTGCTAATATTTCTGTACAGTTTTAGACCTTAATATTCAAATTTAAAAATTTGGCGAATTTTAACAAAACTACAAATTTCATCATATCAAAAGTTACATTTCTAGAAAACGACTATGAGAGCATGTTTGTATGTACTCAAAAGTTAAAAGATTCAAAAATACGGAAATGGTAACTCAAAAATGCCACTGGGGCAATAAGCCCCATGTGACCAATTTATGATTACAAAGTGTGACCACGAAGGGTTAATACTATTACCAGTGGCGGATTTAAGAAAAAAGGCCCAGGTGGCAAACGTTCTGAGGAGCCCATTTTTTGGGAAAATGAAGAGATAGTTTATTAAAAACTATAGAGTATAGAAAAGTATAGAAAAAGTATAGTGCTGGGTAAAATCATAATTTCTTTTTGGAAACAGTGCCCTAGGAGGGGCTCCTGAGCAGCGGCTTATTTTTCGGGGAAATAAAGCAGTAATTTACTAAAAACGGGCTCAGTGTAATAATGCAAAAAAAAAATATATTTTGGATAAAATAATAATTTTTTTAAGGATGGGGCTGGGGTCTTCTGGTCTTCTGAGTAGGGGCCCAGGTGGCAACTGCTCATCGGCCGCCTTGTTAAATCCGCCACTGACTATTACCTATTTGCACGGAGGAAAAACATTAGCTAAGCTAAGTCTAATACCTTAAAATGGTAATTGGTTACCTGGCCCTGTTTTGCAACTAATTCTTACGAACTATTTAATCATGTCATTCATTAGAATATCAATGAATCGTACTACAGTGTTCACCATTTAATTTCAACATACTCCGAGTGTTTGAGAATACATATTCAAGACTTTCTACATTTTTCTCCGTTTCTCTACTCCCTCTCACACGACGTTACAATTCGGAATTGTCAATCGCGATTAATACTATATAGCGGGTTACTCGAAGGCACGCTGCGCGATGATATTAATGGGTAAGAACGAAGGTATTTCGGTCCCGAAGAGATATCGCCAGACAGGCACGTCCCTGGCCGTTAAGATAATAATAATCTTACGAGTGCGAATCCTTCCGTACGAGACGGGAGACACGCGTACGAGAGCGTGCACTCGTGTCGACACACGTACTTGACTCTTCTCGTGTAACGCAGCCGGCAGAAAGGCTATTTGTCGGATGACAAACGAGCGACGGGCTACGTGGGTGGCTTCGGCAGTCGCGGGAAATGGTGAGCAGCGCTCCGTGTCGCCGCACGCGCTTTCGTGTCGTTCGGTTTTCAGAATCGAGTTCGGATGCGGGCTGAATTCGAACGCGACGGGACCTGTGCGCCTCGCAAACTCGAACGAATGTTCCGCTGGATTGGAGAAGATACACAGCGTCCCCCCCACTAACGTACTCGAGGAATGCTTTCGGGATTTATTCATCAGAATACAGGAGGTGCTCCATCGATATCCCGTAGAAACTGCGATCTGTACGATGATTTGTATGGGCGTGCTTGCGTTCGGTAGCAAACAAGACCATTGATCGTGATTATGCTAGTTACGACGTTAAGATCGGAGACTTTTATTATATATGAAAAAGAGTGAATTAATCTCTGGCTTCTGTGATCTTAAGGGGGTAGGTTACCCTCAAAATTTTCGAGAATTGGTTTTTAGAGGATGTTTGCATATTCCGCTAGCTACATCTTTTCTACGTATTTTAAGCGCAACTGGGCTCTGAAATTCTAGAAATTGAAAGAATTCCAGTAAAAAATGTACGAGCCTGCTCATGAGATCAGGTAACGACCAACTTTAAACGCCTTTTAAATGTCTTTAACCTTTTAACGCCTTTAAATGCTAGAAACTACGTTTTCCAAAACGGTGAACATAAAATCTCGAAAACAGCTCCAATGATTTGAATGAAAATTTACAGGGAGCTGCAAGAAATTATCCCCCTCCATGTATTGGGAGCATATTTTCAATATAAATTCTTAAAAAAAGAGATAAAAAATATTTTTCCTACAAAAAAAGGATAAAATCAGAAACATCAACATAAAAATTGTATTAATTTGTTTATCAAAATTTTGCTTCCTGCACAAGATGGAGACTGGCTTACAGATTATAAAAATGCCTTTACTTTGTGTCTTAGGTAATTCACCTGTCCGGAATCGTGTTCACCATCAAACGGTGCATCGCGTGCATACTCTCACATTTATATTTATAACTTTTTTCCTATAAATATATTTAAAATTTTCTTTTTGCGGATTAAAGTCAACGAAATGACGCTCAGAAATTAAAAGAAAAATTATCTTTATATTCATTTATTACTTCAGAAGATGCGTTTGAAGAAGGGCCTGTTTTGGGCTGTTGAGGGTAACCTACCCCCTTAAATAACTCATGTTGTTATATACACACAAAAATATGTTATCTCATGACAACTCTGGCTCTGCAGAATTGTTTAACTCTTTACGACGCGTACCAAATTCGTGTCCAAAGTATATAAGCAGATTTTTGGTTAATAATTACTCAATTTCTGATGTAACTACTTTTTAATCGACTGCTAATGTTCTGAAACGCATTTTGTATATACATATTATTTTTTACCCTTAGGGGAATCCTATAAATAGAAGAATAAAATACCTATACAGGTTAGATACCGAGAGTTTGTCTATATTTCATTTTTATAGAACTGTCGCGCATACTATATTAACCTAATTGTATTTCGCAAAAGTGATATTTGTGCGCTCGACAGCATTTGCTAGTAAATGGTAAATATATTCAAAAATACGTGTGCGATAGTTTCGTGTAGTCAACTGATTTATTGAAACCCCAACTGCCCGATCACTTGAGGATCTTTTTTCATGAATGAAGAGAAATGGAAGGTCAGATACATTTGCATATAAGAATTACACTAAGCTTAGCTCTTGCACAGTTGCTTGCTTCACTGTGCGTTCCATTAAGCGCGAGCGATTAAGCATTGGCAAAACGAATCACCGAGCTGCTGCCGTTAAAGACGGGAACCAGCGCAAATTCGAATTTGTTGCAGCATCGTTGCGGCTAGTAGCGTAGATCAGCACTAGTATCATAGCTCAGAGCCACGTACAGAGTGGATGCATTTCGGTGGCCGGTACGGTAACGCTTCACGCACGCACACATGCCATCCTCCACTTACGTGACGTACGTAAGTACGTGTATGTGTGGCTGGGAGGCACATAATGTCTAATGGGGGTGATTGTGCTCGCGCTCCGTGACGGATCAATCTGCCACCCCCTTCAGCCCCCTCCTCTGCTTCGAAGAGAGACCAAGAGCGGAGGAGGGAGCGCAAGGGACACAGAGCGAGCGAGCGAGCGAGCGAGCGAGCGAGCGAGAGAGAGAGAGAGAGAGAGAGAGAGAGAGAGAGAGAGAGAGACATGGGAAGGGGGAGAGAATAACCCTTGGTCTCACCAAGCCAAAACCCAAGCGCGGACTCGCGTGGATAACGCGCCTATTCGTCATACCTCCCGAAGGCCTGAAATTAGACGCTGGAAACATTATTAATCGACGATCGTACGCAGTCGACTCGCGTCCTTCGAGTTACCACCGAATTTGCTTCCCCGAGTCCAACCACCGAGCACCGCGGCATTCGAACGGCCGACCATGAAAATCTTTTCGGGGGGTGATCCTGCGGTAATTAACCCCGTTACGCTGTGTTAGGGCCTGAAACGCCCTTCAGGACGGCTTGATTCATCGAGACGCCGAACCGCACGCTAAATGATATTCCGCCGAAAGGATAATCCTTCTTCGCGAGCGATCTGGTTGTGCACCATAAACTTTCACCCTTGAACGTAATTTGAAAAGAACCTGTGCCGATACTTTTCCCCGGGCTTTAGACTCGGGCGGCTGGTAATCGATCGGTATCATATGGCGAATACATCAAAACCTGCTCTCCCTATAGATTCTGCAATGCATGCGCAATGATACCTCGTTGTTCTATAAATAGCGTCTCGTTATCAGGCATTGAAATGCACGTTGCCCGCGGGAAAAGCCATTTTAATTACCGGGCTAGACGCGAACAGTTCGCCGGCGACTTTCCGGCGTGCACGGGGCCCCGTCACCGATATCTCGGACACCCAACTAGTTAACCAGGAAAAGCAATATTTTAGAACGTACGCAGAAACATTTATAAACGTATCCGCGTAACCTGTTTCTCTACGGTTTCCAGGCTCCGTTCTGGAAGCGGGTATATGGTATAAAGTAACGAGGCGATCTCTCATATCACGCCGCCCACGTGCACCGTTGACACAAACACGGGCGTACGCTGTATCCCGATCGCTCTGAAAACCGCGGCGATCCTGCGATCGAGAAATGCGAGTAACGAGGGAGGAAGACCGCTTAATTCTTCGTACTCTGCTGCTCGTTGGTATCGCATACCTAAGGCTACTTAGCAATTGCATTCTCTCGGCACTCGTTCCTCTTTCGATGACTCAAGGATGTTTCATGAAATCGTTAAAGAAATATGTTATTAAATTATAAGGTTCTCGGTAGTTAAACCTGAGTTATTCGAGGTGCCTCCGCTTTTACCGATTTGGATTTCAGGAATATTGTTTTTAACCAGGGTCGAAAAATTTCTGGAACTCTTATTTTTAAAACAATTCTGTTAGAACTTAGATGTGGACTTTTCGTTCCTGTGGAATTTTTATTAAATGAAGTGTTACCCTTAGGAACTTCTTTAGAAAGTGTTCTCATGGAATAGATATTTTAGAACCAATACAATAAAAGCCCCATGGAAACAGTTACATTAAAACATTTATTAAAAAAGGTTCCATGAGATAAAGAAAACAACTAAACTATTAGGTACTAGTTTTATCTAACAATGTCAAGAATAATACCTAAATAATATTTTTTTATAATTTACATGAACCAAAATACGTAAAAATTCTATAATATCTGCGTAGAAATTATCTACATAGGTAAATATTATAAATAAATAACACATTCAGAATATCAATTTAACTGTAACAATTATTTATTATTGTTGTAGTACTATTCATTGAATAGTATTCTATTTAATATTTATTACAACGATTGAGAACTTTCTTAATATTGATGAACGAAATATCTGTTCCTTTTACAGAGAAATTTTTATTTTTGTATTTTATAAGTTCCATTCCACCCAGGACTTTTATTTTCAAGAACAGTTCTCATGGGAACTTATAATGTGAGCACATTTTTACAAAAAGTTCCACGGTCCATGTTTCAAATAGAACCTATTTAAAAGTTCCAGAACTCTTTCGACTACTGATTTTAATCAGTTTCGCAATTATTCACACAAATAATATATAACGGCAGCGGTATTTATATAAGCAGTGTTGCATATGTTATGCAAATAAGAAGAATCATTACTAAAAGTAACTCACTTTCTCCTATTTATGAAAATGTTTCTAACTTCGGAAATAACTGCAGTAAGAATGATCTTTTGTCTTTTCTATTAGGTTCATTTTTGTAGTGATACGTAAACCATATCTAAAAAGTTGATGGGTAGTTTCGCTCCATAAATTTAAGTTGCAATAGGTAAAAGAAGGTACGTTTTTCTTATTTTTAGCATTCTCAGAAACTTGCTAAGTGTCATCGAAATCGGCGAGGGGCGCTGCGCGGATGTTTGTTGCAAGAACGAGTTACATAAAGTACATATTTTATTCTTTTAAGGGAGAAGTGTTTCCCTGCAACATTTATTAACTATATTTTGCTGATATTTATCAAATATTCAGCAACAAGAGTAAACAACACAATAAAATCCCCGTGAATCTGAATTTATGAATATTTGTCCGCATATTTCCATATGATTCAGTACTTTCCTGACTAAATGTGAAGCAAAAAATAACATATTCGGTATAAATGGATCAAGTGTTTTTGTACTAGAAGACCACTGCATGTTAAACCAAATTTAAATATTTGTATGCAATTTTATGACAATCGTCTCTATCTATTATAATATAAACATAATTGATTTATAGGGCGCATGAAGAGAGAACAAAAAGGTCTAATGAACTCAACTCGTTTCTTACGATCGTGAGTGAATAGTATTTCGGAAATAATTATATGTTCCAGGCACATGTGTTTAATATTTTGACGATTCATTGCATTAACAGTTACATACCTCCGATCGAATGTGTCATGATATAGATTACCTTTGTTTATATCTTTACTGATACAGAAATTCACTTCAAGTAAGTATTTGTAATTTTTTATTTTTAAAACTATGTTCCTCTTCCTCTATCTGTGTTAATTCAAAATAATCTCTACTGTTCATCCAACTGGAAAAATGACGAGTATCCATTTTATGCACAAATGCACTCCCCTGACGATCCCCGAGATCAGTAGCACCATTGTATTATGAAGCTTTCAAAAACATATTTTATTAAATAAACTGAATAGTTTAAGCGTGTTTTGTTTATGGAGCCCTGTTTGGTAAAACCTTATCTGTTTTCCTTTACAAGATTTACATACAGTAACGAAAATATTCGGACACTTGTTGAAATCGCATAACTTTTTTAAAATTAAACCACGTGTTTCGTCGTTTTGAAAAAATGCACTTGGTCGGAATAGCAAAAGAAATATTAAAGGTCGTTTTTTAAATTTTTGTGTGAGCCTGTAATGAGAATTCAAAAATTCCCGAAATCTGCGATTTTCGACCTGATTCTGCGATCTTTAAGCTTTTATAGCTCAGAGCAACGTTAACCGATTTTAATAAAATTTTAAGCGTGTATACAACTTACATAAATCTACAAACGGGTTTTTTGAATTTTCATTACAGGCTCACAAAAAAAAGTTTAAAAACGACCTTTACTATTTTTTTTTGCTATTCCGACCAAGTGTATTTTCTTCAAAACGAAGAATCACGTCACTTAGCAAACTAATCCCTCTAGCTTCTCAAAAAAACTCAAGTCGCTTGGATTAATTTTGGTGTAGATTAAGTCCGAATATTTTCGTTACTCATTGTATATTTTTGGCAGAATATCAGTTTCAATTTTAAACTTCACTAATATTATCATTATCGAAACTATGATAGATACTTTAGTTTTTACATGTATCCAAGTACACTGTACGTGGTAACAGCGTGTCCATATTATATCCGCACTATATCTGTACATATAATACCACATTCTTTCCGAGTTTACGCATAACTTTCTAAGCGATCAGTGAAAGGACACGTTCAGTTACCATTGAAACTACGCGCTATAACAGATTACACATCAATTGATAAGTTGACCGTAATGAGAACAAGCAGTTGTGAGTGTCCAGAACAGAATATATTCCTCGTTTTGTTAATCTGTACAGACTGGCTTAATTAGTATTAGGTATTGACGAGCTGTGCACCCATTTGGATGGTTCGATTCATCATTTTATGGTCGCGCTTTAACTTCTAAAAATGAATTAAACTAGTGTCACTATATACTTAGTAATTACCTAAATAGTTCGATCCCTAACAGCGATTTATGCATTGATTTTAAATCTCGAAGGTGGCTACCAAGCTTATGAAACAACTTCGGTTTCGTTCTTACCTACCGAGGCTTATGGCGACAAAAGTTACGACACTGTTCTCGGCACGGGCCTTCGCAGTCACAGATGGCAGCAGAAGGATGTTGCAAAATTTCGTTATTAAAAACTGTGACCTAATTGTATTCTGCGCTCTTTAATGTTTCAGTTTGGAGAAAAAAATGTAGAATAACATTATAGGGGACCGTTGACTGATTTAAGAGACTGGATATTAAGTGAATGTTGTTCCATTATTATTTTAATCTTCCATTCCGACAACATTCCGATTAGGAGAATAAGATTTGAAAGTGATATAACATTGCCCCGAGACCTAATAACGTAGATTAGTTATCAGCGCTTGCAACGTAGTAAACGTTGTCATTTCGGTATATGATTGTTTATTCCTTGCTTTGAAATAAATTATCCAATCAGGAATTACAGACATTTCCTTGTAGAATATCACTGATCGAATGCCAGTATGTGAATTAAATGAAACTAGGGTAAAGGACTCAATTACTGCCACCTACACAATTACTGTCACCCTAAGCTGTTTTACGTAAAATAACGAATAAATCTTGTAAAATGATGCATAAAAAATTTAGCATAAAATTAAAACTGTTATTTATACGATATAAAAAAGAGTACTTAAGTTTTTCTTCGTTAATTTGAATAAAACGATAAAATTTTTTAGCGAATATTAGGAGAATGGAGTCGATGATTTCCTTACTAGCGAAAGAGAAAACAAGGCGTTAAAGAAAATGCTGTAATTGTAATATTTAAGCAATTAACATAACAAATGTTAACATAATAATGTTTTAAATAATATAAGCATAGAAAGTAATAATGATCCGAATTCAACGATTCATAAGTCTTTTTATTTATTAACCCTTTGCACTCGAGCGGCGCGGATACGGCGCCCGGCTGATTTGCAGTGCCAACTCGAGCGGCGCGGATACGGCGCCCGGCTGAAATTTGGCCGAAATCGCCTCGAGTTGCTGGTTCGCGCAAGCGAAAAAGGCCTCGAGTGCAAAGGGTTAATTGGGTGACAGTGATTGGTACAAGTGTTTCAAGCATTTTAGTATTACTGTCATAGCAGTAGTTGCTCATGTACATGACAGGACGTAACTTTAAAATGAGATAAACAGTATTAGGTTAGCTAGCAGTAATTAGTGTGTTAGTAATTCAGTCAAATACATTTGAAGGGTGTCGGTAATAGATCAAATATATTTTTGAAATTGATGAATTTATACATAAAAATCGAAGTTTTAAGATCCACCAAATGGTTTTCATTATTTAAACATATTAAACAATAATAAATAACAAGAACAGCATATACTTTTAGTCTATAAGTACAAAACTATAAGATATTATCAGCGTAAACGCTTAATGTGTCAGTAATTGGGTCCTTTACCCTATTGTGTAATCAAAGCATCAGAATCAGTAGACTAGAGCAATAAGTTGCATTTAAAAAATAAATGTACAGATAAAAGAGTAAAGTTCATAACCAATTGATGACCGAAGCGCAGCGACAATTAATTAATTATTATTAATTTCTTCGACTCGATTCGATTTCCATCGCCGCGGGCCGGCTTCGCCGAAATACGCGGCGGTTTTAAACCATCTGTTGTCTCGTGATCGATGTAAGAAGTTGAAAGCTGTGTGTTTTCACTCGGTTTATGCAAGGACACAGGCGAGGACAGGAAAAATCAGGGCCGAGTTTCGTCGATTATTGCAAGGACGTCGCAAAAGCGCGATGGAAAAGTAACCGATTATCTATTTTTACACCTTTGGAAATTGAGCTCGTTAAGGACGGTTCGCGGAATGCTGGAGACCGCGTACGCTGATTGCGAGTACAGGCTATCCGATTTTTTGCTGCCCTCTCAAGCAATAATTGACTGACGTTTACTCCGCCAGCAGTATTATAATTACACATATAAGTCGTAAATGCTTTTTGCGGTTGGAACAATTCGAATTTTTGCCGGGTAAAAACAATTCGTAATGCCAATCATCGGCGATTCCAACTACGCTCATTCCTGCGTTTATATTGGATAGTAATCGACCGTTGTCTGCCTCGATATAGTGTCTAGTTATGGTTTTCGCCTTGCTCTATACGTTCGTTGCGTTGTGCCTGATAACAACTCAAATTAGTGTTTTGCGATTGTTTTCTAATCTTTCGCTATTACACATTACAGTAAGGTGACTTCATTACGTGGCGATGATTACCTTAATTAAGGGGTTATTCTACTTTCTTCGGCCGAAAAATTTAAGTTATTTTTAAACATTTTTTTCTGAATAAATACAGCATATAATGAAATAAATCTTTTTAAACTTTATTATATTATACAAAAAAAGTTCAAACGAATTTTTTAAATTTGTTCTAATTGGTTTTTTACAGGGTCAATATGGCACCCTAAAAAGAGTAATGTTCGTGGCGCAAGTGATTTCCCGGCTCAGGCTTATCTCAAACAAAAAGTTCGAAAAGATTCTTCATCTGTATGAGTGCCGCTACCACCTGTAGCTCAATTAATAATTTTTGTCGAAAAATAACCGAGATTTTTCTCGGGGAACACCCGAGAAAACATCCTTTTGGGTGTTTTGTCAAACGTTTCTTTTTCAAACTGGCGCCATTTTGGTACTTTTCAACAAAAAATCTTAATCGAGCTACGGGCGATAGCGACACTCATACCGCTTAAAAATCTTTTCGAATTTTTTGATTCAGATAAGCTTGAGGCGGGAAATCACTTGCCCCACGAACATACCTTTTTTAGGTGCCATATTGACGCTGTAAAAAAACATTAAAATAAATTAAAAAGATTATTTTTATTTTTTTTTGTATAATACAAGAGTAGCGTAATAAATACCAAAAAAGAATTATTTCACTACGTGTTGCATTTACTGAGAAAAAATCTTTAAAGTAGCTTAATTTTTCAATCGATCAAAGAAGAATAGCCCCTTAAATTCAGAATTGGGGACAAAATCGGGGACAGGAATTACCGAGGACACAAATCGTGTTCCGGGGATTGTCCCCGGAAATCGGGGACCTTTATCAATAATCGGCCACCTTACATTAAGCCGCGTTCCCACTGTATCGGTATTTGCCAATCGACACTGATTGGTATTGCCGAACAATTTAACTTAACCGATCAGCTTTGCCAATATTTGTGGTACATCCCCATTTCATTGACATCGTACTGTCGTCAATACGATAAAATGTTCGGATATGATGAGGAACACACAGCCCCACTGGTTTCAGCACGGCTTCTTTTGATATTTACATCTGACATTTACGTAAACCATACATACATCAGTCGATACATTGATTGGCATGCCGTTCGACTTTTCACTTCACCCGGCCCTAGCCGACAGACACGTCTACACTTGTTTGGCACTACCAAGCGGCCTTGCCGATTGGCAAATGCCGACGTAAGTAGTGAGTACGCGGCTTTAAAGTCTAGATCTCATGCCTGTGTTGTACATATGTACATACGTCGACTGCGAATTATACAGTGTGACTCTAAATTCTAAATACACATCACAAATGTTACGGACTAATTTTATATCGCATAATTAAAAAAGATCCTAACGTGCATAGAGCCGCAAACCGTTTGTATCTGAGATAAAATCACTTTTACTTGAAGTACAATAAATATGCGCAATAGTCTATACATATATTTTCACAGATTGAACCTAAATTGTCAGCTTGGAAAACAGAGAATTTCATATATTAGCGGTACTTTAAATTTATATATAAAGTATCCATCCTAATGGTAGAAATAATCCTGGAAACAGTTATCAAATTTTCTAGATAGTAAATTAGAATTAAACCATTAAGTATCGAAAGGCTAAAAAAGTATTGATACTTTGTGAACAGAAAATTGTTCTTGTTACATTATGCATATTGCTTCAAACATGATTGCATCATACACTGTTGGGTAAGAGAAAGTCTACAGGTTTTCTTTGAAAAGAAAAACAAAAACTTGCTTTTACATTTTAATCGTAAAATTAATAATTGAAAATCAGTAGAAGAAGCTTATATGATTAATAAATATAGTAGTTGATAATTGATCATATATTTTACTGGAGAAATATTCTCGAGTAATGAAAAAGTGTCATTACTAATTTCAAAGATCAGTCCTACATATTAAAGATGAGACAGACTAACTGGAAACGATTAAAATTGCGTCGCACTGGACCCTTACTATCCGCAGCATTAGGTTCCCGAACAACGATTAATATTAACGGATGTCGAGCGATCGCGATCGTGCGAAAATAATAGGCGAAGAATGAGATATCGTTAGATTGCCGTGAAAACTATTCGGGAATTCTGGGGCAAGAAGAACCGGCAACAAAATTGTCTAAAATCGATACTGTGTTCTGCGGTCCGGTAGACCTTCGGTCGTGCCTGCACGTGCGTTGTAATCGCGCGCCGCAGCCAAGCACAAGAGCAGATTTTTTGTCGGGTTCGCGACTCGAATCATTCTCACCAAATCTTTGGTGCGGTGCCACGACTTTTTGTGTATACTAAAAATTCTCGATACTGCGAATCCAGGTCGCTACGCGACGCGTATCGGGACCGTCGGGAGTCCTGCGGTCGTGTCGACCAATAATTGACCCCGTCATTCGTCCCGGCGCGTACATTATAAATGCGTGCGCTGCTACCAAGCAGGTATCCGTCCCGGCTAGTGGGTAGTTAAGAAGTGGCTTCAGCTTCGACGTGACGTGTTATGGCTTTAACCGCAACAACGCGCCTCCGACCGCAGGAACCCTTTACTATGCTCTTTACTCCTGGCTCTCGCAACGCGCCGTCCCGCTCCCCGCCACCCCTGCCTCGCCCATAATTACTCCGCGATGATACCAATGGTATCGATCATCATCCGGCTACCCCTCGTTCTTCGATTCCTTGCTCAGCCATAATCCCCATTAGCCGCCGTAATTACGCCCAGGTATTATGTACCGATGCAACACCACGTTTCTACGAACGTCTTTTCGAGCAAAGTATTCTTTCCTCTTCCCTGAACGCCCGACGTATGTACTTACTTAGATGGCTAGAGCACATCCACTTCTGCTGTGGCGCTACCGTGAATCTCGCTGAGAAGCAATTCCTTCCCTCAGCTGGACTCCTTCGATTTATGAGGAAGGGGTTAGTGGAAGGAACAAGTTATTTATTAACCCCTAATTGTATTAGACTTCGTTTTGTAAGGTAATATGGTGCAGTAGGGAGATTAATTGTAGAATTTCAGTGGTTTTTCGGTGAGCAAACATTTTTTTAACACTTGTATAGAAAGTTTGCGCGTGGAGGTATCATTTTGATAAACCTTGCTAGTATTTCTGACAGATACAGCTTTAGTGCCTATGAAAGATTTGACCATTCATTCGCAAAGGGTGAAACTAATGTCAGAATTCTACAGGAATAATATCTACGGATGTTTGTTTGATTTTTGATAATTATGATATTATTTGAGTTTCATTATAAGGCATTCGGCCATTCGGCCCTTTTTCCGCGTAGGAGGAAAAGATCAGGAACTTTTCAATTAATTGCAATATTGTAATCTTATACATACCTATAGTAATACGAAACAGAAATACTTTTTCGTATTTAAATAAACGGATACAGAATATAAAATTAACGTAATTAGCACGAATCAACCTAATACTGTACGAAAGCAAGCAAGTTATCAGCCTTTTAATGCATTATTTTAACAAGTGCTTTTATTCATTTCTCGAATAGTGTAAAGGCACACAAAAATATAAATGTATAATCATCGATGATTTTACTTATCTTCAATACTTGGCGAATAAATGCAAATAAGAAATAAACTATACCTACGAGTTACGGTGACAGAAAATTTTGGCAAATCATGCAGAAACCAACCAACTTTCAAAATGACAAAAAAAATTAGTTGAACACAGAAGGGATCTCATAATTTTGTGATCTTTATTTTGCAAAATATTTCCAGCCCATAGAACAACAAGCCACAGTCACAGAAAATTTACCAAATAGAAATAACTTTTACTCAATTTCAGATCATCGAGCACCCAAATTTTGAGCAATCATTTTGTCTGGCTTGACTGCCAAAACTGTGCAAACTACGCAAACTACCCACGAATTGTTCGTGTCATGAGTATTATACATCTTCAAAATCCTGAACACTTTCCTTCTTAACACTGATTATTTCCACCCCTTTCGATATCCTTAGAAAGATCGTATGCAACAGGAGCCACCACTCTTGTCTAAACGCTGGAGATTCAGCAAGGAATTTGATGCGAAACCGCAATGTTCTCGTTGTAAATCACGCACACACCGGAGGCGTGGATTTATTTTAGAGTCCATTTCGTAGTATCGGCTCACAGAGGATGAGTCATGGTGGTATTGTTCGGCCGGACGAAGAGATACAACACAAATCATTTCCTGCCGTATCCCTATCTATCTGCCTTCGCGTTTACGCGGCTCTGCCCGTGTGTATAGCTTCTCGTCCATGCATTTCGTGCGTGCCCGTGGTTCCGCGGTCTCGCGACTGTGTAGGTGCAACGACGCACAACGCATCTCACGCTCGAGTGCATGCATCGTGCAATCGTCTAGCGTTGGGCGCGTGCACGCGACGTTTTGTGAAAACGGTTTTGCATTTTGCGGACGATGCCGGGGACTTTTTGTCCAATTTAATAAAACAGGGCACGCGCTCCACCAGCTGCAGCTCCCTCCTTTATCCGTCAATCTTCATTCCGTCATTCTGCAAACAGCACTATAATCGATGTAGTATACTGATCGTACGTATTATATAGAAATTGTGGGCTTTACGTCTCTGGTAGAACAGAACCTGCGACATTCAATGGACAACGGGCGTACAAACGGTATTTGCCATGCGATAGGTGTAGCAGTTTCGAAAGTATCTCAAGTCGTTGCCGGTTGGCGTGCCTATCACCAGGTTTATGAATTTAAATCAAGGTTTCGTTACGTTTTACCATTCAATTATCAGATTACTATTAAAAAACGCAAGCAAGGGGTGATTTATCTTTAAGGATTCAGGCAAATATCTGCAATGAATGGGTATCGCGCAAGAGTTAGCACTGAAGACTGGTTTTAAAAGAGACTTCATTTCAGAGATACAGTAATCTCAATCTGTTACGGATTAAAACGGACAGTTTCAATTTTGCACAAGATTTGAACTGGAACTGCTCTTTGATTTGCAAATATCCTGTGTTTTAGGGGATTTTTGGAGTGAGATAACAAGCGTCTGCCGCCCTTTCCGTGAAATATCATCAAATATTTTAATTTAATAGAGTTGACACAATTTTAAAATTAAGTTATTGCTAATTTGCTGCATGAAAAAAATGTGAATTGTTTTTAAAGTTGTCTCGAGCCTCTATGTTTAACGATCACCCTTCACTTTTGGGGGTTAGAGAAAATAGATAGACATTTTATTTTGCAACGAAATCTATGCTATTGTCGATGACAAAATAAAAAGGTACAGGCGAAAACAGTTTGCTACCTCTTTCAATTTCTTTCGCTCAAAATTTGTCGCCCTAAGCTGCAGCCTATTTAAATACCTTATACTATACAAATCCGCCCCTAGATAAGGACTTAATTATTTTGTACGTAAACTGGGATAGAGTGTGAAGAAAAAAAAGTACGGTCAACGAGATTCGAATCCGACCCATTCGGTTACAAAGTTGGTATATGTAGTACGTGGGAAAGGTACAGCGAGGCCGTAAATTAAATCATCGAGCTGCGGCACCGACTGATGTAGCGGCTCTGATTGAGGCGTCGGATCGTTATTTTTTCATATTTTTGTCAATTCATGTGTTCACTTTAACGCTCCTCCGATTTTACGAACTCGCTATCGTTAAAGGTCTGATCCTAGAGGCACATCCGACGAGCGGATGAGTGCGATGTTCATTGTTAAATATCTCGTAATTATTTTTATATATAATTGTATATTTTTGAGTTCACTATCTTTTTACAAAGTATCATGAAAATCAGTGCGTATATAACACTTCGCGCGGCCCCCTTATAAGAAAAGATAAACGATAGATGCCAGTGTTTAATTTCTAAAATAGTTCTGTCGAAAGGAGGTAGTAATAAATAAATCTTCGACTCGTGATATCTTCCCAATAATTTCATTATCCCCCGACTTTGCCACATAACAACACGAAGAAACGCGCTTCTGCTAGATGTCAGGAGGCTCGCGTACGCTAACAGATGCCAGCAATCTCTCCAACAGTGTACACTCTATTGGATAATATTTTCCAAGCACCGAATCGAATGTTTGCGCTTCTTCATACACGTCTATCGGCGTATCCGTATTCGCGTATCGGAAGCTGGATCTGTTCGCCTTAATTTGTCGATCTGCGGCGGCATTAAGCGGCTTGCTGGATTCTTGTTGCCGCGACCCAGCGACAGACACCGCGACGCGTTCGCGCTCATCCACGGCTGATATATCTCGCAGCCGTGGCCATGTCTCGATTCTATTAATTCAATTATATTGAGGAAGTGGTAGCGCGCGATAACGGGCCTCAATAACGAATCGCTTCCTCCGCCAACGATCGTCCTTTCGTGGACATTAATTACAAGCTGTGCGTACCTGTCGCTGGTATCGGTCAATTTGTTTGTCCGCAGGAATGCTCGTTTTCCGTAACGGATGCGCCATGGATTTTTCTTGTGCTAGTCCAGCATTCCAGCATGCGCGCATCTTCGCGCGATTAAACGTGCGTATAGGCGTCGCTCATCCGAAGGTGGAATATTTACGTGGTCGTAACAGACGAGCACGCTTCATTGCTTCTCTCTATTTAGTTGTGAAGTGTTGATCTCTTAAAGACATTACCTAGTTGGTGCAAAGGCACGCTGTCAGCGATGTTAGCTACTTCTTTCTTTTGCATACACTCGTTTTACCGTGGGATCCGCTTGCTACGATCCAGCAAATTTATGGAATTACTCCTTCGTGAAGACTGACAGCGGATTTAGTAAGGATAGGTGGTTTATAGACTCGAAATGGAAGCGCTATTGAAGCTGAGAATCCATGCGAATTGACTGGATTCGAGACGCTTCTCATCAGCATTATGAGAGACGACTTCGGTATGATTGGCACGTTAATGGAACTGAATTTTTTACTAATAATAAGCAGGGGATTGGAGCAGGCAAATATTTTATTTGCTCAGCTCCAACATTAAAATACTTGCTCTAGCTCCGCTCCTGATCCCTTCCAGCTGCACTTTTTAAAATACAAATTCTTTTAATACTTTCGAACAGTGATCTTTTATTTGCGACAAACCCCATCTTTCTGGCTTTGCATTTTCATGTAGAACAAAATTCATAGAGAATACTTAATTGTCGGCAAAGAAAGTACTATGCCTCCTTAACCGGGCTGCGCGGCCCCACGATATAATATTTTTTCAATGATGAAAAATTGAGAATCGGTATTTATTAAAAGCATTTCATTCATTTGCTCTTATAAAATGAAAGAAAATTCAAATAATAAAAAAAGTTTGGAGGAGTGGAGCAGTAAAAATTTTCTGTACTCCGGTTGCGCTCCTGCTCTGGGCAAAACCCCATTGCTCTGCTGCTCCGCGCTCCAGCTCCGAGTTCCGCTCCAACGCTCTGATAATAAGCGTTAAAATATACTGGGGAAATATTTGAAAGCTTATAATAAAATAGATCTCTAACATAAAATATCAATGTGTCATTCATTTTTCCACGGTACTACTTTACACATTTACACATTTTCAATGCAAATTAATGTATCGCATAAATATTGCAGTTACATCGTTACATTTCAGAAAAACATTATACTGTGGAGAAATAGATTTTAGTAGGCTCCAGTTCTGTTTCTTACCTAATTTTACCACGTCTACATACTGCGAAGAGAGAATTATAAGCAGAACAATTTTTAGACTTACCCTCACCAGGAGTGGTTGTGTCCAGTGTGGAACTGTGTCTAAAAATATTGGTTGTCAGGAGACCAAGGGGTCCTACCCATAACTATAAATTTTAGTGTAAAAATGAGTTAGTTAAATTGCAAATTTTAGTTGTGGCAACTTTTTGGCAACCGGCAACATCGTCGCATCTTTTGTTCGCATGTAACACATGCAATCACTATCGCACTCATCGCATATGCGACATGCTGCCTTGCGTTGCCTCAGTGGAATCCCACCTTATTTAAATTTCTATTTTCAAGCTACTAAAAAGTTATTAACATTTTTAACATAGTGTCTGATGTTTGAGGGGGCCCACTTCAGCAGGGGCCCATTTGCCATTGGGCAACCCGACACCTTGGCCAGTGGATCTATCGTAACGAAAGAGTCTCACAAGTACTCTTCTTTTTAAATAAAGTCAGTCACAAGATGATATCGGTCACATGAAAGTATTACTCCTCAGTAGTACCGTGTGCATACATTTTGCAATCTATAGTCCAACGTATCAAGAAAAACACGAAGAAAGTACGTTGCCGAATTACGTTCACAAAATTCATATCCGCCGTCCATCTTTCTATAAGAAGCGTGGACAGCCATATGAGGAAGGTTCACAAGGAAACGTCCCCGAGAGAGTCCGCCCTGTCGGGAAACATAGCTAGAGGATCACGGTGTCCCATATAAATAACTACCGGTGGTGTGTCTGCCCGCGACCGCTTCCCTTCCCCGCGTCCGACGGCCTGGTGTAATGACATGATTGCATACCTTCCACACACGCTCCTTCCATGTTTTCCTTAGCTTAGGTACGTGCCGTTCTTCTACGCGTACGGAACAGGGTGAAGGAGGAGGTGGAGGAGGAGGTCATTGGAGGAGGACAACGGGGTAGGGGGGAAGGGGTAAGTTCGCAAAGGCCTTTCCCTAATAAGATACTGGCACGTACCGGCGGTTCAACCACACCACATCACACCACGCCACAGCACACGCGAGCATGCACGATCGTATTGCAGGAGGTACCGGCCGAGTAGGCATACCAATACAGAACTTTGTGCCCGGCATAACCGCGAATAAATCCTCTAATCTAATTGATACGGCCGCGGGTATGCAGGCTCGTGTTGCTACACGCTAAAACGGTCGTTGTTAAGTAGCCTCGCTCAGAGAGATACCGCTCGCGCTCGCCATTGCCTGGCCGAAGGAGAAAAACCGGGCGGGATCCCAGTGCATTATAACGGAAGAAACGTCTCCCGTGGCTGGGATGAGGAATGTTTTCCTCACGGCTGCGAGAGCTTGCGACCGTGCTCGCGGAGACGGGTGGATCGGTTTTTGAAGTGCTTCCGCTAGGAGTGCCTGCCGGTATCTTGATCGCTGATGGGCTCCATTAAATGTCTTCATCGCGGATTACGCCTGTACGCGTTGAAGTTGAACGAGAGCGGACGGCCGGGGCGGAGAAATTTTAGTAATTTTTTTTGCCCCTGTCGCGTTAACGCGAGGATATGCGGAAAACGGCCAAACGATCCAGCGCGATTCCTCAGGCTGGGATATTTAAGGATCCGCTGATTCGTCAGGCTGATTACGGTACATTTTCCAGCTTTCCCTTCGTGTGATAAATTAAACGACGATGAGAGAGGATCATGGAGGAATATTGAATGTGTACGTAGTATCACTAGTATCGGCATGGAAACCGGTTCGCGTTCCGCAAAATGATCGCGTTCTCTGGTTCCTGATGTTTTAAGCAAGCATCTCAAGACGCAATATCTACAACTATTGCGTAACACACGCAATAGTGCATGCATACGTGTGCACGAGTGGCAGGTTATCTTTAGGGCTTCCAATGTGGCGGACAAACTAAGGGTAATTTTCTTCTTCCACCAGTATAATTTCCTTCCGCTGTAATAATAATATTTATAGAACAAGTACCCAGATCTTTCAAAAAACATAAAGTTTGTGATGGTGTCAAAAGTTTATATTTTCACTTACCGTAAAGAAATGTACCATCTGACGTTTTTAGACACTCTTACTACGTATAGGTATATCTAGAATTTATTAGCAGACTTTATGTTGGGTACCTATCACGAGGCTGGACGTCTCGTGGCCTTTAACATACATGGAGTCCGTCATCATCATCAATTGAATGGAGCGAGCAGATTTGAAGGCAAATAGTGCAACAGAAATGAAAATAGAGAGGATCGAGTAGTCGCTTGCTAATGATATTCTCGGTCTTGAAATGCTGGTGTACGATGTCGACCGTGATAGGACTGTTTTATGGCGTATTTTGCCGTTCGTCCGCCTGTCGAAATCACAGGAAAGAAGATGGCCAATTTGCCACATTAAGCGCTCATTCGGATGAAATAATTTCGAGCCCATTATGTTACGGCCCGGAAGCAGAGCGATGCCATTTCGCAGCAGCATCATAAACGGTTCCATTAATAGGAGGCATTACGAGAGAACAGTAAGATATCTCCCTACAAATTCTCCAAGTAACGATTATGCCTGTCATGGCCAACTAATTATCCCCGTTGACATCACAAATGTTATAGTAACTTTGGAAGAAATCCAGTACATTCTGCGCAATGTATTAACGAAACTATCGTTGACGAATTCCCTAAAATACTTTCAATCAGCGAGTAGAACATTCAGAGCAACTGCGCCAATTAAACAGTTCGTAGGAAAATGGCACTCAAAGTTGCATCAAATACATTTTCTTCTTTAAATCTACTAGATACCCTAAATCGTTGAAAAATAAATCGCTCATGATCAGTACCTACTCAAACGAGTGGCTGCCTAGGCATTCCGTGTGTCATTGGCATTGGTCGATGACTATTTGAGAATGTAGGTCCTTGGGTAAATGATTAGTAGATAAGGCGAGGCAAAGCGACGAAAGATGAGGGTGGTGACTCGCGAGGGTAACATGGGTACCAGGTTGAATCGTTGCGATTTCACTGGATTCCCCGCTACCATTACGAAGAAAAGTCGCGGCCAAGCAAGAAAAGGGGTAAGGGAGAGTAAAGTCTTGGCAAGAGAGCTGGAGGAAAGTGGAAGGAAGGGCCCCCCACGAGCCACGAGCAAGCTCGACTCTCCGTGTGGTCTCCGCTACGCCTCGCGGCGACCTCATCCCTTCTGCTCACCACGACCATCCTCTTTCTCCTCCTTCTCATAGTCTTCTTCTTCTCGCCGGCGCTCTCTCCTCTCCTCAACAGACATAAATCTCGGTAGGTTGCATTTATACTTAATGTTGCCAATATCCCGCTTGATCCCCTCTCTGCACCCTTCGCCCTCTCCCCCTTGCCTTCTTTATTAGCCGAGAGACCCACCACTCGGCGGAATCGAGAAGAGTACGACATGCTGCTCTTCAGGTTCACCCGGTCAACCCCGGCGAGGGTGAATTTATCGTCCCCCTGGTAATGGATAGCCACGACGCCGTACGTCATCGACGTTTCGTGTAAGATAGTTGAGCTCTGCGCTAAGATTCTTCGGGGATCAAGATCCTGCAACGCGGACAGGTACCTTCTCCCCGTTGTCCCGATTCCTCCGCGGACTGATCATATTCCTTATTCAGAAATTGCGCTCGCTCGAAGTCGCTGTCCATAGATGCCAGTTTTAAGCACTCTGACTCTATATTTCGCTCTGGGCTGCTAATTAAAAGTTGACGAAATATATTCCCGCGCCTGTTAACTTTTAAACCGCATCCAAGGAAATTTGAAGGTCTCGAAGAACCGGCTAGTAGGAAAAAATTTAATTGTTGCAATCTGCAGACCGACGTCCCGCTCTGAAATTACAGCTGACCGTTAAATCGGCGCAATGATTTAAAGTTCACTGTAAATTTATCGTACGCTCGAGAGTGGAGCGTTTCATTGTGAAAATGTGCGGCAATAATGTTGCATCCCGACGGTGCAAAGATGCAGCCCTGAATTGCATTCTAGCAGCGCTGTTAGAGAATCAAGCGTGGAGATCACCCAAAGTGGACGAGCACGATCCACATGAAGGATGAAACTACATCACTGCTAGGTCTCGGCACGAATTCTACACGGCACGTCGGCAGTCGGCATGTTCGACTTGCCTGTGACCTTGAACGACCCTACTGCCACGAGGATTTACTTATCGAACTTCCTCGCAATGCTTGCACAGTTCCTGGTCTAGAAATAGCTGTACACCTGTTCGCGGATCGGACAATAATACTGACTTATCTCCCCGATAATGGATGAGGATGCTATTTTTCTTACCAGATGGTCCGCGAGTGTGTATAATTTAAAGCTGAATAACTATTATTCGGAAGAAACTGTTAAAAGGTTCAAGGAACGCGTCGAGCCTTTCTTCAGAAAAATGGTGACACAAACCCTCCAGGTTTGTTCTCACGTGTGCTGAAACCTCGGGAGGAAACAGGAACGGGGGTTTATCATGCGCGCTCGCGCACCAGTCGCTATCTACGAGCTCGCCAGGGCCGTTTTTCTGTCAATCTCCGCGTGATCCCTGTAATTTCCTGTCTAGAAAACCACGCCGTGGCTTTAATGCTCCATTGTCTCAGCTACGCTCCCTCTCCGCTCCACTCTGGCTACACTGGCCGCACTACTCCCAGTTTACTCCCACTATTTTAACTATGGACAGCGGCTCTCATTCGTGGCATACCCAATGGAGGAGAAAGAGAAGCCACGAATCATCCATTTGCACTCTAATTACACGAATATCGCGCAAATTGCGCGGCGCGTTAACTGCCCCAGCGCCGGCTATCCTTCCCTCCTCTGATACTCGTCGTTATGCCTTGGTCGCGTTCGGGGCCGTGTTTTTGTAAACATCGACCTCGTTTCTCTGATGACCCTATCTTCGTTTACTACGCAGTACGTTCCAGGAAACACTTTGCAACGCAGGTACGAGCGTCAGTGCCAGATAATGGTACCTCGGTAGTAAAGAGAGATACGAGTTTTCAGCATGGTCATCGCGAGCCAACCAGCTGGAATATCTATATCTTGACAACGTAGCGTCGCCATCTCCCTATTCGCCAGATAGGTATGTTAATCATTGACTGGCACCTGTTATCTTGGACTGAAATCGATCAACCTCTTTTCTGCTTCCCACCTTCGCCGCAATTAATCGATACGGCGAGCAATCGCGACGAAAATCGAGTGTAGATGGAAAGTTGACTGCATTGTCTCTGGCGAACGGCAGCATCGAGCGTTTGCAGGGTTGCGCTCAAACAGAATAAGGTGGCCGTAGGGGAGTGCGGTTAAGGGGCCAGGTAGAGGGTCGGCGATGGTACCAGAGAAGGTGCACGAGGAAAGGGGCAGGAGCATTGTGATGTACAGAGATCGGTCACACGATAGACCCGGTCAAGGACGTGCTCCGCGTCGGGTTCCCAAGAGAGCTACACACCCGTGTGTACGCGTGCGTCTGAACACCTCCTTTTCTTTTCTCCTTGCTCCTCGCCGGCTCGTTTCGTGTACCTTCGCGCCCGCTCTGGCTATGCCCCGCGAGCGATCCGAGCATTGTAAAAGAAGTAAATTAGTTCGTTAGTGCAATGGAAAGCGAGCCGAGTAATTAGAGGATTGTTCCAATAATCGCCGGTTATAACGTTCACTTTCATAAGTGTGTCTCGCTGATTACGCACGTGATTCCCTTTTCCTCTCTTGGAACACTGGAACTCCCGCGACATTGTTCTAATTCTTACGGTTATGCAAGGCCAGTATACATACGTGGTAATTTATTAATTACTGGGAAGAACTTGTCCATTTAAAATATTACTTAATATTTTCCTTCTGGTCAACTGCTAATCCTTGATTGGTCTGTTGGTCTGTTACTTTTATAGAAGCAGCTTAATTTCAATACAAAATGTACTGGATTAACTTGACTGTAGGATCATCATAAAAAGTTAGCAAATTCAAATCTTTTTTCGAATTTCATTCAAAGTTTCACATACCGAGGGTAAAGAGTATAAAATAGTAGGTATGTAACTATCAAACAGATTGCGTCGAAAGAGTGTTGCGGATGCCAATGTTGACGATTTTTAAGCTTGCTACTGTTATTCGTCTATTATTACCATTGACCATGTTTGTGCTTTATTAGCCCGGCACCCAGGGCACGATATAGAAATCGTGATCCGACACCGTCTGAAAATGGTCCGAGTTTGGATAAGAAGTAGCACGGTTTGCGAAATCGGCAAGATCCTATCGACACTGAAGTCTAGTAAATCGGTGTCACTCGTATCGTGGCTGCCATTCGTGCTGGCTAATGCAATTAGATAGCTGGTGGTGGTAGCACGCGCGCCGCAATCTATAGCGCGGTTAGGGCGGGCATATTATGTACACTTTCGCTACACAACACCAGCAACCTCATCTGACCTCCTCCACTCGGCCACGTACCCCTCCACTCAGACGCCCTCGCTGGCCGATCCTGCTCTCAATTTGCTTTTGCATCAATTCAGATGCATTGCGCGAATGTCACCCAGTGTTTATTAAATGAAAATGTAAATGAATAATAACTATGACTAGCTTCGTTTCATTTTCCTATGAGCAACTATGTATAAACAGTTTCTTACATGTTCATTAGAAAACATGAATCTCAATAATTTAATTGGAATGCCCTGTCTCCACTAGTCCTGTTCGTTCGTCCACATGTGAGAACTCGTTACAGTAAAAAGATGCTGTTACTTTTATAGTTCTTCTTTATCTAATTACGATTTGAATAATTGTTAAACCGTCGGTGGATCCTTCATCCGTACAACGAGTAAAACGGATTTGAAAAAGTGTTTCACCTCGGTTTAAGAACATCCTGTATCTCAAGCGAGTTTCTTAGTTTTTAAACAGTTGAGGCTCGAAATTCCAAGCTTTGAAGCTTCGGCGTAATAAAGCTTCCCCGTGCCGAACAAGCTCTATAAGGCGCGTGGAACGTCGTAGCTCGTTAAATTCGCTGAACGATGTCGTTTGTCACAATTTCAAGTCAGATCGAATAAAGGGGCGCAGCGCGGTCGGCTGGCTGGTTGGTCAGCGAGCAAGTCGGCAGAAAAATTTTCTACTCACGAAGTGCTCCCGGAAGTCTCGCGTTCTTCAGCGGCAAGACGAGGTCGAGCGGGGCGAGCCGGTTGTAGGTGCACAGGTGCATCCTCCCTAGAGTTGTACGTTCGGCCGTTCCCCACGGCCTGCGCCGTACCGCCGCCGGGCCGATCTGACCTCTCGCTTCCTGCAATTTGGTGTTCTTGAAAATCAATGTGCGGGGGGCTATCTCGCGGTTCCCATCGCGCCGGTGGCGGCTTCACTTCACTCTGGTCCCCCTTGAGAAACTTCGAAATCGGCTAGGGGAGAGCCCGAAGAAAGGGAAACCGCGCCACTGAATCTCATTTACGAGCTATCCCACGTCAAATCGCACAACATTTTCACCTCATACCTAAGTAGTCACGGATTTCTTTCAAACTTGCACCATTTGTTGATAATATCGAGAAACTAATTTGTGCAAAATTATAGCCTCCAAACGCGAATAATTTGCAAGATATTAACCTCTTAAGGGGGGAATTTTCGTGTAACAATCCCCGAAATTTATGAATTTTTTTTAGAAAACTATTGTTAATATTGCATTAAATTCTTTTGGGATATAATGAAGCATCTTTATACTTGTAAAAAATATTTCTACGTCGATACTTATTATTTATTAATTATTGCGATACTTGTAAAAATACTTGGAAAATTTTAATTTTAGTTTTTATTCATAATACTTTTTTCGTCGATATAAATTTTTAATAGGAAAAAATTTTCTGAGGAAAAAACTTACTTTTTCTTTCAAACGCTATAACTCTTTCAATTTTTCATTTCTTTTCTTTAAAGTGGACCAATCCCAGCCTAAACTATCTAACTTTAAGAATCTCCTATTTTTTTTTACAAGCAGATAACTGTGATAGGTGCTATACATCACGCCAACATGGGTTACATCGTCGAACAGGTGGACAAGATTCCACAATAATTAATAAATAATCAAAAGAATATTTTCTGCAAGTTTAAAGATGCTTCCTTATATCCCAAAAAAGTTTAATCCAATATGACCAACAGTTTTTTTAAAAAAATTCTTAAATATCTGTTACTTTCGGGTCTGTTAGACGAGAATCCCCCCTTAAGACCCTTTAACCCCGTAATATTACGTTTCTTGTGAACAACTTCATAATTCTACCCCCGTGACGTTACTCTTTCCGATAAACTGTTTCATCCCAGTTCATAAACATTTCCTATACTTATATTGAAATAGAAACATAAAAGAAGGTTCTAATTTTTTAAAGCTTTTCTAAAATTTAGTGTGGCGTTACGAGTTTCATCTGCGATATATATACTTCAGTTTAAGATAGCATCTTGCAATTAGTAAATATTATTTGCCTATAGTCATTTAAAAGTTAAAGGAATGCTTTTCTGAATAACGTAAAACATTTTTCAATTAATATTACTACACATAACAATATTCCACATTCAACATTTGATCTCTGATTTGACATTGTTCCACTCCTCGAATTGATTTGCAAAAAATACTGCTGGATTTTTTTAAGTCTGTACTGTAAATTGAGCTTTTGAAAAAGATGAAAACGATTACGAGAACATACAGAAAACAAAATAAAGTTTTGCGCTGGTGTACGGCTCGGCAGGACCGCCCAGGATCACCCGAGCGTCATAAACTGCCGAAGGAGGACCTTGCGTTCTTACCTTACCTTTGTAACAAGTTACCGAAGCTAACGTTGTTGTTAAAATATTTCCAAAATTTGCAGTGCAAGCACGCGTAAAATCTTCATTTTCTTGTTACTTATATCTTTAATTTCCCATGACATTTTGCTATGAATGCTTTTTACACTTCTTTAGCGTAATTAATATCTGTAATATAAAGTAAATGCATAAAATCGATGGAGAATCACTGAAATTTATCGAAGATATCGAACAAAATTTAAAGAAAATCACGCGCTTAATTTAATTACTCCTTAAAGACTGTCTGAAAAAATAAATTTAGAACTTCAGCTGTATCCTTTTTCTTGCAAACCGTTCGCGCTAGGTTATAACCTTGCATAAATTAGTTTCTGAAAATGATCAATTAATACTGTAAGTTCAAAACAAATTGCTGATTATGAGGTGAAATGTTGTGCGATTTGACATGGAATAGTTCTAACGCCGCCCCTAAGACACTTCTGACTCTTGTTCGCTCCGAAATTTTTCTCATAGCAGCATCACATTACATCCAGTTTGGAATTGCTTCCTTGAATTTCGTTTCAATTTAACCATACTGCATTACCATATACAGAATTAATTACGGGATCCAATGACCTCGATCGTCGAGTTGGCGGGTAGCAATGGTTCCCTTCTAATTTGGACGTACCTGGCAATTTTGTTTGTTCCGTTCGTCGCGTTGAATCATCAACGTTTCTTTTTTTCGAGCGCCAAGCGCAAAACAATTGCGAAAAGGAGGTGTGGGATTGCGCCTCTCCTTGGGAACGCCTTACGAAATCGATGTCGCGCGATAGTGCCCGCGATACACCTGCATATGATGATTATACTGGCGATTACTCATGACCGGCTTTTCGTTTCAGATACACGTGCGAGGAAAAATGAAATGAGAATCCCTTTGTATAGCTTGCCGCGAATTCCATGCTAATGATAGACTCTACGATTATCCATTTAATCAAACGCGCGGGCCTCGTGGTTCGTAACTAGCGAGCACGCGTAACATTTCACGCGAAGAATACGCGAAGCGTGGTTTCAGCGACGAGCAGTTGGACAATCGGTCCCGATATTGATTTCCAAGGGGCATTGTCTCGCCGTTAAACAAGCCGCAGGAGATAAATCGAGCTCGATGTTGCGTCTCCCCTGACCAATAAATCCATCTGCCACAGGTTTATGCAACAGGTGGATATCCTCTTTGCAGCAGGATTTCCATTTCTTTCAACAGACCTCCGGTGTTACACAAGCCTCCAGTACAACTAATTAAATTCGCGATACGATTTTCTTTGGTGCTTTCGAATCGCAGTGGAAGAGAACGGGACTCGTTCGTTTCGAAGAAAACGCGGACGAGACGAGCGTGCATAATTCCAGGCGGCGACGAGCGATTAAACAGCTCTCGGGAAAAAAATAAGGCACTTTCGATGATCGTACGCCCGCAGACCTACTACGAGCAAAACGAGTCGGCCGGGGGGGAACAATGGGGGCCGCGGGAGCAAAGGCAAGGACGATCCCACGACGTCGTCATCCCGTGTTTTCCCGACGTCACGATTCCAGCAACAAGTGTTGCGGCTGCAAACCGATCTTATTATGCCATTTCTCCCAGTCTGAACTCCCCTGCTGGCGTATCGCTGCGGCGCGATCGTGCATCGGGCACGAGGAAAAATCACTGATACCGCGGGCTGATTAGGGAACGTGTGGAAAAGAAGTTGATGAAACCACTCATGGCTACAACTCTCATTATTTAACATGATGTTTTACACGTTTGAAGAAGCAGCGATGACTAACGGAAAATACATTAACAGGCACGCATTTGCGCGGTGTGACGTGGAGTGTTGGGAAAGAATATTCAGCAATGTAGGAGGAGCATCATACTCGTTAAATGTAGTTCTGAAAATTAATTGCGTTCGAAAAGCGTGATCTATCACCTTTATGAATAATGTAGAATTCTCGTATTACCTTCTAATGCTTCTTTTTTAAAGTACCTGTCTCTCTTGTATGAAAATAATTCTGCACGTATGTTCACTTGTAGTAAATGATTTAACATAAATCCCACGCAGGTCGCACGGCACACTTTTTCATGCACGTGTTAATAGAAGAAGGATAATATGTACAAGAATTTCACGATGATGATAATACTTTTGTTTGACAAATAAATCTTGCCAGTGGCGCAGTTAGTATTTAATCTTGGCGAGAGTCGAGTTAGATAAGAATATTCTTAATGCAAATTCAATCAAATTCATTAGACGGTTATAAAAATTTATTTAAAGAATTAAATACAATTTTCTTTTCTTTTTACAAAGCTCTTGAATTACTTCAGTCGTGGCTATATTAATTTCCTTTTTCATTTTTCGTTGGGGGTGCCACGACCCCTTGGCCTCCCCCCCCCCCCCCCCCCTATGGGTGCGCCACTGAATCTTGCACTCTAATACAGACGTATATGCTTTTCCTTCGGTCTTCATATTAATAATTAATATTAATTCAAGCTTCTTCTTAAGTCATCAGCACGTTCTACTAAGGCTTTGCGCGTGAATTATTTGAAAAAGTGCTTCAACTTGCCATCAAGGCCATCTAACTGCAACGAAAATAACGCAGACAGATTGCAATGCGAGTGGTAATTCCAGGATACCTGAAAAAATACCAGCTAAACGATAAAGACGTCACAGCTCGCGATTTGCTGTGGCCTTCGAGTTCAGGATGCGTATATCACGCAGCGGAATTATTCATGCAGATTAAATACGAATTAAGGACTGTGAGATATATGAGTCGAAACGCCACGCCGTTCGCGTACATCGATATCGTTTCCGCGCCTTGAATGAACTAGGCTGCCTGGTCGAATCGGGTTGCCTTTTCTTCGACGTGGCTGCACTTTGATCCCATAAACAATTTATGCTAATGACAATGCTAATCGTGTGAAGTCAGTGCTCAAGACACCATCGTTGTCGGGGCTGGTGCACGACAAGATCTCACCGGGCGTTTCACGTACAAGCCAGAAAAAGAGACATTCAACGACCAGCCGCTATGCTAATGTTCCCGTGGCATTAAATGGCGTGAAATTCAATTCGAAAAATACCCCGTACACTATCGCCACGACTTGTCTCGCGTAACGAGTTCTCTTCTACCAATGTGGCGATTCCGGTCATTAGTAGTGCCAGTCGTGAATTTATTCTACGACGCGCGATTAGACTTCATTGACTTTTGGGGGGGAAATGGTCCCTAGGTGTTGCGTGACGTTTCCATGTCACTCGAAAGGGTGGCTTGCCTGAACGCGGTACTTGAAGAACAGGACAAGCGATCCACGGCTCAGAGGCAGTAATTTCAGATGTTTTTTTACCTCTCTCCCGATCCGATTGGTTGTTTTGCCGCGCACTGAAAGCGGTATCCTTCATCATTAGTCCTTCTCTGCTCTGCTAGATTGAACAAGCTAGTCGGTTTCAGGCTCGTACGGATTGCTGCTTGCGCCTGGTGATCCCGCCCAATCAACGGCAAAAACCAGATGAATTGAGCGCGTAACAACATAACGACAACGATCCCCGCTAATGGATGTTTCTGTGCACGTGGGGCACACGATTCGAGAGATACACGAGGTGTTGCCATTAAGGTCCCCTACGCTCCACCGGTATCCACATTTATACGTCGATTAATTCTTCCTCTCGTTTTCTTTCCGTTCTCGTCGCCCACCGAATGATTGATCGCCCCCGATCCATCGAACCGCTTCCCGTTTCCCTGCTTTCGCCTCGTTTCGTGTCCGCGGCGAGTAATAAAATAACAATCACCACCTTGAATTACGTTTCCGCGGAGTCGTATATATTATATCTTATCGAGGCTTCGCAGCCCGTGAGAGCAAGAGACGCGGTGCGGGAATAGTATCCAATTTGCTGCAGTCATCGGCTGTAAATCTTCGGTTCGCATAGGTGCAGCCTGACTGCCAATTTCAGATAGAGATGTAACGCTTCCACGAAGAGGCCTGGATCGACTAACCTTCCGTGTCGTCGCTCGGGACGAAAGATGTAAGTTTCCCCTCATTCAGAAGGAACTGGAGTCGGTCCACGTGTCGCGGCGTCCGGTCCCTCGTTTACGCCTCTTACAGAGCTGCTGATCCGAGAAACGATTTCTCGGTCTGCGGAGCCGACGCGGCGCGCGGCAGCGGCACGCCGGCCAAGAAAGTCATACGGTCGCCAATCAGGCTGCACGACTTTCCATCGCTCGCTTTGCATCCCATTTCGAATAAATTATCGTTCATACGTCGAATGTCGGCGGCGCGGTGCACGTTCGACCGGCTGACTTGTCGCTGGCGAAGTGCATCGCTGGCCCGCTCAATGAGACGGAAGCTGGCTTCCCTGACGATCGTGACCAACGGGGCCGACAGAAAACTTTTCTTTCGACAATTTCTTCAGCTGCGTAGTGATAATTTGTGAGACTCGCGATTTAGGGGAATTAATCGCAAACATGCTTGAGGGAGAAGCTCTATTAGAGCTTCAGAAAATGTTGCTTTCGTTCTAGTCATTATCATTTCTAGATATCTGGGAGGGTCCTCAAGTATTCAGAGCGGAAGGAGCGAGAGCAGAAATGAGGTGGGAGGTTCGAATAGACCGACTATGTTTTGAACGTTTATGCTTTGCGCACGTTTAGAGTCACGAAAAAGGTTGGACCGTGTTATAGCAGGTCAAGCTATTTGCCGGTTCCGTGTCTCTCACTGTAACTTGAACAGTGTACCGTGACTTGTATTCCATTCGTAGGTAACGATATTACGGCTATCCCAGGGATAACAATCGCAAATCGTTCGAGTGGTGACGTCGAAGAACAACGCTTTATTTTTGACTGCTCATCGAAAGAGGCTATTAGGACCACTTCTCGAACTAGCTTCGTCTTGCTCATCTTGAGCCCATGGCCGCGAGTGTACCGAAGAAATCGAACTCGAGGGAGAACCTCGGCGATGGTGTTTTCACTGTGTATTTACGGAAATTGCGGAGCCCGCGGGCTGCTACTTTTCTGCCAACAGTGATTCGTATACTACAACAGCCGTTGGGGGAACGATTACAGTTCTCTTGCACTTCTAAGAACCGTTGTCCTTAAGGTCCCGAGACCTTCGGCTTAGTACTTCTTCCTCCTCTTATCTCGCCACGGAGCAGCTCTGCTTAGTCCTGCTACAACTATCCCCGAGTATGACTTCCTCAAAAGACGATACTTAACCGCGAACAATGTTGATCGGCGAGCATTGCGAGACACTTCGTTGCATCATCCCTGCGGCGATTACAGCGAACATCTAGCTACATAGATCCTTCCGATGTGAAATTGTTGCCTCGCAAATTCATCTGTTTTAATAACTTGATTGTCCAATTTTACACATAACGATGACAATAACAATAAAATTAAGGGTTCGTTCTTCAGTTACATAAGGCTTTGCGGGGGGGGGGGGGGTGCTAATTTCTTACGTTTTCTTAGAAGGAGAGAGAGGGAGTCAGGTAGCATCTTACATAATATATTTTTAATTTAATTTTGAATATGAGTAGCCTAAAACACGACGTTTCATCGCATGGATGAAGCCGAGTTAAATGAATTATATAAACCATTACAAGAATTTTAATAACTGAAAAAATGCAATGTAAAAAGTAGTACGTAAGGAAGGAGGGGAGGAGGTTGGAATATAAAATCTTACGAATTCTTATAGGGTAAGAAATCGCTAAAATTACCCTTAAATTATCCTACCTGTAAGGTCTGAAAACAAGTTTTTTCGGTTTTTTTTTTAAAAACTTGAAAACTTTTTTAAATAAACGGTTGTATATTCGTAAGTATATATTTTAAAGTTCTGTTAGTTTTTTTTGCAACGCAATATCTAAATAAATAATTGAATTATAGGCGATCTCCCGGCAGCGTTTTTTTTATTTAAGCACTTTACGGTGGCCATTGTAGTTTTGAACTAGTTCATCAGAAATAAAAAATTTGACTAAATTTATTTAGTATATTAGATTATCTAGTCCTTAATCGTGGCGTAATTTTTATTTTACAGATGAATAATGAGAGCGATTCTATGGCGAACATCGATACTTGTGCTATTAGAAGCCGCCATTTTGTAGCAAATTAATTTTTCGAGATAATGAATGATTAAGGACTAGATAATTTAATATTCTAACTAAATTCCCGCGATTTTTTAATTTCAGATGAACCAGGTCAAAATTAGAGTGGTCACCGCAAACTACTGAAAAGAAATCGCTGCCAGGAGGTCGCTGATATTTCTTTTATTTATTTAACTATGTAATTTAACATGTACACTTTCGAATACATAAAGGTTTGTTTAAAAAAGCCTACAAGTTTTTCCCCCAAAAATTCCCTAATATACATGTTTTTTCAGAGCTCACAGGTAGGCATAACCCCTTAAGTAATTTAAGGACGGCCCCTAAATTCAACCAAATTTCACAACCTTCAATCGAAGTACATGGAAACACTTAGATCGTTTTGCCTTTAATGAGATTGTATAGCGAAGCGATGGTTTTTGTGCGTTTTTTTTTCTAAAATTGTGCAGTCATCTGCAGTCACTATCGATCGTCAGATTGAGGTATAAATATCGCCTGATTCGTTCCACCAAGCTCCAAACGGCTACGGTGAATGCGGGGCGCAGGCCCTTACCTAGCGCTCGGGCTGTTTGTGCGAATAAAGCGCGTCACGTGGAACACCTTAAATGGGTAATCCTTAAATGGCGTGGTGAATATGGGTTGCGAGAAATTCTGAATTGTCAACGTAGCTCATTACGCGAATTTCAAGGAGCGCGTTACGCGGTCGCCTGTTTCCTCGATTTTCACCACGAAACTGCAAACACTACCGCCATACTGCTGTCAACCAGATTTTTATTTCTGTCATAAGAATGCTGCTAATAATTGCACGAACAGCTTATTTACGTGATATATCAGAACAATTGGAATTTCTTATCTGAATAGTCACTGTTCACCATATTTTAATACGAATAATACAATGAAACAACATAAAACGAAATATGTATTTCATTGAGGATTAACAACGTTCACATGTTAACAACATTTATAAAAAATTATAAGTACACAAAATACACAAACGTGTCACATTGACTTGGTAAGTTCCCTCCAGCGTTTACTTTCCACACTACTCCTGGAAGTCGTGCACAGAGAAGTGCCGATATTTTTTAGAACTACTAGTACTTTTTTCTCCAAATCAACGAAAAGACCTCATAAAATTAAACAGTCCCAAAAGCCAAACTTAGCAAAAATTCTCCAAGGGTTAACCACAAAATGGGGTGGTATAGAAAATAAGCAAAGATCGGCAGAAATTCTATCTACGAATTATCTATTACATATATATTCTGGACCGTCGCTTTGAGGCTTCGGAATCCTTTATAACATCGCTAACGGGCGTCGTTCGACAGATTGTAATTAGTTATACCGTTAGAGATGCCAACACAGTTATCAGGCGTTAGGTGAGTCCGCAGTGCCGATTACGAGATAACGAGTCTCTGAAACTGCTTCGTAGTATATTAGTAGGATGTGCGTGTACATCGGGGAGAGGGGAGGGGGGGGCGTATTGTAGAGTCAGCGGATCCTACGTTTATCGCGTAGAGACTCGATGGTCCTATAGCCCGTCCAAGATCGTCGACAGGTAGAATCAGGGATCAGTCGGTGGAATTTCAGGTCACTCGCGAGATAAGGCCAGATTGCATATCTCGAGCATAGTCTTGCAGCAACTGGACTCTAGAAACGGGAACGAGCCGCATCCGCTACATAAAGGTGCGGCATCGTAGGAATAGGCCTTAAAGCCCGGAAGAAGGTTCGTCGTTGCCGAGCAGTATTGTGTACCAGTCGATACGTACCGGCGAAGGCAGTATTCAATACCATCGATAATGAAATCATACCAGCACCATTCACGGCCTGGTGTGCGTAACAAAGGTCGTAGACTACGCTAAACGTGCGCCCTATCTATGAAACCTCGCGGAGCGGCTGCATGCATCATCGTCATTAGGAGCTCAGCTTCGGCCCGCGGCGAATCACTGTATTGGACGTAACAGACACTGTCGTTAGACCGATGAGCTCTCATTGTCTTCCTTCCGTAAGTGCACCTTCTTTTTTGTGCGCCGCTCTTGGAAGCATGGGCGTTCATTGTTATCGAGGAACACTTAGACGAGAATTGGAAAGGTTTAGTGGCATTTTTATTCGTTTTTCATGTTAACGATGTGCGTACTCGTAATTGTTGAAGCAAAGTGAAGCTCCTGAAGCAATATAAATAAAAAGCTCCGAACATTCACGAATAATCTATGTCGAATCGATCATGGCCTCGATATTGCCAATAGTAAAAATCGCCGCAGCAAAGTAGATCCGAGTGTGTATTTGCCTTATTCATTACGTGTCGTAGCAGCTAGTGCTGTGCTATCACTTGCTATTGTGTTCAGAAGAACGAATGCCTCGGTGGAGCAATATTGATCAAATTATACTCGTTCGAGAGAACAAGGGCCACTAAATCACCGAACTGTAACTTCTGCAGCTTATTCTGACCTGGTTTCGCTGGTAGCACTTTTCCTTTTAATACTTCCTACGATTTACGCACCTGCAAGCGTGAGTTCCGTTCTATGAGTATCGATCAGCACTTTCATTGAATGGAGTAGTGCTACCTATTTCATTCCTTCGACATAAATTTGCACATATTGATCGCTATAATCATTCGTGGGTGACAGAAAGAGGCTCTCGTCAATTGTTTTATAATTAAGTAGTGATTTATGTATTTTGGACTCAATTCATTTCACTGATTTCAACAATTCAACATGGTGCTCGAACAGAACCACATTTCACCCGCACGAAAGTAAACTAGACATACCGAAAACACAAGTGTTTAAATTACGGATTAAAGTAGTCACGTAAACAAGCAGCCTTAAGATTGCTCGCCTGTTACGCACGAAAGTAAAATTTGCGCTGTCTGTTGGAATCATGAGGATGAAATAGGTATGCACCGGCGCCGCTTTAGAGGTCAATCGTACCTCTCGAAGCTCTGCGCGTCCCTGTCCCCCGGGGCAAGGACGCCCACAGTTCCCTCACCTTCTTCAACATCTGCCTGATCGTTGCTTACTGGCCCCATGCGCGGCCAGTCAGCTGAATCACCTGAACCGCACCAGCAGCCTGTTGCTTTCCAAAGAATTCGCACATTCCGCTATCCAAGCGGCATTACCACCAACAAGAGCAACTCGATCGAACGACTAATGCTACCTACGCGATCCTCTTGCCCCTCCCAGCTCGTCCTGGCGTCTTTCCTCCGCGCTTTCCTGGTATATACTATTCGATACGGCGGACACACTAGCGGAATTACGAGTAACGCGATATGACCCCCGTATATACGAGCTCCCTTGCCCGGGGGAAACTAAAAAGAACAGAAACCTTGCAGTGGAACAGGCGCGTTGGGGCCAGCCAGGTCGGCTAATGGAGTTTCGCCCTGCGACTTTGTTTTAAGCCAAGTAGACACTGCTCAATAAATACGAATGAATGCAGCCTGACTCTCAACTGCTTGTTAATATTTCAAGTAACACTTCAAAAGGATACATTTAGGGAATGAAACGAAAAAAGATGTTCTACGAATAGGGGAGACCGGGGCAAAGTGAACCTCGGGGTAAAATGAGCTTTCTTAATTTATTCTTTAACAATAGAATATATTTACAAAATTTGGTGACGAAATAAATGTGTGTAATACCACAATGATAATTAAGCACATTCAGATATTGAAAAATGGAAATTCATTTAAAAAATTAAAAATGAAGTTTGAGAGACTTCCAATTGGTTTTCTTTTCAATTTAGCTTTTTGGATAAATGAGTCTTAAACATAGACATATATAGACAGAGCAGAAGTTGGGACTGAGGACGGGGGGAAGGTAAGCTTGGAGGGGAAAAGGCAGAGGTTCAGATACAGCCTGTCATACTGGTACGTCGGTTAGCTTCGGAAGCATTCGGCATGCATAACCACTGCTACCCGATTTGCCTGTACGACAGTCCCCTTACCGCGAACCTTGCAACCCCCCTCAGCACACGCTCCGTCTATATATGTCTATGGTCTTAAATGTGTAATTTTAACTCCAAATTTTTTCTGTGTGTTTATGAAGAGCTTATAAACATACATGTACACGCGTTTGAGAAAACATTAATCCCAACATTATTAAATAATTAATTTTCCACTGAGTACATATTCGGGGTAAAGTGACCGGGGTAAACTGAGCTGCAAATGGCTGCTAAGAACCAATGCGCAAGTGATGTGCGCAATATCCTAACCTGTCAGCTGGCTAGAAAACCACGCGGCGTGATGGAACAGAAACTAACCTCAAAAAAATGAAAAATCTGCCACAGTTTTTGACGACCACAGTGCAAAAAGCCAGAAGCTGCCGTGCTACACACGCCATTCCAGCGCAAGGGGTTAATATTGACCTATATCCTTAAGTAAAGTTCTTATTTTGTTGCACCTCAGTTTACCCCGGATAGGAGTTCACTTTACCCCATATATGGGGTACAGTGATACCTCTTTCATCATTTCTTTCAAGTTGAATTTTAATATACTCTAAGTTTATTTTAAGTATTGCTATTCGTCATTTATCAATAGTAATGTTTTAATTATATTATAAATCTATTTCCAAACATTTTTATTGAAAGGGAAAAATTTTATTCGACTTCAAACTTTTTTCGTGCCACTTTGCCCCGGTCCGCCTTACATGTAACTTGCCCAGGTTCCATTCTTCAGTTCATGGCTAGTTCAAATGCATACTGTATTGAATTACAATGTATTACTTCTATCTGAAGCGATAAAATAACGAATTCGCGATATTAGTTTCAGTTTTCCTTTAACTTATTACAACTCAAAAAAAAAAAACTGAATAGCCAATGCTAATATGATATTTTCTTTTCCCCAAGACACTACCTATATTTCGAGATATCAAGATCGTTGATTCTATCGATATTAAGTGCCCCAGAAAGTTCGTGCGGTTTTCGTAGCTTTGAAATGGCAGCATGTCTTAATATCATTTCAATCGCTTTAATCGTTTCAGTAGTTACCTTTACAGTCGTTGACCTTTTCCAAACGCAATACAAACTTGTATATTCTGTTTTTATATAAATTTGTTTCTTTTGATGAAAAGAACTTTCGCTGCGCTGATTCTACGTCGTCGTCGTTTGTAAATGTTTTTTCTGCTCAATTATGTTGCATGGACAAAATCAGGTGATAATCGGACAGTGAAAGGGCTGGAGAATATCGAGGATGAATTAAAGTTTCCCAACCATGTTTCGAAATTTTTGCCAGCATAGTTTTTGCTGTATGTTGTCGTGGTCGCACATTGTTTTGGAGAAACAAGGTTTACCAATACCGACTGCTTTTTCGCAATTCTTCCTATACTTCGTACTAACTGGCGCATTCCGAGTTTTCTAGCCATCTGATGCGTATAAGCAATAAAAAGTATTAAAATTTTTTGGGATACCTAAACAAATGCCTGACGCAGAACGTGTAACGTGTACTTTCTCTACGATAAGGAACAATGTACCTACTTAGTGTGTATTGAGCTTTAAAGCACTAAAAAACTAGATTATTTCTTTTCTTAATATCAATTTTGTGTTTAATGAAAACTCAGAGACAAACACGGCAGGATTGATTTTCCGCGAAATTTGTAGCCGTCATGGAAAACCCATGTATAGTATAATTATTAAGAATCTCAGCCGCGCGTAATTCGTAATAATACCGTCAGATTAATTGCGCTCGTAGTATGTAAATTACGCGCGAAACCTCCAGATCCGTGGATTGTTTCACGCGTTAGGATATTTTCTTGACCTCTCCCTCGCGAGTCGGTTTCACTCGGACACTCGGGAAATTACAAGTAACGCGATATATCCGCACTTCGTTGCGGTTGTTGGGAAATAAAGCGACGGCGCAATGCGTTTTCTCTGCGGACAACTGGCACTGGCAAGGTCTCTGAAGTACAATCTACGGCGCGTCGTCTCTTACAATCCGTTGTGTTCGCATTTTATTCCCTGGAAATGTCAGTTCTGCGCTAAATAGATTAACCATTCTAGATAATTGAACGAGTATCATGAGCTGGTTTCATTGGAAGGAGCTGTTTAAATTTGAACTTCTTAAGGATTTGAGGCTTTTTACGATTTTTACGATTATTAATTGAGGCTTTCGGGTTGGAGCCCTGTCCAAGAGGAATTACATATTTCCCGACTGGGAGAAACACTCGGGGTTAGTTGTGTAACAAACTTTATTTCAAATATAAAATACGTTTTTCCATATCACAGGAGAAAACGCGAGATTGTATCGGCGTTATGATGTAAAGCTGTTAAAAAAGTGGCGATCACTGCTTTAAGAGGTGAATCTACATCTTTAAAAAAATTGCCGCAAAATTGGTAATAACATTGAAAATTAATGTTAACTTTTTTTACAGCAATATATTCTCTTCGTTGAAAGGAGAAAAAGTTTAAACGGAACCATATGTCGCCAACGTACCGTTTCCCCCTAAAAAATCGAAAAAGTTTTGGCATACATGAAGTGATCCATATTGTATTTGATGAAACCATTTTTCACATTTATTGAGAAAACGGTGCATTTGTGACATATAATTCCTTTTAAATCTTTTCTCTTTTCAATACGCAGAATATGTTGATGTAAAAAATTTGAATATTAATTTTCAATGTTATAAACAATTTTACGGACAGTTTGTTTAACAAATATCTACCGATCCAAAGGTGTAGATTCACCTCTTAAAGCAGTGACCATTACTTTTTATACAGCCTGTACATAGTAGGACCAAAAATCGGAATCGAAGTGTGTTTTGGAGTTCTTTGGGACCTTATTCACCTTATTTATGCCTGAATGGTGGTTCCGTGCACTAGGAATTTCTAAAAGTAGTGGTTTCGTGTGCATAGGAAATTTTCAGAAGTAGGAATTGCATGCGGCGGCTTTGGAGGTGTTTTATCCTTAATATTATTATAATTCTCATACGTTGACATAGATAAGATTGGTTATAGCAGAAATAATGGGGGTGTTCAACCCTTTTTGGGGTAACGCAAGTGAAGGCGACACACGACACAAGTGAGGATCCTGTTCAGAGGTAGTGGTGGGCTTCCTAACAACGTTTCGCCAACACTGCAGCTATGTAGCTTCTTCATGATGCTAAATTTCTTATAAAAGAAATACCGTGTACGAGGAACAATAATTAAAGTCTGAGTCATAGGTCGATATGTCATAATCTCTTCTTTATAAGTGAATACTCCATGTATCTGAAATATTTGAATTCTTCAGCATAATATCTACCGTTAAGCGTGTAATAAAATAATCAGAAAATCAGGATTTCAATATTTCACATTTTATATATAACATTCTTTATACGTGTTCTTATCAAGAGCACTGAAGAATTATAAAATTCTTATATGAGTAGGTATAGAAGAATATTTTTCGTACTAGATCTAATGCTGCGTTAAATGTTAACAGAAATTCTTGATAATATCTTATGCTTATGCAACGAAAATTGGAGCACCGACCTGTCCGAACGATTCAACTTCCTCATTAATGCCAAATTGATAACCGTGACACTTTAAGCAAAAGTGCCTTCCTGTTGAAAATTCACTTTGCTTTATGCAACTAAGGTAAGGGGAGGGGGGTTAAAAATTTGCTTCCTTTTGAAACGGGAAAGAGTGACCAGTATTTGACAGAGGAGGCGTTACGAAACACAACCACCGTCGTGTTCGACACCTAACCCAGGTCTCTCTTACTTATTCATGTATACGCGCTCATATCTGCCCGCCAGAGATTATACAATGTCGTGACATAAGATTCAGTCGAATGACTCAGTGGAGGCGTGAACGGGGTGCTGATTGAGTGGTAAGATCACTCAAGCGCGAATCCATCCAATCGTACCAGCGGCAAACGGCGCATTAGCGCCTTCTCCGCGAGAGGCCGCCTAAAATAAACTATTTATGCTAATACACAGACGCCGGATAAATCATTTGCACTCCGAGGTCTTGGGCTCTCTTTGAAATTGCAGATAATTTCGACGCGAGACGCGACTACTGGTTGGAGTGATCGAGCGCAACGATGCGTGCCAAACGGTAAGCCTTGCTGCGCATGGCTGATATTTGCTTAGTCGTTATCTTAACTGGTGTCTACCCTAAACGCTTCATACACTAAAATCAATTTTATATTTGACAAAAGATTACGGATTTCTCTGCTCAGAGAGAAGATAGTACAATACAACAACCGCGCACTAAATGGAAAAGTATTAATTACGCAATAATCATAGAAGGAGTAATATTCAGGTGGGTGTATTGAGAAGTAACAATCATTAACAAGGTGTGCATTGATCGGGGCTCAAATTGATCAGTTACGTAAATATTTCTATTTAAGAAGAAATTCTTACCGAATTGAGCAACTTCAATATCCTTAGAAACTTTTTTTAAAAGGAAAATTTTCGATGTTCTATTCGACGATAGAACTGTAAAATCCTTTGTCAACAAACATATCTCAACTGCAGTCTTAATCTTAACTGATCAGGGGGTATCTACTAATATGCTTTGCAGTTTGAAGTACTTTAACTGTTTTCATATTCTTCGATGGCTCCTTAGGCTTATTCCTCAGCTGACTTAAGATCCTCCCTCACTTACAGATTTTTCAGTATCTTTAGTCTTGATTTACCAGACTAGGTTTCTCCGCCACCCTTATCAGTGACATGTTCTTCGAAATGGATTCGACGAGAAATTTCTTCAGCAGTCTGGCACGCGTGTTTCCAGGAATCGTAATTAATGGATCCAAGCGGCACGTTCTGCGCTCGCTTTTTCCACCTGCTCGGCTCGGCGTTTAGCATAAAAGTCTTCATTTGCGGTGTCGTGATCGCGGCCGAGACAACCACGACACGGTCCACCGTAGCGGGTGCAATAAATTTACTGTGAGAGGGCCGCGGGCGATCGATGAAGACCCCCTTCCAGCCCTCCTTTAACTGTACACGCCAATTAATCGAAGTACCGGGAACCTGGTAATAGCATAACCCTCGTTACTGTTCACTCTGATGTCCTCGTCGTGGTATAAGCGAGGAGTGCAATCTCCGACGCCTCTGTTCCTTCGCGTCTCTCCCTTCCATTGCTTCGCTTTTCCTCTTGGCGATGGTGTTGTCGGTTTACTCGGACAAATTCCCATCGTTCCAAATCGGCTGCTGAATCGCAAGTTCAGAGAGTTTTCGATAGTTTTTGCGCGTACAATTTTGTGTATAAACGATACACGCAAGATTGCACGCATCCTGGATTTTGACTCACAGGAGATGTTCGGCAACTCGGAATTTCAAAAAAATTTGAAACTTTGTAGAAATGTAGTCCAAGTCGTGCTAAAAACGCAAACATTCTTTGTTTTGGCAATGAAACAGTCCTAACGCCGGGAATCCACCTGGTAGCTATGTTATGCCATGCTATGCAATGTTTTAGCTTAGATTTTGGTGGAAACTGTTCCATAAGAATGTATCAAAGTTAATTTTTTTAAAACGTAGCATGGCATAGCATAGTATCGCATAGCATAGCATCGCATAGCATAGCTTAGCATCTAGGTGGATTCCCGGCTTAAAGCCTAGAGGTGAAAACACCTCCTCAATGAACCCCAGGTTTGTGTTTCAATAATTCTCGTTACAAACTGATGCAATGTAATTAATTCTAACCAGCAGTTAATTATCAACGTTTTACACCTCACACATGATCTTAGTACCGGAAAACAATTTTATAATGTTCTATGAGTCACTTGAGTCTGTTTCCCTGATAAGAGTAGTTTGCTTTGAAAACTTGTAATACAAGTTCTGTGACAGTCTCTATTTAAATTGATAGTGGTATATTACACGAGTGTAGAAATAACAGACATACCTACATTTAATGTACGTCTTTCCTAAATCCAGCACCAATTTAGCAAAACGTCTATAGGTACCTACGCAAGACATTTCTGTAATAGGGAAGGGTCGAATATAAAATGTTTGAAAAAATATGCGGATACCTTTGAAATATTCATACATTTTGTAACCTTTTTTTTTGTTAATGGTAGTACACTGAATTGCTAAATTCGTAGATTTCGAAGGTCTAATACTCGATCGTATCGGCCCAAATGATAGAGGCAGTAATCGAAGGATTACAGGAATGAAAATCGTGAAACATGTGATTATGTATTTGGAGAATGTTATATGACGAACAGCTTTATTCGTACCTCATTCAAGGTGCTCAGGATTTACTTATAATGACTTTCTTCCGTGAGTGAAGATCTGAGGGTGGTTATAGCACACGTGTGTTGCCAATCTGCAGTTTCTACATTGGATACTATTTATGGACGAAGCTGAATTAATTGAAATATACAGTGTGTTTTAATGTGCGAGAAGTAAATATAACATAAATGTCTTTGTTGTTTTTATCGTTGTATTGGATCGAAGAAAATCCAAACTTTATTATACAATCAAAGCATCAACATCGCTTTAAAGTTACCGTATGCACAGGAATATTTGGGGACCATTTAATCGGACCAATTTTTCTAATTACGAAACAAATGTTCCCTACATCAATTTCTTAAGAGAAAAATTTAATGAATTATTAAAACATGCCCCATTAGATATTGTATGTCGTACTCGGTTTATAGTGTTTATACACGATGATGCTTCGCCTCATTCTAGTCGCTTGGGGAGATAATTTAGGACAAACAAGTGATTCCCAATGGCAGACCTACCAAGTAGCTACTTTTATCGTCAGATTTAGGGGAGAATGGGGTAATCACGGTCAGCAGGCAATGATGGTCAGTATTGTTATTATAAAACGGTATGTCCGAAATGTGCAATTTCTTTTCTTTACCTTCCACGACACCATTCGCTATATTGTCGAACGACCTCGCCTTAATCGTTGCTAAGCAACCAAGAAAAACAACCCTTTTTGTGTTTTAAATGTGTCGTTGATGTTATATTTTGTGTGCACCACGTAAGAGATAAATACTAATTTTGAAGCTTTTTTTACATTTCAACTTTACGTAAATACAGATATACTATCAAGGCAAAGCATTAGAATCAAACTTAATAGAAATATATTTAATTTACTTATGTAATCTTCAATTTTATCAATGAAGACGTGTGCGGGCAATGATGGTCGCTTGACAATTAGCGCCCGCAACGCGATTACCATTATTCCCCAGTGTAGAATAAAAATATCTTTTTTCATTAGAAGAATTTTATTGTGTAGATGGCAAAAATACGCCCTAGAACAACTGGAAAAGCCAATTGGGCTTCCGAAACGTTTGAAAAAGCAGTGTACAAGTGTATTATTTGCTATCAGTTTGGCCATGATAATGAAATATGGTTTCGATACATCTCGTGTGGCCTCTCAGCTCATTCTGAATGTTGTGGATGGAACTCGGCGGATGGGTACATATGCGAACAATTTTAAATTAATCACCTGCAACGTGACCGTTATTACCCGCAGGTGTGGACTATGGCGGTCAAACACATCTTTTCTGTATTTTGTAATTTTATTGAATAAATCAATATAATATTAATTATTTTCGTATCCTACGAATAGGTTGATAGTTTAAGTTTACAAAAAAATCATTTTCAAGAAATATTACATCTTATATCTTGGTTTTATTACACTTATTGCTTAAGTGACCGCCATTACCCATTCTCCCCTACATTTTTCTCGAACGTATCAGGACGTCAATCAGGCGACACTTACAGTATCTTGTTTAAAGACAAGCTCCTTTGAAGGTGTTAAACTAGCTCAATTTGTAATGAGAATTATTGAAACGCAAAATTGTCTAAATTGAAAACAAGAATACATAGGACTCAGACTAATATGAATTTTCTTCATTACTTTCTGTCCTAAATTCACCCTTTAAATTATGCCCGCATATTATGAAACACCCTAGGATTGCAAATGCACCCTCCTTATACTTATAGAATTTGTAAACGTAACAGTATCGCGGCATAATAGTGAGCGAGAATGTGCTGTTGTTAAACATGAGATCGCATTGGATTTCGCATGTAACTGCGCGGCGCACTGCATCTTGCATTAAAACGAGTCTTGAGGCGGTAGTGGTTGCCTCCTCCGCAACTTGCGAAGAGTTCCTCCATACATCTTACAGCTTATCTCCAATGTTTCCGCATATCATTTCTAAGGTGAGGCAATATTTAATAACGATTACGATTTCGTTGCTGTACTTTTGTTCCTGTTAACTTGATTGGTAATGACCGACGGAAGAGAAGTGTAATCGCAGAGACTTTGCAATGTGGAAAGGACTAATAATAAGTTGCACACGTTTTTTAATTAGAAACGGAATGTCAATTGAAGAGTACCTAACACAGTTTTCGAACTGTGCAACAAACGTGATCCTGGCAGTTCGATTTTTCAACATGAATTGGGCTGACATTGTCAAAGAATATTGATTTAGGAAATTAAGAATAAGGAAATTAAGAATTAGGAAATAAAGAATATTTAGCAAGTTGAAAAATACGTAGCGAGTAATGTTTGGTTTCCAATTATTCTTTCCTGCACATCTTGTATTTTATTATGTTGCATATGATTTGTTCTTTGCGATAGAGAAAAAGTTAGAGAAAAGGGAAGCATCACAAGATCACTTCAAGCTCTGGATCGCAAATGATATTTAATAATATTTGGATTCAACCTTTTTTCATATTAAAAAGTGTGGCTAAAAATTCTTTTTAAATATATTTGAAAAAAATATTTAACCAATATTTTATGCTATTAGGGTTGTGTCAGCAGGGATGAGTTGTCTTCACTGGCTTTACCCCAAAAAGCGTTGAAACCCCAACTGTTTCCTTCTCGCAATAAGCTTATCTGCTGGCCAACGTAGGAGAATTATAATAATATTAAGAATAAACACTTTTGGAGCCGCCAGATGAAATATTTCTAGAAACCTCCTGTACAAACGGAATTATTATTTTTAAAAATTCATAGTGCACACGAAACCACCATTGGGACATATTATCCCGACTTTTGGCGTTACTATATCACAATTCTATGACTCGCGGACCCATCTCGCACCTTCTCGGAAGTGTAAGAGCGTGTCTCATATTTAAAATAAAGTCTGTTATTTAATGTTAGTTAGAGAACTCGTGTTTTCCTACATCGTAACAACGTCATATATGTAGGAGGGTAGTTGGCCTCTTGGTTCGCGTTGTATTTCCGAAAAGATTGTCAATGAGCTCGAAAGGGTCGCTATTCGTCTACATTTCCGGCGCGACTTTCCGAGAGTGATGGCTGATAAACACGGACAGGTCCCAAGGTGTACATACCTACGTGTCGGCTGCTCGAACGTAGTCACGCGAGGGGCTGCAGCTTTTTTCTCATCCCTCCTCTTCGTCGAGTCGGTCGGTCGTTAGTCTCTTCCGCGTGCCGATTTAGACGTATCCGTTGTGACTATTCGATACCGATCTAAACTAGATCGACGGTGGAAAATAGAGAACTGGCCATTGTGTTTCATAGAAATCTTCCTAATTGTGCTAATTGACACGCAACTTCCCTTCGTTGTAATATATGACGAATGGGACGAAGCGCTTATTAAGTAACTCTTAACGAGATTAAGATATGTAAAAATACTCTATTGCACAGTTCGTATAAAGAATTGGCATTGAACACTATGTTCAATTCGTTTCTATCCCTTTCGAAAATTTAAAACTTATATAGATACTTTTAGGCTAAAGAATAGACTTTCGACTGTACGTATTGTTTTAAGTGTTTGATTCGAGATTCACTTTGACATATGGATAAATAATTCTAGTGATTAAACTGTGATCGCGTTAACCTTTGAACTCTGTCGGGAACGAATTCAATGGAACGACTGTTAAATCTGCTTTTAGTATCGAATTAAGAGGGCGAATTTTGGTAAACTGGTACCGCAATAAAAACACCGAATTACCATGCTAATCTGTTAATGAACGAGCTATGTGATAGCAGCGTAGCAGATTTCGATGATAAGCAATGTATTTCTTCTGAACATATCGAACATTAGAAGGGTGGTCACTGGGCAGTCTCAGAAGTTTCAAAAGGAGATTAGAATCGGCGATGCCTGGCTAATAAACACGGAAATGATTTCAGCGCCGCCGCCGAGAAGTTCCCATGAGGAGTTGGAGCAGTTCCGGAGCTTGGCGCAATAACCAATAACCGTCGACTGTGACCGCAGAAAATGTCCATCTTAGGATCGAAGCAGAACGGAGGGCCTTGAGGGCAAAATCCTCCCTTCTTTCCCAACAACATCTGCTTCCTCTTTTTCTTCCTCTGTTCCCCTACTCTTCTTTTCCGTAATTCTTCGATTTCCTAGGATCGATTCTCGCAGAGCCAGCGTGAGATCCCGACCGTCGGCGTTGTCTGTACTACGATAATGACGAAGATGATGGCGCTGCTAGATCGGCATGATTATTTCTTAACAGAGTTCGATCATCTGGGTTGTCAGATGTCCGCGCAAGCCTTTGCCACGATCTACGATAATCATCCAGCCTGCGAACTTAATCCCCTACCAAGTCACGCCAATACGAACGCACGAATATTAGTTGTTCAGTTATTGTCCATTATTTCTCGTTTAAGCCAACCGTTTTCTTTCAATTAATGGGGTAATGTCGTACTAACTGCAAGGTTATCAGCTAGGAAACAATAATTAGATACTTTATATTAAAATACTTAACAATTTTATTTGTTTAACAAATTGCAATAAATCGTCAATTTCATCTGGGTCGAAGTTGTCCTTTAGTGGAGACAGCAAAATTGAAATGTTCGTGATATGGTTTATACTTCAAACAATTTAATAGTAAGTTGCATATCTACTGTAATTGCTGAATTGCATTCGTTGCATGTAGGCGCAGAATCTTTTGTCATAGATATGAGTGGGTAATTTTAGAGTAAGACGCAGTATCGCGACTTGGTCTCACTCGTTTTTCTTAGTAACTTTTATGTAATGCTTAGGGGAAAGAATTAATCGATGATTTTATTAATAGACAGCTTGATTTATGCAAGTGATTCCTAAGTAAGTGAAGGATTCAAATTCGAATTTAGATACAACAATTTGATCCGCTAACATTTTTTCTTTTTCTTTATAATTTTTAACTATTACAGCTTTCTGAATGTGGTCTTTGTTTCGGAGGAAATAATTACTAACGATAGCTTTGTCAAGATTAACAAATTGAAGGACCTAGTGGAAAACAGGCACATGCCATCGTTTTATGATTTTAGAGGAAAGCAAGTTGAGGGAAACTTTTTTTCATAGGAAATACGGTACGAAATTGTAATTATTTTAAAAGGTACTTAAATTAGATGGTAAATGACAATTGTCAAATTTTAGCTGAAAAATTATTTCCACTACGAAATTCCACTATGCATTTGTTTTTTTCTCAGCGCGAAGAAATTTTAATATAATAATTCTGCTCGGTGAAATGTACATGCTATTACATTAGAAGGCGGTAGAGTTACACTACATTCCAGGAACAAATTAATGGTACAAAGAAACGAAAATTTATGCATATGTAGCATGTGCCTGTTCTCCACTGGGCCTCTTAATTTTGAAAGAAGACACAACACAGGTCGAAGAAACTACGAGTTCTTTCTTTTCCACTGGTAACGAGATACCCGAAACATTCATTAATCGTACAAGTCTTCCAACTAATAAATAGCAATTTATGTCATTGACAAGCTCCTCCTCGAATTGCATTGAACTAAAGAATTTTCCCCAAAAGTATCATCTTCCCTTACCATTTTACTACACCCTATACAAACCAATGATTTACGATTGAAAAATCGTGTGAGCATCACGCGACAAGAAGGGACACAACTTGCGACGTCAATATTAATAATTACTCTACTTGTTCCAACGTCGATGATTGGTTCTATATGTATAGTACCTAATGTGTTTAAGAGCATAGTTATGTATAATCGCGCAGTATCAGGATTAACGTTCAAAGGGACGGCAAAATAACCGCGATTCAATTGTCGAGGCTCTAAGTGTCTCGGACGGAAGTTCTGATTGAAAGCCACTTTGGATCTGTTGAACTAGGTCCAGGCTCAGTAACCTCTTCGCTGCGAGGGGCTCCCTCGGACAATCTCCTCCACCTGTTACGATGCAGAAGATCGTAGTGGCCGGTAAATTGCGTATTTACACGGCTATGTTCCAGGCGGAGGGTGAAGCGCGAGCGCACAGCGGCAGTCAATAAAATAACATTGATATTTCCCTATACAGGCCACGGCATGCCTACGACGCCTCGTTAGAACGGTTGTTTATCGTCGTTATTATTACGTACCACATGCATTATGCCCCTACTAGCTGATTATATACCTACAGGTGGTTGCAAAATGATTGCTCGCTGCTGGACGATCGCTAAAGGACCAGGCTCGCCTGTATCAGGAGAACGAGGGAATGTGTATCCAGGACCACCAGCATAATTTTCAGATCAAAGATCTGTTGTATCATATGAATTTTCCGATATGGAGCATTTATTTACTTAACGATCTACCGGGCACGAACGTATTCTCTTTCTTTTGGACATTATCGATACTTTTCTTTCACTGGATGGGGTCCAATGTATAGGAAGGTGGTAGCATATTAACGGGCACTTACGTTACATCCCGTGGCGTGAATCATATAGATTGACCGGATTTACGGACACCAAACCTGGTCACCGCGTAATAGTTTATCCACCCACGATCTACTTGCTGACACGTTTCGGCGAAATCGTTTCTGACACGAACAGTGATATCTGATGATGCTACAGAAGATGACGTGAGATGTGCCGTCACCAGTCACCCTTCGATCGAATTATCGAGTTCTGGAATAATTAAGTGGAACGTTATATCTATCGGTTCTGGTTAGTAAATGACACATTCACTCATTTTAATTTGATTCTCATTCTCTGGCCTATTAGGTAGCACCAATACCATGGAATTAGGTATTGGAAGTTGAATTGTAGCTATTTTTACTGACCATGATTGACTGTTATGATTAATGGTGGCCTACAGTTTTTGGTACTTTTAAAACTACTAATGGAAACACTGCACAGCATTTCGGTTGCACGTACCTCAGTGTTGTCTGAACCTAGAGGCGGAAGAGGCAGCCGGCTCCGGAGCTTAGAAAACTTTAAAAAAAGGGGTTGTGAGAGCTAGAAAAAATTTGAATTGGGTCATCCAACTGTGATGGAAAGAATATAACGAATACACCAAAATTTAGATTTTAAAATGAGACGCTTTTTTGTGGAATGGGCCCCACATTTAATCTTACATATTTAGATGTTTTAATACTTATTCACTTCGCGTGTTAGCGCGGTATTTTTTATTTTATTTAATTTAGAATAATTTCAGAGGCCACATAAGGGGCCACCGAAAACGATAAGACGGTATTGATGTACCTAGTCGTCAAATTAAATTAAAATTTGATTTTTACAATTCTTACGACAAAGGGAATATAAAAATTAGAGTGCTCGAATGTCACGCGTAAGTAACATGGTTCGTAAAGATGGTCAACGCATTGTTAGAAAAGGATTTTTGAGGGTGAGTTTCGAATGAGAATCAAGACACTACGAAGACACAGCGAAATGAGGTCTTCTACTATGTAGAAAATTATAAAGAATATTTTATTGAACAAGTATAGATGGACAGATTGCCATGCTTGGATTTACTTCATTTTTAGTGTGTACAATGAATATGTAATACAATACAGTAAAATTTACCTGAACTTATTCTTTACCTTGTTACACACACTGTCTGTATAGATATTTGTAAAAATATGTAGTAGGTATTCGTGTTGTTGTAGGATGGTAGTGTACAATCACTAGATCAGTTTTAGAAATGTAAACAACTAGAGCTCCTTTACAAACATAGGTAAGTTTCTTTTAACGAAGTTGCTATAGTGAAAGTGGTTGAAGCAGGCGGTTGATAGAAGTACCTAAATCCATACTACATACTCATATCTTTAAAATTACTCAGTTTCTGCATCTAATGCGTTATGAATAGCAATATGGACCGGCACACTTGCTACTTTGCAAAAACAGGAGAAAATTAGAAGGGCCATTCCGCGTCTTCGCTTCTCAGAGTATTCTGTAATTTTCTGAGAAAACATAAATAAGTAAATTCGATCGATATCACAGCATTATAAATACAATGTCGTTCTGCATGATGCACGGTGATTACACACCACACGTGCCCCTGGTTGAATCCTTGTGAATTCTCAAGATACAGTTGTTTAGTGCGCGAACTTTGTAGCAGCGCACGTAATTACGAGCCATCCCCGATAAATGTAGCGATAAAACGCGTATCACCTGCCCTTGCAGAGAGCAGAAAGATCGGAACTCCCTACGGTGATAATAGCAATAATAATGATTTTACAACGGAGAAAATGCCGTTGCGCAGCTCTAATAAACGATAAAACAATATTAAAAGCAGAGTCGATACCAATGAGATTTCACTAAAGCCGGAATCTAAGAATCTAATAGCCGTTCCCGGGAATTAATGAAAACATAAAATTTTACAGCACCACAAACGGACGATTATAAATTTTATTCTGGAAAAAGTTAACTTTAACCACCATAAACACTGATTTTGGCTCCCTTATAGGAGGCTTTAAATGAATGACCGTTTGGACGAACTATTTCTAATGAACTAAACTTTGATCTGTTATTGAGTACTTAGGTTTAAGTATCTTGTGAAATAGATCAATGTAATTTTGTTTTCTACAACGTTCAAAGGAATGTAATGGTTTTAAAATTACAATACAACAATAGAGAAACCTAGAAAGGCAGTAAGCTCGTAAATTCTATAGTTCAATTCAAACTATCTTATAAAAAAAGGTAAATCGCATATTGCACATAGTGCAAAAACGACGCTAGGCTTGCAAGCCTAACTGCAGTTTGACCCCAACAAATTCATAGACGGGTAGACAAAACTTGCAACGTAAAAGATATTGTGTCACTGTCTTCCTAGACACAAAATATGGCATACAGGAATTCTCTACATGCTTCAAAGAATAGTACCTCACTTCTTCTACATTACTACACAGTGATATCTAACTAGCGAGCAATGCAAAATAAAATATTAAGATGCGTAATAATTTCGACTTTGTCAATTAATTCGAGAGTACCGCAAGGGAGTGTACTTGGACCAATCCTATACTTAATTTATACCGCAGACACACCCACATCGACGAGAACAGTCACAGCTGCGTTTGTGTATGATACTGCAATACTTGTTTCAGATAAGGAGCTCTATACAGTCACTAAAAACTTTAAGAACACCTGAATAATATTGTTACTTGGTTAAACAAATAAAATATCCTGATAAATGAAGATAAATCTAGTCATGTTACAATTGTTTTACGCAAGGGCACACATTGTTCCCGAAAAAATTTGATGAATACAAAATAAAAATCTGCTGGCAGGTCAATGATTTACAGGTGATGTCGTTGAGACGAGTTCATTCGTATGAACTATTAAAAATGAATCTTTAAACTTGCCTCTACTTTTGCCCCTATTAAAAACTGCCCGGGACGTCAGCAAGACGATAAATATTATTTATAAATTTTAGGCAAGGACAAATAAAAAGGTCCACCACCTCTGACCTAGGTGATGTTGAAGGTTGCGTTTAAAATTAACCTTAAATATATCAGCTGTGGAAATTAGTGAAGCAGTTGCGTATCAGCGCAGTTTTATAGGTGAATAATTATCATTAATAAGGTTTAAGCCAAAAATCGTGGATTCGCGTAGTACTTATTGTAAAAAAGTTTACTTCTCCTATATTCATTAAGACTTTATTGATTCTTTTCGACAGTTCTAATACCCAATTAAGTAATCATTCTGAATCACTTTGTATAATAATAACTTTAAAGAACTAATCCAAAGCAACATGCTGTAAATTTCCCACAATTTACAGCGCTTTGGATCATAATTATCCGCGAAGGTTACACAAAGCCGAACATTTCTCATCGGTCTTCGATGTGATATCTATTCATTATCGCGGTGCATTAAGTGTGCGTCAAAATAAATATTGTTAATTCTGATCTACATACCCGCTTTTTGTCCAATTTTCTCTCGGAATCCACAGCATGGTTGAAATATATACGCGTTTGGATTCCATTGCAGACCGTTGCAGGATTATTATTTATACGGGAGTGACCGCGGATCTAGACTTAAGATCCCCATACTTCTTCCCAAGCACGTACCGACATCGTTCCGATAATGTCCCCCTTTTACATACCGTGAAATCGAGAACATCTGTCGTAGCGGACGGTTTCATTAATTTTCAGCCTTAAGCTCCTCTTCTTTCCCGATTTTTCCTCCCGCCGCGAGTCTATTCGACTGTCGTCCTCCGTTCGCGGGTCACAGAATCGATTCAGCCTACTCGACTTACACGCATGAAGTTATTATAGGCAAACTATATTCGCCTTAAAATACACTTTGCGCATAGACGCTGAGCCGCGTGCTTCCGCGAGCGCCGTTTACCCCTTAATGATCCATAAAGTCTACGTTCGCGGCTGTTTTACGCGACATCCCAGTGTTCGACACCGACGATTTTTCCTCCCCTTAATGAAGGCTTTTTAATCTGCCGCTCGTGGTAGTTTCGCGAGCCACACATTACATTATAGTAATAGAGCGGCCGGAGAGGTTGTAACTTTGAACGCTTTATTGCGCAAAAGACGTTCCGGCAGGAGCAAAATGTGTTCCCGTGTGGTGAGTGATTTGGCTGGATACCAGTATGGTTGTTAAACAAACTATTTCCCTCTAACCCTTCGATCTTTCTGTAGCCCTTCGACGTTGCACTTCCGCTGCCGTAAATGTCGCTTCCCCGTCGCCGTGAGCAAAACGCCGAGGGTAGTTGGCGAGCGGCAAGGAAACGGAGGAGAGAGCGAATTCGCAATGTTCCCTGATAACTCCACATACCTTGACAAAGAGAAAAAGGCCGGGCTCGTAAAAGGCGACAGGAGTGCTGACGTTCGAGAACGGACGTAAAAAACGTCGTGGAAATAAAAACCAGCCGTAATTATGTTTACGAGCCGCGGCTGCGACAATAACTGCGGGAAAGAGGGCGATGCCGGCGAAGGATGGCCGGACGTGAGGTGTTGCTACTCTCTCTCTCTTTCCTCTGTACTGTGATGGGAGGAATTGCTATAGGTTGCTGAATGTTACGAGCCCGACAATAAAAATTGGAACAACCTTGTGAAAACTGTGCCCGCACGCGCACGTCGCGTACGATGATTTATGGGTACGTTTGTATCCTTGAGAAACGACCACGCGAAGATTGGGGGTGATTCTGGGGAGAAATTAATGGAGGAAAAGGGATCCCTTTGTCGAACGATTGTTACACGCGGTTCGAGGGAACGCTGTCGAATGCTTGAAATGCCAATTCTGTGTTTTATTGTGGTCGTTGTTGGCTTTGCAACTCGACCCTGGATGGAGCTTTTAACAGTGAGGCGATCCTCGTATCGAGACCAGTTCCTTTTGTTAGGCGTAGATTTCAAATGGTTCGTTGTAGAGTTTTGTGAAACCAGGAGCGATTAAAGTGGCAAACGAATCAAGGTCAAGTGTAATGGCTTTTTGGTAAGGATTCACTGACAAGGAGAGTATCGCAAGTGTCCGCCTCCGATTGCCTCCATTTTTGGATATGTTTTAGAGGACTGAAAAATAAGATATACGTGTTTTTTTATAGCGGCCTGATTTCATGTTTTGGGGGTGAAACCACCCCTTAAAGTCATAAGATTTTCAGGTGTTCATTCCTGATTGCTTTGGTTTTTGAATGTGTTTTATAAATTTTATAACTTTGAGGGGTAGTTTCACCCCCAAACATGCATACAGGCCAAAATAAAAAGACACCAGTTTCTTATTTTTCGGCCATCTAAAACATCCAAAAACCAAAGCAATCAGGAATGAACTCTTGAAAATCTTATAACTTTGAGGGGTGGTTTCACCCCTTAAATATGAAAACGGGCCGCTACAAAAAAACACGTATATCTTATTTTTCGGTCCTGTAAAACATATCCAAAATTCAAAGCAATCGGAGGCGGACACTTGGGATATTGTCCTTGTGAGGATGAAAAAAGCTATAGGTACCTACATATAACCGTTTTATCAACGACTTTCCTTCTTCAAACGGGTCAGAATACCCTCCGCAAAGGAAAAAATACTGTACATTAATATAGCTGTGAAACAGTTTGTGGAATTTGAAATATTATCGATTAAATGTTTGAGTTATTTTCCAAGAAAGTAGTATTTGAACAGGTACCTATCTACAACAGTTTAATATGTAGTAGAGAATTGTTAAAACAATCATTGAATTTTCTATTTATACTTGCAACGTGCAACCACTTATACTTACTCATCAAATGGTGATAATAGTAGCGGTACACCGATTAAACGTCAGAATATAATTTCGTGTATTTTATCATCATAATCCAATTATGTGTATAAATGACTCACTTCCAGCACAATGAAATACGTTCATCACCATATTCTTCTTAAAAATGTTATTATAACCGCACTTTAGCGAAGAAAAAAATTCAGTCAAACAGATAAATAAATAATTGGATCAAAATTTTTCATTGCAAAAATGACGTTTGAATTGTCACTAAATTTTTTTCTCTTAAACTTTATTTTACTTACTAGTCAAGTGGGCTATAACGTGCATTACCAAATGAATTTATTCAATCCTCGTATGTAGTATGTACCTGAAAAATATTCTAAATACTTGAGGTTGTTGTTACAAGTGTTTTCTGAATTAAAAACATACGATATGAAGTTATTTCAGGCACTCGTGTCAACGACAATACGTCTTTCTTGTTTCCTCTAAACTCCAACATGAATCTTTGGTATATAAACTGCTTCTTGACTAGTAGCCATAAGCACAGGTGTCGCAGAGCGCGTCATAATACGATAGATAATAATATGCGGCATAATAACGATCGGTGGACCATTGTTGGCGGCTGTTAAGAAGCCGTGAATGCACGGCGTTCGCGTGGACTCAACGAGCCATGGCGAGAAGTGCATGCGCTATGCTTCTCACTGGCCTTAACAATTGGTAATGTTAGTTCTGGTATCCTCGCTACGCCAACTATTTGTCTTCATCTTTTTGTACGTACACGTTCTTGGGCGCGTGTCCTCTATTCCTGCATCGCGGTCTTTAATGAACGCTAAGTTCATCAAGTCATTCATATTCAGTTACGCGATAATGATACACTTGGAATTATAACATCCTGACCTGCACATAATGGCGTTGTAGTGAGAAAAGCTGAATTGTCTTAGAAATGGCGTGAAAGTGAAAACAATGAGGCAAGTGCTTGATTAGCTATGATGATACCTTAACGCTTTACCGATATTTGCAGAGTAATTCATGCATTACGTATATGATTTCTTTCTTTCTTGAGGACATTTGAAAAACTTTATTCTATTGAATATACTCTGATTTTTTCCTAATTCTTATCGTAAGTGACTTTGAGTATGCTGCCATGAGTAATTATCTTGCAACTGGCGTAATGAGATTCCTGTGTTAGTTGAACAAAAGTATACACTTTTCCGTCGGGACACTGCTTACCCAAATTTTTTTACGAACATAATTTTCAGGTGTTTATCTAAGAATGTGTACCATATTATTTTGAGAGAAGTAAATGTGACAATTATTCCCTACAATTTAACGTATTTCATGGGAATATTTTCACATTTGTGCGATGTTACGTTGAAGAGCATTTTTGGTAGCAACAACAAGGATACCACTATTCAGAATAAAATGATAATCGACTTACAATTAGTAAACGCGGGGTCGTAACACTTGAATGTTTCGGGACGCGTGCCCAATGCAATCGTGACGACCGACGCGACGTGACGTTCGTTCATTCACAACACGTTTTCTAAATTGTTCGAATATGAATATATAGCAAGATCACTGTCAGCAAAATGTTCGTTGTTATTAGTGTTCCTTCTCGAGAATTCTTTCTCGAGAATTTCTCGAGAAATTTTATAATTTCTTATTTCTCATTTCTCGAGAAGTTACAGTATTTCTTGAGAATTTTCAGTGTAGGAAAATTATTATAAATCCTATTTGTTTTCAGAAATAAATTTTCAGTTAGTTCAAATTGTGTGTTAATCGCAAATATATAACCACATCTACAATCTGTAATAAATGTTAGCAATACATACGAAGAATTACGCGATTGTTTATGAACTTTTCTCTTCGCATAGCCGATGCTCTATACATATACAATTAAATCAACATCCACTCAAAATGAAAGAAATTTTTCTACAGCCAAAGAAAAAAACGAAGTAGATTGGCTGACGCGACATTAGACGCATTGTGCTGTTTAAAAAACTCTTTTAAAACAAAAAAGTAATGTTTCGCCTTGCTCACATTTTATATTAAATAAATAAATTTATCAATTATATTTAATATCTGTTTTTTTCATTTACACAATTTTTGTCTAAGTTGGACACGAATACAAATTTAGATTCTCGAGAATACTCAAGAAATATAATTTGATTTCTCATTTCTCGAGATGCGAAAAATATCGAGAAATCAGGAACACTAGTTGTTATGTAATCATCGTTCCTCACTCATAAATCGTATCGCCTAATTCTTAATATGTACTACAAAATAGTAATTAACATTACAACAAACTCATACTTCAATTATCCCCATTTCGAACAATGAAACGATAAGAGCGCCAATAAATTGAATTTTAAGTATGTACGTTGAATTTTAAACTATTCGTTTACATGAAATTTTGAAGTTAAATATTCGCCTGTCACTGTCTGTAATATTGATCTAGAAATCTTGCAGGTGTTATTGTTTTGCCGATTACGCGAATGGATTGGACGTAACTGGAATAGGCGAAAATTTCGAGAGGGTTGCTCTGTGGAAGAGGAATGCCGTGGCTTCCACCGAAAATCATTTGCAACGCGGCGTGACAGCCTATCATCCTGAAACCGCAATCCCGGTTATTGTACACCCGCGTACCAGTACGGATGGGTCGGTGGACTCGGCTCTGTGGCTACGCCAACCATTATCCACGTCCGGTCAAGTGTTTCTAAACTACGATCACTAACCCCGCGTCCAATCGGCGCGGAACACAATGAACATTTAAATTCGATGCCTTTGCAATTACCGAACCAATTTTTCTACCCTTCCTCGAATGCTTTCCTCAATTACTTCAAAGATTGGATATTAGCATTACTAACCTGCGTTTCCTCCAATTCTATGATAAATAAATAATCATGTGCAGAAGAATTAATTGATTTTCTTTATTCACGAATCAGATAATTAGTAAGATGAAACTTGTGGTTTGATTTACGGACAGGTTCGGAAGAAATAACTTTATTAAACGGTACTGTATCTCAAAGAAGAAGTAGATTTAGCTCATCTTTAGAGATTCTACTTTAATTCTACTCACTGATAGTGTATGTGTGTCAGATAGAAATAGATTAGAAAACATATTTTAAAAAGTGCATTAAAAAAGGGGTAAAATTGTACCTATACTTGTGGTGGTAATGAAATATTTACCTAGACTTCACTTTACGCCTTTCATATTCCGTTTTTAATTCAATTAGATTTGTTCCACTGAATATTCCATCAAAATATTTCACTTATATCCGTTCTATCATACAACAATATTTCAAAGTTGTGCACCCAATTACTGTCAAAATCAACGCTCGCGAAGCGTTTGCAGCTTTCACGTATGTTTTTGTTCATTTTAATCGCGAACAAATTGTATCCACTGTCTGAGTAGTTTATTTTCCTTCCGTTAGAAATTACCTGTACGCCGTATTTTGTTTGATTTAGTTCGAAGAGGGACTACGGTAACACATTCGTTAAAGAGAATACTCAGCCAGCACCGGCAAGTGCCAGACAGTTTCGCGAACTGCCATGCTTTCTACCTCGCAGATACACTGCATTTTCGAACAATTTGCGACAATAGGACGCGCTCTGGTTCGTTAACCATCGCGGGAAATACGGAGGGATTCGAAAACATGTTGCTCTCTTCCGAAACGCTTTGACGATCTGTTTGACGAGGTACAACGGGATACTGAGATGATTTACAAATTTTCCAGACCTTCGTAAATATCCCAATTCCATATCAAAATAAATAATAGTCTTCGAAGACTCAGCAATTTTATTACAGAATAATTTTGTAGCTAGCTTGCTTTTAATAGCGCGTAGTTTTATATTACGACAGTGCAGAAATGTTACGAACTCCTTGTTACGCTTTGTGTACAGATAATTACAATTATTATTTAACGTCGCATACTAAGGGTCACGTATAAGCCGAAGGAGATAAAAAGGATAGTAGTCAACGATCGATTTCCGGCATGTAGCTCGGCCGCGCGTAATCGCCTAATTATTAATCCCCTTACAGGGACCCGGCGCGATTTATCGTGACAATTAATAGCACGGGAGGTTTTATGATAAGCAGCAATAGTTGCCAGAGGGGACTGGTGCAAAATTGCAGCACGACAACCCCTTACCGCGGCGGACGTGAAATAGTGCAAGGAAATTGAATTAAGATGCACCGAATAAGGAGAAAAGCGAAAGAAATTCTACAAAAAGTAACATGCCAAAAGATGTAAAAAACGTGAAAGTGTAATATAGTTTTAAGGAATTTTAGTAACGATTATCTAAATATTCACATTGTTGTTGGATATACATATGAACATACTCCACCGCTAGAAGTTTGACGATTCAAAGCAGCAAGCACGATGAGAGGAAAAAATTGGTCCCAAAATTATTATTGCTTTAAGATTTGAATGTCATTGGTATCTTCTTAAATGGAACTCTCATTTTTGTTACGCACGAAGGGATATAATAAGATGCCTACAAAAGTGTATGCTTTTTTGTTTTGTTGGAAGGAAATTGAAATATGTTTATTGTCGATATAGAGAAATAAAAGAATAAAAATAAACAGTTACTCAATGTTCCCGTCATTCGTAATACAGTCAGGCTGTAATCTTCTGGTCTATTTTAGCAAACTCTCCATCTTGTAGCTCGTTTTTATAAATATCTCATCTTTCACAAATATATGTAGATATAAATACGAATAATTTATAAAGTATGTGTTCTACAAAAATGTGTTGCATATAGAAATTGCACGGTATCGAAGGGAACACATGATGCTAAAACGGTGTTTTTAAATAATCTATTTGCTTACCAGATATCAAGGGGACTTTGAATTTTTTAAATAGCATGTGTACCTTTTTGTGTCAAAATTTAGAAGAGCTGGGATTTTTCTATAAGAAAGTATTAAGCTTTATTTATCCTACAACTAATAATTAGCGAGATATTCGCTAAAACGTTATTCTATTATTCAAATTAGTTGTAGACTGAAGAATAACATGTCTAGTTTATTTCTTGACAAAAGTTCTCATAAATATTCCAAGGTAATTGGTGATATTACTATGTTGACAATGATTCATTATTAAAAGTATAGGAAATGATGACATATATAAAACAAGTATAAATAGATTAGACAAATTACTCATATATAATAGCGAATGAGTGAACTGGAATAGACAAAAACGTAACGAGACAAAATCATTTAGTCCCATCATCAAGTTCTATTACACAGTAGGACGTTTATTGAGCATGATACATACATTCCTACAAGGGAAGGAGCATCGAAGTTATGCCGCATCCACCGTAATTACGTGCTGCTTACATCATTCATAATTTATCAGCGTGTTAATGAACACTAATCTCTATGGAAATTTGTCGAGGCTTGCGTGAACCAATAATATTCGCAGAAAAAAGCCCGAAAGACGAACGACCGATTAATGTATTCCCTGGCATTTCTTCCTCATCGTACATCAATTAACCGAGGCTTCGGCGTTGCGCCTAAAGCCTTATTTCCACTTGCAACTAGCCGTGCACGGCTACAAAACGCTTTGTTGTTCATGGCCCAATTTCGATGAGGTAGTCTGATCAAATTTCGGAAACCTGTGGTGGAAACTTGCAAAGAAAAGAGCGCCCAATAGCGCAACCAAACAAATCTCATGACGCCAAAATATAAATTGAATGTTTTGAATCAGAATTATCGTTTCTTTGGATTAGAATAAGGGTTGACTAACTGGCGACTCACGAGCCGTCGGGGGCTCCTCCGCCTTGCTGCCACGCTGAACAGCCCCCCTCCATGCCGACCAAACTCTGACGATCGCAGTAGATTCCTGTTTCTTTCCTTCTCTTTTCGTCTGCGATCGTCAGAGTCTGGTACGTATGGAGGGGGCCGTTCAGCGTGGCAGCAAGGCGGAGGGGCCCCAGGCTGCTCGTGATGACTAAATACCAATTAGTCAACCCTGGATTAGATGGTAATAAAAGTATAAATATAAAAGTAACTTAATAATACTTATTTAAATATATATACATTTGTATTTTCAAGTTTTTTATTATCATTAAAAAATATATTATTTCTCCAAAATTGTTAACCTGTCTTGTTTCATTTTCAATTTCAGTTTGAAACATATTAGAATTAAACCCTGAAAACATATCTTGAGTTGGTTTGAATGTTTTACGACAAATAGAATCTACATCAAAATAAGCTATTATTGCCCAAACTGTGGTTTGCGGATTTTGCAAAAAATTAACGCGGCAATTAGCCGCAAATTTTACATTTCGTATTGTACCATATGTAGTGTTCAAACTGGATCAATATCCAGTTAAGGATTTGTCTGGTTCAAATTCAGTTTGGAAGTGTTTCTAATTGAATGAAAACGAAAGTATACCGCGTATCCTGCAGACGAGCGCCTGTGTACTCACAAAGAGTTTCCCAGGTGTTCGCCTCCGATTGCTTTGATTTTTGGATATGTTTTACAGCACCGGAAACTAAGATATACGTGTTTTTTATAGCGGCCCTTTTTCATATTTAGGGGTGAAACCATCCAGTTTTCAGGTGTTCGTGTCCGATTGCTTTTCATTACTTTTGTCGCTGTCGGATTAGACAACTAGGCCCTTATGTGTTTGAGAATAATGTTACTTTCCACACTTTTAGTTATCTTTGTCTATGGTTTCCTGTGTCTTACCGTTCTCCCCTTCGTCTTTGAGCCATCGAAATACCGAGAATCAATTATTTTCCTCGGTAGAATTGGGTACAGTACGCACTCGTTATAGCCCCGATTCTACCAGGCGTTGTACGCCCGGCGACTATCCCCACCATTTCTTGGAATCATTCGGTCGCGAGTGAGAGAACCCGAGAACGAGGAAGAGGAAACGAAAGAGTCGACACGAAGTTGCCCTTGGCTATGTTCTATGTTTATTGAATAAAATATTATTAAGCAACTAGGGTAAGTGTGGGTATTACTGCGGATTTTTAAGGTAGGTTAACTTTAGAACCCTCGATACGGCGTTCAAATGAATGAAAGTCCCTCCTTTTTTTAAAAGAAAGGTAGGACCTTAATATTTCCATAAAGAAATATGAGGGCGGTGTAATAAGCACAGTCAATTAAAAACACAGAGATTTGTATATCAATATCATTGCAGGAGTTACTGCGAACATGCATGCATTACTGTGTGCTTGTTACTAACGAAATACCAGTTACTGCGTATGTATTACTGCAGTCTGATGTCAGGCGAAACATAACCTTAGTACAAATATCATTTGTAGATAGAAAAATTATTTAACTTTCTTTATTTACTAAAATCAGCAGGAATGAGTTATAATTTAAATCTTAGTAATTAGTAGTACATAGTAAGTGAATATGGTCGGAAGAAAGGTTAGGTTGCGTAGTCGTCGGTCCGCAGTAATACATGCACATAGTGTAAAGTACTGCACCTAATACTGCGGTGAGAAATAAAAATTGAAACTAAAATGTAGACGACTGATTTACTGTTTTTCTGAAAAAATAACTCTTATTCTATCGAGCAATGACGTTACAATACATGTATTACTGTTAATAACAAAAATATAAATGTTTTTCAAGTAGGTGTTCATGACCGCCATATCGGGACTCGACCGAAGTTTCGCCTTGACGAATTTCAAACTACGATAAAAGAATTAATAATAACTTTGCTGTACATATTTATTAATAATTATCTATAATATAGTTTAAAATAATTATATGAAAAATTTTCAAGAGATTATGTACTTTGCAACATTAAATATTATCTGTTTCAGAATATCCGCAGTAATTCGGGCATCCGCAGATTACTGTGGATGTATTAACCCACACTTACCGTAATGTAATTTCGATTTTCTTCTGTGAGACCTAAAATTGTCTAAATTTAGAGGTAAAACAACGAGAACTCCGATGGCGGTGTAAAAGCCGCAACACGCCCACTCATGCAAATTTAAAGATCGCGCCCACCGAAGGGTTAAGCGCAGATTAAGTCTCAAAATCGCCCAATTTGCGATAAAGTGCCCAATCTACTTAGGCACTCTGGCTGCGAGTGACGTTCTCGCGCGACTTCAATGTCAAGCCGCGACTCAACGCGACTCTCCAACGTCCATTATTTGAGGCAATGAGAACAAAAACGGACTAACCCACATTGAAAAAAAATTTCCTATATTATATGATTAGTACAGACTATTGGAATACTTTACTGCTATTGCCTCAAATTCGGTTAATCACAAGTGGAAGTAAGCGCTTAAACCAGTTACTCGTCACCAAGATGCTTGTTGGACATAAGGAAGACAACGGTGTATGAAAGAACTTGAGGCGAAAGAAAGGGCAGGAGAAGGACGAACTGGAATGATAACAAGAAAAGGAATCACCGCGAAAGCTAGAGCGTCACGCGAGCTCGTGATTGGAGCATGGCACATTAGTAACCTGTTTGTTGGTCGATAAAACAGCTTACTGCTCGAAGATTTTCTAGATTTGTAGACCAGTCATAGAATGCTGCTAAGCGGATCACATGACGTGTGCCCGGCTTGCGAGATTCCTCAATTCATGACACTTTTTTAATTATTTATTTATATACGGGGAAACCCGTTGATACATAGAGAATAGAGGAAACCAGCAGAGAACTAATATATAAAAGCAGAAACACAAAAATGAACAAAGTAAACGGAAAAAAGAAATTGTACCTAGATAAAAAATAAGCAGAAAAGAAAAATACAATGAAAGGAAATAGAAGTTAACGAAAATTGTTAACCACCTTCCTGAATTTCGAAATTCCTTCCTTTGGAAGAATAATCGGTAGAAAAGGAATCTAAACCTTTTAGGCTATGAAAAACTGAATAGTTGATTTTTCTTCCCTGCGTTGTCAAACCGTATAAAGAAAGCCGTCACAAAGATAGTGACAGAACTATCATCCCTAGATAAACGAAACATGGACAACTCTCTTCATCTCTTTTAACATTCCATACCCACGTTTATGTTCACTTTAAATCTACTCGGCATGAATAAATGTACATGACATCATTTAACCCTTCGTGGTCATACGGGGTGTATCGCACCCCAAGCATTTATTTTCCCTCGCCAATATCTCTATACATTTTTAGACCTTTAATATTAAAATTTAAAGTTTGGTGAAGTTTTACAAAAAAATTGCTTTTTTCCACAACTATTTTTTTAACTACAAATTTCGTCATATCAAAAGTTACATTTGTAACAAAGATTATGAGAGCACGATTTTATGAGTATTACGAATGTACACTTATCACTCAAAAGCTAAAAGATTAACAAATACGAAAATGGTAACTGAAAAATGGCGTTGGGGTGCAGTGAACCACGAAGGGTTAGGGATCATCAGAAGCGCATCAAATTAGTTTACTGATAATCTAAATTATAATAGAACATACGGAGTAGAAATTGAATTGATACATACTATTAAAATATTGATACATCCAAATAACATCAATAGAGAAATTGACTACCTGTATGTGGGTATCTTTCCATATTTTAATCCATGGCCTATAGCCAATTAAACATTGTAATTGATGATTATTTACTTCTGATATGTGCATAGATAACTTAAATAAATCTTTGGTTAGACTAATTGCAGTGCTGACAAATAGTTAAAATCATTTTCCAAAGAACACAAACATAGCTTGAATCCAAATGACTCTAATAACTCTACTTCCCACAATTTGTGGGAGTTAAGTAGCGGTGTTCATAACGATGGAGGCACATTGTAAATCCTGAACGTAGGGTGTAGGGACGTAGTAGTTAATCACGATGTATCGTTAATCACAAGTGCGTTGATTGGCTCGTTTTTGGAATTCGAAAGTGAGTAATCGAAGCTCATGACTACCTACGATCTTCTCGGATTTTCCGGCACGCCATGTTATCCAGCGCAGCAGATTTGAATCTCTGCATTCTGGTGCACTCGTCCATTAATATGACCGTGTTCTTGCTTATTCGTACATTGTCAACTGGGAGTAACGGTAACGGCGGAGTAAATCGATGATAAGAAATCAGCTCGTATCGACTTTTTCTTAACTTTGCGGCACAATGTTATTAATCGACTGTCACCGCTGCGTCGTGCCACTATCAAACATTCACGCGTTTCTGCCGCACGAGATAAATCAAAATCTTTCGAAGCTTCCACGAGAGAAGGATCGAGTTGAGGGGTAGCTCGCGTGGAGTAATAAAACACAACAGAATACAATTAAAATGCACTGTTAAGCGTAAAACACGTATAATGAATGTAATGCAACTTACCAAAAAGAAAACAAATTAAAGGATAAAAATTATATCTGTTGCCAAAACAAAGAAGGTGTGAGATACGCAGTACCAATACGATTGTTGGTAAAGGTAAATACCATTAGGCAGGGGCGGACTGGATATAGTGTCAGCTTACTCGATGGTAAGTGACCCCCTTAAGGGGACATTCTACTCTCTCGGCCGAAAATTCGACCACTTTTCGGTGATAGTTTTTATAATGAAATAAACACTTAACGTCTTCTAATTTCTGGGGGTATATTCTACCACTCTTGAAATACAAGAAAAAATCTTTGCTGTTTGTTTATTTCAGTTGTTTATATAAATATTTCGCAGTGAAGTTTGGCGGCATCAGAATTGCTGGCGGTTGAAATTTCGGACGACTGGATCATCGGAAATAAAGAAACCAAACATATTTTTAATTTGCAGGAGTATGGCTATCTCGCTAACCACAAATATCTTAAGATTTTTAATATTTCCCCACATTTTATATCAATTAAATACAGAAAAGAAGTGCCACTTTCGGTACTTTCAACTTTGATCGCCTGTCATTTTAATAATTTTGGTCCAAAATTGTTCTTTCGTGGAAAGCGAAATAACCATATACCTGTGAATTAGAAATATGTTTGGTTTTTTTAGTTCCGATGATCCAGTCGTCCGAAATTTCAACCGCCAGCAATTCTGAAACCGCCAACTTCACTGCGAAATATTTATGTAAACAAATGAAATAAACAAACAACAAAGATTTTTCCTTGTATTTCAAGAGTGGTAGAAAATACCCTCAGAAATTCTAAAACGTTCAGTGTTTATTTCATTATAAAAACTATCACCGAAAAGTGGCCGATTTTTCGGCCGAGAGAGTAGAATGTCCCCTTAAGCATCGGACAATATGTTAAAAATATTAATGTGATTTGAAATGGTTGCTCATTAAATTGGCAACTACAGGTTCTGAAAGGAAACTTTCTTAGCTTTCCAAAACATTCGTGAAAATTTGTCTGCGATCATGAGTTCGCAAGTTTTAGGTGTTCAAAGTGAAAAGTATCTTTTTCGCTTTGATCGCAAATAACTCGGTCAATAAAAATAATACAATATAACCAAAAAAAAAAACAAAATTAAAGAGAAATGTTTGCTCTATAAGAGCTCTTCTTTGAATTTGACGAAAAACATTTTTTGGCCCATGCATACGTTCAAACTAGGCAAAAATTGCTGAAACTTCCTTTCCTGGGCTTAATCTTGATAAAACAGTATCATAATGAATGAAACAAAATTGGAGTCTTTGGTTCAAAAACTAGAAACTTCAAGTGTTAAAATGCTTTTTTAAAATATTTTTTGCGCCCATTTTTCGCAGAGATACATCCATTTGAAAATGTCCAAAATTTACGGCAAATTATAGTGTTCCTTTAATTTTGACGCGGAGTGTATTTAAAAATATCCATCATTTATTTAAAATTAAAAATTCAATTATAACAATCTGTATTTACATTTAGTATCTACTGTATACTGACAGTAATATGTGCAATATATGTATAAATTTATTTTACAATAATTTTAATTCTACTATTTCGCTACTTATGTATTTCTTAAAATTTTTATTTGTTTTTTATAAAAACATCATAATAGCTTTATAGTTGTGGGTGGGCACCCTTTGCCACATGGTTACCAATAATTTTAGACCCAGTCTACCACCGCCATTAGATTCAATATGATTACCAACCCTCTCCGTGCAGAAGCAACATCCCTCGCCCAGAATTCACGTGGCACCGAGGCTTTTCAGTTTCCCGACCGAAACGCCGATAAATCGCAGCTCGGAAAAAATAAGTATGGGAATCGCTAGAGAAGCCTGCGCTGCATCGCGAATTCCGTTTGTCGAGTCAAAGGACGAACCGACGGGAGCTTCTTCTTCCCGATAGGATGGCCGCCTCTGAAGAGGAAAGAGAAAGGGAAGGGTTAAGAGGCTCGAGTGGTATTCCGGATCAATTAACCGAACGGCGCTGAGGTTAACGTGGATATGAAAAGGGACGACGGCGTTACTAAGCCGAGTGAACGAGGCCCCAGGTATGCATGCACCCAGATCCTTACCACGGCCGTAGGCTATACGAAACATCCGTAATAACGTCGCAGGTTGTTTATCGTGTGAACACGCACAGGAGGAAATGGATTGTCAGCCTCTTTGCTCTTCGCTTTGGATTCTTTCGTGAATCTTCTCGTAGTGAGGTTCACTAAACTCGTTCCGTGCTTGATGGAACATCTTTCGTCGTTGGCGATGATGCCTCGTCTTTAGCTACCTCCGACCCCACCACGTTTAACGATTTAACTATCCACTATCGTAGATATGGCAATACTTTATATCTGCACTTTCTTATTATGTGCTTTTAGTGCAATACTGTAAACCGGTGTTATTTTGCACTAATTTATTTGCGGTAATAAAAATTTGTTTTTAAAAAGTTTAGGAAAGATGGAACCATTTACTTTCTGTTCTATAGTCTTAAACGAAGCTATGTAAACTATACTTTGCATAAAATGATTAATCTGGTGTGTACAGATATCGTTTTATTTTGGTGCAAAGTTAACCCAGTAGGTAGGATACTTTGCGCCACCACAATGTTGGTATTATAAATCTGTCATCAACAAAAGATGTACAGGGAAAGCATAGAATACATATATTAGCATAAATTATATTTATTTAAATTGAAAATTACTTTTTTATTCTAGAAAAAAATATTTAAAAATTTAAGAAATTTTCAAGATAACACGATGAAAACTTTAAATTAAACTTTTAATTTAAAATTGCAAAAAAATTGAAGCCAGTTTTTTAGCGCCTAATTTCCGTTTGTATGACCGCAGTATATTGTATTATCAAAGAAAAAAATTTCACAACGTGGAAATCAATGTTACTAACTTGTGAGTCAATTTTTGATTATTTATGTATTAAAAATCAGATCTCCGCATGTTTTGTGACTGGTGCAAAGTATTACCACAGTGCAAAGTAACAACAAGATTATAATAAAATCTTCAAAAGGTGTTAATCACATGATTTTAAGGAAAAACTGATTATTAGAGTTGCTAATTAAATAAATTTAAAAGAAACTGAAATCCTGACTTGCCTGGTGAAATTACTCTCTATAGATATAAATACATCATTTTTTCCGCACATATAAACATTAAACAAGCTTCCATGAAATATTATACAAATAAGTTAAATACTGCTAGGCTTTTGTTATAAAAGATGCCAGTCAATTTGTGAATGTGTGTTCAACGATGCTAATTTATTTTTTAATCGGTTTATTTCTCAGCATAAATTATATACAGTAAAGAAGTAGTAGGATTAATCTTTTTCAAGTTCCGGTGCAAAGTAGCCCACAAGTGCAAAGTAACCCCGGCTCACAGTATTACTTTATGTCGTTATGAAACCTGTGGGCAATCTAATTTGGGTATTGTATTATTTGAGAAATGGCTTGATACCTAATTCCAGGGGTTGAAAACAGTTATGATATCGGTTTCGGTTTTCGAAACAGTTATGAGAACCGAAATAATCTTGAAACAGTTACCAGTGAACAGGGTTCTGACCTATATCGGTTTCGGTTCCGGTTCTACCGAACCGATGTTACATCGGTTCCGTAACGGTTATATATCGGTTAGGTATACACCTTTTAAATTATAATTAAATAATAAATCTGTGAAGAATAAATTGATTCTCAAAAGTAGTTTGAAATTAATTTTTTTTTAAGTTACGTTTAAGTTAAACCCTTATTAAAAATTTAAATAAAGTAAATTATATACCGAAATTGTTGCAGAGCAACTTCCAATTATACATCGCATTTTCATGCTGTCATCGCACGTTTCAAAATACTTACGAACAATGTCGCATTTCTTTCGGCCCATTATGTCGATATGTTTTTAAATACCACTAATAACTATTATACACTATGACTAATATTAATTTGACACTTAATTTAAAGTATTGGTAACATTAACAGCAATATCTTTCCTAATATCTACAAACTTACTATCTACTAATTTTATATTAATTATGAAGATTATTAACTATTTTTTTTTTAATAAAGACAGTGTCCCGAGGACGACAATGTGTCTTGTTGGGAAATATAAAACTTTTTGTATTAAATTCCACGTGCTCGCAATTAGCTCAGGAATACAAGTGACTCTGGCCCATTGGCCTTAAACCCTCCGGCCCAGAGAATCGCTCTTCGCGTTTGTTTGTAAGATCCTTCATCGTTGAGCCTCACTATCTAGAATCTCTCTTTTCAGTACTTAATTTACAGATGCTGTCTTTCATTTCGGCTTTTCCTGCATTGATGGAGTTTTAAAAAGAGAGACACCAGATAGAGAGGCCCAGCGATAAAAAGACTTATAAACAAATCGAATTTCCATTAAAAAAATTTACATTGATCGTAAATATTTTTGAACGTGCTCTGCATACCCGATGCGTAACCAATAGGATACATTACTGTTATAAAACCGATATATAACCGTCACGGAACCGATATAATATCGGTTCTGCAGAACCGTAACCGAAATCGATATAGCCAGAAATTTCGGTTCCTTATAACAGTTATTTAGAATATCGGTTCTTTCATAACTGTTTCAGTCAGAACCGATGTATAACAGTTTGAAACAGTTATTTTCGGAACCGTTTCAACCCCTGCCTAATTCTATTATTTCTACCTCTCGATGAAAAATATTCGTTCATGTCTTTAAGAAGTGACTTCAGGAGATCAAGTTTATCTCCAGAAATCTATGTCATGTTATGTCCACGTCGAGCTTACTAAAAGTACAGATCTTGTCCTCAATTAACAAAGAGTTGACCACAGTATGTTTTGTTAAAACAAGTTGTCTATCAATAAGACAATAACTTGTTTACTTTATTAATAGGAGGCAATTTGTACTTGACATAAATGACACTGTACAATTACACCCACGGCTGGTGCTGTATGGTTCTTGTATATATGATTGTGATTACAAGAATGAATTCTTCCATGTTGCGTTAGCTTTAATATTCTCTCATCGAACTCAATCTCTTTTGTCACCGTTACTTTAATAATAATCAGAATACCAGATTTATCCACTGTCTACGAATAACGACCTCGAAATCACGGGATTTATAGTCACTGAAACGAACTGGTTCGAAGCATATGTTGACTGTTGACGATTGCATCAAATTGTTGTGCTTTTCATCAGCGCCAACAGGACGCCTACGAGTTCTGATTCAATGATACAAATCATTAAGAATGGGAAGCAAGCGACGCCACCGTTTTTCGCCCTCTAAGGAAGAGATTCTAAACAGAAATAGAAACTCCTCGTAAACATCGGCAAATGGTTCTGTCGAGTGCAATGCACGCGAAGAAAGGGCGCGAAATCTCAGGCATGCGAACAGCAGTCCATGGTGAATGGCCGTAAGATACGTCAAACGTCCGTAACACCAGCGAAGCGGCGTTTATCATGTGACCACAAACGAGATTGTCGCCTGCACATGCGTGAGCACGCGCCCCGTGCTTCCTACGTTCCGTTCATACACCAGGTGTCCACCTTCGCTCGATAGGATCTCGATCGTTATCTGCCGCATCCTCGAAAGCAGAGAGGCAGAACATGAAAATTCGCCTGGAGATGCACGTTGACAGAATTTGCACGATGATTGGAGTTCGTTTAGAGGCCCAGTTGAATTTACACGTTTAAATTTCCTATTCAGATTTCCATTATTTATATTGTATATTTTACTTGTGTTTTTTTTTAAATTCTAGTACGGAGAGGTACTTAAGGATTAGAATCCAATCTTTCACGTTTGGGTGAATCTTGTTTAGTGAAACTTACAGTGCAAGAATGATAAAAGTATCTTTTATCTTTACCTATCTTTTGATTATCAAACATTTTTCATTTAGAAGCTTGTATTAATTTATAGTTTATCAATAATATTCCTTAACATCTGAACAAAGGTCAAGTTTCCATACTCTGGTGTAGGTTACTTCAAATCCCTGAAATAAAACGGCTAAGTAGTTTGAATCAGGGATTAGTCAAGCAACCTGACCAGGTCGCGTGAGTGAAGAACACATTTTTGATCGTATTTAGGAGAGCATCGCTGAAGAAAATTGAGATGTTTAACAGGTAAGTTAAACAATATTGTACTCACCATAGATGGTTTTAAACTATTATCACCATTAACAATAATTTAAAAATTATTTAGCTGAGGTACAAATTAGAAATGAAAGAAAATGTCTATATAATAATGCCATGTCACGTATTTTGAAATGTAGGGCGAAAAAATATAAACAACAATGAAGGATATGTCGCGGTTCAATTAAAGTGATGCGTGTAATTTGTAATCTTCCAAACTATCATCCAAATATACGCGAATAGTATAATATGCTAACTTAATGGTTATTTTTTATTCATTGCCACAAGCCATATACACAATAATTATAGTAAATTACAGTTTATAGCATATTAACCATCATTCAAATACAGTTTCTAACTACGAAGTGCAAATCGAATAAATATCTATACTATTTACTTTCGTATTTTACAGTTTCTGAAAAATTGTAAAAAAAACTTGGAGCAGCTCCAATATAATTATATGTTAGTCCTCGTTTTTTTTATTATAGTTGGTCCCTGTATTCGGAGCACTGTTAAATGTTTAATGGTTATTTTTGCATTATTTATTGGCTGTGTGACTGTGATACGGCGCACGAGGCGCGAAGATTAGAATTTGTTGCATACAACATTGTCGAAATTTTTTACCAGCTGGCACAATAGGTATACATTCTGTCACCCGGTACATATGTAACAGTGGGCTATACACGCGGATGTATTTGCTAAGCGGATGTATTCTCGCTTGTGCGTTCTCCATACGTGGTTGGCTGGCACTTGCCGCCTAGTCCACCTATAACCTACCAGGCGAAACACAGTGGTCATTGTTTACGAGATTGTTTGTTAATACGACACGCCGAACGCGGATCTGTTGACCGTAAAACTCCATCCTCGCTTGCGGTGCATCAAAGCGAGGCAAGCGAAACCGTTCCATCGATAACGAAACTGACAACCTGCACACATGCCTATACCCATTCTTACTTTTGTTCGACTGAGAACCAGTTCCAAAGCTGATCTATCATAAACAATTCAATTAGCACGGTGTAGTCGGCAAATTAATGAAGTCGACTAATAAGCGTGCATCCTATTCCCCGGCTATTTGTGTTGCTTCACTTTAATTAACTCAACGCGTAGGCTGTGCCTCCTTTACCACCGATATAGGTATCTATATGTACTATGCCTTTTCTGGGAAAAGGGAAGATGATTTATCCGATTAACCAATTTTTTTTCGAAATGAGTATTCAGGTGGAATGTACTCAATGAGTTATTTCGATTTTTAATGAATATACAGTTAGGGCTTGTATTGGAAAATGGGACATACGAATTTTGGAAAAGTTGAATCCATTTTGACGATAGTCTAACGACTTCATTTTGAATATCTAGACTGGTTCCAACCTTGAGAATAAAGGGAAGAAAAGATGTCATAAAAATTATTAATCTGGTGAGATTATTATTAAACTAACAAATACAAATTTCTATTGTATAATAATAGAATAGAAATAGAAATTGACTCAAGTAATATAGGACTCAGCTGTGGAATAGTCGAATTCGTAATTTTGGAATATGATCAATTGGGAAATTCGTAAAATGGGATACTTATTTTGAGAGGGAACTAATATAGTTAGATTTTTTTTTAAATGACAATTCAAGACTGAATCAAATCTGTACATTAGAATAGAATCGATGCAGAAATGAATGAAATTCACTCGCGTCGAATTGTTAATCGAAACGAACTTAGGTACAGTCACGAGCTCGCAGTATTGTGATATGTACAGCATACATGGTCCCGTGAGCGCGGAAGCCAGGGATTACAAGTGGTCGTCTTTATCGAGCCAACTTATCATAGACTTTTGTGAGTCGGGGCGGTTATGCAAATAGACCTCTTTCTCTCTCTCCTCTCGCTGCCCTAGCTCATTCTCTTCCTTAAACTCTCACTTGTATTCTTTTTATAGAGAAAACGTTCATGGCCTGGCTGGACCTTACCGTAAGGCCCTTCTGGCGAACGCCTCTGCCAACCAGTCTTGGTTTAACATACGGTCAGGATGGTCGAGCTTCGCGGAGTCGAATTAGACGAAAACACTATGTGCATCAAATCCAGCTGGATCTACCTCCCTCATTTCTTCGATATTATAATAGATATTTTCTAAAAAGAAAAAGAATATTTCTCGTATTTGATGTCAAAAAGTAGGACCAACTTCATACAGATAAATAAAAAGAAATATAGTTAGGTATTGAAAAATGTATTTTTTAATCGCTTTTTAATTCGTTTTTAACAGATTTCTATTACTGAAACTTACATGTATCATGTTGGTTAATCGGGATGGTCTCTACATAGTTGCTGCGTAAGTTTTGTCCGCAAGAGGACGGCTTCTACAAATTTGATTTTTGAAAACAACTTGCATTTACTTTGAAGTGCAAAGATAATTTGTACTTCAAACCATGATGTAAGGGTAAGGATATAAGGTCTGCTCTCGCACACCCTTCCAGATTAGCCAATAACATGCCCTTCTCAAGATCCTCCATATTGGGTTGTCAAGCAATAAGGGAGAATGAATTTCTCAAGCTTTCAGTAACGCGTCTATATGGCGGAAGATGCGAATGCGCAGTAGAAGACGAAAATGAGTTGCTGAAGGAGCACACCTTCAAATTATGAATTTTCCGTCATTATTTACGACAGTTCCCCATCTATGTGAAAGTTGTATTATGTCTCTTTTATAAAAATCTTCGGATTTATCATTAAGAAAAGAAAAGAACTTATTCCACTTTCTGTAGCCATGAAATTATTGAAATTTTTCCCGTTTAAACAATTTTATAGTTATCGAAAATGATGAAAATATATTGCCACACCCGGGGAATGTGGTGGATGAGGAATAAGTACCCACTGCAGCTTCGATATTTTTTTCCGTTGCCATCGCCACGTGTGGTCTCGCGTTGGTGTGGAGATACACGGCACGCTTTTGATTCATAAGGATCTTGTCTTCTCATTCTCAAAGAATGATCTTTTAATTTGCAGTTTTTATAATATTTTTTCAAGTTGTTGACAATATAAATCATCATTGACAATTGTATTTGGATTGAGTAACTCGTAATATGTACTCAATACAACTGAAGTGGCGGACGGAACTTATGCAGGAACGTAATATTTTGTGCCCAACCTTTTTACAAAATTCCAGGAGTCTGAAATGTATAAGCTCCAGAACAGCATTTTCAGTGAACCCTTTACTAGAGAATCCTTTATGGTGTAAAAAGTGATCGAGTTTCTAAAATAAATCAGAGGGCGAGATCAAATGAGTACGGTGATAATGTCAAAGTTCTCAACTTTAAACCCAAAATTATATAGTACTTATAGCATTCGCGTTATGTGTTGTAGAAAAGCTAGTCTTCTGTTAGTTATTTTCCGTCATCTTCTTCTTGATTATATTAAGTTGCGAACAATAATACTTAGGCTTCATTATTTTTTTATTCAATAGAATTTCATCATTTTATATGAAGTACTCGTAGAGGGTGAAATATATTTTTGTGTTCAATGTCCAAAAGAATAAAGTGATACAAAGATGAATATTTGTTATAAGATTCACTACAGGACCAATTCTAAAAGTCATAGAAATAAATGACATAGCCGTGGTCTAGAAATATTTAATTATCTGAAACCTTTTTGTATTATTAGGAAGAAAAATGTAAATTTCCGTTATAACAGCAATCTTATTTTTAATTGATACATCTAATTATATCTCCTAACTGTTTCCTTCACATTTTTTAAAATATTCCCACATGCCAACGCGGAATTTCAACGCGTTATTTGCTAGCATAGCGAGATTATGTTATGATAATTTTCAATATCTAAACGGGACAGACGTAAATTCCTTAAAATCCTGTGATCAATTAATCAATGTTGCGGAAAGCCTACTGCATCATCAGTGATAAGGCGGTTACACGGTCTCACGACATTTTTGATTGAATATTGAATGCTCTAAGCTGTGTATAAACACTGAACTGGTTCCATCGCGGAAAGTCCTCATTTAATTTAATTTTTTTTCAATTCGCAATGAAGCTATTTTCGCATTGGCAATAAAACGAAGTTCATCTTCTGTGTACATACGCATATACCTCGTATATCTTAATTTAAAGTATTCATGTAGACAATAAAGAGTAGAATCATTTTCGAATTCCCTAGTTAAATCGGAAAAGGCTGACGTGAATTTCTGTTAAATAATGAGCAATTACATTTTCAAAGAACACAAAGGCATACTAGTACCTACGATCTACTGATACATATACAGTGTGGTCCACGCTTTAAAATAAACGCCATTTAAAAATAACGCCACCTAAATATTTTTTCCAGTTGTGATGGAACAAAAAATACTTAATATCCAATTTGAATGCTATCAAGGGACCAATATGCTGCAAGAATATTTTTTTCAAGGTCATTTTTTCGAAGTTTTAAACGTCATCGATGTTTCTTGGCACACAATTACACATTTTTTCTACTGCATCGTGTAGCTATTATTAAAATACGTTCAGATAATATGTATAATGAAATGACCTTTGACTTCGACACTTAATGTTAAACGTGAAATTTATTTCTATCCATTGGTGGGCTATTGAACGAGATATTTAGGTGACCGTATTTAAAAGGGCCATTCAGTATAATTACATCCCCTTATTTACACTCTGTTTCTCCATCGTACGAAAGTGAAGCAACTAGCGTTGGGTTTTATTGGATCTGGGGATGTTTACGATACTAAACGCTTGCTCAGCATCCGAGGCGTGACGAAAAGTCTAATAAAGACTAATGACCATCGGCGAATGGACAGACAAATTCTTGTGGTTTTTCAACGGCTGATTGGCCGCGTCGGACAAGATTCAGACGGAATAGCTGTTTGCGTTGTCGAAGCAGGTAGCGACATTTATATGTACATTACATCCTCAATTATAGATATTAGCTTGCTGTTAATGGAAAATAAGAAGTTTATGGGTGTCTGTTACTGCTTGATGCAGAGTGCTCACTGAAACGCGATGGTCCAGTTCCAGTACATACATAAATTTACGCTGTCTTGTTATATATAATGAATGTGTAGGAAAACGCATTCTAATTTGTTCATCCACCTTCATTAATGAATTCTTTGTATTGTCTTTCGACAGAAATAAACAACTTGCGATTAATACTCGTATATTATATAATTTATGTTCAACTAACTCAAAGTAAATAGGTTTCGCTGTAATATCACATGATGCCACGGATTATAAAATGTTACTGCTGCTTGTGGTATCATTAACTATCAACAGATTTTATCCCCACTATAAAACCTAAACCTCATACGCAGATTTTATTCTTTCTCCAACTTTAGTTTATTACTGTGCTTCTTTTTATTATTCTACGTTCGGTTGTTTTGGGGTGCAATTTAACTGAAGAGCATTTACCATTTAACAACCTCTATAGTCCTTTTGCTCGACAATAATGCCTGTGCTCAAACATGGGTGAAAGGATTACGAACACGTGAAAGGTATGAATCACGTTTCTTGTAAACATTAATAATGGTACGTGCAACTTTCTTAGGTTCTTGGAATCGCGGCGATAAAAGAAGGACAAGGGACATCATAAAAGATGGCTGTTTAAACTGCAGCCCGCAAAACATTCCATGCGATGTAAAGATAAGCGTGTGGCGTGGTAGTTAATTAGTGTCTTTAAGGTCTAAAATATGTTTTCTGAATCGAAGCAAAGAAATATCAAGCATTGTTACTTTAACATGCGTTCTATAATATTTAGATGACATATCAGCTTTGATAAATGACAAATTTCAGTTACATATTTATGAAGAAAAAGGAATAAAAATCCGCATAACATTTAATCAAATTAGTGATGTGTTAAAATGATGTACAATTTGTAGCAAGCTTCGTCTTCACACTTTAGTTATTACAAGAAATATTAGTTTTGGTACAGACATAAAATTAAAAAATGACCTTAAAAATATTCACAATAGGTTCACAAATCGCCATTGTTTTGTAGCATAGTTTTCAACATTTTGATAATATACTTTTTTGCATAAAAAGCTACAAGCGATTAAAGTATTGCGTATATGTACACATTAATTTCTTCAAAGCTGCTATCTTTACTTCTCTGCTCCAGCTATTTGAAGGAAGTATTTAATACAAAATACATTCTAATAAACGTCTATTCTATTTAGCTTATTCAAATTGTACAAAGCGTTGGCCTACACTCTGTTGTATGAAATCGGCCCTACCTCTGCTCGTTCAAAGACTGACTAAAGCGAGAAAAGTGATTCTAGCTGAGAAACTCTACCGAGCCGAGTATAAAATATCGTTACGAATTTTTCTTTCATTATTTCATTCGTACTTTCAATTCCGCCACCTGAGCCAACTTGTGAAGTAGCAGCCGTATATTACGATACACTCCGCATAAATCAACACAACAAATGAACAAACAGGACACTGCGGCGAAGGCACAGAATAAGCAAAGAGGGCAGCAGAGGGCCAGGGCAGAAAGAGAAAGAGACCGCGATACGATCTCTAATTGTTCGTGCTGGTGAGGCAAAAATCTCGCGAACTAAGTCAGGGGGGCCCAGACTGTGAGTCCGGATACGGTTTTACGAGCTGGTACGAGGCCCGCGGTGTGTGCAAGGTGAAAGGTTAGCGCTAGCGCTACCATCGGAGAACCACTTGGAAAACCGACGCGACGGGCGGGCCGACTCTGTTTCGCAATAATCGGAGACTGGCCGCGGTAACAGCGCTATGTTTCAGCCCATATGCAAACGGAATCCGTGTGTGGTCAGCGGGTGTGTGTATGTGCGGTGTGGTGTGGTGTCTGTGGCGGTATGACGGAGCACAGTGAATTGCGAGCACGCACGGTCGTTACGGGTCTGTCGAGCGCCACGATCGATCGATCGGTTTGTCGATCTTTAAATGTCGATTGAAACGTTCTTTCTTGTTGTTGGTAAAAGTGACGTAGCCTGGTGAGGCCTGCCTTGGTGGTTGGCTGCACTTTTGTGTCTCTCGTAGCTTCGCGGGATTTCAAAGAAATGTTTTGAGTTGTTAAATATGTTAAGTAATCAGAACGAAAAAGAAAAGAAACTTGCTATAGGTATTGTCCTTGAGATAGTTTTGACAACCCAGCAAAAGTTCGGCAACTCAGCAATTAAAAAAAATCTGAAACTTTGCAGAAATGTAGCTCAAGTGATGCTAATAACTAAACTATTTTTTATTCGAAAATAAACCGGTCCTAAGGGTGAAAAGAGACCCTCAAAGAAATTGTAAGTTATCATATTATCGCGAGTCTCTGTGAAACCGTAAAAGGTATCGAAAAAAGTTCAATTCAAAGTTGCATTCCTGCAAAATTTCAGATATTTTTGAATTTTCTTTCTAATTGTATCTAACTACTAATAATTGCATTACCTACGTGATCGAATTTTCCGTATGACTTAAGTAATGCTAATGCTCATCTCCAAGACAGGAATATACCAGAGATCGTTATAACCACTACAGATTGACAAACAAGATAACACGCCTAGCGCCATGGTACATATATCTATGTGTACCTATGTACAGTTAGTCGACCAATGAGATGTATCTCCAACGGGCCAAGTAAGGATTAACATGAAACATATATTCTGGATTGACATTAGACGATATCACCGAAGAGCGTCTCCATATTCGATGGGGAAGAATTCCTACAAATTTGTCTCAGGGTCCGTTATGTCTTCCAATTATCTTCACCTGCGGAGCCTCGTTCGTTGAAAACCAAGTAAATCAAGTGCAGATTGTCGTAATTGGGTTTCACCGGAAATTACAAGGATAACCCTAGCCAGACGTGGAAGCAGCGACCTACTTCATTGCCGCGGGAGGTGCCGGCCCCACAGCCAACGAAAAAGAAGCAAGAATTCGCGCGTAGAAGTTGCGTGGGCTCGTAGACCTTATCACGTCCTCTTCATCGCCAGCTGAACAGCTTAGAAAAGCCGGTCGACTCGGTTCGGCCATGGGCGAGGAAAACGCCGAGCAACTATCATCGGAGGCTTTCTCCAAGCTAGCTCGAGTATTACGCTGAAAGCCACGACCGAGTCCTTTCCGATCGTCCTCGTCGCGACCTCGTGCCGTGGGCGTGCTTGCACCTGCTGCACAATAATCATTTCTGTAACCGTCGCGATCCTTTCTCCAGAATGCCACGAACTAGGATTCACTTTTAGACCTCAGTTCTGTGACCGTCCACCCTTCATGTCAGGTGATCGTGATTTCGAAGATCATGGAGTGGAGGGTTTTTCGAGTAGAAATAGAGTAACTCGATTATAGGGGAATATGAGTAATACTAGGTAACAGGATTAAAGTAGAGCACTCGAAAGTTTGATCGAGGAATTACTTTAGCTACACCTTCAACAGGATTCTAAGCTGGTGAAATTCATATTTCAAACACTTGTAATAAAAAGTTGTCGCCAGAAAAGCCTGTTTACACTTGCAAAATATCTAACAATAAGCATATATGTAGATTTAAGAACGTAAGTGCTTTTAACAGCTTTCAGGCAGTAGTTAATGCCACTTTGTTGAAATTAAAAGGCAACTAAAGAAGTTATGTAAAGAAATCTAATTTAAAAGTCAAGCATAGCCAAGTATTCTGTCGTAGTTATAGTAACAAGCTTCCTTCGAAGTGATTCTCTCCTATCAACAGCGAATATTATTTGCTTAGAAATACCAATAAATACATTCGTAAATACACCTGATAATTTCTCTATAATATCTGTACTCGTCCTATCTGTCCTACCCAATATCGCATACGTGCATACTGCACAGAGGACGCTCCGAACGTGACACATCACGGAATACCAACTTGCACAATTCCAACTTCTCATCCAAAACTCACCGCAATAAACACTCCCGAACTCTCACGTGACCGATACTGCTTCTCGGTCTGTGCGAAGTGCAGCAGTCTATGCTCACATGTCGAAACATTATCACCGCGCAAAGATTCCGAACCAGGAAGAGAAACCCCGACCAACGTCACTGGACCCATACGCCAGAGATCAGTCGGTTCCCCTTTTACAGAGGTGGCTCCTTCGGGAACAGTGGTTTCGCATCTCTGACAATACTCGTTTCATATTCGCTGAACTATGTAATGCAGGAACAGAGATTAATAATTTGCAGTTCCCACCCCGGCATTATCGGGGCACGAGGCAGGCGAATTGCGAACATCATGCAGCGAGAGAGCGCGCGGTGTGTTCAGCAGCCGCGGCTGCAGGGTCGACCGGTCACGATGGCTCGAGTAATGATAGCCTGCCCTTGCCTCATAATCAGTCCCCCATCTTAATTTATGTTTGCCCCCGCCCGTTCGTCCGTCCGTCTGTCCGTACGTCCGTTCGACTCCTCTTCGATGTAGGTACCTGCTGCTCACCGTTGCCCCTTTACTACCGCTAATTTACCGTAATTCGACCGCGAGACAAGCAGTGTACTTTTGATTCTGTCGCTGATTTGTTACGGGCACGTCGAACGACCCGACTGACCCGTGAACAACCACGGGATTCCTGCTTCCGGTGACCGGGCCACCGACACGATACCACGATTACCATCTGATCCAGATCAATGTTTTCTGAACACCCTTGTCTCTAAACATCTAAACTCCCGTCTACTCAAGCCGTATTCATTTAATTGTCCCTCTGCAGAGATATATTTCTTGTTAATCAAACAGATTGGAACGAGTGTGTCTACATATGTTTGACTATGCTTCGTCTCTCAATGTTTGGATTATTCTTTGTTGAACTTGAAGGAAATTTTGTCCATACAAGTACATGACTGATAGGCGTTCTGTTACTATGAAATATTTCGTTAACTACGTAGTTCTTAAACACTTAGTTTTACGTAGCGTGTGATACAATGTTCTTTATACCCTTGTTAGCCTCTCCCGCGATGAGTGCTTGTCAGACCTGTCGAAGGGTGAGCGGAAGAGACAATCAATTAAAAGCAACGACTCAAATTAACATATGCCATTTTCGCAACACACAAAAGCAGAATTTAATACAATATGTAAGTATTTTTCAGTAATTTTCGTTAATTTTATAGATCTCCTTCAGATCGGCCTAACTAAATCTCTTCAACAAGAGTAAGTTTTTAAATTTACAAATTGAGAATGTTTCAGATGTTCTTGCATACATTTACTTTACTTGAACACATTCCAACATATGTAAGTACTTTTAAATGAAAATAAATTGAATGAATAAAAGATACTGCTTACTAAAGAATTGATAAACATGCAGAATAAATAGGTGTACGTATATAATATAAAGAATTTAAATCTCCGAGGAAAAAAATTATTAATACTACGAAGTGCCAAAAGTTTTCCCAGGGGAAACTGTAAAAATTTTTCTTTTGAATACATTTTCACTGCTATATGTGTTGAATGAATTAGAAAAGAATTTCAAACACTCAGAATATGGCTGAAATGGAGGAAGAGCTGGTAAAGAATTCTAATCCAACTACAATTGCACCGTGAATGCGCACACATCTACACAGAGGACGATCAGATCTGTGGTTCCTGCAACGTCGTAAATTACACACGCGCGATCTTCTCGCCGTATTTCTGCCATGCACGAACACGCTTGACGTACTGTGTCGACGATAGGTAGATTTGCATACGATCGATCCCGGCCAGACCACGCAGTCGATCGGTCCGTGGCAAATCGCGATGCGATCTGGCACCGGGCCGATTATGATGTTCGTACGGTTATCAGATTCCGTTCTCCTCATTTTCTGGATCTCTGTCGTTTCGCGCACTAATGATTTTGATCGGGCATAATTTACGCGTAAATATGTGTGCAAAGATTCTTCCGACACGATGGCGACGGTAAAATTACAGCCACCTCGGTAGCCGGATAATTTTTTACTAAATAAATCTCCAAAATGATTTTAGAAATCGCTTCATCCTCAGCTACATTAACAATCATCGACGACACTTTTCGCACCTTACAAGCATACTCATCCCTGCAAATAAATCTCTCCAAGCACATTCCATTGGAAATTGAGCTTGCATATTTGATATTCACCAGGCGATCGAGCTTCTGTTTCTACCATTCTTAATAATTATATTCCATTTCAACCGCATAAAATTTATCGTCGGACTTGAGATGCCATGAACGTTCAAGTCTGCGTTCGTCCCGAAATCTTATTGCACTGATACTTATTAGATAGTCGCAGTAAAGCGCACGTCACTTTTACGATTGATTTACACGAAGACTCGTTGCACTTTTACCTCCTCGAAGTGGGAACTCTGTTTAAATACGATGCTCCGTGAAATTTCGAGTGTGTACGAAAATTGTCGATATTCTGACGCTGAGTACGCGACGTTGCGTCTGCTCATGGAGATCAAGTGCGTTAATCTGGGAGCGAACAAAATAATCGAACTGCTAAAGAAACGGGTCCGCCATTAATCGAACGGTTCGATGGTCAAGAACCAGTTCGGAATCAGTTCAACCGGAAAACCAGGGCGGAGAGTCGTTGTGTTTCACGTGGTGCGTACACGTGGGCGATGTAAACGTAAACATTCCGCGCGTCGCTTGGAAAATGAGAAAAAACAAGTCGAATACATGAACGTTCATCCTTTTGTACATACATTGGGAGCGACACGGAATTGCGAAAATGGTGAATAATGTAAAGAGCTTTACTTTCTATGATATTTTCGGCATAAGTGCAACGATGCATCTGCAAAATGCAATTGCATCTATGTTAATGAATCATATACAATATTTTTTTAAAGATACAATCAATTCCTCTCGGAATTTTGTGTAAGTAGAAAATTATTTAGAGGAAGGTATTCGGAAATTGAATAGGGTAAAAGCAGGTAATATGGAACATCTGATTTCAAAAGCTTGTCAAAAGTAGGGTAATTTGTTTTTTTCTTAATAAAACTGACATGAGGGGACGAAGGAACAAATGCATAATCATATTTACATAGTCAAATGTAAAAAAATCCAATCGTTGTGCAATTACAGTAAAAAAACTGAAAAGAGTGAAAATGGGCCGTTCGAAAAAATCGTCCTAATATGGAACACCTAGGAAATTTGGAAAGAAAACTCAAAAATCTTTACTTTTTTTTTTAATAAAAATGAAGATTTATTAAGGAGAAGGTACAAATAAATAAATATACACATTTTGGGAATTTGTTTCTGCTTTCTGCGTCTCCTACACGTTGAGCACGCGAATACATTGGGCCTACTTTTCATTGTCATTATTTTTAGAATTACCATCGCAAAATAAGCATTCCACGTCATCGTCGTCATCATCATTATCAACTTCATCTATGTTACTCGGTATGTTCCATATTACGTACACACATGTTCCGACAAGAAATTAAGAATTATACTAAGAAGAAAGTAACTTTATTGGTAAACTATTGTTGAATAATCAAGAACACACATATTTAATGATAAATTATATCAAAATAATACTTTGTAACATATCTTCACTACAATATTTAACTGTTTGCTGCGCTTTTCAGAAACTTTTACACCCCAAGAAATATGTAAACGTTTCTCTTTCAATGATGGATGCCCGACTAGTGCTCAATTGTCAGTATCATCGTCTATTGTGTTTAGGGATCTAGTATACACCATTGCCTGAAGAGTTCGTTATTTCGTTATCGAAATTTATGAAGTTCCGTATTACGTGCCGTTCCATATTACCTGCCTTTACCCTACGTACTTCACCAGATGTTTCAAATTTCTGAAATAAGAATATAGATAGTAGGTATACTCTTTTACAGTTTTTCTCAAGTTTTCAGGTCCACTCAGATATTAGTGTTGATTTGCAGTTGTTTTAGTGTAGTTTTTTCTACTTATTCCATCCAAGTCACTAGACGGCGAAATAGTCCACTACTTAGTCGTCAGCTTGAGAAATGTTCGTTGTTCGTTAATCATTTGAACACACACGGTTAAACAGTATGTTGTTTGGTTGGAGTACAATTGCGAGATATCGGCCACTAGACGGAGGTCTAGGTCTAGGAGTCTATTGCGAGCCTAAGCACTCGGGGCTGATATAGTCCAGTGCTCGCGAGGGTGCAACGTGTGGCCTCGTTACGTTAATGGCGTCATGCTCTGGCGCCCCACAGGCTGCTCTTCTACGGACCAGTCGGGCCAACAAGCAATGCTCTCGCTGCGAACAAGTCAATGGAACCCTTCGGATCGTGGCAATAAAAGCCACAAGGGATGTATCCTGACCTTCTAAATCGAAGTAAACTTTCTGATATGTACCTACTATTCTTCTACAAATGATTGTTGAAAATGGTGTTCAGACTGAGAAGACTGAAAAAGTAAGCAGTTCGAATCTGCTCTAAAAAATTAGGGATACGTTAAATAAGGGGTAAAAAGGTTTATATCTTTTTGAGGAATATCTTTGCCGATAACTAACTTCATAAAATAAGAAAATAAGAGAAGTCAAAAGAACAAGGTATCTTAATAAAATAATATCCTTCTTTTTTGCGATTTCAGGTTTACCGATTGTTTAAATTATTACTTTGTAAAATTTCTGCAGTACTTATCTCTATAATAACTAGAAAGCTTCTTAACACCTAACTCGAGGTCTTTCATCTTGAATTTGGAACTCCGAAACAATAAAAAAAAGTGACCTATCAATCGCAATATTTGGTTCATCAAGCTGACCAATTGTTTATTCAGTAATTCTGTTTATTGTAACAAATAATGCGGGGTTCGTGTGATAATGTTAATATTAAAACTTTTCTAGCATCTGGTCTCTCAAGAATCAACTTAACCTGCATTATATGGGACAAATTGGGTTTAACCATTCAAGTATACCGTTCATAGAAATCCTCTTATCAACAATCCTCTCTGAGGAACAATTAAACTAATTTAAAATCGGTTTTGTAACCTCGCCACTTATCGATTCAGAGTTCATCGTAATGCCATAGCATTCAAGGTATTAAATTATACCATAGAATTTTTAACAACATGAAAATGTCAGATGGAAGCGTCATTTGCCAGGTGAGGCTCCCATACAAGGCTAAAGAAACCAAGGAGACATGAATTATTTCCATAGAGCAAACATAAAGTTCGGTCCCTAATTGCGGCTTCCCATATCGGCTCTGTGCGATCGATACAGGAACGTTCGTCGAGCCCATCGATTCCTAGTGGACGATCGTGATCGTTAACGGATAATACGACGTCTTAGGTACTTGTCTCGGCATAGACGTGCACCTTCCAGACTCCTCGGCTACTTTCTCCAGCAGCCAGGTAAGATCTGTATTATTAGTCGATCCGGAATTCGCTATCAAACTCTCGCTCTTCGTATCGTACTCATTGAATTCTTGACGAACGATCGTTTTAACGAGACAATTCAAATTCCATGCATAAAATAATGTTAAAATATCAGGAATGTGTGCGTACTTTGATCCAGCGCCTGACCTTAAATAGATAAGAATTCAAATGGATGACAGTTAAATGTTATAGCTTATTTGAAGCACATCTGAAAAGATTCAGCCACCTTTTGACATTCTCAAACTGTAAGCCCTTTATTTCTTGTTGACATTAATTTATTCTCAAATGTGGAAATTTAAACCAGTTCTTTTGTAGAACTCGTAGAAGTTTTGATAAAGTCGAGTAAAATGAAATTAATATACCTACATATGTATTTTCTACATCGATTTTACAGCTTTCAGCTTTACAACAATTTAATGTCATCTATTTTGTTTGACTGGGTTGAAAATGATCTACCCGATGGGAATTAAAGTCTTCCAATCTTCACAAAAGTCGTATTTTCGAAAGTCGTAAAGTTCGTATCGAATCCTATTTTATAGGCTAAAAACATAGCAAAATTTAGGATTTTTTTTTAAGAAACTAGCATTTCAAATTATCTGAAAGTTGCACCATGTTTTTACGCATCCCTGAAGAAGTTACAGTTTTTTTAACCATTTTTAATAATAAATATAGGAGTTATTCATCAAGCCGCGCAAAACTCGTCGTCCACTGGTGTGCATGATATTTACCTTTCAGGTAATCTGAAACAGAAGAATGAAACGTTTGATGAACCAGAATACCGCTAAATTTTATACTTCTTTTGTTACATAAGAAAATTGCCGCAAAATTGGATTGCAAAAATTAAAGGTTCAGACCTTTCAGTTTAAAAACTCTCCACACTACTCAATATTTTTTTTTTATTTTTTGCTGGTTCATCAATTTCAAGCTACATATGTATAACATAAAATGCCGTTTCATTTTTCAGTTTCAGATTACCTGGTAGATAAATATCATGCACACCAAACGGCCGGCAAATTTTGCGCGGCGTGATGGTCGACCATACATAACTACTATATTTATGGTTAAAAATTAATAAAAAAAATTGCAGCTTCCTCAAAGATGCATCAAAACATGGTCCAATTTTCAGATCAATCGAATCGCTGGTCTCTTAAAAAAAAATCCCAAATTTTGCTATGTTTTTAATCCAAAGAATAGGATTCCCCCCGCAAAATACTCTACCTTAAGTAAATTACACGTTGCACGAAAGCTTATAACGCTTTCTGCGCGTAGGAAAAACGTGTTTGTTTAAAAGGGGAGCACATGCCTATTCTCGGCAAGGAAAACCAGGGTCACTCAACGTTACACTTCCCAGTAGTACCTGCGCGCAGCTATAGGAACCTATACCAATAATCTTAACATCAGGATACTCCATAAAGTGTTCGGAGCAAAATTGATCAGAGGCAGAATCGACGGGCAGTCGTTTCCTCTCTGCAAGATGCGTAAGAAAGCGCGCGAGTTCCATTATCACCGTTCCTCGACACCGGTCGGGAGACGCGCCTCGACTTATTAATAATAATAAGGTGTCGCAGAGGCGAAAAAAGGGGACAGACCTGTACCGCGTGCGTATAATTAGCTGCAGCGCCGAGACAGGAGGTAATAATTACGTGGTAGCTGGCCAACGATACCGTCTTTGACCGCGTGTCATCGATTTGCTGCGAGTTTCTCATGTTACTCATACATGTGGGCTTTCTAGATTCAACTTATAACGGGATACGATGCGCCTAAGAGTTTCTTCAAGGCGAACGAGATTCGCCGGAACGAGGATCCCTGATTGAAAATTCATTCGCGCTGCTTTCTGTAATTAACGAACTTAATGCGGCGCATCCTTGGGTCTAACATGACAGAACGAACCCCATTTCAATTAACTGAGCTAGAAAAGGCTCAAGATTCCTGAGACATGTGTCTTGCGGGTTGATTGAGCTAAATCGAACTTCCGGAATGAGTCTGATACTCCTGCTGTGACATTGATGCTGTCATTATGGTTTTTTCATTTGGGCATTTAGCCGTGGCGGTAAGTCTCACGCTTACTGGCATGACACAACAGTTGTTGCGATTGATTTAGTGAAAGCCAAAAGAGTACGGAATATGTCAAATACGTGTTGTAAAATGATGTTTTTGTGATGTTTTAGAATTATGTAGCTAATTCTACTCTGGTCATTGCCAGGTTAATTTTTTAATTCCGTAGTGATAGAACGATGAAAACGACGTGGAAAGTTAGGCACGTTCTGTTAGTACAAAGCTCCACGTTCTTTCTTCCTTTCAGGGTTATGTCAATATTTCCAATAATTCCTTTTTATCGCTTGTAGAACTTATACGATAAAAACATTTGTTTTGGCTTTACATAGTTGCCATTTTGTCAAACACACGTTCTTTTTTGTTCACTCTGGAACGAAAAATAACCATACTCATATAGATTAAGATTATCTTTGATTTTTTTGTTTCAGATAAATACGATAGCGTGAGTCGGGGAAGCCATCGAAAATTATACATTGCGGGAAACTTGTAATAGCATGAGTAGCAGTAAAAGATAATTAGACAAAAATTACACTTTGTCTTCTTAAAACATACCCAAACATGTATACAAAATATTAAGTTCCTTGATCTATAATAATCTGATAATTCTTTATCCCAAAAATCGCCTAAAACTAACGTCTCCACCGGAGAATAGGTACCCCATTCCTTTGACTTTCTATACAAACTTCCTAACACGTCGCGGATCAGTCGTTTTATTGCTAGATGTACCCAGAGGCTAGGTACTTTATTTTTAACTTTTTCTTACAACTGAGAACTTCATCGAGTCTACTTATCGTTAAATAGATGTTCTTAAGTGATAAAAATAAAATCACGCGAATTCTCGTAGCTTCAAGCATTAATTAATTAAAGCATCAATCTAGATCCTGTAAATTTTAAGAGAACAATGTTTCTGAGAACAAACTGTTTTCTGTTTCGGAAAGCAGTGTAAGTAGCGTAAAAAGCATTACTTATAATAGATAAACGTTCGGAATATGGTATTTGTGATACAATATCACACTCAAGATCGTTCAAGTTCTTCGGTTGTAGAATTCTAAAATCATTTTTATGATTTTCCATTGTAACGAAAAAGATGGAAGTTATTTTTATTAAAAGACTTCTATAACAGATTGAACTGCCATCGAAGCACCGATATAAGCAACTGTGCCCTTGATTTGGTTACCACTGAAAAATTCGCAAAGTGTGTTTACTGTGTTTCATTGAAGTCCACGTAAACTGTACCGGAGTTTGATACGCCGGCAATGGCTTGGAGCTATTACAAGAGGCAGCGAAACCTGCGTTCAGGCTCGCTCGTTGCTGCAACTGCACTTCCTCCGACTGTTGTTTGCGCAAGTATCTCTGCGTACTACTCGGGCATTACGTAGCGACGTTTACATTGGCAGAAAAGCAGATACCTTCGAGGTTGTTATCCGTATGCATACGTTCGCCAGCGAGCACATTCATGTGCACACACGCGTGCTCGCTACTTATTGGTGCTAACGCAGGTTAAACGGGGTACTCCGCAACGACCGCGGGCTTCGAATTAAGTGGGGCTCGTTGCTGATCAGACGCACTGTGTAGGAGGTAATCGTATATTTCGAGAGAATCCCGACAGCGTGAATTTATGACGAGCAACTTTGTTGGGTGAATCATATTGTAGATTTTTAATCGACGAAGTAACGCATTCCTCGGCAACGTCAATCACGTTATAGTAATTAATGTAACAACTGTTGCTTACAATTAGTGGACAGTTTTAGAAATGGGATAAATGGACCTCGATGTTAATGATCATGTTATTAGTTCAATATTTGCTCGAGGTACTGATACCCACTAATAATTAATTGCTCGATGAATAATAATTTGCGAAAGTATGACGAAAAGATTATAGCGCCGCGTCGATGAGATTTTTGCTACTGACCAAACAGCGAAGTAATTAATTATTTATCAGTGTTAATAGTTCGGGTAAATCCGGGAGACGCGGTCGACCTAATATAAAATGGCTATTACAACTAATACAGATATTACTTATTTTATGAGAACAAACCTAATATCTTCAGAATTTTATGCTGATTGAGATAAACTGGTGGATAAATCGGGTTGAAAACTGAAGTCATGACATCTGACCACCCCCCCCCCCCCCCGAGGTGCCGGGAGAAATGGTTTTCGTCGTTAGCAAAGACCACTCACATATTTATTCATGAAAAAATAACAAAGAAGAAAGCAAAATTATTTATGAGTGAATACAACTATAGATTCATTGATATTTAATTTGTTTACGCTAAACAAGTAAAGAACACATGAAAGATAAAGCGAACTACCTACCGGCGATTAGCAAGGCAAATGAATACAAAAGTGAATAAATAAAATAAATAAACAATAATAATAATAAAATAATGATAAAAAATAAAAATATAAATAAAAATAATAAAAAAATTCATAACTCGACCATCTCTCCTTTCTGCAGCGAGAGATGGTCTTCTCGTTAGTTTTGAGATGAAGAGTTAATATCGCTAAATACTTTGGCTGCATTGTCCCTCAATATCTCTACTATCTTATTATTCCCAAACATTAAACGAAAATAAATTTAGAACTATATTTTAAATACGATTTTGTACACCGTTGTTTGACAAAAGAGGTTAAATGTAATCTCAGTTTAACTTTTATAGCCTGTAAATCTAGAAAAATACAGAAGGAACCGAAGTGACGCTATTCATTCAATTGTTTGGCTTCTAGAGAAGTAATCGGGCTGCACTTTAACGCGTTTTTACGTATAGAGTCTGAAATATAGCGACTCGAGCAACTCTCCGGCCCGACCGCGTCTCCCGGATTTACCCTATCATCAAGTTGTTGTCTGGCAATGTTCTGGAAAAGATAGAGCTGAATTATAATAAGCAGTCAAAAATTGAATTAGATTTCACTGGAAAGCAGTCAGGGCAAACATTGTTAATACAAAAAGTTCTCTTTAGTCATAGATTAAAAAGTTTTTGAGATTGAAATATCTGAATACGAGCAATTTCAAAACATTCAAGTTGATCGATTTTTCCAGCTGATATTACGTCCAACGTACATTCCGATATCCTTTCCAAAAGAACATATCTAGCATTCGGAAAGCTGGAACAGCATTACCCGCGCTATCGAGATGCCCGAAATCGCTTAAAAGTTGGTTTTTGATGTCGAGGTGTTCACCTACGATGGTACCGTTGCGAACCGGAGCCACACCCTTCTTCATACACACGGTCATCCATACACACGCGATGGAACCAGCGGCTGATACACGTGGCTATGTATATACCAGCAGTTGTACCGATTGTATCTCGGCGTCCAGACGCGTTAGAGCCGAGGAAAAGGGAAGAGCTGCATGGAATTCGAAGCGAAACTACCGATTCCTCCTTCGATCTCGACATACACAACCATCCCACGGAATCTACTAATTCCTTCTTCCCAATGGAATATTTTAATCTCGTCGAAGAATGTTCCTCCATAAGATATCCTCCCGGGTACATGTCGACAGCATAAATCAGCGAATATTAAGTAGTCAAGCCGGCGTTGCCGATCATTCGAAGAGGGACTCGCTGGAACTATGCGAGGCGCATGTTCGTCTGTAATCCTTCGCGGCCGATAAAAGTCAGCGACGTCAAAGATACCCAGCGTTCGATCGTTTCCGCGCGTTTGCATCAGCGGGATAATTTACATGCTCGTGACACTAGAAAATGGAAGCGAACGGCGGAACAGAAATTACACGATTATCCCATCGAAATTGGCACGGCTGCTGAACCGACTACTCTCCCTCGTCCCGGTACGGATACGTGCATTGCTAAACGCGCCGCAGCCACCCTCCCCTCCCATCGTCCGCGTGTCATTAAACCAGTATCCTAGACAACTGGCGCTGATTATTTAGCAATACAAATCATTCCGCGCGCGAGCTCTATCTCTGCTCTCGTCCCTCTCTTTCCCGCCGGTTTCCAAGCGAGTTTTCGCGTGCGCGGGCGTGGTACCACTTACGTGCGAGAGGAGAACTCTCCGCGCGGCCACGCGAGCCGCTCGTGTGCAGGTACACACCGCGCGGCCGGCTGTGTGCATCGGATAGCCGGCCGCAGGAACAGTTTTGTTGATTAGCGAGCTCGTTGAACCGGCCGTATTACTTTGTCGAATCGCAGAAACGCTCCCTCGAGAGAGTTATGGCGGATCGGGGGCTTAAATATCGTCGCCCGTGTCGCTTTATCGAGCCGGCTATGCGCGGCGCTTATGGGTCCAAACAAGGGCCCGCGGCTCGCCTTCAACATAGAGCACCATGTTGGAAATTTGTAGCGAGCTTAAAAATTTATTCTTTGGGTTATTTGTGTAACAGGCGGGCGGTTGGCAACCGTCCGTTACTTTACTGGGTTCGTCGGAATATTCTGCAGTACCTACATTTTGCATGGTGACGATATTTTGGGACAGTGTTTTGACGGCGGTGGTCGACGCCAGAAAATATGGTCAAGCAATATATCTACTTCTAATCGTCGTTGAAGGATGTGATGAGATGTTATTGACAACATTTTACTTTATCTATCTATCTTCTATTATATATAAAATCGTTGGACCACTCACTTATTCATCAACGTCCAGCCCAAACCACTGAACCTAGAAACATCAAATTCGGAGAGTGTAGGTATTCTTTTTACGACGTAGGTACTCGATGAGAAGGGATTTTTTGAAATTCAATCCCTTAAGGTGGTGAAAGGTGTAAAATGTTTTTTCTGGGACTCCTTAATATCTCTTAGGCCCGATTAGATATCAACTGGGTATTTACTTGCAAAAGTTATCCACACAAATGCCTAAAAACCAACATATACGTATATAAATGTTCGTTAAGCAAAGATTACTTTACAAAAAATACTTAAAAAAACAGATATACAAATAATTCCTTTTCATTATTCTACCGTAGCGAAGCATGAATATTTTACTAATTAGATACTAATTCTGATCTTTGTTTAAGTCTTTCCGCAGACTTTCTTCTAAATATTTAAGTTATTGAATCAGTGATTAAACAAATCTTGCTATTTTATTTGAGTCATGGAAAGGAATTAGCAAGTGGTCAAAATTGATACATGGTAGTGGGAACGTGTTTTCACAAGCGGTCGAAGGCAAATGGATATAAGATTATTCTGTCTCATCACCGGAATCAACATTTAAACAATCAACATTCAAATTCTGCATTGTTATGTCCTAACAACACCCTCTGGATCCCTAATGCAACTTCAATCGCTCGTTGAATGTGCTCGCATCTGTTTACTAATGACTCAAGCTATGACGAGAAAGAAGTATCGGTCGAGTGATTTTTTTGTCAACATAGAAATATAAAATTCTATAATTCTATTTGTTGATAGCAATTGCTCGAAACTTGAATTGTCTTTCATATTTCTGACGCGTATTGAAGTATTCATAAAACATAAATAATAGAGCGTGATGGCTTAGCTTTTGTAACGTTAGAACATCCTATGTAGACTTCGAAGGGTTCATAAGTTCATACATATCGCTAATTTTTTTATCCTAAACTAATGCCGTTCGAAAGTACTACATCCGTATCCGTCTTATTTAATTCTACAACATAACACTGGAATTCAGAGAAATATGTAATATTTTTTCGTAATACCAGAAGTAGAGGAAACACAATTTTAGCTAACATGCTTAGTAATACGGGGCAAACAATTATATATAAGTAAGTAAATAAATGAACAAAAATCTTACAACGGTTATAAAAATGTATCGAGTTAAAAGTCTCCAACAACCCACCCTACGAGCCTTAAATTTCCGCGCAGATGACGAAGATCATTTTCAATAGAGACGCGCTTGAACATTACGATCTTCCAAGATCCTTCGATGACTCATCGTGCCCCGAGATTCTTCGATAGCGCGTTATCGTAAAGGTCGTCGATCAGATCGATGTTATCGGAGATGCTGCTGCTAATCAGCGGGAGCGAAAGAGAGAAACAAGTAGACGAAGAAGTAGTAGAAGACCGGGCAGGTCGACCTCGCTTCCTGAATCGTGCAGGGCAGTGGCGTTGTCTGACAGACGATAGGCAGCGTTACTTCAGTCAGCTCGTATTCGTGCCGTAAAATAGATAATCTCAGTGAAATCAAGCATGAACGCATCACGAGTCCACGCTGGCTACACGGAAATATCACTTAAACGCAACTGCGCTACCCCTCTCTGTTTTTTCAAGGTTTTGTTGCCTGATCTAGAATATAGATTCGGAATAATGGCTGGTTATTAGTTTCTCCGCGCGGTCATCATTTACTGAGCCCATTATCAGCGTCTAACAAAACCAATGCTTCGCATTGAACGTCTTCCTCGCATGGAACGATATTTTCGTAACTGCATGCATTTATACCTGTTATATAGCGAGTGGTTGGATAAACACGTTTATCATTTTTATGTTGTCGGCACTGCTTAGGAATATGAATCATTCAATTTGAGGCAGGATCTTGTATCAGGAAACTGATTCCCACTACACTGTCCAACAAAATTGAATTTGAGAAAGAGTTTGGCAGAACGTGCGGCGCGGACAGTGGTAGTCACGCGGGGGCCACCGTTCCAATGCGCGGCTGGCGACTGCGGCTAGTGACGCTCCCACTACAATAATTCGTCGTTATTGTCCCGTTTTTACCATGCGTTGTACGCCCGGTGACTATCCCCACCATTTCTTGGAATCCTTCGGTCGAGACTGAGAGAACGAAAGCGTCGACGGCAACTTCGTGTCAACGGTTTTCTTCCCTCTCGCTCGCCCGAATAGTGTCCGTATCGCGTCGTACGCCCGCCGCCAGCCCCGTTCGTCGGGTTTATTACGACGAATTACTGTAGTGCAAGGGAGAAACAGATGCGTACTTCTCCCTTGCACTAGTGGAAGCGTCGCCAGCCGCAGTCGCCAACCGCGCATTGCAACGGCAGCCTTTACGCGATTCTGTGACGCTGAGCGGCCCACGCGCCATTGATTACCACTGTCGGCGCCGCACGTTTTGCCAAACTCTTTAGTTTCTGTATTATAAACAAAAGGTGTTTTACCAACTTCTGTTAATGGTTTCCGGAGGGAAAATGTCTGCTGCATCGCGTGGAGTAGTTAGATTTTCTCCTAGACGCTTAGTTTTTGATATATATAGAAAGATATCTGCAAAAATTGATGCAATTCGGGTGTCCTTTTCAATTTGATCGTTGTTTAAACATATTTAAATGTTTATAATTCAATAATAACTTATATCGTTGTGTTCGTGAGGGTTCATAGAATAATTTGACGGAACAAGCAACCGAATAACTATTACTGTTTGAACGCAAAAGATGTTCAAATTTGAAAATTTGTTTTTTTTTCAAAATCGAATTTCTCGAAAACCGAGGGTGGTAGAGCAATTCTGCTTGCGTATTCGTGTTCAGGACGAAAAACTCTGCAAGAATAGCCCAGCGGATATTGCGGACCAAAAATCGTGTTGGACAGTGCCCAGTGCTCCGAATCGTTTCGAACTATGAATTCGTGAAAATACTAAAGTTTTAATAGACTCAACTTTGGAGGTTCTCTCAGCCGAACTCTAAACACTAACTACCGATTCGTTGGATCCTGCCGTAAAGATAAAACTTACTTTTCGAACGACATTTTAACCGATCGCGACTGAATTCAATCTTTGCTGGATTACTTTCTCCTGGGTCAAGTGTCCGGAACAAGTTTTCAAAATTACATAAAATCGACTAATATTCAAGACAGTTCTATTGGATATCTGAATTAATTGAGTTTTGTCTTCGAGAGGGTAAGAATAACCTCTATCCTTCCCAGACAGTGACGATGTCAGTGACATCTGCTGCCCCTGTTATCATCTACTCCTGGGCTTCTCCGGCGTTCTCAGCTAGGATCACCTAATCGGAGAGGGGATCTCGCGGTATCGACGACTCGATTTTTACGACCGCGCGCGAATCGTCGTGGCTGGTGTTATTATCCTAGGCGAGTAGATAATACCGGCGCGGCCGCGCGAATGCTTGGATCGGCAGGCGAGGCATGCAGGAGCCTGGAGCCGCATTATCGCGAGATTACGTAAGCGCGGCATACGGTACGCTTGTGTTACGCTATAATTAGGACCGGCCTGGCATAACCACGCCGCCATCGCCACCACTGAGTGCAAATACGCCTGGCGCATAATCCGCGTCCCTATTAACCCGATCAACGATAAACATTAACAGGGGATGGCTCTTCGAAGCAGATGAACAAAGCTGGCGAGTCATGCGGAGTACTGTGCGCAAGCGTCGGCGGCGGTGAAAGGGCGCGAATTTTGATTGACCAATACTATGGATACCTGTGAGTAGTAGGGCTGGGACTATTTGTCGAATTTTACGGTATTCGAATATTCGAATACTTCAGTTGCTCAATTATTTGGCGAATATTATTCGAATATCCAAGTATTCGAATACTATTCGAATATTTAAGTATTTGAATACTGATGTATTCGAATATTTAAGTATTTGAATACTGATGTATTCGAATAGTATGGTGTGAATTATAAATCAAGTTCTTTAGGTTCATTTTTCAGGGTGAAATCTTGTAAGCTAATTTTGACTCAGTTCATTTTGAATCAGTTTGATTCAGTTCACACCCAATACATCAGTATTTGAATAGTATTCGAATAATAACATTCGAATACTCAAATATTCGAAGTTTATTCGTAGCATTCGAATACTTGTAAAATATTTGAATAGTCCCAGCCCTAGTGAGTAGCCGTACTTCTGTTATCCATTTAAATTGCAGGTGGGACGGATGTAAACCGAATCACGTGGACATGGCACATGAAGATCACGCGGGCACAAATTTGTATATACATCTATTCTGTCTTGAATTTGAATGGCTCATGTTTGCCTCTGATTCCTGAAGTTACCTAAAGAGATTTGAAATGTTTGAGTGCGTACTATGGTGCAAATCAGTGCTGTTTAACATAAACTATGATGCTTAGGGAATTTCGTTCACTTTATGTTGTGGGAGACTTTTATCCACTCTTCGTTACCATGTGCATGAACGTTTAGACTTTAGTTCGTGGCATGGTATTATCTGTAGACAGTACGTAGGAAGTAAATACAGCGTGTAATAGAAGAGCAGCACCACCTAGTCCAGTGAAATTAGACGGAAATATGGCCGATCTACGGAATAATTCCCAGCAAGCTAAATTTTGGCATGGGACTTTATTTCGTCGTTTTAAATAATATGTCAAAAGTCCCCATCGATTCGACATCCGCTAAAAATTTTACAGGGGGTTGAAGGTAAAAAAAAGCTATTTTCGCGAATATCTCATTATATAACAGTTTTACGACAAAAATAGTTATTATGAAATTTATAGCTTAGGAAATTCTCTACAAAAAAGGTTGTATGAGTTTTTTTCGTAGGGGTAACTATTTTCATGTATGACGGGTTACCAAGCTTCAACCCTCATACTTTTGACAAGGGAAGATCCCGAGAACCCAGAAATTCGAAAAAATGATGAAACTTTGTGAATATGTAGTGGAAATTCGCTCCAAGAGGATGCAATTGTCCCCTGACAATTTTTTGATTTTGTATTATTACTCACGAACTGTAAAAGATAGAAAAAATGTTTTCGGGAAAAAGTTATTTCTTTTAATTAGGACTATCATTTGGAAAGTTACAGTTCTCACAGCTCTTACAGTTCGCGAGTTACAACACAAAATCGGAAAATAGCCAGATTTTCAAGGATCACAATTTCACCCCCTTAGAGTGAATAAATTTAAACTTTAATTTTTGGGGATATGTAGAGGATATGTGAGTATGTATTACTCCATTATTTTGCTGCCCAAATTCACTCTAAGCTTCGCTTCATGCGAAAATGTAACTTGATGGGAATTATTCCGTAGACAGATCCTAATTTCACTGGACTACACCCGTGAGCATCTATAGATGGATGAACAAAAAGCGTGGAAATAATTTAGAAAAATTTCACATTCTTATTTATCGTCGGTATTTCCTTTAATATGCTAGTTGCACGTTTGCATAAAAGCTTAATTTGTTTGATAGATGGGATGAATTTTTAATTAGATATTCTTATGATATCCTAGCCTTGTACCAGGAATTCTGTTTTCTTTTTTATTCAATTGCTAAGGTTAGTTAAAGAGAGTTCGAACTATGTAGGTATCGAGTATGCTAGGAGTTCGGATAATACCATCATTGCAATCATGAAGAAATAAAGAAGAAGCTCAAATTCTCGTGTTGAGTGAACCAATCGAATTCGAACAAATGGTTACTACACATTTGAGGATCCATAAATCAAAGCGATCCACGCTAACCAGGCATCTCCAATAAATTAATAGCCGCGTGAATCTCGGGGTTGCGTCAGCCGAGGCTCCATTTGGCGTGGGCAAGTGGCGAAAATCAAGATCTCGCGGTTCTCGTTCTCGACGTACGCTTGATTAATACCCAGATGTAATTACTGGCCGGAGGAAGAGTGCACGCGGGAAAGAAAAGGGCAGCTCGCACCAAACACGTCGACATCGAGGAGCCAGGAACGAGACGGAAAGCGCGCGAAGAAGGCAGAACGCCACGAGGCGGAGGAGCCGGAGAATAAGAAGAAGGCGGAGAAGGTTGTGGTTGTTAAGCTGCCGAGGGAACGAAATCTTGACAGATTTCATCGTGGGCTGACGTAAACAATTTGCGAATGTAAATACCTGTTGAATATTGAGCGTGGCGAGAGACCTCGAGGGGTCTCACACTAACCTCACACCTTACGACCATTTACCCTTTAAACTTATGATTACCTCCACCACCCTTCAACCTACCGCGGCGAACCACGTGTACACACACCGAACCGTTTTTACGTCATTGCCATAAATTATGCGAACATTGTGCTGCCACGATGAATCCGCGAAGCTGCCCAGACGTGTATCGCAAACTTATCCGTCTATGGGCTCTACTCACAGTCCCAATAAACTTTTCAGATCCCCTCTTTAAGACGGCGATGCCATGTTTGTGATGTAGTTCACATGGCCCACGGAATGGGAGCCATGTATGGTTTGCACAGCTCACGGAATGGTATGAAAGCACACTTCTCATATCTGACTCGCAATCTTTAAACGATTTAATTTCCTTTATCTCTGTTCTAAAAAAATCTCCATAAAAAAATTCTCAAGCCAGAAAATAGTGCAACAAGTGTTTATACGTATACATGAAGAGTCTGTCCAAGCAAAAAATTGTATTTCTTATAAGGTCTTTAGGGTGAATATTTAAATATAGATGAGTTAATTTGTAACATACAAACAATTTCACCCAAATTATTAAATAGCTGGATTACTTACTATTTTCGATAACACAGCTTTTCCACATACCCCAAATTCAACGAAGTTAAAGCTGTTCTAAACTTCCTAATATAAATCATGTTCTCTTGAAAGGTTCCAAAGTTTGATTAACATTGCTCTCAGAGGATTAAAAATAATATTGTCAGTCGTGAGACAAGTCCTACCTTGTTTTTTAGCAGCTTGCATATCAAATCTTATATTCTAAGTAGGGAAAAAAATATAGAAGTATAAATATAGTAACCACAGATTTGCAGAAAATAAGATAGGCAATTCGGAGTTAATGCCCTTCCTCGGCAAAAGTACCGCGAACATTCTAGATGTTATCGCCCCCATCGACACTACTGTACTCTCAGACACTCGATTAATTGTTCAACTGCTGAAATGTAAGTTTGTATTGATCTTATACCGCGATACGTTCGCGACAGATCCGCGAATATATATTTCTCCCTGCAGCTATGCCTTTTTCGAGTACGAAAAAACCGTTATGGCATCACGATTAATAACGTTGCTTGCGTCGGATCGAAGCGTAGCGATAATTTATCGAGACGGGTCACTAGCGTGGATCGAAGTAAAGTTCGCCGGTATGTCGGACCAATTAGATCTCGCGGAAGCTGCGCCTCTTGGTACGTAAGTTGAGATAAGAACGGGTGTTAGGATAATTGGTTATTTCTCACGATCAACTGTCCGCCCGATAAAGCAATCAATGCGTCAGATAACCCTCGCCACGCTGCATGGATTTAATTATAACGGAATCACTGATAACAGGATTCCCGTTAACGCCAAATTTATTCGATGCTTCCAACGCTTCGCGCCAGCCCCAATTGTCGTTATCGTCGAAGTGGTTTGCCGTGTGTGAGGTCTAAAGATGGAATTTGTTGCACTCACCGTCCTGGTTCATCCCGTGGCCACCATCATCTGATCAACAGAAAGAAAACAAAAGGTTAAATTACGATCTGGTATCGGAAGTCGTTAGAAAGAAAATTTTATCTGGTTAGATAGCATCGATCATTAACCATCAACTGATAAAGTAACATATTTGTCATACGGAGTGTCAAATGGAAACTTGTAACTAATATTCCTGAAACTAATCGAGATAAGAACTTCTTTTGAGAATCTGACTCCTGTCGAAGAAATAGTCTGTAATTAAAATAGCGGTTCGATGGCTTTAAAATGTAAATTTTTGTTGTTTGGATCTAGTGTGTGTATGTAGGGTGCGTTGAGGTGTGTGTATGTAAGCACGAGTGTAGGAGTGTAGGCTTAGACGTCCTGGCGCAGCGTAGTCGCTGGGTTCTTCTTTTTATTACTGCCACTGCACCGGATGTATCAGGAGTTGGTGAAGATTGAGTGTGTTTCAACGGTTTACGAACATCTTTTTATTGCTGATGGTTTCGGGGAGAAGAGGGGAGTTATTGATAAAAGTCTACTGGCTGATAAGACTGCGTCTGCGAGACACCTTGCTCTAACTAAGTGAAGAGGCTGAACATCTATTTGTTTGTAGGTGTATGTATTTCATACCAGCCATACCTTCTTCTTTTTTGAATAGCAACATGTTTTTAAATATGTACCTACATTTGTAAACGATTTTGAACGAGTAAAATGGCTATACTGTTAAGATCAACAAATATCCAAAATAATACACATGTATTACAATACTCTATTCAACATTAATATAAAATATTTACTCGTGGTAATTGAGAGATGCAACTTAAGGGGGATTCTCGTGAAACAGTCGCCGAAATTTATGAATTTTTTTTAAAAACTATTGTTAATATTGCATTAAACTCTATTGGGTTATAAGGAGGCATCTTTAAACTTGCAGAAAATATTTTTTTTATGTCGACCCTTCTTATTATTTATTAATTATTGTGGAATCGTGTTAACCTCTTCGACGATGTTGACGTCAGGTGTAGCACCTGTCACAGTCATCTGATTGCAAAAAGAAGAGAATTTTCTTATAGTTAAATAATTTACGCTGGTACTGGACCTAAAATTTTAATTTTAGTTTTTATAATACTTTTTTCGTCGATATAAAGAATAATATAAAAAAAGGGTCTAAGGAAAAACTTACTTTTTCTTTCAAACGCTATAACTCTTTCAATTTTTCATTTTTTTTCTTTAAAGTGGGCCAATACCAGCGTAAACTATCTAGCTTTAAGATACTTATATTTATTTTGCAATCAGGTGACTGTGATAGGTGCTACACATCCCGCCAACAGGAGTTACATCGTCGAAGAGGTGGACAAGTTTCCACAATAATTAATAAATAATAAGAAGGATTGACATAAAAAAATCTGCAGGTTTAAAGATGCCTCCTTATATCCCAAAAGAGTTTAATCCAATATGACCAACAGTTTTTTTAAAAAAATTCTTAAATATCAGTTACTTTGGGGCTGTTAGACGAAAATCCCCCCTTAATTTATGTATAGTGCAACGTTCAAATAACAATGTATAATCTGTATAATTACTAGGACGAGTTAAATTTTAGTTCAATGGCAACCTAAAATGATTAGAGAATCCAGAAGGAATAAAACAAGTTTATAATAGTACTGAGGCATGCATTTATGTAATACAAGTAACTTTAGATATGTTTGTTACTCTAATTTCTTACGCAATTGTAAATAGTATAATCTACGTATAAAGTTGTTACTTGTTTAATATTTCGTTTATTGACAATTTAATTTCGTACTTTTTTCCTATATTTATTGAAATTCCCAAAGTAACAGGTAGAAGGTTGTTATATTGGAGCATTACATTTTAAAGAAACGGTATAGGTAATTTTCTTTCAGTGCAACCAGTTGAAAGTTAACTATCTCTACTGTGACTAGCACTTTCATGTAACAGATGATGCAGACTGTATACTACGTTCCGGAGATAAAATATCTTCAAAGAAGTGCTTTACTTGCAGCAAAACAAATGTAGAGTGTAGTGTAACTGAACACGAGTAAGCAGTAAATCGTTTTGCAAGCATTGAATATTCTCTTGAAGGCATCGAACTGCTTGATAAGAAAGATAAGTGACAGCTGGAACACGTCGATATCGAACTTCGTTCAATTCAGAGCACAACCGACTCGCCCAGTCCGATGTGACAAGGATCCAAGTCGAGTGGCATTAAAAAGTTTCAGCAATAAAAAGGCGATGCGCCCTAACTACCAATTGGACGTTCTTTCTGTAAGGAATATCCAAGGTATTCCGTCTTGGCTCGCCGATCGACGGTCGATACGTCTCCGATCAAGGAACGCGTCGAAGTTCAAAAGCGTCTCGCGGGCATCCGCATCCGCAAAAAGATCGGCTTCTAATGTTGCACGTTGCACATCATGACGACTTGCAACAAGGAACGATAGCAGACTGCAGCAGCGAGATGCAACCTATTTGTAATGGTGGCTGGTATCGCGGCATCGCGCTGTGTTCCTTTATTTAACCCCATAAATAACCCGTCGCTATCTCACCCCGAACGTTTTCCTACTAAAGACGAACGCAGACGAACCCAGCGAAATATTACGTGCTGCCATTCACTATGTTACAGGGTTGTTACAATGGGAAAGGAGACCTTGGCATGCTCTTTTTAGGCCATTAAAAGAAGATTGCAGGATCCAGGAGAATAACGAATTTCTTCGCATTCTTCTATCACGTTTGTGGGATTCCCTGCTTTCGATTAAAGCTGACAGCTGTTAAACGCTTGTGTAAGGCGTATGGCGGATACTATCCATTTCCCCTTGACTAAATTGTTTAGGCAAATCGACCACCGTCTACGATTTTACTATTTTGTAGAGTCGATGATATGTTACCTAATAGGCGCAGTCACATAGAAGTCTAAAGCATTTAGGACATTGACAGAAAGTCGATAGTATGCCAAAGTCAAATTTTGGTCAAAACGAGATAAGGACACTAACATTTTCCAGTAGTGCCAGTTAATATCATTTTTTTGAAAAACGGTGTAAGTTGAGTTATGTCGATGAATACTATGAAGAAAATAATGTCTCACCTCAAGCTAAATAATTTCTTTGTTGTTCGTTGTTGTCAATCGAAGTTAAAAATAAAATTTCCTTTCTTGAATTGGAATTGAATAGTAATTTTATTTTTTTTTTTGAATATGAGGTATATTTTAAAAGTCCAATGGGACGAGACATATGTTATCCACATTCATGTCCAAAATTTAACATTTGATCTTACATAGCACTTCAAATATTCTAATTGTCTTCCTGCAAAACTAAGAATACTAGAGGAATATTACAGGGCCTAAATGGTCATAATTCGCTGAATTGCGATTATTTTCTTTCCAGCAGCTACCTTGTTAAACAAAAATGAATGCTACTGTATCCGTCTTGTTTCTGATTTCACTTTTGTTGATACAGATTTGAGATTGATTAATTGGAAAAGCGATTTACAACAGTTTGCATTTTAAATGCGAAACGTATTAGATTTCATCAACATTTTCAGTATTTTGTTACGTAAGGTAGGAGTTACATGATTGTCAGTATAATGCTAATTTCTCATTTGAGCCAACAAAGTGCGAGAAACTTTACATCTTCGGTGTAACTTGTGAAATGAACTTGTTGATTTCAGAGACAAGTTCCAGCGGCTGGTTTCGCTGCGTGCATTCATTGTAGTGTTCCTTCATAGAGGTGGACAGTGTCGATCCATATGAAATTAATGTTCAGGCACAAAAATCTTGGCGACACCTTGTATAAGGTGGAAACTAAGTAATATTGCCGCTAATAGGCTTTGCCAAACCAGAAAAAGAATAAATACTCAGAGAAATCACCCGAATTTTCCGTAATGTAATGGACTTACGACGACTTACAACGTATTAGAAGAAAATACTTTATTTTCATTAACGAGTCTATCGAAAATAGGGTTACAATAGGAAAATGCAAACTTGAATGCAGTATTTAAGTGTGTGAATAAAAATTTAATTGATTATATAATTCTGAGGATATATTTGCTCGCAGAGATAAGGTTTTATTTAAAAAACGACATTGATGAAATGGTTGGAAAGCTTATGAGTAGAGACCTTTACTAATTATAAAACTGACCTGCAGGATTACAAAACATGTGAGCACGTCGCATCAACGTAGGTTCTCGTGTGAAGTGTGAATAGACTTAAAGTGTGAATAGACTTTGTATAAGAGAACAAGCAATATATATAAAAAATTAATAAATATTTCATTCGCGCACAAAACACTGTTGAATATCCTTAACCATGCACACGTGTAACTTCTCCCTCGTTTTAAGCAGTCTGACAGCAACACACAGAAAAATGAAGAAATAATCTTATTTAAGTTAAAAACATATAGACGGAATTCATATAATTTGGTCGCTTTATGTTAGATACTATACTCTACACAGAAAAGTTAACAGTAATGGTGTAAAAAGTACCATACCTTAAAAACGAAAATGTGAGGATAGTTAAATTCTAAATCAAGTCTTAAGGGGGCATTCTATGTACTTTGATCGGCGAAAAAAATAAGCCATTTTTAAAGAATTTTTTTCTGAATAAATACAACATATAATGAAATAAATCTTTTTTGACTTTATTAAGCTACTCTTATATAACACAAAACAAATTAAAAAGAATTTTTTAAATTTGTTTCAATTGTTTTTTTACTGCGTCAATATGGCACCTAGAAAAAAGAGGTATGTTCTTGACACAGGTGATTTCCCGGCTTAGGCTTGTCTGAAACAAAAAATTTGAAAAGATTCTTAATGTGTATGAGTGTCGCTATCAACCGTAGCTCAATTAACAATTTTTGTCGAAAAATAACCGAGATTTTTCTCAGGGAACACCCGAGAAAACATGTTGATGCAATGCCGGCTCCATTTTTTTACTTTTCAACAAAAATGGTTAATTGAGCTGCGGGCGATAGCGACATTCATACAGATTAAGAATCTTTTCGAATTTTTTACTTCAGATATGCCTAAGCCGGGAATTCTTCTGCGTCATGAGCATATCTCTTTTTATTAGGTGCCATATGGACCCTGTAAAAAACGATTAAAACAAATTAATTTTTTTTTAATTTTTTTGTATAATATGAAAGTATCGTAATAAATACCAAAAAGATTTATGTCATTATAAGTTGTATTTACTGAGAAAATAATCTTTAAAAATAGCTTAATTTTTTGGCCGATCAAAGTAGAATGACCCCTGTTTAAGTCTGAGGTTTAGTCAGACTATAAAGAACGTTTTCGCATGTGACACTCCAAGTTACTATTCCACGCAGAAGTGTAAAAACAGGAAATGTTCTTAACCCCTTAACACCCACCTACATAATACTACTTTCACTTCGAGATGCTCTGAAAATACACGCATAATATTACGACGATTAGTAGGTCAATTTTATATTCTCGTTGATGACAAACGTAATACGCGTTTAATATTAATATACTTTTCTTGTGTTCATATTTTCTAAAAATTTAAATGTTGTTAACAAATTTCCATTACCTGAATGATCGCCTTGCATCAAGGTCTCCAAACAACGGAAAAAATATGTTACTTTTTTATTCATAGTGCCTTATTTAATTGGATCGTCAAAGAGTTAAGAATTCAAATTCAAAGAAGAAGAAATGAATTTCAATAATTTAGCTTACTAAAATCGAACTCGTCCTCAATTGAATGGCAATTGATATTTTGGTTTCTAATCAATAATTAGCTTCAGATAAAAAAGAAATTGTTTGTGTTTCATGTACTGTTGAAATCTAATGATTTTCAATCGCGAGTGGAAAAAAGCAAGACAAGCAAAAATCGGAATCTTGGAAAAGTGCACATAATATCTCCTCGTTGAAAAATATTGATTAATTCGTGTATTTATAAGCTTTTAAAGTTATATTTATTATTTTTAACCATATGAATATTTTAAATGCTTTCCTAAAATTTTTTTCATTAGGATTATTTTTAAAAAATGTCTTTATTATAAAATAAAGAAATACAATTTCAAAATATTTATATTATTACATATTATTATTTGAGACGATCACGTTTACATGCTGGCAAGTGAAATTCAGCTCTGTAACTCCGGAAATTTTGTGCCTATCTAAATATCTAAAAAATGTATAAAAAATCTCAGCGAAGACACGAAAAGCTGTTTCCGTTTGGCAATAATTACAAAATGAATATTATATGTGAAAGATACTTTTGTAAGATATTCGACGTTAAAAAGAAAGAATTTATCGATAGTCCGTTTCGATTAATTAGTAATGGAATTGTCGAACAAACAATAGACCTGAATTTTGATTTCCCAATGTCTCAAACGCAGTATATTCTGTACAAACGATTAATTTTCAACTCGATCAACAAGCACAAATCCATTCGACGATGAACATTTTCCAGACTGCCGTGGTCGTGGAGTGGGGAGCCGATCGACTGGACAAGATTACAAAATCGAGGCAAAACAGGACGGCGGTCTCCACGAGGCGAAATGATAGGATCGTAAGGTTAGTAAAGCATATAATTCTCCGTGGCATTACGCGAGCCGTTCGCGGCGGTCTCTGCGTACACCCAAGTATTAATTACAAATTAATGCAACTGGATAACCACGCGCCATTAGCGATAATCGAAGCCTGATCGACCATTGCCGACTCCGCCGATGCAGTCGGCCGGCGTGCTCTCCAGTCGCAATTAAAACATTGTCGCTCGGTAGTCGACGCGAGAAAATCGAAAAACACACCAAAAAAAAGGAAATAACTGCAGAGCACAGGAACCCAATTTATACTCTAGAGTCGCCTGCGTTTCCGCGAACTTTTACTTTTTTCCCTTCGTGTAGTTGAAAGCACCGTTCGGTCATTAATGCTCGTTCGGTAATCGGTATACATACCTCATGGATAGGTATTGCACGCCGAAACGTTTGATACAAATTGCAATTGGTGAAAAGCGCCGTTAAAGCTGAAAAGGTACTATTTTCTCTTTTTATGCTTTAAACGTTTTCACTGTGCCATTATACAGGGTTTTTTTTTCAAAAGGGCACATTTCCACATGGATACAATTTTCAATAACCGCAAAAAACTGTGATACATACGTTTATAAAAAATTTCTTTTTTTACTACACGTACATTTTATTGTTCCATCTGACAGCGGTAATGTTTTATTTAAAACTTTTTAAAATTTAACGGCATTGTTTTAATAGTTCTTTTTAAAAAAAAAAAACGTTTGGAAATAAGCCTTTTTGATGGAAACTACAAAAAATAAGACCTTTTGTATGAAACCATTTGGAAATGAACCAAATCTATTGATCAATCTTTCCTTCCTCCACTATTAAGAACTTGTACAATCTTTTCTGCCATTTTCAAAATATAATATAATGTGTATGGTTACTTTGATTTGCCACATTTAATTCTAAAGATACCATGACAATGGGTACATATTTGAATTTCAGTTTGGATAACTCTTTGGAATTAAGTTCCTTTTTGTTTCGAATTCATTACAATTTCCTATAAATGAGTATAGGAAACATGTCCGTTTTGTTTCAGACTAAAAAGTGATTTCACTATGTCATCAAACAAATTTAGAAATAGGACCTTTCGTATGAAACATTTATTTTCATTTCAATTTTTCAAAATTTTGTAGTGTTGTGTGCTACTGGGGGATGTAATTTAAAGTTATTAAGGAGATGCCATCAAAATTTGCTTTAAGATAAAAAATGGAAATATGCACTTTTGGAAAATCACTTATGATTTTAGAGTACACAAGTCACGAGGAGGATCTGCTTGTTCCTTGTTGGATTGTATTCTCTATCTCGTAATATATTATCGTTAATATATTATGTATATCGAGTCTACATATAGAAAGAAACCGAACGGACTATCCTCAGCCACTGATGTTTTCTATAAATTAGTAACGAAGCCGACTGAAGCTTTTATGTCTCACACGTTCAATTTGATAAACTTGGTGTTGGTAGTTTTTAAACAGATCCATTTATAAATTTCAAAGAACTACGCTTCATTTGTCGAATTTTCACTGTTAGTTTCTAATATAGCAATATTTTAACCCATGGCGCTCGTATGTCATCTCCAGCATGACATACGAGTGCAAAGGGTTAGTATAATAATAAATCAAATAAATATAAAACGTTGAATTTTACCGCTGTAAATTACCTTAATTCATTTCTCTAAAAATAAATACAAGTTTACACCCAACAACATTGAAAATAAATCGAGTGCAAAGGGTTAACCCCTCGCCAGTCCACTAAAATGTAAAAAAATATATACAAAATGCATATTTTATTCTTCGTAAATTATTTGGATGGTTCATGGTTCAATTCACTATCTTTATTTTCCACTGGATGCACTAGATCAACATTATTGCTTATGCAACCTAATCACACATATGTAGAAATAAAAATACAAACATAACAAAGCATATGCAATATCTACCAAGTCATATGCACGTATGTGAACTTGGCGGAATGATCGACATGAGTGTGCCATATGAGCCCGTGAATGTTTCGAGATAATCAAGCAAGGGGTTAATTTAAAATTATTCAATATTTTAAATTGTGTGGCAATAATTACACTGGTTTCTAAATTGTCTAAAAATATTAAGTTTTGTTTTTTGTATACTACATATAATAATGAATAATAAAAGAAGCTTCCATCACCCTCAAAAGAAAAGTTGCAAGAATATGTTAATTTAATGAATAAAAAATTCGAGAGGAATGTGAAATATAAAACGTGCAATAGTGATGAAAGTTACTGGCAGGAATGAAGTGTACGACTATATAGTTTCTTAGTGAAAAGTTTCCTGCTTAATTGACTCCCAAATATTGTAAAAGTTTGACGTGAAATATAAATAATTATGAGCTTTCCCATGAATTTCAAAGTTATTTAAAGGGAACAAAATTAAGAGATGCGATAATTGTATCTACAAATTTCCAAATATGTGTAAATAACGAAGGAAAATATGTTATTGATTGACTGAATGGAACGAGTTCGCACATACAATTTCGCAAAGGGTATTAGATCGTAGGATGATGCTTTTCCGTTTAAATTGGGTAAAAAATTGGAGAATTAAGGAAACCCAAGGATTGTCGATTGACAGTGAAATATGGGCATTGGCCGTCACTATCGAATCGATCTTCCTCGGCACTCGTCATCGACCGCGGGACTAACGATATCGATCTCTGACGATTGAGATACAGGTACAATGCCCCGAGGTGGTCCTTCGTGATCAATTTAATTCGAATAGCCGGACGTGGCTCAGCGTGAGACGACAAATATTTAGAATTCCATTAGCAATGGTTTAGGTTCGATTAACATTAACGTCAGCAAATGCAATTAGTACCGGTCCCGATACAATTGCCTGATATATCGACTAGTTGATGGGAACGCATCGCGGGACACTGCATGCCATTAAATAAATAAGTAATCGATCAAAGAATGATTAACAGGAGCGTCTCTGACACCGGAACAGCGATTGGAACATTGATAATTTAATAATTTCCCTTGGAATAATTGCATATGTGCATGAAGAACAACCCTACTATTATGTTCGGATCTAGGTACTCAACTGAAACTTGCTATTGCGTAAATACGTTGCAAAAATGTAGAATAGTTATAATACAAAACGTTTTGAAAACAAAAGCAAGGAATCAAAAGAAAGATATAATGTGAATGGAATTCAAAATAGATTCTCTTTAGTCTTTAAATATTCCATCTCTGAATAAATGAAAATCATTTCATGTCAACTTGAGAAACATCGAGTCTTTATTATATTAACAGGAGTAAATACTTTATATGATATTTTAACGATATTAATTTTTAAATAATTACACGTAATGTCAAGGGGTATTTCAGCGACTCAACAATACAAAAAGAAACTTACTTTTAATGTCATGTAATTCGTATTCATTTCATTAAAAATGGTAAATTATAGAACATGAACTTAATTTTGTTCTGGAATTCATGTTTAATAAGCCAAAGAAAGAGGGCGGGTATCTAGTTGAATGAAACGAGCTGATCTACCAATAAAAACCCAAGAAATGTGTTCTTTAAAATATAAATAAAAAACTATTAGATCTATGAAGCAACGTCACTTACAATATTTACATGTTGAATAAAACTAACTTTTATTAATAAGAATCAGTTATCTTAGAACACAGTTGTGAAGAATTAAGTACCTATATATGGTCCCTTAAATATTAAGCACATTCGTAAACTGAGATAACAGCACCTGAGCCAAAATTCGCATAATCTACGTGAAAAACCAGTGAATTTCCGTTCACCTTTCACGTCATCACCGTGCGGCTGCGTGAAGTAATGGAAGGGGCAGGGAAAGTCATCGGAATCATTGCAAAGTCATTCCATCGCGGTGGGACTCATCATCATGCGAATGGAGCCCGAAACGCGAGTTGGCACACGCGTGTGGGGTCTCCGAACTGATCGCGGCTCTTTCTGTCAAATACTTGATATCATTAGATTTAACGACCCCTCCTGGATCTCCTTCCTTTTCTCTCCCTCTTTCCCTTTCTCTCTTTCTCCTTTTCCCTCGTTTACTTCGGCTCATGCCGCTTTACTGGCTGCTGCCACGGCGGCAGCCTTTCATCTTCCTTAACCAGCATCACTCCCTTTCAACCTCCGGAACGACTATATAGCTGTGCGCGCCTCGACCACGGCGAGTGTCCACGTTCTGATCACTGTTTCCGGAGAACTACTGCTTCACGTAGTCCTTTGTATGCACGCTTGTACGTGTATGTACAGAGGCAGCATTCGTAGAATTGACCAGGTGTATGTGATCTATTCAGAATGATGAATAAATTCGACAACACTTCATCTCTTAACTCTTGTGTTCTATATCATTTTTTAGAAGACCAGAAAATTCAGTCGGGAGGCGACAAAAATGGACCTAAATGGAATATAAGTCCTATAGGTTGGAATATTGTCTCCATCCTTTGTTACGCGTGTGATTTGCTAAGAGTATCATTTATTGGCTGGCGTGATATCTTATCTCACTCACACGAAACATTAATAGCGGTGTGTTGTGTGGATAACTATTCCGAAGCGGAGCCAAGGAACGATCTTCTTACCTCATGAAACCTCTCGCGACAGGCCATTCTTGTCGCCCCCTGACTATACGCATCATCACAATTATAGTATACATAGAACTGTACAAAAATCTTTAAAAAAAAGATGAGCCATGTATAAGTTATCGCTTATCGTTAGAGGAAGCATTACAGTTTTGTTACCGCAGCAAAATTAATTCTATTTTCGAGGATTAGTAGTAGGTACTTAATTGATAAGTGCTATAATGTGAATAACAATAAATAATGGTCGAAGAGAGGAATTTATTATTTTACTAATATTAAAAACAGCAAATGTGAGGAGTGGGTGTATGATTGTTTTCCTTATACATTAAACGTGTTCAAAGGACTAGGTATGTATAATTATATTCATGTATGATATATGTACTATTCAAACGATATTCTTACTCAGTTATTATTTTATTATTACAGTACGGAGTCAATTAACTGACGACTGTTATAGTGCTCGACACTATTTTTTGCAGAATATATGATTATGTATATATAATTTACGTATATAAGATTATGTAAAACATAACTGCCCACGAAAAGGCATATAGGTATAATCTTTTTAAAAATCATGTAAGAAGTAAATAAGACAGAGAAAAAAAATTTGCATACACGAAATTTACGTACAACTTTAGAAAACTGATAACGAGGGCTAATTTATTAGTACACATTTTTTTGACGATAAAGTTTATCGCTTTGAATAGTCACTTGTTTACTGATTCTCAAATTTGAAACAATACGCCATTTTCTCCTAGCTAATAACTGATCATTTAAATCAATGCCATTTATGCATCAGATGATATACTATTTACTTTACAGAAATTTCGATTAACTTTTCGCGTGACCGATCGGCAAAAAATAGTGTCCAGCCCTATAGAATTAAACATTGTTCACTGGTTTCGTATACACTGGAAATTTTTAATTTACAAATAATGTGAGGTGAATACAAAATAGAAGCAATTTCAACATGAAACATCAAGGACCATATTCCTTTACACTGAAATTCGATCAAAGTTTATCACGATTCTATAATTCATTTCAGAATTTCAGAATTGACATGAAATATTAAAACCTGCCAACTTACATACTCCTTTAAAGTCTGTTACACTTTTACTGGTTACCAATTATTTTCTAATTTCGTAATCAACGCTATTCCAAAGTTTACAACTCGATTCGAACCCTTTTTCGACTGCCAGAAGGTGAATATTACCTAAGCAGTAAGTACCACCGTGTATACGTGTACATGTTTTCGAAAAGATTATTGCCAAGGAACTCAGAGCAACTTCAGCTAACTCAATTGTTCCGTACGGAACAAGGAGGCCTTTCACGCGGCTCTCATTCTGGCGGTCTTTGATGAAGGATCGGCGTGTATCGTCTGAACTGATGTCCCGCAAGGGTAAGATTCAATTAAGTCGATATCGATGCACCGATAAGCACTGGTAGAGAGCATAGTCTTAATGATATCACGGTAATGTGAAACTAGCCTATCATTACAATTTAATGAAGAAATTTTGCCTGCAGATGGTATTTCCTCCAAGGCAACGATCAATTGCTTTAACTCTCTTGCCATACAAATAGTTTATAAATACTTCGATACGAGTAAAAGAACGAACAAAATACTATAGAAGCTATTTCTCTAACGTTAGAATAAGGCATCTAACATCATCAAGCTTCTAACAATACAAACACGTGTCCGAGAAAAAATGTGTATGATTTGGAGGGATAGATATGATTGGAGATCATTAAGAAATAAAGAAGGATCAAGTTATAAATAAGTATCACGGACAATCTGCAACTAAAAACTTCGAATCTGTCTATCTTGTGGTTTCTAGTCAAACAATCTCGTATTCCCACATAACATCTTTAACATCATTTGTTTCGAAAATAAGTGGACAGTTATAAAAAGTGTATCCTAAACAATTCATCAAGAGGTATGATTCATTAAGGGATTATACCTAAGTAGTAAGGCGGCCGGATAGAGGCGAATGTTTGTGATTTTTTTCTTTTGGAAAAGCATATACGTTTACAGAAATTTTTACACCTAAAAGAGCAATATTTAAAGAACATTTGGTAACTTTTTTCGTAGAAAAATATTTACATTTATAATAAAGTAACAACTAACATCCAAAAAGCCTTTTGAAAAATTTGGTTTTGCAGTAAGCACTGCCATTTGGAACTAGATTATGTAAAAGCAAAAAACAAAAAAGGTTTCGTTAGTATATTAACGTATCCTCTGATTCACGGAGGGAATTTCTGAAATATTCATTTAAAATAAAATGGCGGCTATTTAAAGTTGAAGTCCTGAATTTTTCGCGTGATTTTTTTCGAGCAAATATCAGGATTTTAAATTCAAATAGCCGCTATTTTATTTTAAATTAATATTTCAGAAATTCCCTCCGTTAATCAGAGGATACACAAAAATTACCAAATGTTCTTCAGATGTTGCTGGTTTAAGTGCAAGAAGTTCTGTAAAAATATATGCTCCTGCTTTTTCAAAAAAAATTCACAAACATTCCCCTCTTTTCGGCTGCCTGACTAGTTATAACCCCTTAAAACATTGCATTTCTATTTTTCCTCTTCCCCGTCCAAGCAGAAAAGAATCATACTCCATGAAGCTAATAAATCTATGAACTCAACCGATCAAATTTTCTTTGACGGACTGCACTGCACTGTGGAGTAGACAATTGCATCGTAAATCAACCCTAGTGTCTTCCAAATTGACAAATCACTTCCGAAAGTGGATCTATTCGCCTTTGAGAAGACGGATAACTCCGATCGTAAAGTTTCCTCTGCCAAGTTCCTTCGTCCTTACGCAATGGCGGTAAGGATTGCCGATTTTACGCGGGGCAGTCTGGGAGCCCGGACTCCAGAAGTTCGATCGAAGTAAGTACATATTCCGGAATTCCAAGTTGACTCAGCGGACGTGATGGCACCATCATCGGACATGATCGTGACAGAAGCGTCGGCCGGCGCGGACGAAGATTTATCGCGGCCTTTCCGCGAAGCACGTGCCTCAACCTTTTTGCTAGTGCAACATTCCTATTGGCTTGAGATTACATGAAAAATATGAGCGTGTTATTAGCTGTCGCTGCCTCGCTTCAGCACCAACGAAAAATATATCGTTGTGCCTCCAATGCTGCCTCTGCCCACTGTGTATATGGTAATTATCGGTGGTTGCCAAGAATTCGATCGTGGCGTTTTATTTTTGATAGGCTCTGTTTATAATGGCTGCACTTTCGCAAAAACGACTGCACACATGGCAAGCGTAGTGAAGAATTTGCAAAAGAAGTAAAATCGATACAACATTCCTCTTTACTATACATGTATTCCTATCCTCAACGGAGAAAGATGCATAGTCTGTATGGCGTGGATCGTATTCTACTTAGGAATGCACGCTTATGGTACAGTGCATCACTCTGTACCAGAATGAACAAATCCAAGTCCATTGACAAACTCTCTACACTTTGTCATCTTTGAAAGAGTGACCCAAAAATGAGGCCTTTCTCGCCTCTTTTTGGTCCCACGATTTTGGAACTGAATTTTATGCCAAACGATACATTATGATGGGACATTAATCACACGAAATTTTCAAGTTGAAGTGACAATTAATTTCTGAGATATGGAAGATCAAAGAAGTGAAAATTCGTTAACGCGTCAGCCAATACACTTCGATGTACGGACTTTTTTTGTTTGTGAATTATGAAAATCTAAGTTCAAATTCGTTATTAGCAGTCAGCAAAACCCATGGAAGTAATTGTTTAAATTATCGGACTGACGTAAAAGTGAGTACATCGAAGTGTATGGTCTCACGCGTTAACGAATTTTCACTTCTTTAACCACCCATATCTCCGAAACTAATTGTCAACTTAACTTGATGTCTCATTATAAGGTATCGTTTGGCATAAAATTCAGTTCCAAAATCGTGGGACCAAAAAGAGGCGATTTCTTAGGTCACTCTTTGACTCACAATTAAGAAGCAATACGAAAAATCACCGTGCACATTTAGATGCACATTAAAATAATGTCAGAAGTATTAATTCAAAATGGGTATCAACAGTCACGCAAATCAAAAAGGATTGAATGAAAATTATAATAATATAGAATACTTTTATCTGGGAGTTTTTATTATTCAAAGAATATTTTATATATTTGCCTGCCCTTAGCAGTGGCGGTTGAAAATTTTGAATATCATATGGACACGTCTGTCTGCAAAGATAATTTGGGACTTCCATCGAACGAAAGAAGTGGAGAAAGAAATTTCAGGAATGTCTAGGAGCGTGTTGATACGCAGTGGCAAGTGCAGAACCAGTATACAAGTGTCGGCATTACTCGTGGGTACTTTTTACTCTGTGGACATCGACTCGACAACGCGGACAAGAAGACGTCCAATTACTGCGACAAAATATCGATCGGGCATCCCTTGTGACAAGTGTCAAAACTCGTTTACTCCGGTAATAACAAATAACAAGGAATGAATGTCGTATTAAATTCTGATTACACTGATCAGCTAATTCTTTTATCTTCCATGAACAATTTAATCCGATAACTAAATATTTTAATAATCGCGAGTCAAAAATCTAGTATTCGAATAAGTAATTAAAGTAATTCTGTAGCACCAAACAGATTCAACTATACCTAGGTACATAAAACTAAGTACACTATAGTCGCAGAAAAAAGTCTTTATGTAATGTGATACTCTGTAAGTATCAGAACTGGATTTATAACTACTGCATATTTTCAAATTGCTTAACTTTCGTTCCGCGCGACTGTTCTCTGCGACATTATTTTTATTTTAAAAATAGAAAACGGACAATGGATTCGTAAGAAGAAACATACGTTTGTTCTTGGACTCCTCGTGCATACCTCCGGGTGTTGTAGCTCCATGATTATGATGGTGGAGGGCTAGGGGGTCCTGAGGATGCGGATGAATGGCGGTCAGGGCACTTCCGGCTGGGTCACCTGGGTTGACCCCGACACCGACCCCCAGGTGAAGAGCACCATGCTGTGTCGTGTGTGCCGGAAGCTCCATGCTGATCATAGCACGCCACCCTCCTTCCAACCCTCGTCTTCCGCCACCCTCCTCCGCCTCGGACAACACCTTGTCGATCTGGACGAGGCGTTTGCTCAACCCCTCGTCTCCTTCTGAAACGTAGACGTTAAATAATATAGAAGACAAGTTCAGGAATAAATTCTACTTACGTGTAATTATTTGAAATTGAAGCTATGCAAAGTGGGTGTAAATCTGTGAAAGGAGTAGGAGATATCGCCAGTCTCAAGGAGTACCAAGATTGGTCATGGGCGAGATTAATTAAGTAGTAATATATACAGTGAGTGTAACACGTGAAATTAATTTTCTCACGTAATATAACAAAAGTGGTATTAAATTGTTTTAAATGCGAAGTATTGTTTTTACTTTGTCTTCAAACACTAAATAGCGTTGAAGAAAATTACAGCTTCCACATGGACATTTTAGACTTCTCCTTGTTCCCTGTTTATAATACCTACAGAGGAATGTAGAAGCTTTAGATGTTCGACTTCTGTAGAAAAATCAATTGCTCGCAGCTCATTTCGTTCCATATTTGAAGGTAAATCTCTCCTAATGTACTTCGAACACTTAGCGAGTTCCGGCGATTATCAATCACTATTCATCAACGAAAATCAATTTTTTAAACCAAATATGAAGATGCGAGAATTTGATTTCATAATCCTGGCCAAGATTTTCCCTGCGTTTTATGCAACACGATCCGAGCAATGAATTCGATCGCAAGACCCGATCAGCAGCGCGGAGAACAAAGATTCCGGGGTGCAAAGAAGCAAAATGCCCGTGAAGAAAATGCCGAGCGCGAAGCGTACGCCCCGTTGTGCTTCCTTTTTCCCCTTGATTACGGGCAGTGCAGGTGCAAGTGACTCCTAGATTCTCTCTAGAAAATGGTAACACAGTTTCGATTGGCGACTCCCTCCCACCTGGGCGGATCAACGGCGCAAGAATAGCGTAGACAATGCCGGGCATCTAGTAGCAATCGACGAAAGGCACCGTGTCGCGGGCGTGCAGAGTGGCAGAAAAATAAGTCTCGGCGGTTCAACCGCGGTAGAATTGCCTTTGCCACGCTTTTTACGCTCGCGGTAGATGATTTCTTGGTGCCTCTCCACGTAATAGCCTGGCGGCCTGATCTTTTTTGCTTATTACGCCCAAGAAGGTCGACGCGGAGAGGGCCGCTAGCCACTAGTGATTCCTGGATGAATGAAAGGATGAATGAAGCGTCATTTCGCCCGTGCTGCCATCGATATACATCCAGATCCCGACCTAGATGTGGATCCAGCCCGAGATTTCAGCCCGGCTAGAGAATTACTTTCCTAGCGACTTTCAGGCAAGAGAGTGGAAACGGTTCTCATGGAACAGGTTCCAAGCGGGGATTTGGTGTTTCAGGAGAGAGGGGTTGAACCTTTGACCAGTAGCTTACTCGTCCAATTCAAAATTCATAATGTTGAAGAAGAAGATAAGGGCGGCAGCTTCTCAATTTATGCGTGATTAGAAATATATTTTGTATGTAGCATGCGAATTACAAGTTTTAGCCTTTTGTGCTCTGTAATTGTTTGTACTCCTGGGCAAACGGTCCACAAATGCTAGTATCTACATATGCTGTATTACCAGGGTGAAGACTAGACTTCCTTTAGCAAGTGCTACAATGATAAATGCTTTACCATCTTCCATCTAGTATTTTATAGTTGCAACGTATTAATCACTTTTCCAAGAAGATGTGGAGAACATATAATAAATAACATCGTCCATTTATTGCTTTTCATCACTGTCTGATAATAACCTTATTTCGATTTTTTATTCCCTGAAATCTTCAATCATTTCGATGATTATACTCATTTCTTAACTTTTACTGTGCTATATAAGCACTAAACAGGCATCAAGAGTTTCGTCTCACATACTGATGATTATAGAGCATTCTGCTTCAGAACGTTCGTCTTCCTATACCTACTATGAAGTATGGAAGCTACTAAAGCCAATTATAAGCTAATAAAGCAATTATGATGCTAAGTCTAGGTCCGCATATGAATACAAAAAGTTGGAGTAGAGGTGAGTAGCAACAAGGAACCGCAGGGAGAGCAACTAACTGATTTTTTAATTAATTTAAGTAGCTTCTTTGACACGTTCATGCAATCTTAAAATATATATTACTTCTTTATGTATATGTGTATGTAAAAAGCTGTTCTGTTGACATTGTGAACAACAAGCAACCTACTTAGTCAGCAGTGTAACATTCTTCACAAGGATAATAGAACTGTGTAGCATATATAAAAATTTGGGGAAAACTTGCATTTAGTTTGTAATTGAATCCCCGAAGTGCCTTCAATTCATACGGCAGCAATTTATTAAACGGTATTAATAAACTATCAATAAGGTTTGAGTAAATAAGACCAGCAATATCTTCCGTTCCCGCGACGGGAATCGCAATAAAGGCACGGCGCAAAATCTTTCTGGAATGGCATTCTCGCATAAGCCAATTGTCATTGAACGTTCGTCGGTCATCCATGAAATAAGACACAGCTCCCGCGTTCCGCCGCGTTCGCGGGAATTTCGCGAATAGCTTGGTTTAAGCCGTAAGCTCTACAGCGTCATTCAAGCTTCAAAAATCCTTCGTTCACTTCGATTAGCCGAAGTTCGGCCTACTTCAGTTCCCTGAACGTTCGAAGCAGCATCGTGAAAAGAAAAGACGCGACAACCCGTAGCGGAGTCGAGGAGCATCGCAAAATAACGCTAACCGTCTAAACGGCGAACGGTGTGATCATCGTTCTTCCCGCTCTGACTCGAAGAAAGAAGAAAAGGGAAACGTCAAAACTGTACGGTGATCTGGCAAGAAGGCAAAGCGCAGCGATGCCGGAGCCGCTCTCCAGGGGTAGCAAAAAAGCAGAAACCTATCGGAAATGAGGACGAGGATGATTGTTTAGCTCGTAGCCATGAAGACCGGTAACCTTCTCTCTCGACTGTACACTCATTCGGGTAGTCAAAGGGGGGCTCGTGCTACCAACGCGGGCCCTCCTAATGGACCCTGGAATGTAGCTAGAACGCCGAGTAAACGTCAGGTAAAAGCTGGACGATCGTTCGACAGAGGGAGAAAGGAGGCAACGCGCGGTCGGTGCAAGACTCGAACGGCCTTAAATAAAGCAAAGTGGGTGAGTCGTCGACGGGCAAACTACACGTAAAGACCGAGCTCCGCGGAGTCGTTCGGAGGAGACTCTGTTCCGTCTGTAACCGTGGGAGTCGGCCCGTACCCGGGTGGCGCGTTGTGTATACGCACTCGCTAAAACCATTGTTTATGGCAGTGCTGAACAGCCGCGCGCTTTACTAACTAACCCCCTGTTCGACCACTCTTTAGAGACTACCGAACTTGACTGTCGGCGCTAGATGACGAAAGCCTGAGAAGGGAACGAGCTTCGACTAGCGCGGGAACTGTATTTGCCTAGGTAGAGGGAAAAGATCTTGCGTGTGGTCGAGATCTTGGCTGACGGGGAATATTATCATAAACGGTTGTGGATTTCTCAGTTTTCGCGAAACGCAGTCAGTGTGGTCTTCGGCTTTGTTCGTTTAATCTTCAGTCTTGTTTCACTATGTCGATCTCTAACGATCTCTAACTATAGACTGGTTTCGAGAGTACGTGGCAAAACAGTTAGCGTTCCATTGTTTTCTTGAATTGCTATTGCAGTCTCACCGTTTCAAAGTAGAAGCTGACATTGCCACAAGTCTTGTCACTGAGAAATGTCCCAGTCACACTTTTTCATCAGTTTCCACTTTTCTAATAATCGATGCTTCTGGAATTTTGACGTCAATTCAGAAATTCTATTTCTGAATGATAATTGCGCTTGTAGGGTTACTGGTACAGTAAAAATAATGACGCCCTTGATGGTAAATACTATAACTATTTATTTGGAATATCGTTGTGGTATTGTCGCTTGCTCTCGTGAGACTAAATACCTGGGCCACGCTTAGCCCCTCCACGTCGGTCTCGAAAGGCTCTCCGCTAGGGCGATGAAAGGTCGCGAAGTCGCGAACGTTTTGTTTTGACGCGCTACGTTTGCTGGAACTTCCTGCGACGCGTTCCGCTCGCCACAACTTTCTTAAATAAGAGATGCCCTTACGAAATCCTGAATGCAATAAGTCAATGCTCGGTACTATTATTCAGGCATTAAATCTGAACAGATTGCCTGCCTACAAGAAAGTAATAAATATGTTAGAAACGCAAAAATAGAAGAAGCTAATCAGTAAACAAACAGTGATTCTTTTCTATTTCAAACACGTTTGTAGTGAAATCTATTTCCTGAATATCCAGTTTTATTTTCCTGATATCAATAGCGTCGAATAGATCTCCAATTAGAGTTAATTTAATACAGAAGGATATGTGCAAAAGTAAGTCTCGAAATTACAAAATCGCCCCATTACCTACTCCTGTTACTTAACAGTAGGTACTGAGAGATCATCATGGGAAGAGAGCAGAAATGGAGCAACCAGGAATACTCCGAATTCCGCGGAAATGCAGCGATCATCGTCCCCTTACGTAAACAATAATAGTCTGAGGCGATGCTGGCAGTTTAACTAATCAGCCAGCCGATGCGGTAGCGACCCGCCGGTAGCTGGCAGAACGTGCAGCTACCTTCTTCCTCCTCGTCTTCCTCCGCCGCCCGTTGATCCACCGACTGGCCGTAATGGCGGTGCTCTTGGGGCTTAACAACGCGTGACAATATGCATCAAGAAATTGCTCGACCGAGGAACAACTCTGGCCGCGCTTCTCTGGGCGCGTTGGTGAGCGTACACACGCGACCAAACACGCGCATCTACAACGAAACTAGCCCTCGTGTTCGCGGCACACGAGCGTAGAAACGGGCGCGGATTGGTATACGCGAGGATAACATTCGGAACCGCGGCGAGTCTCACGCGAAAATGTCGATACATTATGCAACTGCTCGGTCCATAAACGAACGCGAGCGTTCGGTATGTCTGATGGGATCCTGGAAAGGATTCACCTCCCCCGATTACCGTATCCCGTGGGATTTCGAGGCTGCGAGGAATCCAGCAGCCCGCAGTAGCGCCTTGATCGCCCGCCCTCTTGGTCATGTTTATTAATTTATTCGAATCGCTCGATGGAATGCACGGCATCCCCGCATGATCTATATGGGAGAGCGTTACTAAGATTTTCCAGCTTCCGTGTTGCATTCTTTCTCACGTAGCTGTTTCGATCATAAAGACAGAAACCAGGAATAGTTGCTAATGTAGTCATCGTTCCTGCAGAGAGTTTATCTTATACTACCTCCGGCTTATTGGTCTATGCCAATACCAATCCTTTTGCTGGGGGAGAATTTAATGTCTAAGTGAGACTGGTACTTCGAGCACACTAATTTTCACAAAGGCATGAAAGTGCTATACTTAATTGTGGTTTAGTAATTGCATATTCCATATATCGCTTTGGTGAACCCAATTAACCTTTTACTACATTAATTAACGAACATTTCATTTTACTACTTGAAGATTAATACTTTGGTGTCGGCGTATTTTCGCACTGTTTTCTAGAAATTATCGAAAGTGTAAACTGCGAGTGTAGGGGAAGTTAAACAAAGATTTCTCGGCAGAAGCTACCGTAAACTAGTATTTGCCAAAACCTTCTGGCACTCAAAGTGTTAACATCGTTGCTATTTAAAAATTCTTCTACTTTTCAGGATTATTGTTTTCACTTGAAGAATATGAACATGAACGACTTTGTACAATTATATGTACCTATATCTTGAAAGAGCATCGATTACTATGGTTTACGTTATAATTCCCACTTTAAATTCTTCGGTCGACTATCACTTGATATTAAAACTGAAATTATTCCCCCAAAGTTAATTTCTTCTATCAGCAGTCCTGGTTACCAAGAAGAACCCTAAACAACGAAGTAGACGTTGTTTATTATGTAAACCGGGAGTGCATCGAGGCCGCTACCGGTACGGACATTCGTCGATGCTTCTTTCTAGCTCGCGACACGTGAATTCATTAGGAGCAGGCTGCGTAGTAAAAACGCGAAAGCCAGCCACCGCAATTTACACTTGTTGTGCGCTTTGTCGGACCTTTATCACGGCTCGTGACAACTAAACGGATCTACCGTTACATTAACGATCGCTGGCGAGCAGCAAAACTTTAATACATTCATTTGGATGCAAGCGAGGCGCAATCGAGGAAATAAATAATTCATAATAATCTGAAGATTCACCGACGGAGTCCAGTTTTTCTGGCTATTGGCCGGCAATTATCACGAGCGTATCGAACAGATGGCGATAGCGCTGCTTTCGCGGCGTGCTTCGCAAGCACGCGAGCGATCTACCGGCGAACAGCATGAATATTCAGCCGAGGCGTAACCTCCTCGTCGACGCAATCTGCGAACGAAGGATTAGCATCGGCACTCGATCGAGCTTTCAGCCAACAAAAAGATCTCTCTCCTGCTCATTAACCCCATTACCCGTACTTGGCCACCACGAGAGCGCACGTGGTGCTGCTACACGAGCAATTCGCAAACGCATATATCTACATTAATACGAGGTAGGTACACAGGCCGGTGTAAAGTCTTGGTTCTGGAATTCGGATGCGTGGTGGCACTGCTTGTACTTATTACGAATGTTGCGTGATATGTATGTTTGGAGGTTAAGAATAGGAAGGTTAAGTAATATCTAATTTATACTTTTTACATTCGCAATTGATTCCTAAAGGATCTGTATGCAATCACACGCTTAAATTGAAGACTCGCGTGAATCATAATAGGTTTCCCTATTCTTAACCTCCAAACATACATATCATAATAAAATTCGTAGTAAGCGAGGGACTTCAAGCAATGAGACTTCAATTTAAGCGTGTGATTGCATACAGATCGTTTAGGAATCAATTGCGAATATAAAAATTATAAATTCGACTGTTTTGAAGTACATGCTACTTAATTATAATTAAAGATGATTCATACATTACAAATTCTTCTCAAAAACCTTTAGACCTTTAAGACCGAAGTTTGACTGTAAAATGCGATAAATATTGGGATCAGGTTAGAGGGGGGAGCGTAAACCAATACAGATTTGTCCCGATCTAAGATCTATAACCTAAGTTTGGTCCCGAGCGTCACCTTAGATCAGGGCTGCACAAGGAGCTGTTTTCGACGCCTAGTGTTTTCAACCCGCCTGTCTCGTTACCAAGGGTGGAATCGGTGAGGAGAACTGCATTAGTGTACGTGCATTTGGTATGACTTGAAGCCAGCCATATATACTTCGGCTACCAGCCTACGAGCATGCACATACACCACTGTAGTTCTCCTCACCGATTCTAACCTTAGCAACGGGACAGGTGGGTTGTTCGCCGCTAGGCGCCGAAAACAGCTCCTTGTGCAGCCCTGCCTTAGATCGAGACAAGGAGTTTTTTCGGCTTCCCTTTACTACCTTGTTGCGTAGAGTGGGACAGACTGCGTATAAGAGAGAGGAGCAGTCAGTCCATCATAATATAGTATATTAAATATACTGTCTCATTCGCCACGACAAGAACAGAAGAAGTAGGGGGGATAGCGGTCACCTTAGACCGAGTCAGAAACCCCGTCCTTAGATCGAGACAATACTGTACATATAAATCAGAGCATTTGTTTTACAACTAATCCTCCACGAAACAGTCTCCATTGACTCGGTCATTGATATCGGCCGACAATCTGCCACGTTTACGGTTTATCAGGGATCGACTCGTAAATCCTGGCCATCGTTATCGGTCGCTGTACACGCGTGCACGTTGATCCCGGCACGGCCTAGCGGTCGACAATCCAGCGGCGTATGGTGTCATGTTAATGAACAAAAATCCGCGAGCCTACTGGAGCATGGCGAGAACAGCCCACGTAAGATACGTAAGTGCGTCTACGCTGACGGTATATCGCGGCGTGTCTGACAGGCCCGATCGCGGTAGGTATGTCCGCACCGGCTGGGTCAAGTAATTCCAGTTCTCGAACTGGCATCCGCTAAATACGACTTCCTATCGGCCAGCAGACCGAGTAAAAGGGAAAAGACGCGCCGGTTTCGCGAACCAGCAGCATTCGATGAGCCACCTGTGGCACGTGCCGTTCACGGCCATTCTTGCGCGACCGCGTCTCCTGAGAATTCTATCGGGACTAGTGATTCGTTCTGTCCGTGAAACAGGTCGGTCGAGACCTTTTTGTCATCAACTATTTGCGTCGCTCGCAGCAAGAATGGAGCGGATAATTTAGGAACCTTGAGGACTATCGAATCTATTGGAAATTGCGCAAAACATGAAAAAGGTGTGAACCAATATGTGGGAATAGGTACTTACAATTAATTAATGATTTTGAGCTCGTGTAGGTACCTAATGTCATCTGGAGTTTTCTTTTGTTGTAGGAGTGGAGATGATTAAGAATAAAAGACAAGTCGTTTATTTGGAAATTGTGCGGTTTTTGCGAGATTGTTTAACGAATGTATTAGGCAACTTCCCCAAATAGGTACAGACATCTTGATCAACTTCCAAATAGGTACAAATCTTGAAAGCAGTGAACGAAAGTGGTTGCACAATGTGTCGCTTTTGAGTATGGTTTGATAGCACCACCGATACCTAGAGGAAATACTTCGTAATGTTTCCAGATGTGCATAAAATTCAGCACAGCCAGCGCACCGGAACTCTAAATTCTTCGAGCTTGGAATAGTCACGTGACGCGCGTGCCTGGCAGGATAAAGTTTCGAACATATACACGGGAGGATGAAATTTACAAGTGCACTCCGGTGGACTTCCCGATAGGCCACCTTCCGATTACATAACGACATAACGGTATACGATAAAATACCATGTAATAATGCTGCCTCCTTGTAGGGGTCCCTTATTTCTTCGAACACAAGAATTTCTCGGCCGGTTGATTGGCTCGTCGAAGAAATCGGCCTTCTAATTCCGGTTTTCCGCTCGCGGCTAGATCGGGGAAATAAGAAGATGAGCCCCTGAAAGAGTCGCGTGTAATAAACTAGCAGCGCCCCGCTTATTACGCGGTGCATCCGCGAAATGCATGAGATTTCATTCCAGAAGTAGGAAACTACTTTTCAAACGGCACGTATGAATGTATCAAAGATATTATATTCAGCCCCGTTGCACGCCCGTAAAATATCCAGAAAGATTAATCGCGCGGATTTCTGTAAACCCCTGCAACTATCGCTTATCACTCGTTATCTGATCACCAGCGGATACTTTGTACCCTGGGCTTAACGATCGCTCCGTAGGCCGTTTTCCATAACACGTTTTTACGCGTCGGCTAAAATTCTGATTGCATTCCACTTAATTAGACTTCCCACTCGATTTTTCGTTACGCAAAAACGCGGAGACCGCTGGAAGTTTCGTGGAAACCTGTTTAAATTGGCAATCAATTTCGCGGAATTTTTTGTTGAATTCTAATCCACAGGCACCTAGCATTTAAGCACGCACTTTCCATTTTAAGGAATCATGTTTTAGTCCATAAGGAATTTTACGAAACGTAAGCATTCGATCGATCGGTGGTTAAACGTAAAACGATCTTCTGGGGCTGTTACTGAATTTTAATTTTCAAGCGTTTAATGTTTAACCATTAACCCCCTATTTTGAATAATAATTGTTTTTATAATTAGTGGGAGTAAGGGGACATCTAGAGAGATTAATTTATATGATACAGTTAATACGGTTAATTAATTAAGTTTTAAAGTACTGTAGCATTTACAGTTTCGAACATACATAAAACTGAAATTTAAATTACGTTTACTTATGATCCCGTCGAAGCATATTACGTTACAGTAGTTGTATTAAGAAGAATTGTGGAAACTGCGAGCTATTTCTATTATTATATTGTGGAAAGTGAATAGTTCATAAATTATTATTTCCAGGAAACAATTCTTTTTTTTTTTGAGAAATTACTGTGTGATGTTCTAAATATTACTTGATCTTCCAATGGATTTAAGTTACTCACGACTGAAAAGCTGCATTCCACTGAACAATTGAAAAAACAATCAACTTCCTATATTGTATGTTTTAAGTATCTATACATGTAAGGCTATAACGCCTTGTTGACCCTTTATAAATTATCTAAATACTTCTTACTTCCACTTTTTTGTCATCAATTATTTAAGACAAATAATATTTTCTAGTATTGTCCAATGACCTTTGCAAAATTAAATACTGTACAATCAAGACTAACCCTTCTCATCTGCTCGATGGTATCTTAACATTCAAAATATGAAGACTATAACCTCGCTGCTTTGTTCGAATATATTTAATCTCAAACATGTTCTTTTTTTACTTACAAATACAAAACGCGTGACGTTCCGAAAAACTTTTACAAACAAAGGTGAGGATCTAACAAAGATCATGGCTACACAGAATTAAAACAGATCTTTTAAAAATGTTATATCTAAGAAAACATGAAATTCATTTCTAATAGATCTAAACACAACAATGTAGTATTTGTGTTGTGAATATTTGATTTATTGTTTAAACATGCAGATAGAACTAGATTTACTGCATTTTGAAGTGAGCATGAGGAAGAAGTGTACCCAGTAAAAAATAACAAATGCTCTAAATAAGAGCCAAAAGTTTTAAGGTCTAATATAATACTTTATTTGAAGTTAAAACTAAATCTGGACCATTTCCTTCGACAGGAAAGCTATATTTCTCCCGCGTACTTTCATTCAGGTCGTGCCTGACCTTCCAGAAATCATCCAGCTGATCGACGATTATTCCTTATGTCCGTTCCTCGAAGGGGCCGTTCTTCCAATTCCGGTTTTCCGTCGGCGAAAGAAGAGAATGTACAAGATGAGAGAGCGCGAGCGGGGGAGTCGGAAGAAGAAGGAGGCGGATAAGTGAGTTTTAAAGAGCCACCTGTGGAACCATGGCACGTGCCACACTCGGTCTAATCCCAAGTTGCTCCCTTCGGTCTCGTCCCCATCATGCAACGCTCGGTAGCAGGTAACAGGTACCAAGGTGCATCCCAGCGACGCCGACGTTCCGAAGATCAGCTACCAGCCGCAGCATCCGGCTAAGGCCAGACCCGTCTCTTCTTTCTAGCCCTGACCGGTGATTACATCTACATTCTATACATATAAATGCCGGTTCCGTGATTATCTACTAGTTCATCTGCCGATTCCTTGACCCCGAACGTTTCTATCTTCATCGAGAACTTGCTGCTCCCCCTTTTTCTTCTGCGAACGAACGGGCAGCGGTAGCTGATGTCGGATAGAGATCTCTAATGGAGTTGTTGAATTTATTGGCGGCTTCGATATTTTGTGAGTAATCGCTTTTTAAGTGCGCAGATGAAGGATGGGGACTACGTGAACTTGTTCGGCTTGCAACCTTGCGTACGGAAGAGAAGCTTTTGTTTCCACTCGTCGCACACTGACTTGATGTTGCATGACTGGGAGCAACGATACCATTTCTGGTGGTCCGAAAACGAGAGTGAGAGGAAATCAGTGTCAGAAATGTGTCCTCTATGCACGTGCCCCCTACGGCGAGCTTATACCGAATAAATGCTGTATATGATTTAAAATCGATTCGATTTTCATAATTTCTCCAAATACTTGATTAATGTGCAATTCATAGATAACTATGACCAATTTAAAATGCAAGTAATTGTATGATTTTTTATTGGGATAGGACTCGCGAGTTCATTAATCATTAACGGATTGCAGTTTAATGTAGGTGGCACTCACGATTTTTATTAAAATTGATAAGAACTAGGTGACCGCCTCCTTAATAACCTACCTTTAAATACATGACTCTTGCAATTGATGTGCATACATTTATAAAGTACATACTTAGGTATGTACATTTGAATGGCATGAATTAAAGTGAAAAAACTGTTCTCTAATGTGGTGCCTTCATAGTGTAGCTGTAGAGTTGTCATTGAATATCGTTTGCTATTATTGTAATTATTGTTACTCCTTTGGACTCGTGAATCCATAGCCGTTCTATGTCCCGCTTTGTTTCGGTTAAAACTAAATTTTAATCACATTGAAATCATCGCGCTTTCACCGTAGAAGTACCTGTCCCCTACAGCCTAGAAAGAAGAAGGAACCCGCTCGCAACGTGGGTAGCTTGGTTGACAGCTATCCCAGAGCCAATCCTTTGTCCCCCTCAATATCTTAATCTTGACACAGAAAAGGTGCCGATTCGATTCAAAGGTTTCGTGACAAATGGACCCGAGTTCAATATTTCTTCTAACAGATTTCCGGCGAGCAACGCATTGCGCGAGCATGATCGAGCAATCGCCACGGATTAATAACCCGTTAAACAGGCACGTAACATGGGTGCGAGCGAAAGTCGAATTAACAAAACCAACGTCGCTCTGACATGTCACTTACCATTACTTGGAACGGGTTCCACTAATGGAACAATAATTAATGCAACCTGCACGTTGGATCCAGTAGCCGGGCTCCATCTCTAAGCAACAGAAATTGTTTTCACTTACGAAGCATGCCGAGTTCGAGAACTCGTGGGCCCTCGCTACTTCAAGCCATTAGAAGCGTTAACAGACGAAAAAGCGGTCAGTGTTCGCAGCAGTCAAATCGTATGGTGGTTTTATCAGCCGCTATTCAGTAATTACAAAGTCAGTCCTTTATCGAATCGACGATCTTTACCGGTAATGGATGCTTTGGTCACCTGAACACCTGTAGGACGAGATCAGAGAAAATATATTTACGAAGCGTTTGTGACCGTAGGTGGAACTATGACAAATCTGCGGGAGATACCGGAAATTAATATTGACTTTTTACTCGCCACCAGAATCGAGACTAAAGTTGAAACCCGCGAACATTGGTCACGGAACGCTTTCAGGTCAATTTTTCTCTTCTGTTTCCCTCGACTGAGGAATGACCGCTCAAGGAGAACCCAAGCAGTGTATATAAAAATTCGGTCTTTGGTAACAGAGGGCATCTATCTCCCACATGTCGTATGCATCGAGAAATGGAACTATTGTTCGTCTCTGTGTGAACAATTATGAAATCGAAGTTTATCACGTAGGTATCTAAGAGTTTTGAGAGTAGAATGAAAGTTGGACTTATATACATAAGTAAGGATCTGTTCCTATACTGGTTCTGCTGCGAAACCTATTACGCTAATGTAATAGAAATTGAATAGTGATAAGGCAGGAGGCCATTTGAATACATATTCTTTTATCTGACGTTTATTGGATATGTAAGAAAAATTGTGTAAATATTTCAAATGTCCGGAAATGTACTTGTGCATGAGCAAATGTACAAACTATCCGTTTGTCTGTTATATGTATTATTTCCTTCCTAGTAATGAAATTAGAAGTTTTATAAAACCGTTAAATTATCACTAGCAATAAATTGTTGGGAACAATTATGGCCAAATATGAAACCAAGTTAGAGCTAAATATTAGAAGTTAAGGACATATTATTATCTACAATATGTTTGGACCCAAAGAAAATCATAAGTTTGTTAAATTTCTTATGAAGTTTGAAGAAGCCTTAATGTACAGTTGATATAATCAGGTATAAAGTGTTAATTTTTGTTCTGGAATGAGAAAGAAAAGAGACAGATCGCATTTTTGAGTGAAGTAATTGTATTTGAATTTTCTATACCTACTGAAATAATCTCAGAGTCTAGCGAGTAAATAAATTTACATACACTGATTATAGATTTGGGAGATTCAATTATTATATGCAGGTATAATTTCATTTATAATTTTCTCTGATAGATTTTCTTAATTCCAGTGATGGAATATAATTTCTATGGGGGTAGTAGAATCACAGACTACGTTGTTACGATAATAAACGAGATTTATGAACAGAAACATTGTTATTTCAATTCTCATTTATCAAAAAAATTCAAATGCAATAGTCAGTATCACATCGATACTGCTTAATGTTCAAAAGCTAATCGAACACTACCGAATATTTCACTGAATAATAATTTACTCTGAACATCCTTCCATTGTTTAGAATTTACTATTTAGAATGCGAAAGAAAGAAAGAAAGGAGATACAGATACGAGCAATCCTTTTTCCAAAGAAAAAATAGCAGGAAGTCTTTGGTGTTACAGTTAGCTGCTTGTATAATCTACCGATTATCTACCTGATTCCGAACGATAGGAGCATTGTATTCTTCCGATCGAAATCTAACCGACTACAATGAATTTGTACCGTAGTGTTACCGTTAATATAAACAAAACACTAAGAAACATAACAAAAATCCGTGTCACGAAACCAACGTCACCGTGACCGAGCGCTAAGTCACCGAGAGTTACGTCTGATTTCTTTTCGCCAGCCTCCTTTTTTCGTTCTGTGTATTTTATTAGATTGGTGGGAAATAAATGGCCGATCCGCGTTCTTGTATTTGACACGTTATAATTCAGACTATCATCAAAATAACATCCATTGCAGTTTATATATTTTTCCCAACGAGTTACAAGATCATTTAGATCTTTTTTAAGGAATTTGGGAGTTTTAAAACTAACAAAATCTTTGCTTGAGGAAATGGTGTAAATGTTTAGGTAAATGTGTTGTGCGGTCACTAGCTATGTCGTTGCCCCAAACTTTCTGTACATTTTGGGTAGCTTCTGCAGCGTTATGCCCCAACTTAATGAACTTAAGAATGTGACAACGGAACGGTGGTACCCTATATTGCGAAGACTAAACTTTATCACTATATAAAAATAATTAAAGAATGACAACAACTGTTGCCGTAGTAACACAAGAGATTATACACAAATATTAATAAATATTATTATTTACAGTATCAATTTTAAGCCAGATGTATTCTAGAATTGGAGCACCGATTAAAAAATTGAATGTGTAATTAATAAAAAATTCAAGATACAAAGCTTTATGGAATTACAGCGACTGAACCCCCAACCAAAATCGTTTTCACATTGTTTTCAATTCATACAGCAGCCTCTGATCGTTATGAAAATTACTCCTGCACCACAGCCCACGCAATTGCCACGAGATATGAATAACGTACAACGTTCAATAGAGATTGAAATATTCTAATGCGAACCGCTCGTTTCTGCACGCAACGAATCGACCCGTTCTAAGACTCTCGACCAGCTTTACAACTTTTCTATCTTCACGCACGATCGTCGCATCTATCCTGGCTCTGACTCGCGAGTAGAGCTACGTATCTAGCTCGAGAGAAAACAGAGAACCGAGGCGACGTGATTCGTTTCGATACCCCTCGTCGAACGATATAATTTTTCGTTACAGAACACTTTCTGCTGTGAACTTAAAACGCATTCCTTTAGAACACACCCATATTAATCGAGTTTCTCACAGTTCTTATTCAACAGTCTGTAATATAATTACATTTACCCAGAAAACCTGAGAGTCACAAATTACGTAGTGAATTTTCAAAAACAGCAGTAATATTCTAAAGTGTTGCAACAGATCTAATTCTCAATAACCATCTATCTAGAATAAAATGGTATACAATACTGAAAACCCTCAAGGATCATTTACCCAAATGAGTCAGTAAGTAAGTTACCTATTCGATATTCTAAATGTTTCAAATTGTTGTACAAGTTCGCGAGTTGGTCGAACGCACCGCGTTACGTAGACACGCGTTGAAGGCATCTCGTGGAGGTCTCGCATCAGCTGACGATTCACGTGACGAGGATCGCGGGCGTACGAGCAGCTTGTCTTCCGACATTCGCGTTGCGTGGCGCCTGAAAGATCGACTCGTACGCAAGGCGCGGACTCTCTTGTACCTTGCCAGTCCAGTCCAGTTCAGTTGCCTCCTAGCCACCTTCTAGTTGCTAGTCCGCCCACCCTACCGCGTGGCCGCTTGTACGTTCAGTGAAGGTCCAGGCCGCGTGCCACCTTGCATTTTTATCGATGCCGGGCCGATAACCAGCACGGTGGATCTGCAGCGCAGTTTCTTACACTTTCACGATCTTCGAACCGGGAAACTGGACGAGGGACCGCGTGACCAGCATACAAAACACTTTCAATCGAGACCCCCATCTTCCTGGATCTTATAGACGTGCTTTGAAATTCACACGAAGGACGATGCGTCTCCTCGGAGGGCGATTTGGTTGTTGCCAATCGAAACAGAAGAGGATTTGTTCTCACGTCTCTACTTTGTCGCTTTTCGAAATTTCTATGTAGTAGGGCTATGTCTATTAAAAGATAATATTTTATACTTTAAAAAAACAGTGTCATTTATGGGGCTCACTATCAGGCAACTTGTCACGTTATTAACAAGGTAGCTCTAGCTGATATTCCATGTTGAGCAAAATAAATGCTCTACATAGAGTTTCTTTTCAGGGTGTTAAAGAAAGGTGGTCTGAAGGTAGCCTCTAACTACGCCTCGCCTCGCCTCGCCGCGCCTCGGCTCATTTTATTCTTCCTGTGCTTTTCTTATGTATTTTGACAATTTGACTCACACTGCGCCTCGCCTCGGTGCGACTTTGAGCTGCGGATTCTTCCTCGAAAATATTTTTGGAAGAGAGGCGAGGCGATGCGTAGTGTAAGGTGGTTGCAATGCCACCGCTTTCGGTGACCGCTAAAAGAGGAAGGAAGAGGTTCTCTGAGCAACTGACCAAACACATGAACCGCGGCAAGCTCAGATAACTTCAGGTACGGAAAAACCGAGGCGACGCGAGCCTAGATGTGAGTGCGAAAAGAAGTTGCGCCGAGGCGAGGCGAGGCGTAGTGAGAGCCTACCGACTTTAAGGGCTTCTAATTCTCATCAAGTGGAGTACAAAATATTTAATCAACATAGATCCTAAAATCAATCATTTCGATGTAAAATCTAGTTTTGTATTTGCGTATGGAAGTACCTAAGTTCAAGGTTATATGATAACAGAAGATACTTTACTAGCATAGTAATCTTTGCTGATATTAGTGATAATCTTGAAGACGTAAACCTAGGACAAGTAGGTATGCAGTATTTATCCGTAGTATGGGCAGTGTTATTATCGCTTCGTTATCAATAACCGCCTATTATTCTAACGCAGAAATGACATATTATGTATAGTTTTGTCAATGGGAATACGTATGTAAATCTGCAGCCCGTCGTTCTTACACAGAAAAATATTTACATCTCGTATAAATATGAAAACAAACATCGACAGGAAGGATTTTATCACTTACATACTATTTATTTCATTAATTAAACGGAAGCCCTTTGATAAATACAGGAGACAATAATATATAGGTACACTGGGCAATGAAGCGCAGATTAGAGAAAGAATTATACAAGTAATACGTAAATAAAGTAGAAGCATATAACACATAAAGATACAAACACAACATCAAAATAAAGAAAATAGCAGCTGTTTAGTTACAAATATAATAGATACTTAACAGTCGAAGAAATGAAATATTTTCCATACAGCGTTCACATTCATACACATATGATTAATATTATATTAATTAAGCATTTTTTACTCCTGTCTCTCCCTACGTTCTGATACGCGCACTCGATATTATCGTCATTTAAAATGAGATTCTACCGCATCTCTGCTTTTGTTCCATTCATATCATGTTAATTTACTTCGTTTTACCACCAACGCTTCTTCCTGACTTACACGGCTGCGGTAGAACAGTGGAACAGAGAGACTCTGTAAAATCCATTCCTGCACACCCCCGCTTGAAAAACGAAATTCTCATCAGGGTTTTTCCTTGCTCGCGAAAATTTCTTGATCGATTCTAAACACCGCCGTCGAAAGGTTCCAGCCGTGAAAGAGTAGGGAGAAAAAGAGGAAAAAAATAGGAAAGCGAGGTGGTGAGGGAAAGAAGAAGGAGACCGGCGTATACAATTGATTGGTCCTGGCACATCCTGCCCCGCGTCCTCCAACCTGACTTCATGGGAAAGTCGTCCACCGCAGGCCTCTGTCGCTTTTTGTGATCTTCCACCTCTCCTCCGTTCGAAGGTTTTCTCACCTTCTCTCCTATTCACCGTATCCCTCCTTCGCGGACCAAGCTAATATCGATCTATCCAGTACCGTTCCTCTCGCTCATGCGAAAACCGATTAATTAACAATCGAGAAGAGAAACCTGGCGGCACACCGCCGAAAACATGGGAATTCGATGAAAGCAAATTGCGTCGAATTGGACCAGACGATCCTTAGTTGCCTGGAATCGCCGATGTAATTGAAACGGGATCGAACAGAAGAGTTGTACGTGTCGTAAGCAATATTACAAACGACCCTCCATGGACCCGCTAAATTTCTATTACTTCGTGTAACGGTTAAAGCAAATTGCATTAAATCGCGACGAGACGAACCGCTGTTTCGTGGCATCTCGGACAATACTGGAACGGAATGGAACAAATTAAGGTATACTGTGTGTGTTCTGAACCCGCCTACGAACTAGACCTTCGGGATCGAATCCATGTGTGGTCTGTGAAATCTTCTTTTCCTACGAGACGTGTTAAAGCAAAGTATATTAAATCCTGACCATGAAGAACCTTCCTTCTTGCCACTTGATGATATAGTTACAATAAAAACGAACAAGAAAACCTATTCACGTGTGTCCTAGAGATGACTGAGGCTGGGACTGGGATTGCTTGAATCATTCCGTATTCGAATACCTACATGTTTTGTCAATTGGTACTCGAATGTGACGAATACTTTTCAAATATTATAATACAGTTTACAACATGCATATACATATAATAAATTTCAAAGGGGTTCTTTAATTTTACGCGTCAGTTCTCGCTCTTGAATTCGCGTCTCATTAAAATTCTTCGCATTTTATTCGATAGATATTCAGATAGTTAGATTAATTGAAATATTCGAATAGAGGAAAATTCGACGAACAGTCGCAGCCCTAAATACGATGTTTTATAGGCTATGTCGTGAGTGATGGTTGATCCAGAGAAACAGGAAGAGAGAAAATAGAGGCGAGCGTGAAGAATTGTGACGCCTCGTCGAGAAACGTCTCATTCACAAACGAAGAGACCGGCGGAACGCAATGCCACGACGATTACTCGACCAGGTGTGTACAGGTGAAATCCTTGGACGTGCCTAAACGCAGGAAAGGCCGATATTGGCAGATCGGTTATGCCCGACGGAGACGAATCAATTGCTGGTCGGAGCAGAGCGAGAAGTAACTGGATTCACCGACGATGATGACCGACTTCGAGGGCAGCCGACACTCTGCGATCGTTTCCTGCGGCACCAGGAAGGATATAGACTCTGCTCTGTCGAGCGTTTCTATTATTCTGGGATTTATTGGATCAACGAATGCAGAGCTGCTCCTGGGAACCAGTATGGCGCGATGGATGCGCGTTGCTTTACATTTCCTTGCTTGTTTTCGGGTTACTGGCGATCAATTTGGTCGTGATGAAATATATTTAACACAAATTCCTTAATGGACGAGTCGTGATTCTCGTGTAACAGATCCAAGAGTAATTGATATTTATGATTTATTTTTTTAAAAAATTATATTAAACTCTTTTGGGATATAAGAAGACATCTTTAACCTAATTTTTTTCATGTGCATCCGTCTTATTATATTTGAATTATTGTGGAATCTTGTTAACATCTTCGATGATGTAACTCCTGTTGGCGTAACGCGTAGCACCTATCACAATCATTTGATTGCAAAATGAAGAAAAATTTCTTAGAGTTATAATTGTAATTTTAGTTTTCATTTATAATACTTTTTTCATCTATATAAAGTAAATTCATCTATGGACAAATATTACTTTTTCTTTCAAACGCTATAAATTTTTCAATTTTTCATTTTTTTCTTAAAATAGACCCAATCCCAGCCTAAACTATCTAACTTTAATACATTTTTATTTTCTTTGCAATTAGATAACTGTGACAGGTGCTACACGTCACGCCAACAGGAGTTACATCATCGAAGAGGTTAACAAGATTCCACAATAATTAACAAATAACCAGCAGGATCGACATAAAAAAAATTCTGCAAGTTTAAAGATGCCTTTTTATATCCCAAAAGAGTTTAATTCAATATTAACAACAGTATTTAAAAAAAAATCATAAATATCAGTTACTTTTGGAGCCGTTACACGAGAATCTTCTCTTAAAGTAAAGGGGAAATTCCATCTACAAACTTTTTTCTACATTTTATAATTATCAACCTTGCAAATTTGTAATGACAAGTTTGTAAATCTGCTGACGAAAAAGTCATGTTTATTAAAAAATGTATTTGAACCACGCTATGTTAAACACAGATTGTACCAGCTCGGAGCTACTTACGACCACTATAATTATCCCTCGCATGTGACATTTTCTGTATTTCGTAAGAAATTGTTTCGAGTGCTAAATTTTCTGTTCAATTTCTCATATGACATAATTGAAGCTGCCTTTTTTAACGATCTTATAACATGTAAGATTACCAAAAAATGTATAAAGTTCTTTTGCTTTGCAAACACAATCCGATGAATGTAGAAGAACTGTAATCAGAATATTCCGCATTAAAATACTCATTAACACAATGCTAAAAAATGAATTGTGTATTTGAGAAAATTTCCTAATTATTAGTAACGAAACAAGTACTGAATATTTAATATCGTAGAATTTTTCCTACGGTATGAATACTTTTGAAGAAACCAATCATCTGAATTGAGTAAATGATTTCTAACTTACGATATTTCGGGCAGCGTATTATTCTCGATGGGATAATTAATGAAACCGTCACGCGTACGTATAAGTGTATCACGATCATGAATTTCCGATCTTTTGCTTAGCACAATTAAAAAGTGGGACGCGAATGATGTAAGACGGAGTAACGCAAGTGTTGATAATCGCGACGTGGAAACGTGTGAACCGCAGACTCTCTTCATAAAGAGACTTTATAAAGGCACAGTAACAAAGGTGTCGAGTTTCAAGTACGACAGGAGACTTTGACGTCCGAGCACGTATAGTTAGGCAGCTACTCTAACGCATTGTACGTCTCACGTAAATTTATCACGCGAGAGGAAAGTTGTCATTGTCTTCCTTTTCCTTCTAACGACAATTGTTCCATACAGGTGTTATTATATCAGCACCATCGCGTTGTCTGATCGAGTTTCTTATTTATTACGCCAGCCGCTATTCAATTCGAACTCCTCGTTACCCTTGACGCCACTTATAAGCTTCTTTAAGTACTTTATACTTAAAAATTAAGGCGGTAAATAAATTTCACAAAACACGTAGTGTACAACCACTATTTAGTTAGAAGTAAAGCCTTACTTCATCCCGCAATAAAAACATCGCCATACTTCTTGCATCTTTCCCTGAGAAATTCGTATTTCAAAAGTACAATGCGACATCAAGAATGTCGGGCAGAAAACATTAGTGTCAGGAGATTTAATTTCATAACTTGCCCTTTCTAGATATTTCCAATATTGTACCATTCCTAATCTTCTATATATAAAATCGTTGTGTCACTCACTATCTCTTCAACGTCCAGCCCAAACCGCTAAACCTAGAAACATGAAATTTGGAGAGTACTTATATTCCTTTTACGACGCAGGTGCTCGATAAGAAGTAGGGTTTGTTGGTTTTTAAAAGCCGGGTTTAAAACCATTTTTTTTTATAAATTTGTAAACTTCGAAAACCGGGTTTTAAATTTAAAAACCCCGGTTTTATATACTAGAATTAATATGTATATATATTTAATTAAAAACGTTAACATTTTTACTTGAAATCGCCTCGGACACAAGCATAATGTAGTAGGTAACAGTTTACTACATATAAAACTAATCTTTGTGAGTTCATATTTTCGGGAGAAAAATACTAAATGAACTAAAGATTTATAATTAATATTTTGCACGGATTTTAGTTATTTTAGTTTTTTTTCATTAGGTTTTGTATGCAGTGTATTTTATTGTGTTATATTTTTGTAGGTCCATAAATATTAAATGAACTAAAAAATTATACGGATTTTAGCTATTTTAATTTTTTTATTTATTTGGTTTTGTATAGATAGAGTATATCTTATTTTGTTATAGTTTTGGAATTCCATAAATATTAAAAAATATGAAAATGGTTTAAAATAAGTACAAATATTTATTTTCTATTTTAATTACCTACATTTTTGTGAAAAATTGAAAACCGGGTCAACCATTTCTTTGGGGAATAGTGGAATTCGAAAACCGGTTTTTTCAAAAGTCGGTTTTTGTATAAACCCTAATAAGAAGGAACTTTTTGACATTTCATCTCCAAGGGTATAAAGCGGATGAATGTATTTTCACGGACTCCTTAATATCTCTTAGATTTGACTAGATATCAGCTTAGTTTTTACTTACAAAGTTACCCTCACAAGTGCCTGAAAAGCAACATATAAATATTCATTAAGCGAAGGTTACTTTAAAAAAATTACTTCAACAAACAGATATAAAAGTAATCCTCTAGTAATCTAAGTATTTCGCTACTTAGTAACCTGTACAGCAAGTGTCAAAGAATAGAGCGATCTGCGTTATTTCGTTGCAAGGCAATGCGTCTATTTAATTTCGTTTGTGGGTTCGTTAGGTGAATTCGTAGAAGCTTGAAAATACGGAAAATCACGTACCCTTCGAATGTAAGAGACCGCTGTCGACCAGACATGTCCTCGGATAGGAATCTCATGCAAGACAGGACGCGGTCGATTGCGTTAAAGTGTAAAAATAATGGATGTTTTGTGACCCATCCGTCCGTTCACTCAACCCAAAGCCTAGTTCCAGGCTGGTGTTCACGACACGCGGATAGACCACCTCCGCCCTCGTCCTGCTCGCAGCTCTTACCACAGTGCTACAGACTGTACCTGACAGCCTGAAGCCCGTCTCGTAAGTAAAATAAGTGTTTCTATCCGCTGCGAGGGCGGCCACCGCCTGGCAATTCCGCTCCGCGTGCACACGCGTCATGGACTACTTTCCTGCGTGCACTTGCTCCATCGAGAATCTCACGACGAGAAGATCTTTCGATGGGAAATTGATACTTAAGAGACAGCTTTGAACTTGAAGTCGAATTTGCCAGGTGTTACTGGTGGCCCACGAAATTAATGGCAAACAGAACATTTATCGAAGAGAGTTGCTTATCTTTTGGTTTGACATTCGAATAAAATAAAGAAATAAATAAGCGGAATTCAGTGCAACTTCAATTTCCTTATGTTTGAATATTGTAACCTTTACCTTTCGAACAATTCTTAAAATCTTACCGAAAATCATAAATTTTGCTGTGGTACTCGATCCGTCAAGACTTGCGTAATACTGCATCGGGAAAGTGGTATAAGTTTTCAAAATGAAACGCGATTTAGTATCACTGGTATTGCAAGAACAAGAAGATGACGAAGTTCTTTTAGCACTTTTGATATTTCTTTGAACATCGCAAAGGCCAGGGTGGTTTCATTTGTTTAGAATTAACATTTCATCTTCTTCAGGAGAAAATTAAAATTTTGTTAACACTATTAACACAATCACCAAAATGGATTGAAGCGCGTTCGCGTCTAGCCTGCTACTAAAGCAGGCGATCGTTTTACGTCTGACGCAACGAGTAGGTAAATTGGAAATCCCATATATAGGAAAGGAAAAATTATTATGATTCTCCATTGCATCGATTTCAGTGTCCGAATTACTTTCCATTGTGCCGAGTTACGGAGTTGTTGAATTGCCTATATCGAGTCGAAATATACTCTATTATGTCGAATATTCAAACAGCTAATAAACACTCGATGGATCCTTTAATTATATATGTATCTACCTCGAAGTTCCAACACCTTACTCTCTAAGCAACTGTATTTATCGATTCCTTAATCACGACCGTCAATTACTTAGATCGATATCTACAGCATGCAGATAACCATTCATTCACCAGCTGATGAGATTCATTTATTCCTGCATTACAATATCTAATTAACTCCTGGCCTCGAGAGTGGTGTAAGATAATTTACTTCATTTAGAAGAATCAGTGCTTAAATTTGATATATTCACTATTCAGTACAACAAAAATAAAAACATAATAGTACTTCATCCAGCTTACAGTACTCTCATTCACGGAACCTCAATTTGCTTGTTCATTATTACAGCTTTGTACCGTTCTATTATACAGATTTCTGAAGTAACAAATTTCTTACACCCCCGTGACATACTAATTTTTCACTCAAATACTCGATCGGGTAGCAAACATGTGTTTGACAGAAAAGGGAGCGCATCCAAAGTGCGAGACAGAAGCAACTTTGATATTATCCATCCAAGAAAGTCACTTTACTTATCAATTCACCAATAACATCATACACACAGGCAAGGCATAGAACTGGGTACATGCACTTCACAAGTGGAAGAACGTAGATGGGAGTAGATCAGTGACACACGTGCATCCAACTATGGGTCTCTGATAGAGTTTACGGCGTACGCGTTAACGCACGTTCTCGTAGTCAATTCGCCGTCGGCAATTCAACGTCGGCATCAGGAAGAGTCCTGGCCATCGATTGCGATCTCGTCCTCCCAATACTGTACCTAGCTGGAACCATTCTCCACGGGATTATGTACTGTTTATCGCGTCAATAATTACTATTCCACTACGTGCTGATGCAGAAAATGATAATATCGAAATTAGACATGTCAAGAAGGCTCAATGATTTTCGTCATGGAGCTTGTTGAGTTTGTATGACAGTTAAGGGGACAAGGCAGTCAAAAAATTGATTTTTTTATAGTAAAATTCGCAAAATTGTAGATTAAACGCGTTTTTCTCTTCATTTTTTCCTGATTGCGAACGAATGGAGATTCAGATCGACTTGGAAAAAATTACAGAATGCGTAAAACATGTACCATTTCGACGCAAACCTCTGATATGGTCCGTAATAATTAGAGATTTTCATAAAAAAATTAAGAAGTCACCGGGTTTTAGTAGCGCACAAACAATGATGGTACGCTACCAAAAAAATTAGCTTCAATACATTCTTATGGAACCGTTTCCACCAAAAGCTAAGCTAAAACATAGCTTAGCTTAGCTTAGCTTCGAGGTGGATTCCCGGCTTTATGTCTGGAGAACAATTGGTTCTAGGTTCATTTGTTGGAAGAAACGTTACGACTGAGGATTATGAAACGAGATTTGAGTCGATTAAACCCAACTACTTGGAAGCTGGCTCAGTAAAGTTCGCAGTATACGTTGTCGCCGTATTCCATAGAATTACTGTTCTTTATCGTCCCACACTTTTTCTTGGGCACGCTTATATAATATTTGAATACAATTTTGAAATTAAACAGACGAGTTGATACGATTTCCATAACACTGCCAAAAGTTATTAAGTGGACGAGTAAAGACATTAACCGTCGACAAAGTTTCTCTGCTTATAAACTATTTTTACATACCTAACTTAACAGCAAAATACAGTAATTTATTTCCGATCTTTTCCTTCAAATTATGGGTTTCCTTAGCAGAGTGGTTTTAAACACGGGCAGGTGTACGCAGCATCTCTAACTTGACAAATGATTCCAGTTCGAGAAAAATAATTTGTGGCACTGCATTAGCATGCATCATCATACTACTTGCTCCTTTACAATCAATTACTGCTGACATTTTTTTTGTTGTAGAGTTGCTTTCAATCGTAGCAATTACGGAAACCGCGATGTGCGCAACGTAAATGTTATGACTCAACACGCAAGTATTCGCAACTAAAAAGTTACCACAGAATATATTCAGCCAATGAAAGTTCAGTTAAGCTCTCAACACCAAATTCTTGCTTTTAAAACTTGAGATAATTTGTATAGTAATTTAACATAGGTATTTGGCTACTAATTTTGAAATTTGGAGATGTCTCAATTCCACCGAGATTCAAAGCAATTTCAATTGGGTGGCATTGGTACCGCGATTAGTCCGTACAGCATGAGTATCTGACACATAATAAAGCAACCTTGGCGAAAGGCGGGTAGCACAGGAAGTCGACAAGGCTTTTATCGTACTCGACACTCATTCCTCCAACCAGCAAGCAGACTACGAAATGGTTCGCTTGGATTCCTTAAGTTCCCAAAATCTACCGTATTGCTATCACTTGGGTACCGGAAAGACGCATTGCCATTGCATAATTGAACGTATAAAGCCTTGGACTAATCATACCTCGCTTTATACGAAAACGTCGCGTTAAAAAATTAACATGCCTTACTACTTACATACCTAGTAGACTACTAACGTGTCTTTGTCATACCTTAAATTCTTTACGCCTAAGGCAATGTGTTATTCGACATAATTGAAGAGTCCTCGTAGAAAGCACTGTATGTGTCAAAAATCAAATTCTATAATGTAGTATTACCTACCATTGGCACGTAAAACATTTTCCGCTAATTTTTTTTTAATTCTATCACAGTGTTTTCTACAAGGGCTCTTTAATTACAGATTCATTTAGTCAATTGAGGTGATAAATCTTTCGGTAATTGCTCACGGGGTATCTGCACAACATTCCTCCAAATTTAGAAATTAGATTAACCGGTGCATTTGTTAAATTTTCTCAAAAGTATTCTGTGCAAATTGTGTCTCCATTGTCAAACAAACCCTCGTCCTGCCTTTCCTTTTCACTCTCGAGTCTGGTTGCGTCACGAGTTCCCTGTGCCGGATGCGCCGGACGGACATCAAATTCCTCTTTTTTCCACTCGACTTGCATCCGCCCGACGTCGTGGCGTAATTGAACGAAAACCAGGTCGCTTTGACGTTTTCGTCTGTGTTACACCGCTGTCCGTTTCGTCCATTGTCGCGGACGAAGGGTGATAGACGGAATAAAATTACGATAGGCAACGAAGGTCGAGGATAAACACCAATGGACATAAACGAGAACAGAGAAACGAATTTTTAATCTCCCTGTTAGCCTACCAAAACAATCAGACTCTGTTTATTTGTAAAAATACACATTTTACTATTCATACAAAATTATGAAAACGTTATGCTGATCTGGAGAAACTAACATTCACAAAGATAGTGGGTAGATATTTTTGTTACTTATATTCCCTTCTATTAGTTGATTACGTAGAGAACTTTGTGCCAAAACATATCAAGTTTTAATGTAAGTGACAATTAAGTTTCGAAGGTGGTACACATGGTCTGCCTAGGCCAAAAGGTTGAAATCGCTTACCAATTGCCATTAAAACCATATCGTACGATAAATATATTCTGTTAATTCGATCTTAATACTTTTGGCAGAAATCTTCCCAAGGTTTGGCATATACCACCTGAAAGGACATAGAATACTCTACTTATATAGGCTTTTTGTGAAAATCATGCGATATTTTTTAAGGGAATTACAGATTTTGTGACGTTTCTGGACCTACGAAAACCAGAAAAACACGCGAAACTTTTATTAAAAAACAATTAAATTATATAAAAGTATATACTGTTAGAAAGTTTGACGTTTTCTGATTTGTTGGTATAAGTTACCTTTTGCAACCTGTAATGGTAAAAAGTTATAACCGCCGATATATTTCGTAAAACTCGAATTTCGACCCCCTCCCCTCTCGCTCCTGGAGTTCTGCAGAAAAACTAACACCCTAGAACCGATATCTCACTTACGGACCTATTAATGTACCAAATTTGAAAAAAAATCCTCTCGGGTTGGTCGATTTTCTATAGGATCCTTTGAGCAGCGCATGGGGTCCAAAAGCACTTGCGCAAAATTATAGAAACAATTAGAAATCGCGTGCATGCCAGCTCGAAAGATAACCGAATCCAAGAGCAAGCGACCAAGTGGTTCATGGGGGCCGATATCTCGAAACCGAGACTGTCGTCCGCTAACGTAAGAGTCGAAGAGAGGAACACAGTGCGGCCAAATCGAGCCGCAAAGAGATCCGATCTGATCTGCTCTCGATACCGTCGGATACCTACGGGCTCTCGCAAATAATGATTGTTAAACAAGCGGCGGGTTATATACTCGGTCGTTTGGCGCAATGGTGCGTTCCGCAAGTGCTAAACTTGCGCAGAGCGGCACCTCGTTAAGAGCGTTACAGTATTTCCAGAAGAGATATACAACCCCCGAGGTGGTGGCGTTCCCCTCTCACGCTACGCTTCTTAGCGGCTACGTGCAAAATTGAGGAAGGAGAATTTTTTTCTCTTACCGTCGAACAATGCTCTATTCAGGATGGGCGATCTATCGGCGCTTTTTCAGCCGAGTCGATCAAACTTGAAGTATAGACAGCACGTAGCAAAGGCGCATTGTCAATCGATAAAATTGAATTTTACAGAGAATCAACCGAAAACGATCCCGGTCTACATTTGTATTGTTAACAATCACCGTTAGAAATTACAAAAAAGGACACTTGAATGCCTGCTTCTGTACGCTAAGAGAGAAAGCCCGGCAGGCACCTACTTCTTTAATTAAATTGATCGAAAACGTTGTGTCGCCCGAGTAGTTTGTAAAATTCTGGAGACACCTCTGAATACTTAGCGTGTATGGAAAAATGCGGCTGACATGTTGCGGAACGAGTTACGTTTTAATGACGATAACTATAGAAGCAGTGCTGCAGGATCCGTTGCAACCAGGGCGATGTAGGTTCCATGTTTAAGCGCCGCTTCATGGTGTAGTCGATGCAACGAGCACTAAATTTCCTCTCAACCTTGTTAAAACCACACCTTGTTAAGGCCGCTTGAGAAAATCCACCAGGAATACCTACATAACCTTATACATCGAGGAAACGCTTATCACCACCTAGTGCGCGATCACCCACGTGTGGACCAAATACCAGAAATATTAACAAACCCTTAAGGAATACGTGTTTGTACATTGAATGATAAATTCGCCACGTGTACCGTATTATTAATTTCTAGTCTTGATAGCCGTTATAATTAGTCTCTTGTAATTTAAATTAAATGTATGTTGTTATTGGAGAAAATTGGTTGTAGATCGTATCACAATTGGTTGCAGCATAATTTCTGTCAAAACAGTACATTAGAATAATGCAAATAATTCCGATTTTTACATATATGTGCAGTAAAACTTGATAGGTATAGTTTTGGCACAACATAGGGTAAGTTTAGTTGGTAATTTATGTATCGTTAAAATTGTTATAAACAAACGGTATACATATTGAGCCAAAAATTGAAAGAGAAAATCAAGAAATGCCTTCAGCATCTTCGGGTAATGTCACTGTAGAGCCCGGAAAGGCAGCCTCATTTTGAGAATTTTTTATGCGTTTCAACAATTTCGAGGTTGTGGCAGTTCCGTGTTTTGTTCAATTACGCACCATTCTTACAAAAATCAGTACTTTTCCATTTCCTCGTGTACTTCCCGAGATCTTATATGGAACACAAAAATTTTCGGTTTTTTGTTCTAGATAAAAAATTGAAGGAGGAATCTTTCCGGCCGCGGAACACTGTTTTTCAGAAGAAGCTTCTTTTGTTGAGTTGTGTCGCCGCCATCTTGCATTAAAAATATTAAAAAAAAATTCAAACAAATTTTATATTCCATTCACTATACTGGCATAAAAAATTCTCAAAATCAGGCTGCTTTTCCGGGCTCTACAGTAGCATTACCCCTATCTTTTCAATAATGGCAAATATATAATAAGAAAACCTCGTGCGCTACATCTTCGAGAAAACATTTATCTCACTATTACTCGTCAATTTATTGACTTGCCGAATTAAAGAGACAAAATTAACTACTCGAAGTTTTGTAAATCTCGAGTTAAACTGACAATGACTCCTGAGTGTACAGGACTTGTACAAAAAACTGCAATCCTCATCGGTTATAGTACGAAGTCTTTTGTAGTGGAGAGACAAAGCTCACGGGGCACGAACAAAGGATCTTAATTAATATAGCAACGTAAGATAAGCTGCCTTTCGGTTCCTCCTGCTTGAGCATGACTGCTCTCAATCTCTGGGGGGACATTGCACCAGATCGAATCAAGTCGGAGTTACTCGAACTCAAAGTTCCGCGAGTCATTCTTGGATCCTTTCGATCCTCTGACTTCGTGAAAAGGCGTACTCTATCTACCGATCGTATTATCGCGGCATACACTTCCAATTATCGGCCCCTAACTCACCGTGAGAATTTTTCATCGAGCGTGCGGCGCGCTTTCTTTCGTGGTTTGTATAACCGAGGATTCGCGGGACTCTCGCACAGTAAAGAGGGAAAGCACTTTCGATTCGAAGATAATTAACAGTGTCGCGATCCATTTTAACTGGAAAATCTTCCCAGGAACGTTGCTTCTCAATGCTGGGATCACGATGCCGAGCCGTGGGGTTGTTTAATTGCGCCGTCCTTACTTGCACTTTCGTTCCAGGCGATGCTATATCGTGTTTGCGTAGTCTCGAGTTATTGCTCGAGTGACTCGAGTTACTGACCGTTCCAGAAAATGGCTCGAATACAAGGCGCTTATCCATTAACTATTTTATACAATAGGAATGTCTCGCTCCGATTGATTTGTTGTTTTCAATTGCTACACCCACTAACGGTAGTTTAGTCTTTCGTTTCTCTTTTCTATGTAACTGATCCCAACGTTCGAATGCCATACTTGTTAAATGTTGTACGATTTCTACAGCAATGAAAGAATTCGTCAAGAAACCTCGGGAGTTTTTAAATATTTCTATCAGGGACTTACGAAATACGAGAACGATATACATATTTTTATGGATTTAAGAATCTTACATTACGACGAATTCGTTATTCTCGAGATTAATGTCCATATAGCAGAGATGGGCAAAAAGTTATTTGAAATAAAAATTTCGTATACAAATTTTTATTTCAATTTTGTACACAAATTTTTATTTCAAATAATTTTTTGCCCGACTTCGAAAAGCTTTCATTTTCCTCGGATACTTCTGGTTGGTCATTTACTTGAACGAAAATGGCCAACCAGTTCTTCCGGTTTCTAAACCTCCCTTCTTTTACCCATTCCTGTAACTTACACTTCGTTTTCCACAGAAAACAGCCGTGTCGTAAGTCCGGAGTATTGTCAGGTTTGACTCAGGATTAATTATGTAATCAACTACTTCAGTTATTGTTAACGAAATTAAGTAAATTACGAATTACCTTCTGTACTGGTTAATTGCTACCGACTACAATTACGATCGTAATTAAGGGGGGGGACCTGGTTTAGGACGCTGAAAACACGGTGATTTTTTAAGAATTATTTTCTCAACAAATATAAAAAGAATCTTGCCTAAACTTTAGGGGTGTTTTAACTGTTGTAGGAAATGAGATATGTATGTTGGAAGGTAAGATGGAAGGAAGGAAAAGAAAGTTTCGTTTCGTCCCGGGCCTGCTAGTGGGACTCATCAGTAAGGCGTATCTAGCAGGCCCTACCTTAAACGCTGGGATGTTAGATTTTTTTATACTTCACTTATTAGTAGGTGGGAGGGAAGAGTTTCCCGGAATCCCTTCCTGTGGGGCCGTCCCTCTGAGCTATATCCCAGTTACCGGCCGATTAGTATTCTAGGATTATCGACCTCACGTATTTTACATAGTCTTGTGGTGAAGACTTTGCGGAAAATTTTCAAAAAACCGCAGTGTGTAAACGCTGGGATGTTAGGAGTCGGACGAAACGGGTATATACAGGAAGAAGTGGATGAGGGAGAACTTGCGCCCTCTGGTGGCGGTGACGGAGATATCGCTACACTGTATATTCAGACAAGAAAAGTTTTTTTGTATTCAATAATAACTCATTTAATAATGTTTTATTGGTATATCTTTGTAGCGCCGCGCCGCCGGAGTTGTAAAATTGTGCGCATCCTAGCGGATCCAATGTTTGCCCGAAATAAAAAAAACCCAAGTTTTTCTTAATTGACGTGAACTTATATCGTCCTATCGTCTCTTTTCAGCGTCCTAAACCAGGTTTCCCCCTTAATAAGTAATTACCTACGAAATAGAGTAAATTTTGTCCAACTCTGTTCTACGTGTTGCGAGCATAAAATTTGGCAACGTCGTGCTCGGATATGGCGCGGATTGGACCCAGCCTCTCAACAGACGCCAGCTGAGTGTCGTCCGTGCGTCCGCCGAGCGCTCACCGATTTTTCCGGTCGGACCGTTCCCGTGTCAGTGGCTCTATAAACTGATTGCGAGGGGCGAGGGGTGGTAAGGAGAACGCGTTGCGCTTTCCGCAGGCCGTTCCGTTTACCTTCTTATTCTACATTTTCGTCTTACATGGCCTGTAAAATCACCCTCAAAGGTTTACCACCTGTAGTGAAACACCCTGTATACGCAACAGACTATAAACTTCAAGTTACAATACCATTTAAACTAGCAGTAATTCGTCTCCAAAAACACTGTGATACTTTCCATCGTGCACGCATGCGCGCAAATGCATAATAGGGAAGTGGGGAAGTACAGCATTTAAAACCACTCAATTTCGTCTTTATATTTTTTTCTTATTCTTACCAATGCCTCGACCGTGAACGTAACTATAATAGTATAGTTATAGACACTTTTTCTGCTAAGGGCTCGGAAGCATAGTATAGGAATCTTGTTTTTGAAAACGGGTAATTCTGCAGCAGAAGGTACACGCTCAAACGGCTGAAAACTTTTGCTACACATGGTACGTGCGAGCAACAGGAGGTTATTTGCTAGATAAATCTTGACCCGCCTCCTTGCATGCCGCGCGATACCCGATCGACGTTCGGCCGATCGTGTACGTTCGAGAGAGTAGACCTCATTCACGTGCCTTGCCCGAGCAACGGCTGCGTTCACCATACCTTGCCTATCCTACGCCCTGCACCTGATACCAGCTACGTACGCGATGCATCCACTCGGCCCGCGCTGCCTCGCTTTTATTTAACGCTGATCATCGTTTCCGCACTTCGGCCTTATCGGCCGCTTTCATTTCCAACTGCTAATACTGTTACGCCGATAATTACGAGCGCGATAACGATCTGGAGGTGTTCGCTTGAATGCTTCAATATCGAGACCTCGTCTATACCTTCAAAGAAATTTCATTCGATTGGGATGGCGAAAGTGTAATTATCTTTTTTGTTCAATAGTTGGGCATTTAGAACTTTCAAAATTTCAGTAGCTCGATATGACGAGATATTAAGACCGTGGCAAATTGATATCTAAAGTGCCTTTTCTACGAGCCTTGTTAATTAGAAAATTCGAAGTTTAAGAAAAAGTGACGAAGTACATTGATAACAAGATTACAACGAGGTGAGATTTTTACAAATATTATGATAATAAAATGTATAATAAAATGGGCCAAGTTATACAGAAAGCTACCAACCCACAATGATCCGAACCTGAGTAAATTTAGTTTGAAGAATTAAAGAAAATCTTTAATCATTAAAGAAAAGTAGCTTTATTTCTATGTTATTTAAGTTATTTAATAATAAGTAGTGTAATTAATATTATTTTAAATTTTCTGTACTTTTTGTTTTTTAAGCCTAAAATGGGACTGCGGTGCTGGTAATTTAAATAACTGTATAATGTAAGAGTTTTTCTATGAGTTGGTACTTTTTGCAAAATAAAGATCACAAAATTATGAGATCCGTACCGTGTTTAACTATTGTTTTTTTGTTATTTTGAGGACTGGTAGGTTTCTGCATAACTTGGCCCAAATATCCTCGCAGCTCTGTTGTCACGATAATTTTGTCGAACCTGCTACGATTCTTGTCTCCTCTGGATATCCGCATAAATTATAGGGGTATTATTTTTCCCGTGCACCGAGACGAGTCCCGGTCACGTGCTAAGTCGATCTCTAACGGCCGCGTTCAACGTATGATATTCTTCCAATGGTGCATGCACCTGATACGTATGAGTCGCACTTGTTACACGCCCCAACATTACACCACACTAATTCGTACTGTAACCGTTTCCTACAGTGACGCACGTACCGACACGGAAAATATCCGGTCATTTATGGGGGTGAATGCTACACCTGCTGCCAAGCTACAAATAGGGGTTTTAGACGGTGACGCGCGTATAGGAATGTAAATTGTTACTTCCTGCAAGTGCATAATTGCACCCCTTCCTTTAGCGTCGATAAGCAACAGTTTGTTCGATAAAATATAACAGGGCCAACTAAATCCAAGAATGATTAGGTACTTGTTTGTTTTTCGTTTGCGCAAGGGATAGTTGTTTCACAGATATGGAAAGCATGAAGTGTTTATTATTAGCAAACGATATTTGTTTTAATATAAAAATAGAATATTATTTCTTTTCAATCGTTGGAAAATTGCACGATTAGGTTCTGATACGCTTTTTTGAAGAATCGTGCATCCCTTAAACTCCGATTAAATAGTCAGACTTTAGATTTATCAGTTTACTTTACACGGGGTGTATCGCACACCAAGAGCAATTTTCGAGTTAAAATGTCGTGCCTTTACGACTTCCAAAGGGGATTTATCGCAAAAGAATTTTAAAAAGAATAAAAAATCGCTGTTTTTTCCACAATCGCTCATTTTCAACTACAAATTTTATCATATCAAAATTTACATTTCTAGAAAAAGACAATTAGACCATGATTATATAAGTATTACAAATGTACAATTACCACTGAAAAGTTAAAAGATTCAAAAATACGAAACCGGTAACTCAAAAAATGACCTGGGGTGCAGTGAACCCCATCTGACCAATTTGTGATTATAAGAAGGTGCGACCACGAAGAGTTAACTGCCACTTGTACAATGCCAGGCACTGAATCCAGTACAAATAATTCGTCAAATATTTCCAGTCATTCTATAAATATTCAATATCTCGGGATTACTTCGTTAAAGATCAGAGAATAAATCATGGCAGCACGAGCTGAAATCTGAAAAACAATACAAGAGTACGGAGCAAACCTTCCACTCCTGATTCCCTCGAACAGAATTCAGTAGAGAAGTGTTTAGTAATTGTAAGTGCAGGACCGTGTCAGAGGATGCGCCTAGTCGCTATGCGCACCCGATACTGACTGCTTCTTACGCGCACATCGCCACACTCTCAGGCAACGTACACGCAGTTTCCCACGGAAATTTCCGGCAATTTGCGAAACGTTCCGACGCGCGTCTCCACGCCGTGCCAAGGTCGCCTCGCACAACGCATCGTAACACTTTCTCGAAGCACATCGGATCGCAATGCTCCTTGTGGTTCAACAGAGTTAGATATTAGACTTGCTTCAAACGAATACATATATATTTATTTGGGCCGAAAATAACGCTAAGAATCAAACATTCTGAATCCACGGTAGGAAATGTTTTGCGAAGCCATCAATACGTGGATGTAACGACAATGCTAAAATATTGAGAACCACCTAATAACGCAACTTAAAGGAGATTTCGATAATTTTCTTCTCTGCTAATTTTTACTTCTTCAGGGTGAGAACACCCCTTAAAGATTAATGTTTGCTTCCCCATTTTTCTGTATAGGTATCTTAAAAACTATAGTAAATGTAAAAAGATTGGTGATATGAAAATTTAATAGTTTTTATGTCATATAGCAATGGAGTTATTTAATTATTTGTGGTTGGCCACGTGTCTTTATTTAAACTCCAAATTGTAAACAACTTCATTGCACAGTTTTATGAAGCCTAAAGACTACTAAATTTCCATTTTACCAATTTTTATTTATAGCTGCTATAGTTTTAAAAATAAGCAGGAGAATAGGAAAGCACACATTAACCTGTAACAGGCGCTTTCACCCCGAAGAACCAAAAAGTAGCAGAAAATAAAAATTGCCTGATACTTATATTAAGGTTCTCAACAAACCTGTAAAGTTTAAAACAAAATCAGAATTTTCGGGTTACCAAATTTCCCTCGTTAGCTATGTAGGTACATACTTTAAGTCCTTTAAGATCATAAGCATCCGAAGAACTGAACTTTTAAATGTCCAACTAAATTCATATTCACTTTCGGCAAATATTCTGCGAACTTTAAATAGGTTAACCCTTCGTTGACACACCTCTTTCTTCGATCAACTGACATACCTGGGTGGCTCACACCCAGAACAATTTTTCAACGACTGCCATTCTCATCTGAATAATCCAATCGTTATGAAAAAAATCATGGCTCAATTTCAAGGTCTCTAGAATGTATTCCAATAGTTTTTTATTTAAATTTCACCACAATTTTTGTAAAAAAATCTAGATCACCATATGTCGAGTAAACACGAAGAAAATCTTCAAAAAATTGTAACTTTTACAAATTTCAATATTAGAAGCTAAAAATCTACAGAGTTATTGTTTAGATATAATATTGTGAGAGATAAAATAGTTTGCAAGTCGGCTTTGGGAACAAGGAATTTATTTTGAATTATAGAATGTACAGAGCGTCAAAATCATCTTATGGGTGGCTCACACGCAGAGTGTCAACGAAGGATTAAATGGCGAGGAAAGCAGCAAATTATTGATTTTACAATAGCTAAACTTACAGTCGTTTGAGAAAACTATAACTATGTACGTTGACATATAGCTTACACATTTATCACTGGAAAAGCCTAATTTGTCCTTGTCACAAATCAGTTGTCCTTCCTATTTTTTCGTACGACTACAATGAGACTCCATGTTTCACGTATGAACATGCCGATACATATAGAGCGCGGAATGTATTAGATCTGTGGTGACTTTAACGAGTGGAGAGAAATTAACGTACTTATTATCGGGTAGCATGGCGCGCAATTTGAAGGGTACACAACAGGAAGTTGATTTTAATATACGCAATATGATTGACACGCTTTTATGATCCCTAATGGTCTGGCCGATCGACGCGATGCAACATGAAGCGCTTCATGGTGCGCAACAAGGGGCATCGAACATGCTATCCCGGCGTCGTAAACAGTTTTAAATCGAAACATCAGGAATATATCACGTTTGACGCGCACGCATTCCATGCTGCACCGCGTGATGCATCGCATGCCGCACTGCATCGGCGCACAGTTGGGTTTAGAGAGGACATTAATTAAGCTCGGCGACTCTAAAATTAGCGCGATTTTCGTGTTTTGACGGCGCACGAGCGAACGGTCGTCGCGCTGCTGGCTCACGAGATTTGCCACGGTAAATAACGTGTGTGAAGGAAAAGTAAACTGTATCTGATAATAACCCTCTGTCTCTTAACAAAATTGATACTATTGTTATTTCGGAGCTGTTGGGAAACCTAGCAGAATGAGCAGTAACACGATAGAGCAAATACAATTATAGTATCCTTTATTGATACAATGAAGATGTAGTATTGATGATGAATATAAGAAATATAGTAATGTTCGTATGGAGGATCGTGTGTAGCATCTACTGCGTCTGGAGAAGAAGTGACTGTATAACCACGGTCTTCGGTGGTTGTCAAGCCCCAAAGAGGCCGAGCGGTGCATAGGGCCATAAATGTGACACCGACAGTGTCCAGACTTCGGTCCTTTGTTTACAGCTCGTATCGCTGTTCCGCTGTATACGCCAACAGGAGCGTTATTATAGAGCGCATTTGACTGTCTGCGATTCCTTGAATAATCGGCAATAGTTTTGTGGATTAAAGAAATCAAGTCGGCGATTGTTAAATTAGTCAATGCGTTTTCTAGACTATATAAGTCTCTTTCTATAGATGTTTTCCTGGAAATATAGACATACTTCCGCTACGTTTTAATAAGTTCAGTTTTTGCACAAGTTTAATTTTTTAATAGAATTCCATAAAACTTCGCTAAACTAATGCTAAGAAAACTGTTAAATGTATTTACTTTAGAATAAGTAGGGTATTCAATAACTGGTTAAAAGAGGGATAAGTGTTAATTTTTGTTAAGAAAACCCCTCAGATTATATTAATGGAAATCTTTATGCCTATATTTGTACATATTAGGCAATATTTAAAAAAAAATGTAATTAAAAAAATTGGTACCTAAAACTTCAAACGCGTTTTTCTCAAAACGTAGTTTTTCGAATTGGTTACCATGATATCTCAAAAACCAATCACCCGATTTACCTCAAACTTGGCATATATCTTCAGTTGATGTCCCATTCTCGCCGGTAGAAAAACGAAGTCGGTTTTTGCAAAATTAAATCTTTGCGACTTAAAAAACCAGCAAATTTTTTGCAGAAATCGATGTCTGTTTTCGACGCTGCCATATTTCTTTTTACTTTTCAGTATATCTCATTTAATCTAGTTCAGGCGATAGCCACACTCATACACATTATACAAATGTTTAAATTTTCTATTTCAGCCAACTACAACGGCTGATTTTATGCTAACCATGCGCATATGATTTTTGTAAGGCGCTCTATTTGAAGCACTACCTATAACTCCAAATATAATCACTATTTTTGCATACAATTTTTTTCATATTCTTTAAAGATTGACAAAGATTTAAAGATTGTTGTAAAAAATTCCCAAAGTTCGCATTATTTTTCGTCCGTCAAAGTAGGGAGACCCCTTAAAAGATTAAAAAATTGTTTACGTTAAACCACCTCAATAGACCGAGTATAACCTCATTCAATGACATCTAACGTTAATTTAAACTCTGATCCTTATCAAGTATTCTTGTATAACGAAAACCTTTTAAAACTAATTCATCTGTAATAATTTAACCCTACTGTACTTATTCACCTACAAACAAACACTAAAAAAGAAATGTTTCTAACGCTTTCCAATTTTTCTCCCGTTTTAAAATTTGATTTCCGCTTCTAAATTTTCTGAATATATTTTGTGTACCCACAGAGGAGTGAAAATTATATTCGGTGGAATAGACTCAAAAGAAACATAAACTACCCTCTTTAGTTAAACTGTCCTATCTAGCATTTTTTCATTTTTTGAGATATGCGGAAATATTCGAAGTTTCACACGTCTTTTACCTTTTAAGTAAAGTTAGAAAACTCTACGTGCTTCCTAAAGATTTATAAACAATCTAATGTATTTAACCTAACTTCTTTTCAAATGGTTAAAATATCCTATCTAAAACAATTAATTAATTGGTATGTTAATAATACATTACCTACCGGTATACCTATTACAAAAAATTATATTAAGCTGTTACGAAATAATGACAACATGTTCTAATTTGAATGAAGGGAAATAAGGACGATACAAAGTAAATGATAAAACTTGAGTTTTCTCGGTTGTTTCAAAATGCTTGATAGGACATTTTAACTAAAGAGGGCAGTAAAGGTCAGAAGAGGCTTGGAAAAAAGATTTTGGATTTTGTTCATATCTTAACGCATCAAGTAGCGAGTTTTCTTCCAAAAAGTACCGTACATGCCACGATGCGATTGCTGAGCGGTTAGCGGCACGAGAATGTGTCTTACCCGTCATTACCGTAACAGCGTATTAAGTCATCCTTGCTTTCATAAAGGCTTGTCGAATGATTTACGAGATTCAATTGGCTACGGCGCTCGCGCAGGGTCGTACGCGGCGCGCCAATAAAATCGCCGCTTAAAAAGCAGCCGATGAATATTTACGTCCGTAGACGCGCGAAGCTGTGCCGTGAAGAGCGCACATTTTGTTGCGTTTGGTTTTTTGCGCGAAAGTAACAACCAGCAAAACGATTGGCCCTACATCGCTTTTCGCGTTATCGCTGCATTCAGAGCACCTGCAAATCCGCCTCAAAAGTGCGCCGCGAGATGTCGATGGATGCCTCTGAATTCACAGCAATTACCGGAGCCGTTTTCATTACCACTTAATGAGTCGCGAGCAATGAAATTGAATTTGCAAGAAATTAGTGATCGATTAATGACCCTGCATTTCGTTCAACCGATCGACAATCCTCTCATCGACGCGTGCTCGAGAAAAAAACCACCGCGTTTAATGCCATGTCTTGATTTAATTGGCAATTACTCGATAGAAGCGCGAGTTTCATTTGTGTATCTTTATTATACAGGAAAATATTTAATTTATTTTTGGCGGCAATGTGCATTTCTGGATACAGCCAGCTTCCACCTGTTCGTAGTTGTTAAAAGTAAAATTCTAATGGGTTCCAGATGATTTAGGATTAGTACTCAGTGAATCGAAACCGATTGCAATAATTTGTATGCAAGAAGCTTAACGCGAACTCAAAGGCTCCATTTTTTAATGAAGAGACCTTGTCTCCCTCTTATTCTACTTGAAACATTATTTAAATTTCCACACAGTATTTACTTTCTATCCTCCACTTATTTTCTTTACACAATTGATTCCTACTTTGTGTTATAGAATTTAGAAATGCCTTTGTTTTCAAATTTCCCAATCAAAGGTGTGCCAATAAAATTTTATTTTTACTTCTTCGGTTATTAAACAGTTATCGGGGCATTATCCTCGCGCCGATAAGTAGCTGTCCCTTGCCAGTGTTTTAAAGTAGAATAGTGAAGAATGTGATCTCATACTAATAATCCAGGAAAAAGAATAAATGATTACAGGTGCGTGAACGATTCATCCCCTATTTATGAAACACAAAATATAAGCCATCAGAATCGTTAAACAAAGGTAGCAGCGAGATACGTTGACCGTGGTATCGACGCCTCGTTCACCTTTATTTATTAACGCGGCGCTTTTGCCCGCGCGCCACGCAGAAAATTACGATTGGAGGGTCGAAGGGATCGGGAGCGCGTACCGAGAGGAGCCTTTATTTACGGAGCGAGCATGTGCCGTCGTTCCTAATAATTCAATAAGCGACGCGCGGCAATAATTATTCCACTTGTCCGATGCAATCGAGCCTGATTGGAGTTAACTGCGCCGTGTGCGTGTACATATCGAGCGAAGCAAGAAAGTGTATAAGCTCGTACCGGCTCCCTGATTGATACAGATGACTACATCCGACTGATGTGTGGGCCCCGCAGAAGGAGGCGCCCGAGAACAGGTTCGCGCATCCCTGCGAATGCTTCTTGAACGTCGGAAAAACGGCCCCCTGAAAGCTATTGACGGGGCCACTAGAACTCTGATACTTGCAGCCATATACTTTGACAGTTACCGCGTAGGTACTGACCTCGAGCAACGCGAACACTTTAATAACGAACATTAGAATTAACTTTGAAAAGTTTTCTTCAGCACCTTTGCAGACAACGAGTAGAGAAAGTAGACGAATATAAGTGGTCCCTTTCCTCCTCCTAAATGAAAAAATTTAAAAAATGCATATCACTTTATTGCTTTCAAGTAGCTTCCGAAGATATTTCCTTGCATTTGATTTACAGAAACTATGCAAGTTTCCACCGTATAAATTTTCCGGATTCCTTTCGTCGAAGCACCGTTTCCAGATTAAACTTATAAGACAGCTCAATCGCAAACGCGATTCAGCTCGCTGGAATTATCATTGAACATAAAGCCGGAATGCCTTCTTAGACAGATAATTGGAAACTATTCGAGGAATCTCAACAAGGGTCAATACACTTCACCAGCTGATGCTTAAAAATTAACAGGGTATTCCTTCGACGACTAATGAAACAATGGCAGCAGGGGAAGACAGATGCTGGCTGAATCAGACGCGCTATTTTATCTTCTGCGGCGAGGTATGCATAGAGAACGATACTGGCCGCTCGCAATCCATTCGGTCGCGAATTAGAAATTAGTTGTCGTGCATTTACATGCTGCGCAGGTGGCCAGTCGCAAGTCGCAACCAGACCGGTCACTGTTTTCAGGGTAAAACAAGTTTCGCCGCCGTAAAAAACCACGGTCTACTCGGCCAGCGTGAAACCGGTGCAATAAAGATTCATGATCTATAATACCATGACATTAGCGAGCAGCAACGAAAAGTGTCAATTTGAAAAATTCGCTGCTCTAAAAGCCAGCTGTCGGGGGCCTATGGCGACTGACTCCCTAGGCGGTCCCTGGGTAGGTATTTGAAGACTGGTAAATATCGCGAAAGCAGCAAAGGCTGCTTGCTAATATTAATGGATCGTGCTGAAGTCGGTGGGCCATTCAATTCACACATCTAACTTATAAACAACGACGAGATGCAAATTGATGAAAGTTGGTCGAATCCCTTTGAAAACTGTGACTTGATGAAAATTACTACATCTGTTTCCTGAATCGAACTAGAGGCACGAGAAGCGATTTTAAAGGAACATCCACCGGTTCAAGAGTTCAATTACAACGTGTCGGTACAAACATAGAATGAAGTTCTAGCAGCGACGAGTCCGCCTGTTCGTGGCAAGAGCAATAACCACTCGGCGGCGATCAGGGGGGCCGGCGGGGTGCCATTAAAATCTCATGATTCGTCCATCAAGTTACATTTATCTCGCTCGGCATCGTAAGAACGGTAATTCTGCTGAAAACGCGTGTTCGTTACAAAAAAGCCGTCTGGGCAAACAGCGACCTAGAAATGCATAAGAAACAGCAGAGTAACGCGTCTAATTACACATATAGATAAAAGCATACGAGTGAGACGGGCTGAATAGCGGGGTCTCTTAGAACAAACGAATGCCGTAGACCTATTCGAAAGTAGATAAGGAAAAATTCACTGCGAATTTTCCAGCTAGCTTCCGAGCTATCTGGAGTACCCTGCGACTGTCAGCTTTGAGCGAAGTTAACGACGGGCGATTCGAAAGGGATGGGCTATGTTGCGTCAGGAAGCACCAATAAAACCGATCGCGCTCTGCTGTAAATCCATCTGGTGTACTCGCAGCGTCGCAGATACCGCGAGTGGCTGGTAAGTACGCGACCAGATAGCCTCGGCAGCAGCCTGCCCGGCCGAAGGAGCGCATAGTCGAGGAGGTTTGCAAGTGGAATAGATATATAGGTGGGACGCAATCGGGGCCAGGTGTGGCTCGACCTGATGCTGGAAGCGAGCGAACAGATTAAACGAAGCGTTTGTTGGTTCTCCGCGACTGAAAAAGAATTTAGTTTAGCCTTGAATCTTTTTATCCGTGTATAGTTGAATATGTGCGAATGGGGAAGAACATTGAGAGGGAGGCGATGGTTTGAAAGAAAAGAAAGCTTCCACAATTGAGTTCACCATCTTCTACTCCATGATTTATAATTCAAATCAAAACACTGTTAAAGCTAACAGAGACTACTATTTACACGCACTAACACAATTCACTGGACACGTTATTCGTATATTGGATAAACAATTCCTGCTATCGATGTTGCAGACCAATATCCACCTGTTAAGAAGTTCCTGTTCTAAGTCTATTGTAAATCAACTGCGAAATAAGAACTGAAATTCCCCTCAATCCCAGAATGCTCGCGCTTGCGCCAAAGTAGCGCTACTACTGGTTTCTGCGAGAACTGCTCGAGGGTGGATAAGAAGGCGCGAGGTGGCGTAAAAAATTGGTTGGCCAACGAGGGGAGGTATTGCATGGCCACACGGTATGACCAGCGACCACCGTCCGAACGACCAACTATAAATAGATTCAAACTACCTGTAGACGCTCTCGGTCCGGTACAGTTGCGAGCTAGGCGGTGCAACGCGGTCCGCCACATGCGGAGAGCACATGCGGCGAGCTTAGCCACGGTTAACTGTATAACCGCGCGACGCCGTGCAAGCAGCACGCCGCGGCACACCGCAATTAACCAACGGACAACTTGCCGGCCGGCTAATAAACGAAATAAGAGGAGTACCGAGACCGGCAGGCACCCGCGCCGTATCCTTGACATGGCCGCGATCGGATCAACCACCACCTAGACCGCATTCCGATCCGGCCGTGACAACAGTGATGCCCGCTGACGATTCCCGCGATCTACAGCTTCGGTATACGATCCTCGTTTCCCTGCGGTCGCGCCTGCTATGCGAGCATATGACAATTCCGGAGGAAACAAGTGGATCGGATGAATCGGAATGAAGAACGGATAAGTCGCGGTACGAGCTTCAGAAGTACTTATTGAAATTTTCAGGGGGGTGATTAGAATTGCAGTTGCTTTAGGTACGTAGACGTTCCTTTTAGGGAAGATCGTGGACGATTACATAGAATTAGAGTTATTGCTTAGGTTTATTTACAAACGTGCGTGGTTTAAAGTGAAGATGAGCGATTTGAATAGAATCTTTGTAAATTAAACTTTTATGCAGATTCTGTAGCAGTTGACACTCTATTTGTGCTTCACCAATTTGCTTCATGTTGCCTCGTTCGATAGCCGCAAATGCACATATTATTATTGAAACTAGTCGTTTTTTAACTTTAATATAGGTACTAATGGAACCGTATCGAAGCTATCAATATATCTTTCGTCATGGCGCTCTAAGGTTGCTTTAATTAACAGCAGAACCAATGAAACACTAAGCGTTGTTCAGTGTGATCGCTTCTTTAACCGTGCACCGAGCACTCGGTAATATCACTTTGTTGCCTATGAATGAGTCGTACGAACGGCTGATAGACGTTAGATTAGATCGGTCAAATTTTTCGAAACCGTTTACTGGTGAGACCGCATTCCTGTTTGCGTGCACGACACGTAATAGGCGCGTAATACCACGGTTCGCCATTCTGTGTAATTCTCGCTGCGAGGCTTTCAGAAGGAACTTGCAAGAAGCACCGATGATCCAATCGTTAAGGGAAACGCAGACACAGTAACTGGTAGGGTGACGTAGTAAATTTTCCAATAACGATCCCGCTGCGACGCGTTGCGAAAACGAGTCCCCCAGCAGTGCAGTAAATTTTAAGAGCCGTGTGTCGCCACGTTATTGAAAAGTAAAGCGATTACGTTCGATCACCTGTCGTCGAAAACAAACGAATTTCAATCCGGACTGGTGTTATACCCCCGCTCCTTTTGAGAAAAGTGAAATGGTTGAGACAGTTTAAGCGTGCATTGATTTCTACTAGAAAGTGAAGAACTGACAAATAGGTATTTCGTACCTTAAATTATATAATTTGAAGGAGTTACAGTTTTCTGTTGGATGCTTGCAAACGAATAAAGGAGCTGTTTGGTGCAAGGATGACAATTAGAGAACATCAGAGTGAAATCTAATTACCCTACCGAGTCACGGGAAGATAAACAAGTGCAACCCCAGATCTATCAATCACGAGCGTGTTTGAAGGATTGCACGGTGTCGCGGCTCCGCAACAAGAGGGATTGTACAGTTCGATGCAAAATGACAGTACAAAATTACTCGGGTGTCCAGCTGAGATAATGGACTTGAAGTCCAGGCGTCAGAGTTTCTAACAACTCACAGCGCACCAACGTGCTGACTGGTATTATTTATTACGCGCATTCAACATTCATAATGCTCACCAAACAAATCACCTGGAATACCTACTGGTCCGAAAAGTCATAGTTGAAAATATAAGTTTTGCTAAAAAGATATCACCAAAAGTGTATTTGAATTTACTACATACCTACGTACCTATAAGTATTACTTTTCGTCACAAACACGATATACGTTTCCCTCTTAAAAATCTTTATTAGAACTCCATCAACAACGTTCGCCTTTCAGTAATGCTTAGGTAAGTATTCTCAATTACGAAGCTCTGGTCGATGATACAATATCGATCATCCCCTGGCACGCCAAGCAATTTAACCATCCCAATAATTTCTGTTATCAATTTGAACGGAACCTGAGCAGCCGAAGTGCACGAACCCCTCGGCCCTATCGTCTGTCAACCCTTGTTCTCTTAACTGCCGACGATTTCGGGCCGTCTTTAACGACCACCACCTGACGCAACAACTGTCTCGCCCTAAGATGGCAGTTGTCTTTAAAAGTGTGCCTAGGGTGGCGAGCAAGGGTGGAAAAGGGCAGATGCCGGTGGCGCGCGATTAGAAACGAATTTTTCGAAATAATGGGAGCCTTTAAAGGAAACGGGCCACCGCGCTTCACGCTACGATCTTATCGCCGTCGATCGATCAAATTTCGATGAAAAGATACAGCTGGCGCGCACGAACATAGGAAATAAGGATCTCTCGCGTTTGAAGCCGGAGGTGTTATTGCGAGTACACATGGTGAATATTCATTTGATAAATTGACGATTGGAGAGGGTCGTTAGACACAGGAATATAACGCGTGCAAATCGAATGCGTATTCCTGCAGTCGAGTAAAAAGACTCAGAGGAATCGCGTTGAATTCGATTAATTTTGTTTTCGTGCCATTTCACGGGGAATGCTTTTAAGTTGAGGAAATCGAATCGTAACTAGTTTTCGTAAGAAAGTAAGAGACCGAGGGTAGAGGAATTATTCTGCTATATCTTCCTCTCGCCAATAACCACATCAATCTACGAATGATCACGGGAATTCGTGACTCTTCCTACAAAGTACATAGCTCAGCGATCTCAATTTCTTTTCCGACGGCAGGTTTTCAAAAGGTTCAAGAATTCTAACAAAGGAAAGGGGGTCTTCCTTAAATTCTTCTCATTTGAAACCCATCCAGGCTTTTTCAGAATACAACTGTGGTGTCAATGGTACATTAAGTGTTATTTTTACACTTGTCTCTTGAAAATCATTTCTACCACTTTTCTCGAGTCGCGCGCCATTTAATCATTCCGCTGGCAGATCTATCATTAATAGATACAAACAGTTAGCTACTTATAATTGGTGAATGTAAACACTGAATGTGTTGGCCTATGTTTGCCGGTTTGTCAGTGTGAGTTACACGCATGTAACCATCGTCACTGTATTCAGGACTGGCGTGTCCACCACGAGCATCGCGTTTTGGCGCTCAGAAGCTTGCGTGTTCTCCAATGAGATGGCGTATTCGCATTTGAAACATAATGCCTAATTATTGAATCCTTATGGGACCAACGATAAAAATTAAAACGCTATATTTTTGGAATAATCACTGAATATGGTTCACCAATGAAGCGCGCCTTTCGAATTCCTTCTAAACCATTGCTTGCCATACCGACGGAAATAACGCTAACACCTTTTGCGTGGGAAAAGCGGTTTCCCTTGATTAATCGGTGCAATTGAAATTTCTCAGAGCTCTGAGAAGATCGAAATCTTACCCGAATTCGAGTCGCTTCGTCGTCGTGGCCGTCTTCGTCGTCTGCCTATATCCCTCGGCTACCGCTTAACCGCGCGTTGAAGTCTCTGAATATTCACTAAACACCCCGGCGACACTTCACTGTTCCTGCGCCCCGACACACCGTTCACAGTGGTCTTTCATACCCGCACACGAAGCACGATTTTCTCCGTCACAGAACAACCCCTTCTCGATTATCTCCCAAATTCGTCCACCACTCTTTAGGTTAACTTTTCGGCAAAATTCAATCCCCTTTCCATGAACAAAACCACGTTTACTTCGAATTTATTTTACGAATGAAATACAATTATTTCCAGTTTCTAATTCCACCAGGTATTGAGGTTTTCGATTTCAGAATCAACCGGTGGATAACCGGCTCTCGATGGATTTTTCTGAACAGCTTTCAGAATCAGACTTTATCCAGAGGATTTCGATGTTTGTCAAGCATCGCAGTTATTTTCGGAGCTAGTTCACGATGGACGCCGACGATTCGCAGACGATAACGATGACGTTTCACAGATGCATCCAGACGAGATGTTCAATCACCGTGGATCAGGTGTCCATTAGGAGTGACCGGCTCGTTGGTCACCGTTGCGCGAAACCTTCCGGATCGCTGATCCCGCTGATCGCGTGGCTGGACGCGTGTGATGCCAGGGGTGGGGGTGGTGGTGGTTCGACCGGTGAAAGAGGAAGCCTTCAGTGCCGATCGCCGACGGGGATGACGATAAAATCGGCGACGAGATCGATCACAGTTCTACTATATCGGAACACGCGAACAGGTGATAAACGTCCTCACTGGAGCTGGACTGAAGGGAGCCAGAGTGTGTTTAATCGAACGGTGAGAGAATCTAGCGGCGTGTTGTTCGACGGCCCATCGATCCCGCGTGAAATCTCAGACGAAGGAGCCGGGCGTGCGCGAGTCACAAGAATCCATAGATCTTTTTCACAAGGATTTCGTAATCCTCGATTATCCGCGAGCCATGTTGAGCCAGGGGCAAAGGAGCTTCGCGAGGCTATCGGGGTGGACCAAAAGCCACTGATCCAGATACCTTGTCAGGGATGACCGCGACACGGCCGAGCGAGGGTCCACGAGACGGCGGACAAATCGATGGATGTTCGTCGATGCGTAATCTCGAAGAACGACGGACGCGGTAACGGCAGTCGTTATCCTTCTGTGGACAAGCCAGCCACCGTGGTACCACACGAGCGAGCTTGGTCCCGCGCTTACGTCCTACGTCTTCGTGTCTACGTTCGCCGTTCTACCTCGTGGAGCGTGCAGCAGGAGGCGTGCTGTCCCGGACTGGACTAGCCTGGGCCCCTGGAGTAGAGAGGGCCGGTCGCGCTTCACCTCCGCTTCACTGGCCTCCCTCCACTTCGGCGCAGCTCTCCTGCCTCTCTCTCTCTCTCTCTCTCCTCCACTCTTTCCCCGACCGACAGCCTGACTTCGTTTCTTCCTTCAGGTGAGCCTCGAACGGAACACCGAGGCTTACCTGTCTCTGCCTCCCCCTTCTACCGCGACCTCTCGCGATATCAGTCGGCTGAGGGGGAGAAAGATAGCGAGGGAGAGCGCGCGGGAGAGAGAGACGTGTCTGGATAGACAAGGAGATAGATTTAGCGGAAAGAGGGAGAGAGAGGGAGAGGTAGGATGAAAACGGCCCCTCTTCTGTAACTTTCTTGAAGTCCTTTGGTGGACGGTCGTACCACGACGCCCCCACAGTGGTGCGAGGTGTAGAGAGACTGGATCGTGCACGGCTAAAGAACTTCAAAATTCACGAGGTGGTCCGTGAATCGGGCACAAAGCCCGAGATCACTCCTGTTCGCGCGAATCACTTCGCGCACACACACCTGACGTTGCACAGGTTACTGGTAACTTTTCTCATGCTTGGAAAGATACCACGTAGGATTCTGTCAGACTTAAATATAAGGTATAAGAGATTTGGTATAAGAGATTTTCAAATATGAAATATGAAAATTCAAATGCGGAGAACACAACTATGTTGAGACAATAACCCGAGTATATTACTGTTGTGGCTCGTTTTGTTCACTGTGCATTCACAATTTGGGTCGGGGACTATCTTTGTATTAAATATTTGAAGACATAACGCTGCATAAGACTCATTTAATTGTTTATTGACATCCAAGTATTTAATATCAGAAATTGTGGAACAAACAATGAAACATATGACGCAGTAATATATTTCAACTGGACGACTACTTCTTTGTGACAGTCACCACAACAGTTCAAACACATAATCCACCAGTAATCAAGTTGAAGGGTTCTACTTAGGTACCTAGTAGCATTTCGGGTTGGCCCCCAGTATCCCCAAGTTGGGAATTAGTTGGCCATCATAATGCCAACGATAAATGCTACTAGAGGTAACAGAAGTCTCCAGCACCTAAAGGTCACAATTCATTTGTTGCAAATGCTACTTGGTCTCGTCAATTAATCCAACCTTAACGCATATCGCTGATTTTTTGTCAATCGAAGGTTTGATCAATGTTCTCAATGTCTCTCGTGTGGGAACAGATACTTGTTGATTGCTCACCGATTGCGACAAAATAGGCAAGTGGCGAGCGGTGCTCGATTTGATTGATCGGTTTAGTTGACGGTAAATGGACAGTGTGTGCACTAGGTCCAAGATTCGAGAGACGCGTCGACGCTCGGTTGACTGGTCGCGTCGGGAACGAAGTGAAATTTCCGTCCAAAATTCCACGGCGATGCCAATGTCCACGCAGGATTGTTCACACCGTCACCGTTACGGGCGGAACCAGGCGGAACCACGCTCCTTGCACAGAACAAAATTTCCCTCCCCCTCGGTTAAATTGGACTTTGGGCAAAGTCCTTGCTCCTCGTTTATATTCCTCCGCTGGTTATAAATCAACGCATTCGACCATCGAGCCTAACGAAGCGCGCGGGCGTGTGAAACGGATTGAACGGAAGGCCATTGAATTTTTGTATAAATTTCTTCGTTCCGTCGGACGGATCGCCGCGCAGGATATGACCAGTGGCAGTTCAATAGCGGAAACGCGGTTTGCTGACGGTGGTCTGCTTTAAATCTCTTGTGTTCGGTAAATAATCAAATGGCAACATAATGTCTCGCGGTGGGGAAACTAAAATTCAGATTGAACAGATGTAATTTCTGTTAAATTAGCATCTGTAGCGTTCTGCTAATCATTAGTAGAAAAGAGCAGATAGAGTATTAAGAGGTTTTTGTCAAGTAAATATCAGTTTCGCCTTTCAAGACCCTGCTGTGTTGTCGCATCAATTTTACTAAATTATTTGTAGGGTCAGATTAAGTTTCACGTAATTATTCGGTGTTATAAAAAATTTGAATTATCTTCAAAAGTTAGATTACATTAGCACGTGTAAGACCTTTGCCCCATCGCTACATGTTCAGTTCCAAAACAGCAATAAAACAGATATTATTTACCAATAATTGTTTTTGCGTTTTAAAAGGCAAGTTATGACGGAGTGCAAATTAAATCTAATTAACGTAGGACCACGCTATTTTTAAATTCTCTGAAAACGAGTTGGAGAGCATTGGCAAACTTTTATGACACAATCATGGAGCAGACTGCCATCACAGTATCATGCAATATAGCTTGGTTTGAAAACAATTTTATCTCCAAAGTCCTACTTGCAAACCTCGAATTTTAGTTATCATCAGCCTATTACGATAGTTTGTAACTAAAAAAATTGATATACAAAATACAGGTGTTAAAGTGTTGCTTTCATATGAAGCAAAGATGTAGACATCTGTGTCCATTTGCACGTTAATCGATCCGCACAAACTTGCGAACATTCATCAAAATTTCATACCTTAATGTTCCATAAAGAGCCTCTCGCGGGACGGTGTTTAAAAGACCTCAGTCATAATTAACTCTTAACGTATTCAAGGAAACATCGGCCTCCTTTTGCCTCGTACTCGAAGCCCATTCGTTACGTCGAGCTGTTTAAGTGTGTAGAATATTAAAGAGTCTTGGAAGCTATTTAACGATACCAGATGAAAAGTCGAGCACACGCATCCTGTCCGGCTGGTTCAACGGTCGTGCCATAAAAAAGTACGCGCAACACCTCGCCCTGTACTCTCTTCAGCCAAATAGTTATGCACCCCTTTGCCCTGGCCGGCCAGCCTGCAACAGTTCTAATAGCCGCGCGTCTATCCTCGCTGTTCGTTGCACTTGCTGAAACAGCTGTGGCACCTGTTCCCGGCTGGTGGTGTAAGGTGCAACGTTCTCCCGAATGTCCCGCACAATTCCATCGCGTTTCCACCGAGCCAACCCTGTTATATCCGCCTGGAATAGATCATTGACTCCGGGTTAATGCTACCTCGTTACTCCTCTTCTCCCTTTAGCTCCTAACTTTTCTCTCTCGGCAACATTTGTTAACCGATGGCGAAGGCTAGATGGGTTTAGAACATTGCATCTGGAAGAGAAGGCCCGACGCAACGGGCCCGATCACAAGAGTGAGGCAAATGAATCTCAAACAGGTGCGAAAAGGAGAGATGATCTAAATCACACTTTCGGATGAGAACTGCAGACGTATTTTATATCTATTTTGTTATTTTTTATACAGAAGTAAAAGTTAGGAAATACTTCTCTGATGGGCGGGCAAACGAGTGTAAATCAGAATTATTAGTTTTGCAGGAAGACACTTAGAATATTTAAATTTTGGACGAGGAAGCTGATAACATATATGTTAAAAGAAACATTTATTGTTATCTTCGATTTACAAAAAATAAACTGTTTAAGCTTGAGGTAAAATTTGACTTATACTCGTTTGCCCGCCCACCAGAGACTTGGGATCTTAAACTTAAGGAAAATGACCCTGTCGATTTAATAAATAATATGTCCAGTTCCTCCATGTTAAAGTTACGTGTGAGAACTGTAGATTAATGAAGTGATCAGCAATTATCATCGTCATTATTATTACTTAGTACTTAGTCATGAGATTGTGGTGCGAATAAAGGAAAATCGAGTGGCCCAATAAATGACCATAGGACGTACGTGGAAAAAAGCGCGGGAAACACATGGCTGAAAACGGAGTGGGGAAAAATGTGGATCAGCTGGTGTTCGGCGGCGATATCAAGAACGTGTACACGTTCGACCGTTAAACGCCCTTCACCCTTCGCGAAGGTGAGCACATGGCCCGCACGACGAAGGGTCCTGCACTCCTCGAAGACACGCACGTTCCTCCTTCGCCGGTGTTCTTATTAATGGCATACATTATTACGGGGATGGTAGTAACGGCCGCGTCAACGGTCCCCGGCACCTGACGCCTTGTAACGAGTTGGGTCCTGCCATGGGCGGGGCCCTTTTCGTCCCTTTTCGTCACGATCACGTCGCCAAGTCGTTCCAAACAAGTCCAGTAGCCGCGGCCTTTCTTGTCGCGATTGTGGTAGATACGAGACGGTGATCAGGGAACTCGTTCGCCAGTGAATGTTGGGACACGTTTAAAACAGTTTATGGGCCTTTAATTGTAGATTGTTGTAAACGTTTAGTGAGTACTCGTAGTAATCCTTTTTTCTTCGTTGTTGTGTTGGGAGATCAATTGATTTCATTGTTGCATAATACTTTGTCATGGTTGGACTTTTTAACGTTACCCTCAACCCTGTCCTCTTTTATTAGCATACGCAATACGTCTTGTGATTTTATGTATAATAGAGATATTATCGTATTCTTGAATGTCACTCGGAAGCAAGGGACGATTTTCATTCCTATACATAGTAGAACAGTATCTAATACCAAATATAGAAATCTGTATGTCGCTAATTTACAACCCAAGTATGTATTAATGTGTTATTATGGTATTATGATCATCATCGTGCTGCATAAATTGATAAAAGGTGTTGGTTAATAGAAAATGAAACAAATTCTCCACCAATAATTTCTATTCTCACCAATTACACTTCCTTTTGCTTTATTTCCTTTCTGGTCAAACATGATATAATTGTATAGATATTTCTTTATTTTTCAATTCTGAATAATACATGAAAAAATAGAATAATAGAAAAGTTAAAGTATAATAATCTCTCTCGCTACATAGGTACCTACTCCTTCATTCACAATCCAACGGAGCCTCAACAAAGTGTAAATTTTCGCCTGCTTGAACCGTGTAATAAATCGAATTCACACTCGCGGTAACTAGTTAGATACACCTATTAAGCATCGCATCCGGGGAGTATTTCACGAGGAGGAGGTAATTTCCCTTTCGACGAAAGAGGGTGGAGCGTTCGTCGAGTTTCGATCCTCCAGGCAAAAGATCGAATTAAACGCCTGAAGCAAAACGAGTACACGTGAATTGGCACCTCCGTGGATGAGGGACCCTACAGCCAGCCGAGATCAGAATCGTACAGCGAATCAGCCAGCGTAAAAAATCGTCATAAGGGTATGCAACGTGTTGTTTCGTCCTTGAACGTGGCAATTGGCTAGCTGATAGCGTAAATAAAGACCTCAGACAGCTGTTGCGAGTCACTGATTAATGAAACAACTTGCTCCCCCTATGTATTTTCATTGCCACCGTTGAACCCGCGACAAGAAAAGCGGCCCAATCTGGATAAAGGGCATAGCCCGTGGATGTGGATTACGTTCGCGGCCATGGGCAGTGCAGGACGCGCGTCAAGTAATAGAAAATAGAAATTGAAAGAACGAGGTGGAGTGAAAGCAGGCCGTTTCATTTGCCACGCGATGTCGTATTGGTTTTTATGAACAAGCTACGAGTTGTTGGCTTCCATTACGGCTTGGTAAATCGAAGATACTCGCGAAATTGAGTAACTAATTAATTAGAAAAGACTTCCATAAGTCCTTATTATCCACACAATTGATATATTGGGTTTAGGGGTAAACTGAGTTAAGGTTTGGCGAGACTCATTGTGAGAAGCATAAAATAATTCGTTTGAACTTTTAGCAATTTTTACCAGTTTACCAGCATTCTGCGTAGATCGCGACTATTCTCACAAAGGTTGAAGTTAATATTGTCGATAGTAAAGAAAAAAAGATAACATTACTCATTACCGCAAAAAATTGTCTTCAAACTCAGTTTACTGTCATCAGAATTGGACATCAACTAAATAAAAAATTATTTAAATAGCGGATCGAATAAAAATTACTTTGACTTTAGATTATTTGACAAATAAAGTTAACACGGTTTAACGTCATTCGACACATAACGAATAATTTTTTAACTTTTATTCTTTACTAGCTTAAAGTACCCGGCGTTGCCCGGGTAAAACTTCAATTATCATGGAGTGTCAAGAGGGTGAAATAAGGGGAGAGGGGTGTGATGTCCAGATTTCATGGTAACCTATGTTTTTCGCACGGTTCTAGAGAGTAGTTATGCAAAGTTTGGTCCAGATCGGTTAAAAAAATCGGGATAAAAAGTATCCTATATGTTATTCTTGGTCCTAGACTGCGTGCATACAAAATTTCAGAAAGGTCCGTTGTGTAGTTGCGACGTGATTGAGTAACAAACATCCAAACACACTTTCGCATTTATTATATTAGTAGAAAGTAGAATTTGAAATTTTTATTCAAATAAAAATTGTACCCATCTCTGGCTGTCATATTAAACTGCACTCCAAAAGCTTCAAGATATCATGCTCCATAATTTTAAGAAGAAGAATCGATGAGATATTTGTTCCACGACGATCTCAAGATTTTTCCAAAATTATTTTTCGTCTATTTTACACGTCTCTCTCAAAGTGTTCGCAAGTTTCTGACGAGCAGGTCTATAGGTACCCTCACTATATAATTATACCAAGTTAAACGTTCTTTCACGTTCGTCACCGCCACGTGTAGGTACTTAGGCACCAAATGTATTGAATATTAGTGTCTAACAATAAGTGATAACGTAGAGCTGCAGCATCAAGGCGTGCGAAAATTATCGATTGCAGATTGTAGTAGAGCAGTCTAAACTACCGGAAATGTATCGCCCAGGAAAATGATTCGGAAGCAAACGTCGATGTAATCGTAGGTCAGCAAATGTAGACCCAGCAGCAGGTGTAGCTTCGTTTTAGCCCCGCCGCGCCGGACGTAGGGTAGGTAATGTCTTTCGGGCCTGCTACGCTTCCAACTCGCTTCCTTTTCCTTACTTTAAGTGCGAGTTCATTACATCTACCACAACAAGAGAACCTTATCACAAGATCTGAGCTTCTCCGAGCCGCGTTTATTAATTATGCTTGATTCACGGTATAATTTGGCTAGCTTCGATAATTAGCAGCAAGTACCTAATAAGGTCGAGCATATAAATTTCAAGGGGATAACGTGTTTAATTGCAACCTCGATTCTCTTTATCGATCAACATTGAGCGCTAACTCTATTAAATCATAATTGGTATTCTATGCTTCTTTGAAGCTTCTTGAAAAAAGGACACCGCAGTTGCTAAATTCGAAACTCAATATTATTTTATAATTTCGTATGGTCTCTGAACAGGTGGAATTTAAATTCTGAATATTTTAATACTACTCGTTCAATTCTCCAGATGAATATTAGCAGGATAATTATACCCTCTCCGATGAAATGCTCCTGAAAGATCACCAACAATTTCGCTACAAAATTATTAACTTGTTTAGCGTAAGGGATCATTATTGAGGAAAGGAAGAATTCAATGGCCTAGATTCTGTTAATTATTCTGTAACCTGTTAGTTAGAAATAAAAGTTATTAGAGGTCAGAACATACCTAGTTAAAACATCAGCTCAATGTATTTCAATACTTACCTATGTTGGGCTCTAACAAATTTCTACATACCTATTAGTAACTTCGAAGGATATTACTTTTGTAATTTCAGCAAGACAAATCGTAGTAAAATTGGTGATAAAATTTCGCGATGCAGGCGGCACGTTCCAACGAGAAAACACTTTTCCCCGCGAAAGGATTCGACGCAATGTATCGCCCGTGTACGCGAGCTCGTTTCATGCTTTCATCCGACGGTACGCTCCTTACCGTTTCAACGCCTTCATTGGTATCTTTCGGCACCGGATTACGCAGCCGCTGGCAACATCTCATCTTCATCGTGCCGTTGAATGTAATGAGAAAATAACACGAAATTACACACCCTGACCGAGTGTGCCCCGACCGGTCTACCGCGTTTGGTCTTCAATTCCAACTGCCACGGACGCGTCGAAGAGGAAGTAGGAGAAGGTCGAACGGTCCGCCAGAAAATATTATTCCATTCAACCTCGTTAAAAGCGAAATTATGTTAAAGAAATATTGAATCGCACTCTACAAAATTATCCCCAAATCTTAAATTGATACATGCACCTTTTTTCAGCCTTTAACAACATCCTCAGTGAAAGTTCATCCTACCTGCATAGTGTTGACGGTGAAATAGTCAGTGTTACAGTTTGCCTCCTGAAAGATCTTACGACGTTTTCATTACAAGAAGTTATATCAGTTGAATGTAAGTCGTATAACTTCATAGTGACTCTCGAGTGATTAAGGAAGTGAGTAAAATCAGGTATTTACCAGGAACTTCAACATCAACGTGAGTGGTGCCTTATTAAACTATAAATGATTGACTGGCAACAGGCGTGAATAAGAATTTCCTTGCCCATTTCTAATTGAGATATCAAATGCAAAGACGTTGTTAGCCTCTTAACGGCCACTTAACCACTCTACCTCCTCAACGCATCGTCCAAACACTCAAAACATAGCCTCAGGCTACCTATAGTTGACACTGCAAGCGAGCCTAGGTGCTCAAAACGTGCATGCGTTAATGCTTTAGATAACTACCCTAAACTACTTCACATTCATTTTTATAAAATCACGAATCATCGTTACGATAAACGTATCAAAGTGCTGGAAGAGTCACCTCTAGTTGGTAAGAATGGTAGTTTATTATAATCACAGAAGAATGACATGAACCATTTATATTTTGCGTATAAATTAAAGACGCTCGAAATTCAAGGTTCCAACCAGGGTAATTTTGATAATCTCCTGCACTGTTTTCTGTATTTGAGATTTCTGATAGATGTCCAAACATAATTTTGTACTATCTACATTTCTCAAAACACAGAAGTCATATTCGTGTTGATGTAGGTATGTTTCAGGATTAGGATTAAATCCATATAATTAAATTCATATTTGTAACAAAAAGTTTCCACAAAGATGAATGCAATTATAATTCACCGACTCGTGCCTCAAGAATTCATAAACCACCTTCATTTCAACCTGTATCGACAAATCTAACCGCCATTCTCCCTAAAAGCCTTACACTTGTAAGTTTCGCCGAATGACGATTGCTACCTCTCCTGATGTTTGCTCTAAAAGCAACTTTCTTTTGCAATAACTTCAAAGTTCAAACGTGGAGGAAACTGTATTGTATTCAGAAACAAAACAGTGTAAGTCCAACTTTCCCTGAAACTAGTTACTCTTTATTAAGTCACTATTAATTAGTCACTATGCACTTTCATACGATTTACAGTATCTTTTGGCTTCTGAACCCTCCATATTTCAACCATATCTACCTATCTACCCAAAGGGTTAAGACCCCTTACACTCCAAGGTTCCATCAATATTCCAGTAGGAATCACAATGCGCATAGTGCAACTTAGCATCCACCAATCATCGCCTGCATCGGAGGATGCCAGCTCCTGCAACTCGGTGAACCGATCACGTTGGCTACGGGAGCAGTCATTGAGCTCGTTTGTCGCGTGGCTGGGCCGAGATTTGTCGGAGACAGCCGAGCGGCGGATTCGAAGAGAGGGTTCGCGACCCGGCCGGTGACCGTCGCGGCTTCGTGGGCCCGCTCCGGGTCGGGTGGTGGGGTCATTCGACGGTCCCAACCGCGGAGGTAGCTGGAGGGGCCCCGAACGTCGACGCGGAGAAAGGGAAGAAGGCCCGGAGGGGCCAGAGAGCTACAACGGACACGGCCGCGGGTGATTACGTCGCCTGTCGGCGCGGAACTGTCTCCTCCTACCCGCGGCGCCCACCGTTCTCCGATTGGCTGCAGCTCCCTGGCGAGGAAACGTACCTCGTCTCTCTCCCTCGCTCCTTTTCTATCTCTCCTCTCCTCTCCGCTCCTCTCTTCACCACTCTGCTCCTCTCTGCTCCTCTCTACTCCTTTCCACTTTTGAGGGCCTCATTCTTCGTCTCGCTTTTTCGAATAGCGTTCCCCCATTTTTTTATACTCCCCTAACGCAACGTGCTTGTCGCTCCCTTGAATTGGCTGTCGGTATCCTCTGTTCTCTCTCGACACGAGCGGTTTTTCTGTTTTCTTTCCGGCGTCGTTTCGTTCACCTTGGCTCCCTTTCGTCAGCGGTGCCCACCGTTCGGCTGGACTCCGGTGCCATGGCCGGCCTTTGCTTCCGCTTCATGTCGGATCGATCGCTTCACCACACATATATTTTTGAAGGAAGAATCTGTATTTTTAACTGCATTCTGAAAAATCATGTCAGATCGCGACGACGAATGGTACTTACTGTACATCCACGTGTAGATAGATGAAATAGAAATGATTGCTAGTGTTGCATGAAAGAAACTAGAAAATATGTTTAATCAGTGTTCTGACTTTTTTTATCACATTTTTTCACTAGCGAAGTATTGTGCTATACCTATTTAAGTGGTAAGCAAAGTATGTAAATAAATATTAATCAATTTTATTTTAATAAGCTGTTGGTAACTTCGTGAAATATACAATATTATATTTCCTGATATTTCAGATATTCGTTTTAGAGAAATTCTTCTCTCCTACCACAAAGAATTAAAAACTCAGAGATATCTATGTAGAGTAAAACATTACTCTAAAAACATTAACAAATAGTCAGTCACAAACATTAACATTTTAAAACAACAATTTAAAAAATTATATACATAGGTAGTAATAATATCGATATTTGGAATAATATCTGGGTATGTATCTGCATTCTTCCATTCCAGATATTGGTGTATAATAATTACGTCGGGCCATTAAATATGGTGTCCAAAATATTGTTACGAGCCGAGGGTGAGGGCAACGAGTTTCAGAATTTGCAGGTGGTAGACAAGCCGGTGTCTTGAACGAACCGGTGCCTAGTTATCACCCGGAGCCACTAGGAATGTTAGTTTAGCCTCGTTACTTTATAATGTGATACACGTCGAGCGGTAAAGATGTATTTCTGTGGGCTTATCTCACACTGAAAACTCAAATAATAATTGGATTCTAATAAAGAACTCTGCGTAAGAACTAACAAAGTACATCTATTAGTTCGGTCTTTACAATCGATGAAGTACCTCGATAAGTCCACCTCTCGATTTTAACATGGCAATTTTATGTACTGTACCTACAATTAACTTCGTGTAATTACTCAAAAGGAAATAGAACCGAAACTAACTAAGCCTCTGTCTTCTAAGCGTATTAAACTAAATAGAAGTGAGCTCTCGGATATGCATTCATGCCCCTTTTTATAATTACTACGAAATTGGGCTTAGAAAGTGGTGGAGACTTGGACAACCTCGGCTGCACTGCAGGAAACGATGACCCCGCCTCTGCGTAATGTGCATTCCGGACACCCAAAGGGTGAAAATATAACAGACAATCTCTGAACGTAACAATATAAATTAGATTTTCACTTCCATCCATGCAATACTGCTGTCCTATCTGGAGATATATTACATTCTTTTGTAATTATTTAAAAATATTAGCAACCATACTCGAAAATCTACTAAACTCAGCTTACAGTTTGGTTTCTCTTAATTTACCTACATAGAGCTAATTGAATAAAATAAACCAAATCTAATGTGTCCGTTGACACATACATATATAGTTTTCACTGGAATAGTTAAGGCAAATTTAGACTTTACACTTTGGATACGCATCGCAGATGATTCACCCACAGTGAATATCGATTCATCAAAAGTAGAGACTGTCTCTACGTTGTTCACTGGTCACTTTAGATATTTACTTTGGATGAAATGCAGACGAGAACAATCTTTACACCCCTCGTTGTGGCCGAATTATCCGCGATACACATCCGAAGTGTAAAATCTAAATTCGCCTTTAGGGGGCAGACCAGGCCATTGGTTAAAGCCAAAACCGTGTGAGCTCCCTGCACTTTTCTCCTACAAAAATACTTCAAATTTCTCGTTCGGGCTGAAACTACTCTCGGCTCAGTTCACCCCATAGCGAAACGAGAGAAAAAAAATAGATCTGAGACGTTCCATGTGAAATTGCGTCCGGTCCCCCCACTCGCGTGCTGGTGTTGAAGCACACGCAGGCATCCCAGCGAATTTATCGGGTCGCATCGCGACTCTTTTGCACGCGATTCCGCGGAATGGCCGGCGCATGCAAAAAGAATTTCACTCCCGTAACGAAGTGAAAATTGCGCGGCCGCGAACGCCTCCATTTCTGTATAAATGATAGCCCACCGTTAGAGCATCACCCTACTTTCGTTTCAGGCGGAAGCGTATAAACTCGCTCGCGATACCAACGAGAACAGACCGGCCGCGAATTTTTTTGCTTCCCGCGGTTGCTGTGTTTCCTGGCGCGCTGAAAAATATTCCAAGCGCGCGAAATTTTCTGCCGTTTCGTAACAAGAGGAAAACGAGACTGAACGAGGATGCCTGTTTTTACGCTATTCAAATTGTTCCTTTAACAGATTTACTGTCGGCTGTGAAATTAATTAGGCACTCCCGTAATTGAAGTACATAATCTACTTGCTTCTACGCTGGCACTAGAAAACGTTCTACGAACCACTGCAGTAGATAATCAAGGAGAATTGTTTGGAAAATACTGGAAACTGTTGGAGAACCTTTTTCTGTAGCATAGGATTTAGAAGTTGAACTGTAGTCAAGTAATATCGACATTAACATTAAGTAGATTTTAAGGGCTACTTAGAGTAATTTCATTCGCTTCTCCGGTACCAAGAAAGGGACACATAAATCGTAAATTAAAGAGGAGCAACGTGTTGAAAAAAAATACTTACACGTGATAAACTATGTAGGTATTAAAAATGAAATTAATTAATTTGCTCATTAATGTGATCTCATTCTTCCTTCGTATCAGAATGAATGATGTACGAATTGCGAGTTCAAGGAATACTAAAATCCCCATGAATAATGCAAAAGCTGAAGTTTTCTTCTCACTAAAATAATTCATTCCTATGTCGTATTAGAAAATAGTTCATAATGCACCATATCAAGAATAAAATCTGCATCTCAAATCTCGCAAAAACTCATTCCTCATCGGAATAGTTTAGACTTTCAGATTCGATAAAGTCATATCGATTGTAACATTAATAATTGAAGAGTCCTTGTAGAAAACGCTCCAAGTGTCAAAATGAAAAAAGTATATTTTTATCGCAAAATTTTCTACGTGCCACTGATAATACTGTAGTACAGAATTTAATTTCTGTCACTTACAGAGTTTTCTACAGAGACTCTTTAATTATGTTTGAATAATCTCGTGGGATAACGAGAAATTGAATGTTTGGCTGTCTTTACCACGGTTGAAGAAATTCCATTTGAAGTTCGGACAACTTCACAGTAATCGGCACTGTTTTCATCGATTTCGTCGAGCGTTAAACGTTTTCTTGGTGAAGCAACCGTGACACACCTTCCTCATCCAACAGCTCCGAAGAGGATCGTTTTACCTGAAGCGATTCCTCTCGTGGTGATCCAGGTCGAACGACTCTCCCACGATGAGAACTTAGCGAATTGTAATTCTTCTAACGGATGATGACCGCGACAAACCGGTAAACAATGATGCAAAACCGGCAGATTACGGCTGTACCGAGAAACTGACACTCCGTATTATTATCACTTGGGAAAAAATTACTTAAGCGCGGGATAAGTTTGCCAACGTAAGAGTTGTTGCCATCTTTGTCCATGATACATTTCTCTGTATAATGAATTTATAATCGATATGAAAAATTTTGAGGAACTGACGGAAATAGAAGCAGAAATGGGTAAAATTTTTATTTAAATAAAATTTGAAATTACGACTAAAAGTTTAAAAAATTATTCGTCATTCGTTCGTTAACCCGAGTTAACTTTATTCAACACATGACGAATAATTTTTTTAATTTTTGTTCGTTATTCGAAATTTTATTTAAATAAAAATTTTGCCGATCTCTGAATAGAAGGTAATTAAGAGCGCTAACAAGATTAGCGATAATGAAAATTTAGTTGTAAAGATTAATGCATTAGAAAATGTGACATTTTTTATAATCATGTAGTACATTGAAGCGCAACGATCACTATTTTATCACCCTCCTGTTACCAATTGTCGTTATTTTTCTATTAAAAGTGACACATAAATAAATCCATTGAGGAAATAAATGAAAACATTAAATCGTTGAAGTTAAAAGTATTGTAAAGTAGAAGTACCAATAACTGGACGCTTAAAGATATCAAAGTTGTATATCTTAAAAATGGACTAAAAATAAATGTCCTTTTTAACAAAATTGTCAATATTCAGATAAACGTTACTTCTTTCCATCAAATGAGCTACTAAAAAATTGTTTTCAGTGCGTTATTTTAATTAAATTGAGTAAAAACACAAGTAGTTATTTGTACCAGTACATGGACAATAGAATACTGATTTGTCCCAGCGTCCCATTTTTGGTGTCCCAATACCTGGTCAATGGGAAAGATGACGCCAAGCTCGGCACAGGGGGCGCCACTAGTGTTTGTGTGAATGGTTTGCGTGCGAATTTTTCATTTTTCAATTTTAGGTTATGTTGAAAATGTAGCATGCGATTGACTAAAAATATGACTTGAAAATAAAAAACTGTTAATTTATGTACAATATACTTGTACTTACACATTTGATATACAAAAATTTGAGAAAACACGGACACTTTACCGATTCGACAATGCGATGAGGTATTGGGACTTTATTTAAGCGTTCAAAATGCTGACAGGACGACCAATTGGACGACTGGTCAGTTATTGGGACAGCGTGCACAGGACAAGATTATTATGTACCGGTACATGAACACGTATATTTTTAATTAAAATCAACATTAACCGATCAATGATTTGTTTTGTGTGTAACAAGAAACTTCTTAAGATTCTGTGCATAAGTTTTTTCTCAGAAAAACATTATATATCGATTATTATCACCTTAACAACTAACTGTATTATTCTTAAGAATTACTTAAGAAATCTACGCAGAATTCGAGTGCCTGCATCTCCGATATTTAAAGACTGTTTCATATATTTAACTTTACATCTAGGGCTTTCTTAATTTTTTATATAAGAGATCAAGCTGCAAAATAACATATATTCCTAACAATATTGTTCTAAACTTTCTATGAAGCTTAGTAAAAATATAAATGTCATTGGTGTCCAGGTATTGGGACTTGTCCAGTGATTGGTACTTTTACCTTATGTATTATTTCATTCGCTATTGTTTTGCTATCTTATTAATTGGTAAATAAAAAGCAAACAAAAAATCTTTTTTGGTTAAAGAATTTTTAATTAGTCGTGTTTGGAAATAATTTTCGAAAATAGATCTGTAGGTAACATTCAGTGGACATTTTTATAAGTAACATTTTTAAAAAATCATATGCAATTATACATTGGTTTCAATGATATAAACATACGAAAAGGAAAAGGAAAAAGGTAAAAATTCCTATGCAAAAGGTGCAGAAAGCGAACGGATGGAGAACACAAAAACAAGACACTTCAAAAAATGACGAAATGTAGTCTTACAAAAAGTTAATAGAAACCATTTATTTCTTCTCCTCTGGCATAAATGTGAACTACTTTACAATAGTTATCTTTTCCCCGATAACTTAAAAGTGAACGATATAATAGGAACCCACACTGGTCGGAAGTAGCCAGAAGTAAGTAGGTCAGTAATGAAGGCAAAAGATCAAATGCACTTTTCAGTATAATTTCACGATAAAGATTCACGTTGCGCTAAAAAACTGTCTTAATTAAAGAAGTACGAAGACTAACGATCTCGGTAATATACGTAGATTTCATGCAAATATTTATATGGATGAATAAAATATATGCATTTTTATACGAAGAAATTTTTGCATGTCAGGTACTGGGGTCATTTATCTTATTTCATTTTTTCAAAGGAATATGAGTAAGTAATTTTTTGCACATCTTGAAAAATGAGAGATCGTTGGCGTCATGTTTTTGGCGAGCAAACCTAACATTTTATTATTAGCCTGGAAGCAACTTCATTTATAGATATAGCAGCGAAATACATTGGGGGATCAAGATTTGAGATAGGAGGTGAGGTATTACAATAAATTCAGATAGCAATCTGTCCGATCGAGTGTTCTCGTTTCAGTGGGCTGAGGCGACCTGATAAAGTTTAGAACTGAATGCGTCGTCGGCACGCTTCTGAAAAGCCTTGCACCTGGCCGCACCTGTCCCCCGATACGATCGTTTGCGAGACGTATCAACGATGCTCCTGGCGGAAACAATTTTACCGGAGGAGACGCGTTTGTTTAATAAGATCGCCGATATTGTTGTCTAAGTCGAAGATTTCGCCCCTCGGAATGTAAAGTCTATCCGACTTTAAATCAAGGATGAGTTCTATTGTGTGGTGATCGTGCAGATATCGACCGCAACGATCGTTCGTTCGGTCGTCGACGTGTCCGCGATGCAATCAGCCTACTTTTAGTTTATGCTTCTTCTCATGTTAATACCTCCAACTCTGATACATATTAGGCGCTTATATGCTTATACGTGCTATTAACATTCTATTAATCGATAAATCTACGGAATGGATGTTTCATAATTGCTATTCTCGAGTAGATATAATAGCTGTGATTACAGTAGATATTTAGTATACCTTGGTAGCTTTGCATCGCGGTTAATTTAAGTACCTATCATACATTTTTCGTCAACGAGTCTATTTCGTATAATGCACTGATTCTTATTTGATCATCGAAGTGATTCAAGGATTTCGTGTATTACTATGTAGCACCGATTATTGGAAATCCGCTTGAAGTTGCAGACCTCTATTTTAGTGATCATATTAGTCACTACCGATTAGCAGAAAAACATGCAATAGCCACAGTTTTGCAATTCTCAGTCCTAAATACAATGGTCGTAATTTTAAATGTTAAGTACATACCTACTTTCGTATAATTAGTATCACTTTTATAAGATATTAAAAGATATATACTTAATTTTCTTAAAGGAGCATAGGTAGCTCTTTTTTGCTTGAAAATGAAGCATTCTTTATGAATTTTTTTCTACATGAAATTGAAAAACTAGAAAGATGGGGTTTATTGCAAATGAAAGACCACTGTTTGAAAGTATTGAAAGAATTTTGATTAAAAAAAAAGAAACTGTAGGTATCGATTTTCGACACTGAAACTGTAGGCTTGACAGTCCGTTATTTTGTTTTAAATGCGAAATTTAAGAATTGGCTCGATCAACGACCACAAAATGTAATAAATTTTAATGTCTTGATTTATTTTTATGTTTCAGATAAGCATTGAAGGCGGAATTTATGGCACCGCAAATTTACTCAATCCGCAAGGGACCAACTTTGAGCGACTATAGCGAGGGGAGGGAGGGTGCTTTTTTTTAATACTTAATTCTTTTAATACCCATCTAATTAAGTAATTCTACCTAAAATTCTTTTAATACCTTCAAATAATGATCTTTTATTTGCAACAAACCTTATCTTTTTAACTTTTCAATTTCATATAGAAAAAAATTCATAAAGAATGCTTAATATTCGGGCAAGGAAAGTACTATGCGGGTGTGTGCATATTATAGGAAAGAATCTTGAAGCATAAGCTTGAGAAAGTATAAATTATAGAACACAAAATATAGAACTTGCCGTCACAGATACATATAAAAAATTTGATTTTAATTAAAATATGGATTTTGGATCAAAATGTAACCAACCATTCCTCTCAATATGCTTTCATGCCATCGAAACTTTTTAACACATGTTTTTCTTGTAACAGTGAAACTGTTATGTACTGGCACGGAGAGTTTCAAATTCTGTGTATAGGGTGAATCCGGGAGACGCGGTCGACCTAATATAAAATGGCTATTAAAACTAATACAGATATTACTTATTTTATTAGAACAAACCTGATGTGTTCAGAATTTTATGCTGATTCAGAAAAACTGGTCGAAATTTGCTTTAAGACAATATTTACTGTAAATCGGGTTGAAAACTAAAGTCATGACATCTGACCACCTCTCCCGAGGTGCCGAGAGAAATGGTTTTCGTCGTTGGCAGAGACCACTCACATAATTATTCATGGAAAAATAACAAAGAAGAAAGCAAAATTATTTATGAGTGAATACAACTACAGATTCATTGATATTTAATTTGTTTACGCTAAACAAGTAAAGAACACATCAAAGATAAAGCGAATTACCTACCGGCGATTAGCAAGGCAAATGAATACAAAAGTGATTGAATAAAATAAATAAACAATAATAATAAGAAAGTAATGATAAAAAATAAAAATATAAATATAAATAATAAAAAAATCCTAACTTGACCATCTCTCCTTTCTGCAGCGAGAGATAGTCTTCTCGTTAGTTTTGAGAGGAAGAGTTAATATGGCTGAATATTTTGGCTGCGTTGTCCCTCAATGTCTCTACAATTTTATTATTCCCAAACATTAAACGAAAATAAGCTTAGAAGTATATTTTAAATACGATTCTGTACAACGTTGTTTGACAAAAGAGGTTAAATGTAACCTCGGTTTACCTTTTATAGCCTGTAAATCTAGAAAAACACAGAAGGAAGCGAAGCGACGCTATTCATTCAATTGTTTGGCTTCTAGAGAAGTAATTGGTCCGCACTTTAACGCGTTTTTACGTATAGAGTCTGAAATATAGCGACTCGACTAACTCTCCGGCCCGACCGCGTCTCCCGGATTTACCCTAATTAACTTAATAGTTTAAAAATTTTAAATGGAAAACCTTTGCCCGTGGCAGTGTGTCGATATATGACCATACGTAAAAACGAAATTGCAATTTGGTTGAGCTACCGACTCAGCTCAATTTAACTATTTCCACGACCAGTTATTTATCCCGAAAAGACAAAACGTTCAGCTTGATTTTCCTGCAAACTTCTTGTTGGCTATATCGGTAATTAATAATAAATATAAGCGACATCTAATGGTGAAAATATCAAATAAATCAGCAATGAGAAATGTAAACGAAAAGTTTCCAAATTGCATCTTATTTTGTACGCATTACAAACATTTAAAAATATCAGGCAGGTACAATTGATGTAATTTGTGTCCACTTTATTTTAGCTGATAATTATCTAACAATGCAGTCTGTATTTTTCTAAAAGCATGTTTATTCTAGAATATTTTACATTCATTTCATGTATACCTATACATTTGGGCCTAGTTATACAGAAAGCTACAAACCCTCAAAATGACAGAAAATCAATTAAACACGATACGGATTCCATAATTTTGTGATCTTTATTTTGCAAAAAAAATTACGAAATCATAGAACAACTATTAAAACTACCAAGCTATAGTTCCATTTTAGGCTTAAAAAAAGCTACAGAAAATTTAAAATCATATTAATTATACTACTCAGTATTAAATAACCCATTAAAGAACATTGTAAAACAATAACAAGAAATAAAATATACCTACCACATAGAAATAAAACTACTTTTCTTTAAGAATTAAAATCTTTAAACTAAATTTACTCAGTTTCTGATCATTGAGCGCTGGCAGCTTCCTGCATCATTTATTACAAAGGTTAAATCGATATTTATAAATAAATTGATCATGTTTCTTAAATCGTACCACCACAATAATGCGTCCGCTGCCACGCATCTAAATAATAACATGTTTTATGCCTGGCTACTCCAAATGAATGTGACTATTTTCACAAAATTTTTTTTCTAAAATCAGAACCCAAATTCCGGGCGCAGCCGGGTAGTAAAGCTAGTACATAAATATATAATATAAATATACAATAAATATGCTAATATATAAATATACATACAGTATTATTAAACAATTCCTTCGTACACCCATATTTTTATTATTGTTTCCATGTGCAAATTTGTTAGTTTTAGAGGAGATACGATTTCAGAAACCAATGGGCACGATTAAAGAGACCGGTTGCTTAAATCGTAAATTTCACACTATTTGTACGTCATAAGAAGATTTATAACACATTAATTTGTTCTTGACAAAAGGTTAAACATCTCATAGTACGTGTCTCAAACATGAAGCTACAATATCCAATATTAATTTGAATGCAAATTAGTGCCAACTAGGAACTATAACGTAAAATATCTTAAGTACTACGATATAGGCAATTTTCCTACATGGTACTGACTAACTAACTACGTGGAATATTCTAGCCAAATCGGTGACCCGTGTCAGTGAACATGCGAATAATTATTAACGGAGCAGGTGAAAAGGTTCTATACAGCAGGGAAACTAATTGTAAGAGGCACGTCCTGCCAGCAGGTTGGACAAAGAAAAAGAGACGTCCAATATGTCACGGCAGCGGTATTCGATCAACCAGGAGTCGTCCGTGCACAGAAAATCCGTGGAGAAGGAGATTGTCCACAGGTGGCAATAAAAGGGCCGATATCGGTGGTTCCAGTAGCACGGAGTGTCGGCGCGCCGATAAAACCTGAAACGAGGGTGTCGGTGCGGCGCACCTGGTCGCACCTGTCTCACGTCGCGCTTCGCTTCGAGTGGGTCTCTTCAGTTTCGTCGGCACAGGCGCGAGCGCCGCGCGCCGGGGGTTGTGATCGCTGGACCACGGCAAACCGCTCCCCGTGTATTTCCAGATAAACGCCTTTGCCATCGTGGCTCTACTGCGAAAAAAACGATCAATCGCGGCTATTCGATCGTTCTTGCTGGGCCAAAATCGAAAAACAACGGAACTTAGTCCCTCCAAGACATCTTCGTGCATATGCACGCGCAAAACAGGGGTGACCGTTGTTCAACTCTTGGAGATTTGAAGACATCAAATGGAGCAAAATACGAATGCTTTGAAAAGCAAGAATAAGCTAATTCTTTCCTAGATAATGCACGATCTTCGTTTGTTTTTTAACTCTGTGAGCGCGCGAAGCGAAATATAGAATTATAAATCGTCTTTATCTCTAATGGACAGGCTGATGAATGCTTAATAAAATTACCAGAGTATTAATTTTTAAGTTGTTTGCTTATAATAAGGTGGTTAGCCAAAACAATTAGTCTTGGGTATGAAACTGAATTGCATACGACTTGTAATAAAAAAAAATTGAACTTTTATTCTTGCACCCTAATGGATCTGCGAGATAGTATGAATAATTAAGGGAAACGCTTTACAATGAGGTTCTGCGGAACACGCTGCTGTTATCCATTCGCGTCGTGGAAGCAAGCAGCGTACCTGCCAGTGGATGGCACCCTTTACAGACCATGCTTAATCACGTGCGTAACATAGGAGAAAGTCAAAACTCCGATCGCCAGAACTCACATTATTTTGAGGTCCATTCTCGCCAGCTCCCAAAACTAAATAATCTTTAAGTTTGCATCTTGAAACGTAAAGGAGGGAGTACTTCAAAGTTCCACTGTAACTCAAACAGTGATCCTAAGTTGATAGACTACACATTTCTTTTAAATGATACTTCATTCAGATATTAAATATTCCCTAATTGAAGTCTATTTTGTAGTGGACTATTTTCTCTTTTTTATTTTACTGTTTTATATTCATTTCTTAATTAAAATGGAAATAGAAATAGGGTGAGGGTTGAAAGATTTAGATATAATGTAGAGTAGTAAACAGAAAGAAGGTAATAGGTACATAGGAGATAGCAAATAAGATAGATTAGAAGTATAGAATAATAAATATAACAGAGTTGAAGTATGGATAGTAATAAGGAATGTACCTACATATGGTAGAGAGAGAGAGAGAGAGAGAGAGAGAGAGAGAGAGAGAGAAGATTGTAATCCGTAAGGAACAATAAAGACGATTGTCCTTTTAGGAGATGGTTCTACAGATTAAAATAAGACGAAAGTATTGGTTGAAATTTTTTGATATTGCGCTTCGTTTTCGAGAAAATCGGCTTTGAATTTTAACTAAATACGCGCGCAACGAAATTCAATGTCGATTTTCTCGAAAACGAAGCGCAATATGAAAAAAAATTATTCTATACTTTCGTTTTATTTTGGCCTGTAGAATCATCTCCTAAAAGGATGACCATCGATAGTCGAACATTCTGTATATTTATTTTTTATTTTACTTTATTTCACTGTTAAATATGTTGTATTTTCTTCCAAAGGATGTGAAAAGGACAAGTTGCGTGTAAAGCGAGTTGAGATCTAACAATATATAAGAGCGTGTTCCGACTCTAGAGTATATGTACAGGGTGTTAAAAAACAAATGGTCACTGTTTTCACGGATGAATCTGCACCTGTGGATCGATGGAGATTCGTAAAAACAACTTGCCGCAAAATTGTTTATAGCGCTGAAAATTAATGTTAACTTCTCTTTCTTACGAAGAAAAAAAGTTGGAAGAAGAAAAAGTCTAAAAGGAACCATATATCGCAAACGCACGTTTTCTAAAAAAAATTGATAAAGTTTTGGCATGGATGAAGTAATCCATGTATTTAATGAAATCATTTTTCCGGTTTCTGAGAAAATGGTGCGTTTGCGACATATGGTTCCTTTTAAACTTTTTCTCTTTTTACAGATTAGAATATGTATTTCAATTTTATAAACAATTTTGCGGCAAGTTTCTTTTACAATACTCCACCGATCCAGCGGTGTAGATCACTGATTTCTAACCGGTGGGTCGCGACCCCCCAGTTAATCGCGAAGTGCTTTCTTGGGCCTCGCCACGGATTTTTGGGGTTTTTCTAATATTATTAAGTTAGAATTATAATCTGAAATACCTATTTTTCATGTGTTGTCTTTACCTTATTAAATTTACCTTTCCTTACACGGGGAGGGGGTCGCAGGCTATTTGAATATTATAAAAGGGGATCGCGACTAAAAAAAGGTTGGGAAACACTGGTGTAGGTTCACCCCTGAAAGCAGTGGCTATCAGTTTTTAACACCCTGTGAATACCGTGGGAGAGGTCTCGGCGAAACGAATCGAGTGATATCTACCATTTATAACTTCGAAATCAGATGGGGTCACCTCAAAAAGTGGCCTTGAAGTTCATGACTTTAAGCCTTCAAACAAATTATATACATTCCTATAGACGTGTCGTGTCACATTGGGACCTTAATAAAAATCGTATTCTTGGACTTTAGTAAAAGAAAATGAGTATGTACGCCAAGGCAGGTAAAGACACACTGTTTCCTAAAGCATCTATTCAGTCATCTACCCAACGTCTAACCGGCTTCTTATTTTCGAAAGCTTAAAATCATAAACTTTAAGAATATTTATCGAAATCATTCTATCTAATTACCCGATTCGTCTTGACGAGACTTCTCTAACATTGCACAGACTTTCCGAACTCTTTTGTCACGCATCGCTCTATAAACGGTGAATTATGGTTCATCCATACCCTAATAGAAAATATAAAAAAAGAAGCGTCATAAGAGTGACAGGTTTCCTAGCAGAAAGGGAGAGGGGGCAAGGGGCACTGGGATCCCCCAAAGAAAAAGGGAAAAGGAGATTAATGTACCCACGACTGAAGTAATCCAAGAGCTTTGTAAAAAGAAGAGAAAACTGGATTTTATTCTTTAATGAGTGTTATTGAATTTGCATTAAAAATATTTTTCTCCTTTCAACTCGGCTCCCCCGAAAATTAAATCCTGAGTGCGCCAGTTTCCTAGAGTAAGTATATATACCTGTTTCTGCAAGGAAAAGTCCGATTCGATTCTGCGGGTTCATTCAACGCGTTTCTTCTCTTATGAATGAGCTCGGAGATCTGTCATTAGCATAGTCACGACCTACGGCGACATCGTGCGTCCTCTCGTACCGTTATCCTCGCTGCCTTGCCACCGGCTAAATGGCTCCCTGATGTAAATTGCTCTGCTGCAAATTGCATAATCATCCTCAACGGATCACCTTCGATCGGAACGGAGCGCGAGCTATGTATACCCGCGAACTATGCGACACTTGGCAGAAAAAGCTTCTCGTGAGAATTACAATATTCGTTTCCACGCGATAAGCATACCGTGACTGTTCTTTTTCAATACCTGACGCGTTCAAGCGTAATTGAATACGCTGAGACGACCAGGTGTAATCGCGACGAGGACTATTATTCTGTGAAAAGTTCATTTTTCTCACCGCATCGCGGCGAACCCCTCTTTACAGTCATGTCCTTTTTACCACAAGCTGAGATTGAGGGGTTCTAATGAATAGAGTGTTTAATGATAGAGGAAAGACGTCGTCGATTCAACAACTGTTTCGTGTCAGTAATTGGTCGCGGTGACCACTTTTCGTTCACGTTTCCTCGGTGTACAGCCTGTAAAAAGAGTGTAGTGAATCGGAGGTCGGTAATTAAAGCGTCGATCAAAGGAATCGCGTTTTCGGCCTTGACAGGCGGTGATTGGTTAGTGTGATTGAACGCTCTTGTGTCAGAGGATGATGCTGTATTCTCTGTGAACTTCACGATGATCGTGTATCTTATCGTAAGGATAAGATTTAGTAGTGCACGCGAAAATTGTACACTGTTAATAACTACTTTGTATAATCTTCTACGACAATATACAAGCTAAAATTGGAGATAGACTCTTTGATTGCTAACCAAAGGAACTTAAAATTCTTTCTGAAGTAAACGAACAAATAGTTTCGCAATATTTTATAATAATAAAAGGCGATAGAAAGGAAATGTATGAATTCGTAATTACTCAGAGAAAATAACTTACTCAAACACCGACACATAAGTATGTATATGTATGTATCTACCTATAAAATTATTTTATATGTGAATATTTCACGAAGCAAGCAGTACTGAAAATACACACCGTATTCGTGAGGGAAAACAGAAATTATTATTTAAATAAAAATTTTGCTCATCTCCGAGAATCGGCTCAAACGTGCACCCGAAAATTATTCAACATCGAAAAAAGTTGCAGTGGAAGTGGATCGGGAGCGGGATTTGGAGCGGGAGCGGGAGCGGGAGCGGGAGCGGGATCTGGAGCGGGAGCGGGAGCGGGAGCGGGAGCGGGAGCGGGAGCGGGAGCGGGAGCGGGAGCGGGAGGGGGAGCGGGAGCGGGAGCGGGAGCGGGAGGGGGAGCGGGAGCGGGAGCGGAGCGGGAGCGGGAGCGGGAGCGGGAGCGGGAGCGGGAGCGGGAGCGGGAGCGGGAGCGGGAGCGGGAGCGGGAGCGGGAGCGGGAGCGGGAGCGGGAGCGGGAGCGGGAGCGGGAGCGGGAGCGGGAGCGGGAGCGGGAGCGGGAGCGGGAGCGGTAGTGGAAGTGGAAGTAGAAGTGGAAGTAGAAGTGGAAGTCGAACTGGAAGTGGAAGTGGAAAATTTTATTAGACGCTGAAGTTGAAACACTCGGCGAATTAAAAATTAACTTTGTCCGTCGAATAAATTCGCGTCGAATAAAAATATTTCCTAACTTTATTCGCCAAATAATCTAAAGTTAAAGTAACTTTTATTCGATCCGTTATTTAAATACTTTTTTATTCAGTTCATGCTCAACTCTGAGCGAAAGGTCATGAAAAAACAAAGAACCTTACAGAAGTCAACGTTTCCAATCAAAGATTCAATTGTCGCTCAACCCATACTCGTCACCATAAGATTCTCCTGCGCACACAGTAAATTGCAAGCTTCGAACGGTTAGTTCGAGCGTCTGGCGAAAAAAGAAGTTCCCGTTGCAAAAAGCAGTCGAAATGTATCGACCAAGGAAAAAGTGTGCTGAGTGGGGAAGGAGATGCTGATCGAATCACAAATCACGAGGGGAGGCCGAAAGCGATTTCAGGTGTGAGCCGTTGGCCGAAATCTCGTCGGGCGGAGATAACTCGAGGCGCTACTATGAGCCGGGCCGGCCGTAATATCGGTATTAGCATCCCCGCAGGTGTATTATTTACACGCGTAGACGAGACAGAGTTGCGGTCGTGACTCCCTCCGCAACACAACAATCGCCACCACCGACACTCCGGGTTAGATTAAATTGGAACAGGTAGCTGGAAGGTGAAGTGAAAGAGTATCGTAGTCACGTGCGGCCCTCGCGCGACCGGAAACACGGTATAAAGGATCTCGAGATCCTAAAGGCCGTCTGCAACCCAGCCTCTTCGTTGCTTCGTGGTTGGTGCTTCTTTAACACAAACGGAGCTCGTGGATCGCCGAGAAAGGGAAATTCTGGGGTTACATCAAATTATTCTGCTCCTGAGATTTCTAGTTTGCAGGAGGTAACACTTGTACTGTTGGTCATTTTTAAAACTGGTTTATTATTATAAATCAACTTTGGATTTTCTGAATTTGAATTCTTTGTTAATTTTCTGTACCAAAACGTCGCGACAAATTAATTTGAGGTTTGGCAGGCTGTTTTATTGTATCTTGAGCTATTGTTCTGAATTTTTGTGTGACAGTGAAAGAAAAAGCATGACAGATACAGCGTGCTGACTGAGAGCGATGAAAAAAAATCGGGTGGTCCTGACGTTGACGGAAAGTACTACAAGGGTTATCTGAAACATAAAAAGGAAAATAGATTCTTTATATAAATGTGCCTACCTGTGGTAGTAGATTTATTGCCGGATCTGTTACCGTTCCTTTTTTATTTAAAGAAGTTTAGAAAAACCCTTAATGAAAAACCTTTTTCAGATTGAAATCAGCACGCTTCATCTTTTTCAAAAGGCTACTATTTTAATATTTTTTTATTTTTCTTAAAGCATCTACTACCACAGATAGCCACATTCATATAGATTATGAACGCCTTTTCCTTTTTGTGTTTTAGATAACCCTAACAATATTTTCCGTCAACGCCAGGACCACCCAATTATTTTTCAACGCTCTCTCTGTATCTGTCATGTTTTTTCACTGTCACACAAAAATTCAGAACAATAGTACAAGATACAGTAAAACAGCCTGCCAAACCTCAAATGCATTTGTCGAACCGTTTTTGTACAAAAAAAATTCACAAAGAATTACCTATTTTTCGGCCCAACAAGGCGCAATCAACCCTTAAAGCGAAAATTGAAAAGTAAAAATAGAATGGCTCGCAGGTTTGATCGAATAAAATTGAGACAGTCGCACCCCCGGTTCTCTGTAGGTATATATGTAGGTACCTACATATGTATAAAGAAAGCTCGATTTGAATTAACGAAACTAGATTAAAGGTAAGCAGTAGATTTGTAAACGAGCTTTCATTTTTTGAAACAAGTAATTAAATTTATTGAGAACATTTTGAGTTTAATGTTTATAGTGAATCTATCTTTGAAGAAATAATTTCTTTAACTTTTTCCATGTTGAAGTCAACTAACAGGACATTTTAGTGGGGTATGAGAATATTCTCTTGAGTTTAGATTCAATGACTCTGTTACAGCTTTACCTGACATAATTCGGCTAAATTAAAAGGCGCTATATAATTAATTTTATTAATTGATTTGTTTAAAAGTGCTGCAATAGGCAAATGAATAAATCAGGCAGAAATGCCTAATTGCCACATGGAAAAATCTCTGGAAAATTATAATTTTCATGCGACCAAGGTTTCCTTGTAAATTATTTCCTCACTTGTCTGTATAATCGATACACTACTATACTTTCACCGTTCACTTTTTAAAATAATTTTCGAGTAATTTCAATGACTCGCTACCAATTAATGCATCGTAATCTTAAACAAGATGACTCCACTGCACTTGAACGAGATGACTCCAAAGTTGCAAACCAGCAGATGTTAAAAAAAAACGGAGCAATTACAACCAAAATAGAAATTGGTTGTCTTGAATATTAATGAAAAAATCTAAAATTAGTTTATATCAGAGATAATGTTGCAATATCGTTGCAGTTGCGAAGTTATAAAACGAGAATAAAAAGAAAACTGGATTCAATCCTGTTTAGCGGAGCCACTTTCGACGTTGCAAAAGCCTGCTTAAACGGCAACGGCATTTTAGCTCGCACATCCTATTCAAATTCATAATGAAAATACACTGAATGGTCGACTCAAAAGTCTCAAAATCCTACATAGATATATAGAAATAATGAAATTTCTTAACAAAAGCGAAAGTATTCCAACCATAATTCATATCAACTCAATTTTGGTTTCATTAGAATGCAACGAAAGAAATAATCAAAAATAAGCGTCGGAGGTTCGAATTTTTAAGTATCGTCGGGCTTCGCGTTCACAGGAAGTGGCTGGGGAAAAACTCCAAACTTTTTCAGCTCCGTCAGTGAGTATTTACTTTAGCGTCGCCCTCGTAACTTCCGCAAGAAGCTCTTTCAATAATTTCTTTCGAATCCGGTTAATTTTTCTGCCGGCGGAGAAACACTTCGGTTGTTTCAACGTCCACGTAATCCCGCGGCCAGGCTTCTTCCTGTGGCTATCGGAATCGGGCGTCCTCGCCTTTCATCTTGCCACTTTCTTGCGTGCATTCCGCTGTACGGGAGTACACGGCGACGATCGCCGCGATCGGCAAAACCGATCCTAAGAAACCGGGCTGCATCACAAATGCATACCAGCGTCAGTCGTCCTGCAAAATTTTAAAAGCTTATTCAAAACCAACGCGATGCATAAACATGACCAAAATTACTTCCTAATTAGAAATCTGTCAAACGGCGAAATGGAAACATCAACTTGTCTGAAAGTTGCCACTAATTAAGTTTCTAATTTCTGCATTGCAGTCCGAGCGTGAGTTACCATCTCATAATTAATATTTTATCATATTTTGTCTTGAAAATTTATTAGAAATTATCAACATTTCTGTTCCGATTTTTCCCAAATTGATCATCATCAACGTTAAACATTTTTAATGCAATTTCTGCATTGCAGTCCGAGCGTGAGTTACCATCTCATAATTAATATTTTATCATATTTTGTCTTGAAAATTTATTAGAAATTATCAACATTTCTGTTCCGACTTTTCCCAAATTGATCAGCATCAACGTTAAAAATTTATTACACTTATTATCCTTAATATGTTTGTTTATCTATTAAAATTTTACGTTGACCGTTTACTACAAACTATTATTCCCAAATTTCTGACAAATTTACCACTCTCTCTATAAAATTACGAAGTTTCCAGAATAATTTCTATTATTTTGTGCATTCAGTGTGAATACCTATTACATCATCAGTCGTGCTCGCCGATTCTATCTTGTCATTAAAATTTGCTGCACTATTTACCAAAGTCACTGTCGGAAGTGTCCGCACTAATCTTCAATAAAATGTAGTCGAGGAGCAAGTTTCAGATCAATGACGAGTCGATTGACTCTTGGTTTCGACACGTAAAACGTATCGCAAACTGGAAACGCAGCGTTTATATCCTCCCGTCGTGCCTGTGTGCTTATCAGTCGTTTTTGTATTATAAATTAAGAGAAAGTATATTGCAGCCTCCTGCAGGAGCGCTGCACCGGCGGTGCACCGAGAACCACTGCGAATCAGAGCTGAACTATCGGGCTATATCGATGCTTGGAGAACTTCGAGTTGACACAGATAACTCGTCGGGGACGACGCGACGTCCGTGTCAGCGCGCGTATCTTTGGCAGCGTAAAAACTTGAGCGCGCTTCGTATCTGAGATAAGGAAAATACTAAGTTCAGTATAAATAAAAGCGAAGCTTGAAATAGAGAAGGATGGAGAATAGAAAGTACAGAGGGAGATAAGCTACTGAGGTTAATAATTATGCAATGTAGCCTGTAACAAAAGTGCTAACTAAAGTACAGTAAAGTGATTGTAATACGGAACAGAGACTAATACCTATCATTCTTGAAACATAGGGTAAAGGCAGGTAATATGGAACATCTGATTTCAAAAGCTTCTCAAAAGTAGGGGAATTTGTATTTTTTAATCAAATTGACATGAGGGGACGAAGGAACTAATGCATAATCATATTTACATAGTCAAATGTAAAAAAATCTAATTGTTGTGCAATTATAGTAAAAAAAAACTGAAAAGAGTGAAAATCGGCCGTTCGAAAAAATGGGTCCTAATATGGAACACCTAGGAAATTTGTAAAGAAAACTCAAAAATCTTTACTTTTTTTTACTAAAAATGAAGATTTATTAAGGAGAAGATGCGTCTCCTACACGTTGGCCACGCGAATAATACGTCGGAAGCCCCACATTCTTCGTGTGCCCACTGAAAGCAGCGAATACATTGGGTCTACTTTTCATTGTCATTATTTTATAATTACCATCACAAAATAAGCATTCCACATCATCGTCATCATCGTCATTATCATTAACTTCGTCTATGTTACTCGGTATGTTCCATATTACGTACACACATGTTCCGACAAGAAGTTAAGAATTATACTAAGAAGAAAGTAACTTTATTGGTAAACTATTTTTGAATAATCAAGAACACACATATTTAATGATAAATTATATAAAAATAATACTTTGTAACATATCTTCACTACAATATTTAACTGTTTGATGCACTTTTCAGAAACTTTTTCACCCCATGAGATATATAAACGTTTCTTTTTCAATGATGGATGCCATTCACCATTGCCGGAAGAGTTCGTTATTTCGTTATCAAAATTTTACGAAGTTCCATATTATCTGCCTTTACCCTACATCCAAACAAATATTGTAATATCATGGTAAAGACTCGTGTAAAGTGGCCTAGAACTTAGGCTTAGTTACACAAAAAGTTACATTAAAATTCCTTCAGCTTAGAATCCTCAAATTTCATAGTGGAACAGTACTGTTTAGTTTTAAAAAAAAGTGTATAGGTATTTGTTATTTTTCGGCTTTTAAAACATATTCAAAAACCAAAGCAATCAGAGCCCGACACCCAAAAACCTCTCCTTGTAAGTGTTACGTGTGGTTCCACGAAGTATGCTACCCCCATCCAAAAAGAAGACCTTCATTTGCAATGACTGCTTGGACACCTAAACTGCAAGATCACTTGTATCTACATGAATCAATGCATGAATCAAAAAATTAATTTTTGAATTTATTTCCGGTTTTACAAATATTGTCTTGGGGGAGGAAATTAGGAGCCCTTTTTTTAGATTTCACATTTTGTTTATTATCTCGTATCGACATGTCTTAATTATATTTTGCGATTCGTGGATAGATGGAGTAACGTTCAATGAAAATTGATGCCAATTGCCAATTCATTCTAATATTTTATACACTCTCTACAGGGTCCAATACAAATGGGAGACGAGCTTTGGGCCCTTTACTCTATACTACTTACATTTAGTGTGGAGGCACTATTATTGGCTGGTCAATAACTTCTTGGTATATGCACTTATACTGCTGAACATCAATTTACCGATACATACAAATTGCTGCATCAATATCCCTCAGTATCTTAAGACACCTAAGTACCTACCACAAAATATCAATACCATATACCTAGTTCTCCGACTGAAGGCTATTGGCCGTCATAACTTCTGGTCTGGCAATAAGCAAAACGTAAACAATGCTTCAAACAAATGCCATTTCTTTTAATGAAATTAGTTATTTCCAGCTCGTTCTTGGGATAGCCTGCCGGTGTTATATTGTTCACTTATGTTACTTACAATTAATGCTTTCCAGCTAGTCTTAAGAATAATGCCACTATAGCACCCGGGAAAAGAGACTGATTTTGAGAATTTTTTATGCGAGTATAGTGAATGGAATACAATATCTGTTTGAAGGCCTTTATTGTACATACTTTGAAGTATGATCACAATTTTTTTTAAATCTTTTTAGTACAAAACGAAAACACCACAGCTAAACAAAGGAAGCTTCTTCTCTTCCGCGGCTGGAAAGATTGCTCCTCCACTTTTTGACCTCGAACAAAAAGCAAAAATATTTGAGGTCTATATAAGATCAGCTCGGGAAGTACCTACGTACGGATTTTGCATTTCGTTGTAAACTTTTCATCTTATAAACAATTTTTCGCGTAATTTTTTACCTAAAAATGAAACTTTTTGTTCAATCACGCATGTTTCTTACAAAAAACGGTACTTTTTAATTTGCATTCGTACTGACCGAGCTGATCTAATATAGTACTCAAAAATTCTTTGTTTTTGTTGTAAGTGAAAAATTGGAGGAGAAATCTTTCCGGCCGCGGAACAAAAGAAGCTTCCTTTGTTTAGCTGTAGCGCCACTGTTTCGTGCTAAAAAAAATTAAGACAAATTGTGATCATACCTCAAAGTATGTACATTGTACAATAAAGGCTTCACTATACTCGCATAAAAAATTCTCAGAATCAGGTTGTTTTTCCGGGCGTTAGAGTGACACCACTCCTTAAAACTTAAGAAACAAAATTTCATTGTATAAGAATTATACAGAATTTTATGTGAAATACTGTGTGAAATAACATACCTATCACCAAAATTTTTGCAAGCAAATGATAGTTACAATACAAACCTACGAGCCAAGGAACGAAAGCCACCACAAAGTTGTAAATTGATTTCTAATATGAGTAACAAAGGGTTTCTAGCCATTTCTTTTCTGCGTCGTAATGACACGAACGTTCAAATATACAAGAGAGAAACCGCGGCAGTAAAGTAGCGGCGACAAGCATTAAAGTGTCGTAAAAGCGATAATTCAACGGTTTTATCAAGCACGCCCGAACACGGTCGGGCACTGTCTTTACGACTGATCGATTAATACCCATTGTTAAAAACAAGCGGCGATATCGATCTTCCAGCCTGAACATAAATTGCCGAGACACTAAGCGATCCCTCCTTTGAATTCGAATTAATATAGCGTCATAGTTGACTGTTTGTTCAATGGTTATTCCGATCGTTGAGATCACTCGTACAATCCATGGATCAGAACTACTGGTAAATACGGATAACACTTTGAATATGTTTTCCTATTTGCTCCCGATGCACGTTTCGCTTTCACGCTTACAAGCTGAATACTTTACAAGTTACAGAGAACGCTTACAAGCAACACTTATTAGATCACCGAGAAAATGCAAATCCATTCATATGTGCGCGACGAAAAAGTTAACCCTCTCTTTACAGTGTGGGGTATTGAAAATGAGAAGAAGAATGGTGCAATATAAGGACATAGTTAAGCGTTATTACCAATGGCGGATATAACGGGCGGCCGATAAGCAGTTGCCGCCTGGGCCCCTACCAAGAAGGCTCCCTCAGGGCCCCAGCATCTTCCAAAAAAAATTATGATTTTATCTATAAATTATATTTTTTGTTTCTTATAATTTTCATACCACACGCGAGTAAATTTATTTATAATTCTGTTATGTATACAAGGTGTCCCAGAACGTTTGCTACCTGGGTCTTTTTCCTTAAGGGGGGGATTCACGTGTAACAGCCCCGAAATTTATGAATTTTCTTTTAAAAAAAACTATAGTTAATATTGCATTAAACTCTTTTGGGATATAAGAAGTCGTCTTTAAACTTGTAGAATTTTTTTATGTCGATCCTTCTTATTATTTATTAATTATTGTAGAATCGTGTTAATATCGTCGACGATGTTGGCGTCAGGTGTAGCACCTGCCACAGTCTTCTGATTGCAAAAAAAGAAAATTTTCTTGAAGTTAAATAATTAACGCTAGGACTGGACCTAAAATTTAAATTTTAGTTTTCATTTATAATACTTTTTTCGTCGATATAATGAATAATATGAAAATATTGTCTAAGATAAAAACACTTTTTCTTTCAAACGGTATAACTCTTTCAATTTTTCATTTTTTTTTTCTTTAAATTGGACCAATTCCAGCGTAAACTATCTAACACTAAGAAACTTCTATTTGTTTGCAATGAAATGACTATGATAGGTGCTACACATCCCACCAGCCGGAGTTACATCGTCCAAGAGGTGGTCAAGATTCCACAATAGCTAGTAAATAATAAGAAGGATCGACATAAAAAAATATTTTCTTCAACATTAATGACGCCTCCTTATATCCCAAAAGAATTTAATCCAATATGACCAACAATTTTTTAAAAAAAAAAATTCTTAAATATCAATTACTTTTGGGACTGTTAGACGAGAATCCCTCTTTAAATCCGCTATTTGTAAAATATATGATAAAAAATTAAGGGTCATCTTTCAATTGATGTTCCTCAAGCTTTCTGTTACGCTTTTACCCAATCGTACCTATAATAGTAAGTGGAACAGGATTTCAAACAAATAAGAATACATCCCGCCTAGGAAACTTCAAAAGATCCAGGAACAAGGGACAAAGCAATACTCGAGGGAGCCGCCCGGTCGTTACCTTTTCTCTTCCCTGTTCTCGGATCGAGCCAAATCGCGGAGTAATAGCTCGGTGCCCGACACCCTGATATATAGCAGTGAAAGCTAGGTGTGGAATAAGAGGCGTGACAAATCGTAAAATTAGGTCGATCAATGTACGAGCTGTGTAAGTGCGTCCACCATAGTGTTGTGTCTCCCGCGGCTTGTATCTTGTCCGTCTCCCTGTAGGCGCTTGTATAGGCGTAAGAGACCGCGTCTGTTGTGTCTCGCCTGCATGTACACCAGCGTGCTGCCGTACGTCGGTGATTAATCCCTGTACGCACGCCCATAATTCGCCCCTGAATTACCTCGTAAACGGACCGACTGGGCGGATTAAATAAGAGCTTTTCAATACAGCTTCTGGTCTTATCTATCCGATTCCGTGTTATTAGCCCTGACATAAATTGATGTATCTACGCGTCCTCGCTCCGACTGGTTTCTGCGATCGTATTTTTCGCATTGAATTTCCCCTTTTTTTTTGCGCTACTGACCGCTGTGGTCTCTTCCATTGCAACGTAGAGAAACTCGACGGTAAGTTTGGCCCGATCCATTTTTACCAGTACGCCTTGTTGCTCTAGATTATTTTGTAAGTGCATCTTCGTAGATTACTATATAACGCATATTGTATGTTACCCTTCACTTTTCAATTTCATTTTACATTACTCCAAAGCTATCGAAATATTATTGGCAAGTCACATATGTACAAATGTATGATGAGAAGTACCTACGATTCAGCTTCGTGTATGTGCGCATAGTACACGTATCATTTGTCGAGCTAGGCGCCTTTAGGAACGCGACTTTACCCTGAAAATGCATTTCAACCGCGACCATACGATAGCCTGCACGAGTGGTGCATTGTGGTGCACATCATAGACAAAAGCGAGATCATTTTTCACGGTTGGAAAGGAAGCGTGCAGTGATATTGCGCTGGTACCTGGTAGCAGGAACTAGTAACAATGGTTGTACTTTTTGCCTTCGTTCTTCGTGTTACACTGGTTTGACTAGGCTTCCAGAAGAGTGGCTTGCGCTTGGAATAAAGAATGGCCGTGGAAGGTGCAGCTGTCAGATTAAGCAAATTTACATAACTTCGTCGTTTGTTGTCCACAATTTTTAATGAGGTGACATTTATAAATCATCTTATCGACAATCTCTTTTCCTGGATTATTACCGGTTCTTTGCCATTTTTTCTGGACTGATATCGTCGAAACGGTGCGGTGAAAATATTTTTAGTGAGCCTGAAGAAGAAGGTAAACCAAGAAAATACTGTAATCGTTTATGGAAAAAACAACTAATTATACTACATAGTATTTTGATACCTAATTATTCTATCATCTCATTGCTCATTACTGTCTTCATCCTCTTTACCAACTTTTCTCAAGTATATTGCTTCTGAGTTTGGCTACAATATTTTACAGGAAAGAATAATGACGTCCGTAACGTTGATGTGCATCGATGTACGTAAAAGTACGCGTCTAAATTGCACCTGATGCGATGTTATTAATTTGTTCGCGGCGTCAGCCGTGACGGACACCATAATCCATCGTTAGTGAACCGCCCTGTCGCCATTTAAACGATGCCAACAAGAACATCGGACGACGATGGACTATCGTTTAATTTTATTCTTTAAATTCCACAATGTTTGTCACCGAGTGAAATGAATTTCTTGCTCAAATTTCGTTCAAGATAAGCATTATTCCTCAGTTCCAGAAATAATTTTTCCTCCGATGGTGAGTAGCCCAAATTATTCACTATTAATTCAATTTCCTTTTCTTATAGAAATTACTTGGATCAAACAAAGTGTCGAGAAAGTAATAATTCAAATTAAACTTCAGCTTTAAAAAAAAAATATGCTAATAGATAATACTTTCTGTGTCTTCTTTGTTATTATATTTCTGGAGTAGTATGTAAACTATACATTTCTTAAACAAAGATTTAAATTTAAAAGAAGTGTCTAGCCTTACCCCTATTCTAAGTTAATATCCATATAATGGGTGTTAATTAATCGAATTGTGCTTTGAATTCACTGCCAACATTGATGAATGAGAACCTATTTGGTTACTCCTATTTTGTGGGAGAATAAAGATTTCTACATCTAGGATATTGCACCTGCTTTCGATTCGCCGTGAAGCAAGCAAAAAAGCCAATGACTCAGCTCTGCAAAGAGAAATCCGGCGACAAATCGATCAGCGGTCTTAATCCTACGGTTTCATACACCTGCTCCTAAAAACAGTTTCCTGTGTTGTGATTTCTTCAACTTACAAATCCCCTTCGATTAATTTACTGGATTAATTGTGATACAGTAAACACTTTTGTTACAATTTGCAGTAGAAGTTCGCCATAAGACTATACTTATGTAATTTTAGCTAGCATATAAATATAAAGACGGCACTTCTCATTTAAATAATCTCGACAGACTGAACTGATACCGTGGGAAATATTCCCCGCTGTGATCTATTTCATTTCATAAAATTGTAACTGAGAAGGATAGAAGCAAAACAAATTCATGAATTTTACGGTTTGTATTTCCCAGTAGACGGTCCAGGGTTTCTTGTCTTGATTAGGTGGAACCGTTGAAACCCGTGCCGAATTTCGTCTTCCTGCCTTACAGCGTTAAATTCACTCAGAATCAGTAAAATCCCGTTTCTGGTACCCCTACAACATTGCGAGTTCTAGTGCCTCCCTTTCACTTCTAAATCTCTCTACATTGTTATGTAATATATTGTATAACCTGTTATCCAACGTCCACAAATTATGAATATTAATCATTGATGCCTCATTTACGAAACTAAATTACGCGCCAAAATGATTATCCTATAATTACACGTGCAAGCCGAGTACCCAAATTACACCTCATTCTTGCAAAGCATCGCTTCTTTCCTGAGAGAACGACGAAATTCTTTTCGTACCTCGAAATTTTAGCTTTTCATATTCGCAAAGCACGATAGAGGACTCTGCTTCTTATAGTACAAAATACGGAGACAGAAACCCAAGTATCTCTTTAAGGGTACTCTCCGGTCAAAACGCTCGAAAAATACGTGACTTTCATGAATTAAAAACAGAAACTGAACGACATACCTTCAGTAAAACAGCTTTTTGGAATTTGTTATTACATATTTGAAGAATAAACAAAAACATTATTGTTTGAATTTTATCAATTTTTGGTTTAGATATACAGCATTAATTGTAACACTGTAGAAATTAGGACCCTTGACGGGCGCCACTGTAAAAAGCTTAATTATGGAGCGATTTAAACAATTCTTACGGTATTCTGTTCATAATTAGTCTCGCTAACGCCTTATCCACAAAGAGTAATTTTGGATCACCCATTTTTTTTAAAAACTGCTTTTTTGCAACACTGTGTTTAAACATGTGCTAAAAATTGCAGGATTGTTTGTTTGCAATGAAGACAGATAAGGCGATACTCGTTCACATATATTTTAAGAATATTTTTAGTTTTTTTATTTCAGACGATCCTGTTACGAGTTCCAATTGCGCCCGTCAAGGGCTCTAATTTCTACACTCTACAGTGACACAATGAATGCTGTATATCTAATGCAAAAATTGATAAAAATTCAAACACTATTTTTTTGTTTGTTCCTCAAATATGTAGTAATAATGTCCAAACAGCTTTTTTACTGTATGTTGTTCAGTTTATTTTTTTTTAATTCATGAAAGTCATGTACTTTTCAAGCGTTTTAACCAGAAGGTATCCTTAAATTAATGTCCCTCTATCAAAATTGAATTACCTCCTAAAAACCAGGGGCAGATTGCAAAATGAAACGAAATGAGAAAGCCTATGTTACTCCCACATTAAATCACATTCTAATATAATCTTTTCACATTTGCAATGTACCTGATTCTAAAAATACCAAAACACGGTGCACATTCGAAAAATAGTATCCTTCAATATATGCTACTAAAAAAAGCGTCACTTTGCATCGTGTAAGAAGAGGAGACAGCAAGAGTGGACGCGGTCCTCGGGGGACACCACTTCCGGGACCACGTTCACGGCATATCGTGTTCAAGAAACTCATCACACGAAACAAACAAAGGGAAGAAAAAGAAGCAAGAAGGAAGAAGGGAAGAAGAAAAGAAGGGAGAAAGAGGTGGATGAGAAAATCGGCGCACGGGTACCACGATAGACAGGGTCAACCTGGCCGAGAAAAAGAATAGCAGCATTTAAAGGGAGCTTAAAGTCATCGCGGACGTAATCGGCCCTGTCGATCTTCGGTGGCCCTGTTCGGTGCCATAATCCCGAGCAAAGAACACGTTCCCCCATTCAGCAGGTCCGCGGCCCGGTTGGCATTGATCATTGTATCTCACACGATCGGCTCATAATAGGTCACGTCGTTTCCATCGTTCCCCGTTGCTGATACGAGAATAAAGAGTCGATCAGGCCCGGCTTGATTCTCGTCTCTTTACTTGCTCCTCCTCGCTTCTTTTCTCTTTGTGTCGTCCCGGCCAGTGATCGTGGATCGTGGATCGCCGCCAGCGTGCGGACATGGAGCGCGCCCCGACCCTCTCGGCCGCGTTTCCTCGTCATCCTGTACTTGCAACGTGGACCGGGGGTGTCTGATAAGATCGTGATCGATGGTACGCGAGATCGATATTTTGTCCGTCTTCCGCCGGTGGATTTGTCCAGTGAAAGAAACGAACGTTGCTTTTGGGACATCGGGCGATCTTTCAGCATCGAGACGTTAACGAAAGGTAATGTTCTTCGGAGGATTAGCTTACTCTGATAGGAAATGCAAATCGTTCGGTGTAGGAGTGTGGACGGAAAAAATTTTCAGAGATGGCTTTCAGTGGCTAATTGTTACTTCCATTAACCTATCTACAGAATTAAAGAGACCTTATTTGCGTAAAAAGTTTCGAACAAATAGCGTACAACTTTTGGTCAAAATGTTTTAGTAAATTTATGCTGTCGGAAATGTTTTCGCGAGACATTCTTGCTTTGTTGATTACATGTATGCCTTGAATAGTAACAATTTGGCACAAAAGTTAGTAAATCAAGAAGGAAAGAATTAGAGCAACTTTGGCAACAGTTACTCTTGTAATCAATAAAAAATTTTAATCATAAATTTCATTTGTTGCAATTTTCTTCATAAATACTATTAGTCGTCATGTTTGAAATAATATCATGAACAAATTAAGTGCTTTGTGTATTTTAACATTATTGTCACATAGCATTGGAATTGATTAAATAGTAGATAAAACGCGCGATTTAAAAACAGAACAACGTTCAAGAAGTACGTAATAGAGATTGGCGATTTGTCCTAAAAGAATTTCAAACTCTGTAGACTTAAACACGGGATTTAAATGATTAAAATGATTAAGTTCCTTGATGTTATGAAGCCACTCACCTTGTGCCATCTCTAATAACTTTTTAAGGAATCATATCCATGCACTTATCAGAACTTCTCCATCAACAATTATAAGTGCCTTCTATTTGATCCCAGATTGATGCCCTTTCCCGGGAGAGTTGCACCACCTAACATAAAATGGCTATTAAAACTAATACTAACATTATTTATTTTATCCGAATAAATCTAATATGTATAATATATTACACGAATTTAATATAACTCGCCCGGATATACCCTATCGTCAAATCCAGAGTAAATAATTTTTTAAACTTGTCAAAACCGTAAAATTGCTACAGAATACGTGTCTGAGAGGTGTGCGAGAACCCGAAAATGTCGGGACCCCGAGGTCCGGACGGGTCGGGAAGAATTTTGGGATTCCAGAGAATCCGGGATTCCCGAGAGTGTCCGGGATTCTCGAGAGAGTTGGGATATCCGAAAGTGTCGGGATTCTCGAAAGTGTCGGGATTCCCGAAAATTACCAAGGATCCGTTTAATGAATACGACATGACACATTCAACGCATCGTAAGAAAAAGTGTAGACATTGTTGATTTTCCGAAGTATAAACATCAGTCAGTTTTAATAATCCGAATTCCGACACTTTTGGGGATCCCGAAACCCTCGGGAACCCGTCCCGATCCCGAGAAAAATTTTCATCCCAACCCGACCCGACATGTTCGGGTTCTCGCATACCTCTAATTATAACGAATCACGAAAGCATAATTATTTATCCATCGTACCTATAATAGGAGAATGATAAAATTATAAAGCTTATAAATGATCACGATTACATTCTCTCAATTACAAATGTCTTTACAGATGGATATTGCATGTATTCATAGACACATATTCCTCAGCACTTTTACTTTTCTGTGAAGTTTCAAAATTCCACACTTTCTGTCATTCTCTTTTTATCATCGTACGGTCTTTCAGACTCGGGCGACAAGGAAACGCGAGTGACACTAGTATTTTCCTTGACGAAACTCATCAGAGTTCTGTGATCCCGTCGCGTATAATTCGAAACTTTTCAACCCGCCTTGGTTTGCATAACGGCTCCGCAAAGGATGTTTCAGACCCACGGCTGGGAAAACGCAAAACGTGGGGTGTACACCGTCCGATTAACGTCACTGTCGCAACCAGGCGAGGGCTGAATCTAGGAAAAGCTGCACGCAAAAGAAGACACCGCAGGATGTCAGGATAATACACATTATAGGCCAGGCATTATTACGCAGAAGCTCTGCCTCTTTCTACGTGCGCAACGTGAGCCGGAAGACCGACTCCCGCGTGTCTGCTTTTCCTGCATGAATGAAATGTAATTTAAGCTTACTCAAGTACCCGTATTTCCATTCATCCCACATTAACGTGCACGAGACTCCTACGTGCGTCTGATCGCGCGACGCGTCCTCATGGGGGACACATTGGCGGCATACCATGCACGCGGACTCTTCGCAACTCTTTTCCTTTGTTACACCGGTCAGCAGAATCTGGATCCTCTCCGAAACTGTGACGATTCGGAATTCGAATAAGGCTGGGTGCAGACTGGGTCTAATATAACTAATAAATAAGACAGCATGTAATGTAAGCGATTCGTATTCGATGTGTTTAATAGAAGTAGGTATGTCCTGTGCAGACGTCTAAGCAAACAGATTGTGTGAAATTATTGAACTTTACCACACGGGATTAGGTTGAATGCAGCTGTTAACGCTTTGATGGCCGCTTTCAGCTAGATATGCATTTTCTGGGGTTTATACAAAAACCGACTTTTGAAAAAACCGGTTTCCGAATTCCCCTATTCCCCAAAAAACGGTTAAACCGGTTTTCGAATTTTCACAAATAAAATATAATTAAAATAGTAAATAAATATTTTTACTTATTTTAAAAATTCTCAGTTTCCTTAATATTATGGAATTACAAAAATATAAAAAAATAAAATATACTCTGTATATACAAAACCAAATAATAAAAAAATTAAAATAACTCAAATCCGTACAAATACGTACAATTTTTGAGTTCATTTAATTTTTATGGATTTACAAAAATATAACACAATAAAGTAGACTGCATACAAAACCAAATGAAAAAAAAACTAAAATAACTGAAATCCGTACAAAATATAAATCTTTTAAAAGGTGGTACCAAATTATAAATCTTTATTCTATTTCGTATTTTTTTCTGAACATATGAACTCATGAAGATTAGTTTTACAGTAAAATGTTACATACTACAATATGCTTGTGTCCGAGGCGATTTCAAGTCAAAATGTTAACGTTTTTGATCAAATAACTAATTCATTTCTGCACATTACTTCTAGTATATAAAATCTGGTTTTTAAATTTAAAAACCGGGTTTCGAATTTTACAAATAAAAACCGACAAACCCAGGGTTTCCTTAAACCTCAGAATTCAATTTTATTTCATATTTATTACCTACCGATAAAACTATGCAATTTAAAGGCGTGTTTTCTAGTTACGATATACCTACAATTTATAGTTTTTCAAAAGTCAATGAAAAGGTGAGAAACTTGAAAAAGGTCGGCAGTGAGTGTAAGCTTGCAAAAGTATGGATGATAAAATGTTAAGAATATCTCACAAATGTATCAACTTTTTTAACTCTTGCCTCAATTTATGTTGAGAAATCTTCGAAATCAGTTGCTGACAACCTTCTTAAATGTTTCTGTATGACCATGAAACCTTTCAATGTGTACTTATTTGAGTAAGTCTACACCTAAATAGCACTAATTCTGAAATACTTCTTCCTTTGTACAACTAATCTTTCCCCCATCAAATATGACGTATTTTATTTTATTTTCCAAGTAGTAAATATATAAAAAAATAAATCAACACAAACACTTACTGTTTTATATATTAAGATGAAGAAAAGTGTTTTCAAATATTTAAAAGCATATAGTGGTTATTAAAATCCAGTGTCCGAATTAATAGGGAGATATGATCGTTCGGATGAGCATATTTGAAGTACCTGCTTTAAACATAACTATTATGGAGTAAAAAACTTATTATTACGATAAAACCTTAACCTTCTACTTTATTACTATCATAGTCATCTATCACTTGTTACATTTTAAAAGTTTACAATTATTTCTTGCATGTGATTAAAATCTGTCCTTTCAGCTTTGATGCAGGCATCACACTGATAAATCAGCATCTTCTGTGACCAGTACAATGCATTAGTATTATGATTTCCATTTAATGTACAAATAAACTAATTTATTGTTAAATTAATAACTTTATTGTTTCATTTTGGTTACTCAAAAGTGAATCCATATTAAGTACGTAATTTTACCATTATAGCAATAGAACTTTAATTTGTTATTATTATTTTCAAGTATGCAACTTGTTACAATATGTTTATTGTTCTTATATTATTTTTTTCTTAAAGTATCTAATACACATTCCAGAGCAAAGAACTTTTCACCAAGATCATAATATTCTCTTGTAACCTGATTTTTATTCATAACTAAAGTTTGAGCTGTTTCGGTGCAATTGTAAACACCTTCAAAGTGACATTCAAAATTTTGTACATTTCCAAATATGCACACATACTTAGCATAATTCGTACCGTTATTTTCTTGTGCTTTCAAATCGATTACATTATTTACTACCAGACAAGTCCACTAAAAGTTTTGAAATATATTTTCGGTGAAACCATTATTATTGTATATAATATGCTAAACAAACGTAAAAACGAGTTACTCATGATGACCCCACAGGAAGTTATATTATGGTTAGACAATGCTATATTGTAGCTACACCAGGTATTTTTTACTGATCTCGAAAACCTCTATACGCAGTTATATTATTTATATTAGTTATATAGTTATATTACAGGGCTATTGCATATGTACTTATTCGCAATCTGCAGATACAATTTATATTTAAATTAAACTGCTGACTTTTTCTTACATAAGTCGACTTCCCACAGTATTCTACAGATACAAGTGTGACGTCCCGGCCCCACCACGGTATCGCGACTTAGTGTCGACGAGCGCCACCAGAGGTCTAATCTTCTCGCTAGAGTCTATTTCCCTTACTCATTTCATATATATACAAGTTCCAAAATCATATCCTCTGTGTCCCCGTGTGTGTTTAGGGCAGGGGCCGTCAGTTATAGCCCTACTGATTAGTCCGACTTGACGACGGTCCCAAGACGGAGAAAAACCGCACTTCTTCTTTTCCTCCACGATCCTTCAAAGCCAATCCACCCGCCCCGCACGGTGGTGTTGTACTCCATTGCGACGTATAACCGGGCCGGCATTTTTTTAGGGTTTTTAGGTTACGTTGGAGGCGACGGGGCAAGAACTCTCTTCTCGTCCAGAATGTTCCGGCAATTCTGGACGTGACACAAGTACTAATATAATTTCGAGATATGTGACCACAGAGAATTAAAAACTTTACGACATATTTCATATTTTATGTCTGTCTTCAAACACTGAATATTCATGTTCAAGTTGTGCTCCAGCTTGCCCCAGTTTCTAGAATCCACCTGTATACACACATAAAGCAGAGGAAGGTCCTACACTATAATTTAATATATACAACTCATTTTTATTCATTGAATACACCTACAAAGTGCAATTGTTGGCGTAACTGTCAATGTTTTTAGAATACGGTCAATGTTTTTAGAATAATTGATAAGCAGAAATAAGTGTCTTAACCACCAGAGGAGAAATTCACAAATCCGAGATTACAAAACTTTTACTCGGAAGTAAAGATTGCGTATCAACAAGAGACAAATACATTTATGCTCTAGACAGGTCCCAGTTTTACTATAAACTGTATCGTTGCTGGAAGTGGACGTCCTCTGCGAGACACGAATTCTGGAAACCTTTACAGGCTTTAATCGCGAGCCATCGAGCCACCGCGCCGTTTCAATGGGGGAGTATAGTACAGGGGACAGGAAGGGGGTAAAAATCGGTGAAGAGGAATCATGGCTGGATGCACTCCCTCCCTATGTTCACGCACTTTTACCGTCAGCCAGCATCGGCACTGCTTCTACATTTTTCGAGGGGGAACCGACGACCTGTTGAACGCGTTGTCCTACCGAGAGGAATCGCGCGAATCGTTCAGAGCGTTGTTTCAAAATATTCTGGACACACGAATGTCCAGTGAAATTTACACGAGTGCTCGTAAGAATGAAAAGCAAGAATTATGAACTAAACGTAATAGAAAATATTAAAACATACACTGTTCTGAAACACGGATTGTAACAGTGTAGGTACATTATAGGTAACAGAGAATGTACTTTAACATTAAGTTAAACTCGATCATGTTGCACAAAAAATAGAAACTACGTGAAATTATTGATAGCACTCTCGTTCATGGTAAAATAAATCTATCAAGAAGTCTAGCACTTTGACTGGAGTCGACGTGCTTTCCACCCTTTATACAGGTTTAGCGTGTTTTCACGTCGATATTTTCTGGAAGGCGTTGAGAGTATACATAATTCCGTTGCCCCAGCGAGCCTGCGCTGTCCGGCAGCTGAATCTGACGATGAGAGTCATCTAAAATAAAAATTTAAATTTGTAGGTATTTTATTCATTACATCTTTATGAGATATGTAACCAATGGATTGACGAGGTTGTTTTGATGAAAATTAATCTAAATTAAATATTCGAATTAGGGATGTGTAGATAATTAATTATTGCGTATAATTAAAAATAATGCGAGTTAAAGGTCTAATTAAAAAGTGATTAGTCCGAAATGTAAAGGTCTATTCACATATTAGTGACATCCGGATACCTACATACCGGGACGACTATTAATATTTACTTCCCTGTCACGGATTCGCATCGATCTTGGCAATCATTGCGATAATTTTGAATAACGAGGAATTGAAAATCGGAGAAAAAGAATAGAACCAACTAGTAATTGACCGCATACCAGTGAATGACCATTAGGCAAAGAAATGTCAATTATTAATTTAAAAATATTACATGTTTATAAATGGAGTGTAGTTGCACTTTTAATATCCCATATTTTTAGTTAGGCGTATTAAACAAACATTAATAAGTACAATTCTTATTAAAAGTAGGCGGTCATTTACAGGGCTTCTACATGTTTTGCATTTTATAATCGTTTTTTTTTTAAATTACGATAAGAATAAGTAATTAATTTTATAGAAATTTCAAGCAAAATAAATTTAAATGCAATTTCACAGTTGTTTTGTTGTTATACATAAATATATTCAAGTATTAATCTCAAAGGGTGCATAAATTCAACAATTCAGTCATTCACTGGTTGGTTTACCCTAAGAATATGAGAATCGGATATTTGACGCACAAATTCTATAACTCGTTCGTCATTCATTTCGAATTGAAAAAAATGTAAAAAACTATGAAAAAGTTCATGAAAAAATTTGAAAAATTTTGAAAAATCTAGAAGGAGCATCAAAGACGTGTCAGTGAAGCAGCAAAAATATCGTTATCAGCGAATTCCCGATCCACGGTACGAATGTAGAACTGCCACTAAAGGGAACTAGGTACTGCAAAACACAGTACTAAACCAGGCATGTTTGAACTCTGAACACGTCCATTTGAAACTACGGCAACGATATTTTTTGTCACTCATACAAACGAACAGGCACATTTTTGGCGATCGTGGTGTCAGTCTATGATCTGCATTTAGTTCAAATAAACTCAATTATTATATTTTAAATTAACATTGTAAGGAACTGTGTACAAACTGTAAACACATTTTTTTGAACGCTTCTTTGCCAACGAGTTATTGATTTATCATAAAAGTTTATAAAAAGTGTAACTTTGCTTGACAACAATATAATCTAGGGGGAAAACAATATAGCAATAATATGTAGAGGGCCTTTAATAGAAAGGACCTATAGAAATTAAAATTTTCATTAGTACTGACTATGTTGAAATCGCAGGGTGAGCTGGACAAATCTATCCCGGCAGAAACGATTACAGTTTCCAGTTTACAGAATCCAGTCTCAAAATTTTTTACAGGTGTAATAAACTTAGGAAACACTTTATTGAATGTTTTATGAAATATTGAACGAGCTTCTCCACAGTATTTATTAGGGAACCATTCTCAACGAACACTCATAGCCTTCATATCTCATAGGAGCCCTTGGACAGGAAGTTTATTCAATACGTCTGACGGAATCAATTGTCACCTGATTCAATCTGCGAATTAGATGGAGCGCGGGGTGTATTAAGTGTAGTTCACTAATTTTGTCAAAACTGATTGAGAAGTTGAAATGGTAAACAATGTAAGTGGCACAAAAATAAAAAATAATTGTTTAGTGGAAAAGGATGTGAATTCCATACGGAATACGGTGGCAAAAGTTATAAGTGTTAAAATAATTATTTTATTTGTTAGAGCTGCTGCAAGATAGAACTAAAATCGTAAGTGCCAACATCGCTGTAGTGAAAAACGATGATTGTGCCAGCAATCTTCACGGTCGCATTCTTCTTGTTTCTCTCTAGGGTAAATCCGGGAGACGCGGTCGACCTAATATAAATTGGCTATTAAAACTAATACAGATATTATTTATTTTGTCAGAACAAACCTAATATGTTCAGAATTTTATGCTGATTCAGAAAAACTGGTCGATATTTGCTTTAAGACAATATTTGCTGTATATCGGGTTGAAAACTGAAGTCATAATATCTAACCATCTCTCCCGAGGTGCCGGGAGAAATGGTTTTCGTCGTTGACAGAGGCCACTCACATAATTATTCATGGGAAAATAACAAAGAAAATTATTTATGAGTGAATACAACTACAGATTCATTGATATTTAATTTGTTTACGCTAAACAAGTAAAGAACACATCAAAGAAAAAGTGAACTACCTACCGGCGATTAGCAAGGCAAATGAATAGAAGAGTGAATAAGTAAAATAAATAAACAATAATAATAATAAAATAATGATAAAAAATAAAAATATAAATAAAAATAAAAAAATCATAACTGCTCCATCTCTCCTTTCTGTGGCGAGAGATGGTCTTCTCGTTAGTTTTGAGAGGAAGAGTTAATATGGCTAAATACTTTGGCTGCATTGTCCCTCAATATCTCTACTATCTTATTATTCTCAAACATTAAACGAAAATAAACTTAGAAGTATATTTTAATTACGATTCTGTACACAGTTCTTTGACAAAAGAGATTAAATTTACAATTTACCTTTTATAGCCTATAAATCTAGAAAAACACAGAAGGAACCGAAGTGACGCTATTCATTCAACTGGCTTCTAGAAAAGTAATTGATCTGTACTTTAACGCGTTTTTACGTATAGAGTCTGAAATATAGCGACTCGACCAACTCTCAGGCTCGACCGCGTCTCCTGGATTTACCCTAAATCTGTAAAGCTGATATACTTACGCTGAAAATACATAGCATTCAAGTGATAAACGATGTAAGTGCCAAAATGAGCAGACATGCGTCTCTTGTTTCTACTGAAAATTTTAACCGACACTTTCATCGTTTACCATTTTAGCTCCTCAATTCTGAATGCATAACTGTGTGTAGGGTCTAGCAGAATAATGAAAGGAGTTGAAAAAAAGGAGCGTTACGCCCGAGACCAATAATATTGTACCCTCGGGCGAAGTTTTCAGTGGCTACGAAAACACATTTCAAAGCGTTGCTGGTTGCATCTGCACTTTCACCTTGCTCCAATTTTCCCCGACAGAAACGCTCCCCGCCACAGTGTCTGTACGTAGAAACGCGAAAATCAAAGTAACCCGCGAAACAATATACTTTCTTGCGGTGCGTCACGCTGCTCCACTTTCCCTTCTGTCTTTTCATTTTAATGACACGCATCAGGATCATTCGTAATGATCGGTGCTGGCCGCACGAAAATTGCACTTTACATAATGTCCCTACTCGATGGCAGCCAAGGGAGCAGTAGTCGTCGTATAAAAAGAGAAAATCTGATGACGGACGGCCGCCAGTTTCACCCGATGGGACGTCCAAGGATGGCAAAACTCGCGACGATCGCGATCGTCCTTCTAGCTTGCAGTATCACACTATCGCGAGCAATCCGCCGCGAGAGCGATCCGTGGAAATCGATTGAGAAGAAGACACTGGCGACAGGTGAACGAAACATTCCGTTACAGACACAATAAAATTGTACTGTTGGTTGCAACAGGCCCTTTTTGCATAAAACGCATAGTTGGGTTCTTCATTCTTTTCTATATATGCCCCTAAATTTCATTGCCGTATCTTTAAAGTTGACAGAGTTATGATAAATTTTGTGAATCGATGTTGACCAACTGACCGTAACTCGTATCTAAGCCAAACATAAATCAACCTGAGCGGGACAAGATCTATGACTATTTTGATGACTATATTTTTCAATATTCCATATTTTTACAAATATTATGCAAATATTAAATAAATAATAAAATGTAATGTTAAAAACACCTTTTTTCGATATTTCTTCATTTGATGCAAGAAGGGCCTGAGAGGCCTATAATTAAAATTAATTTCGCTGATTAATTTATTACATATAATTCTGATTGTAATAATACAACTACCAAGGAGATATTACAAATTTTTAAATATTATAGACAGTTTTGCATCAACTTCACTGTGTATAAAAAATATTTAACTTCGTAATGTTTACAGATACATTTCTCGAAACAGACTTTTGGCACTACAGCCATTGTTGTATCTTGTATCGAACAATATAATTCTCGATAACATAAAGATTCGGATCCATTTTTCGGATCCAAAACACATAGAGAATAACTTATTAAACAACTAAGTGCAACACTCAAACGGTTAAAAAATGGAGCATCAACTTTGGAATTTTTTTCTAATGAAATGTTATCTTTTACATTATTAGAAATAGCAAGGTGTAGTTGAATAACTATGTGATCAAAAATTTTCGAGTAAATAACAGTCCATGAAATTGTAAGTTATCGAGTTTTGCTTACTCTTTTTTGATTTTCCAATTAAGCAAAATGAAAATACAAATGGTACTCGAACGTAGCCACCTTTAGACAGTTGCAGAGAATGTTACCTGAACATTTTATATATGTAAGTCGATCTAACATTTCTGGAAATATCTCCTTCACTAACTTCATAAATGTAACTTCAGGAGAACCTCGATTTAATAGAAACAATCGAAATTCTGTTTTGTCTTACGCAGCGATTTTTAGTCACACAAGTTCCAAAAAAATGTGTATACCGACAATAACAAAGTCTTATATATAAATATTATAAATATATAAATATTATTATATATTTATATATAAATATATATAAATATTAACTTAGAAGTTGGACGATTGTTGCGACCGCGAGTTGGGTCGTTTCAAATTCCATAAATAAGTTAACAATATAGTTTCGAATATAATCTTTTTGGAAAATATTTTAAAGGCTTAATATTTATAAAAAAATTCCGAAAGAGGAAAATTCATTTTTTTTCAAAGTATGTAGATATCCAAATACGGACGTAATTTCATACAGTTAAAATTACAGTAATTATTTACTTTAGCGATTCCTCACTGATTTTGATGAAATTTGGATATGTTATCGGGGACACGATTCTGAACAACTTTTTTATATATACATGTTACCGTCGCTCGGTCTTAATTTCCGAGATATTCGCAAAAATATTTTTTAAATTTCTTGCTTTGGTGTTATAATTTGGGGTAGTGTTGGGTTAGGTTTAGTATAAATAAATATAAGTACACTTCACATTAAACATTATTTTCAATTATTATTGATAGAGTATTAGTATTGGTTGGGGCCAGATTAGTGCGGGGGGCGCGCGCCCGCTCGCGGGCGCGTAAAGTATAGTGTCGAACCGATGTGAGTCGGGGTGTTGACGGGAGCCCCCACACTCTTCTGCCGTGGAGTAATCACGAACAGAGTGCTAAATATCGCAGAAGTCCCACAGAAAGCGCGACTTCAATGGTCAACCCGTAAAAAATGTTGCTATAACCTATACCTAATGTATTTTTCAAATTCCTCTTCTTGTGCGTTAGAAAAAAATTGCAATTGGTGGGAATATCGAAAAAAATAATAAAGGTCGTTCTTTAAACTTTTTTTTTCTGAGCCTGTAATGAAAATTCAAAAATCCCCTTTGTAGATTTAAGTAAGTTTTATACATGCTGAAAATTTCATCAAAATCGGTTAATGTTGCTAATCTCGAAGGTTCGAGATACCTCATCCGATTTGTTCGTCAATACCCCACGACATCAAAAAATAAAAAAGAATTTATTTCAGAGGTTAGAATCACGATTCAAGCAATGCCTTGGTCACAAAATACTGGTAAAAAAGTGCTTTATTTCAACTTAAAAAAAAAATTGTATCATTAATTCAACAGTAATTACATGCAATTGAAAATGGACAAAATATTACTTGAAACATGATGAAAATAATAAATTGTGGTTATCTTGAATAGCATGAGCGTTCTGTATTTATTACTTTCTGCGCGGCGTTGGATACGACCTAAACTATTAGCTAATGGAGAGGGAACATTGTTTTTATTTATTAAAACGCCGTAATCATCGCATTCGCGATTACCCAACGTTCGTGTTTACCCCACTCTCCCTTAATTGGTGATGAATTTAATACACACAATTGCGTTAAAAATAATACTCAATAAAATATACACAGTATTATTATAGGCAGGGGCGGATTTGAGTATAGGCTAAGTAGGCTGCAGCCTAGGGTGGAAAATTTGGGGAGCGGCAAATTTTAGAGAGTGGTAAATTTTATGGACCTATAAATTTTGGGGCGTGGTAAAATTTGGGGAGCGACAAATTTGGAGAGCGACAAATTTTGGGAAGCGGTAAATTTGGGAGAGCTACAAATTTTGAGCGAAAAAAATTGGGGAATGTTTAAACATAGAGGCTTGAGATATTCACTTCTTTTTCATATTGCAAATTAGCAATAACACATATATTAATTACTTTTCAACTCATAATTACTTTTGAAATTGCCTCTACTCTTTTAAATTAAAATATTTAATGATATTTCACGGAAAAGGCGGCGGACACTTGTTAGCCAATGGGCGCCAAATCTCAAAATCCGCCCCTAATTATAGGGTTGTATAAAACATAAGAATTCACTTCCTGCATTTTTTAAAATATCGATAACAGTGGATCACGCATTATTGATCAAAAGTTGTTTCATTATTAACGTGCCTAACATTGGTATTGCAGCAAAAAAATAAGAAAATTTTTAAAAAGTTAGACTCATTATGACATCAGAATTCCGTCTCAGTAGAACCCAAACCAGATCAGTGAACCATAAATGGAACTGAGAACTCCACTTTAGTAATTATTTTCGGTTCAGCAGATTACAAAGCTGCCCGTGCAAAATCAAGATAAAGGAAAATCGGAGCAGATGTAAGTTTAAAAAGCTTGTTTGTGCTTCAGGTGCAACGGACGGGATCATCAGAGGAATTTTCCGAGTTATCTCGAGCGGGACGTCGACCGAGAAGGACGATGAGCAGCTGGTGAGCCTCATTAAGGAGGAAATCGTACGAACGGCGCAAAGCATCAAAACGCCAACAGGTTCGATCGAGGCAGCCGCCAGAAGGGCTCAAAGGCTAATCACCGAATTGACATCCGCTTATACAACCACCATTTACAAATCGAAGACTAGCGAGGAAGCCAGAGTGAACTTCGCACGATTCCAAAACACTGTGCAAAAGATTGTAGATTACATAAAACACGGACAGTTCGTGGCGTGAATGTCAATCATGCTTAAACGGATATACACGATTATTTTTTATTGAAATAGAAATTGTATTATTCATTAATCCACGCTGCATATCATCAATGTTCTATTGACCATATTTATGAATAAAAAATGTTGAAACGGACAAGTCTATTACAGAATTGTTCGTTGCCATTGGAGAATCATGAAATACAATTGCCCAGTGAAGCTTGGATATAATTTCGAATCTGTCAATTTGTTTTTCCAATATGTTTCAAATAATCTTATCTAAAAAATTAACTAACACAAAGATTAAGTAATAGGTATCAACTTGTAACGACACAATTTTGAATTGCTAAATGAATAAAAAAAATTGAGCCACATGTAAAATAAGAACACAAGAGATCGGGCAATTTTTTAATTTATACAGTACCCATTAGCATATTATCTAGACGTAAATAAATAAACACCGACAAAAACTGCCAATCACGGATATCGAACGCGTGCCCAAACCCTTTTGCCCCAGTCGATCGTAGGATATATTTTTTCGCTAATGGCAAGTGTGGCAACAAAATTACTCCCGCTGACGTATGAGTCAGGTAGGCGATCCATTGTAAAAGCGGCATGGGCTCATAATCTGGCGATGTAGGATCTCCAGGCCGAGCTGACCGGAACTGCGCCTATGCTCTCTCGCCGGAAGTGCCGCTGCCACATGTAGTAATATAAATTATAATGCCCTTACGGTTTTTCCTTTCGCGGATTTGCATTAAAAACGCCGGAATAGCATTGTCGTTAAAATCGGTGTGCGCACGCTTTTCATGGAAATAAGAAAAGCACAGGGCTGGCTGGAACTCCCGCCTTTTCCCCATCCGAGCCCCGACTAGGAGATAAAAATCCGAGGGAGAGTGCTCATTGATTTCCATCGAATCGTGCCAAGGCTAATCGGAGATGAAATCTGGAAACGGCTCGCTTTCACCAACTCGGACAATAGACTCTACAGGTTTTCTAATTCTTTTTTTCTGTTCCTTCCTTTTTCATTCTCTTGGAGATTAGACTGAAGCCCGCGTGCGTTGAGGATGCGTGAGATATAATGGAGTTTCCTTAGCCAGCAGATATGCTAATTGCAAAAATGCGAAGGTGTAAAAGGCTAATTAACAATTTCTAGCCCATAAGACCTGATGAGAATCCCTTCGTTCCTTATCTAACTTCCAGTAGAGGCTTCTGTTGAGTATCCTTGAGTTTTCTAAGGATATTTATGAGATTGCAGGAACACGATGGTACCGGAGACATTTCTAAGATGTATCGATACCTCGTTCGAAGTTATAACGAAGAAAAAGGATAATTAAGAAGTCGTCTGTAAGAAGAGATCTAAATCCTTTGTTTCTCGGTAGGCGTCCAGTGAAGGGCTTCTTCCTGTCATTGGACGTCCCAAGGATTTCTTGGAGACACCAAGGCCATTTTCAAAACTGTACTGAAGTAAGAAACTAATTAACAAGTCGTAGTTTACAATTTCTGATACCGATCCTTCGCGTCTCTTGGTTAGATTCCAGTAAAGGTCTCTTCGAGATTTTCCAAGGGTTTCTGAGGGGCCGCAGAAACTCGAAGGCACTAAGGACACCATCGAGGAACGTCGTGCCTCCTTTGAAGTTACGACAGAATAGCGGCGTCCATGGATTTTATATGGGAAACTGATTCGACCACGAACCAGAGGAGAATATAACACCGGGGCATTTTGTTTTGTTGCGCAAGAGGATAATAAACATCGTTCGGGCCTGCTACCGTACCGACTAGATAGCTACGACGATGAAACAATGCGGCATTGTCCCGGCAGCCTCAGCCGCCAAAGCACAGCCGAACCGAAGCACCGTGTTAAGTCATGAACGGCGTTACACGCGGGCTTAGAAATGTCCGGCTACGCTGGATAACCGACACCTGACCCTCGAAAATATTGTTTCTGGAAAAGCTTCATTCGGTGAATCAATAAGCTTCACTGTTGGGCCCTAGTCAAAAGGATTAATTTTATATTTGTGATTGTCCCTTCGAGCATTCATCATGGAAAGATTGAAAACCTTTGCGATCTTATGGTAAACCTTGCTCGCCCAAGTTGAAATTTAGGTGTATCTAGGTAAATATACGAATGTTTTATATTTTCAAGGTTTAAGCACTCTCACAGCACTTTAGAATAACCGTGAACTGACTTTTGCGAAAATGTTTTGATGAACACTTAAGGGGCTGTTCCGGTCTAGAGCCCATAAAAATACGTGATCTTTAGGAATTAACTAAAGGAAAACTACTATATATAATTTAATGGGATTTTTTGCATTGTATTAAGGATTACACTATAGAAATAATTTTTTTGTTTTATAATTAATCATCGCAGACGGCACTGGGGAATCGTTAAAGTCGAAGCGTCAAAAAATTCATCCAAATCGGTGGAACCTGTAGCACCTAAACCATTGGTCTGAAATAAAAAACAATGTCAGATTATTAAAGAACACGAAACTCTCTCGTAGACTTAGCACTAAAAATGACAAAAAATGACATTTTTTGAGAAAATAACGACACTTGAAGTTTGAAATCACTTTTTTCCTATATTTTTCGTCCTTTCAACACCTTTAAAAATTACATTTTTTTATATTTTACTAGTTTCTCCACGAGCCAGAAGTATATTCTTCAAAATAAAAAAGTTTCAGTCAACGCGGATAATAACTTTCGGAGATACAGGTTTCACCGATTTTAAGAACACTGTTTCGAGAAAAACGCGTTTAAAGTTTTACGTGAGCTCCGAGTGGCCGGGTGTTACCCATGCATTTGCCGCTACTCAGATGCTTATAACTTCGGGAATTTTACGAATTTCAAAAAATCCTTTTAAACGCGTATTCTTAAAAGGTTGAACATTCGAAAAATGAAATAAAAAAATCGATTTTTAGAGCGGAACCTCCTCTACGTGACCAGTAGACGCTTAAGTATGCTTGTTGTTCATGCTTGGCGATCCACGATTGATTGCTGTCTCCAAGCACAAAGCTGGACAAAATCTGAAGTTTTAGTATAAACTTCACAACATGTCCAAGAATATTTGTGTTATGCTGAAAAAAAAACGCGTGCACTGGAATAATAAATTATAGCGTTAACAAGCGATAATGGCTTTAATAATATTCGTGTTCTCATTGTTTACCTTTGAAATTACAGAATTTTATTTTCCATAACACAAGATAATTTCTGCAAGTTTCAAGAAATTTGCATGGGTTTTTCTTTTTTTTTCTCCCTGCAGCGATACTCATCTGAGAAGTATGACGCCTAATGAACTGATTGTTGATAAGCAACTACACAGTACATGCACAGCTAGCTCGAACATGTTCAATCATTCTTGAATTATTTATACAAGTCTTCAAGTATAACTGTAATTTCATAAGATTGAATCTACTAGTTATCGTTTGAATACCTTCGAATCCATTTTGCATTTTTTACTAATACCCAATTGTTTTATTAATAGATCAAACTAATATTAGCTGTTCATATTGTGCACCAATGCAAAAAAACTGACAGTACTAATATACGACACATGTTCACATAACTATTATAACATTGTTTACTTTTTTTAGTTTTTAGTGTGTAGATTTACTTTGTAAAATATGACTGAACATTTCTGAATCGCCCCGTATACCTGTCAACGGTTGCATACTATTAAAACCCGAACTAGGCTCTGTCTGCAAACTATGTACACATCATCGCGTAGGTATTACCTACTCTTTTTATGCATTCTGAGTAATTAAATGATTTTATCCGCGACAGATTAAAGGGAAAAGAAGCGAAACTAGGCACACCACGCGGTGAAACTGCGTTTAGCTACGACACCAAAAGAAGCAGGAGCAACAGCATTCCGCAGGGCATAACTTAAGCGAGCCCTGAGCTCACGAAGAGAAGAGACGGGTCACGACGCCATGTGTGCGGCCTACCAACCACACCCACCACCTATTTATTTATGTCTACCTCACGGCTTTTTGTTCGTACCATCGAGCTTTCATTGCGCTGTTCCACCGCGAACAATCGAGGAGTCGACTGCCCTACCCGGAAAAATCTCGTCCCTAAAGAATCGTCCTTCAAACCTCTCTGTTCCGAATTATTTGTAAAGAGGCTCTCGCTCTTGGAGGAAGCAGGGGAACACGCTGCGTGTAAATGGAATAATAAAGCCACCATGCGGATCCCTAGGATTATTTTATATGAATCTTAAGTATGCCTCCAAAAAATGCGAATAAAAATATAATTGATCAGTTAACTAAATTTTATGTAAGCCAATGATAACCTAGATACCTATACTGACTTACAAAAACTACTTTACTTTTATTTAAATAATGTGCATTTGTATGTTTTATATGATTTAGACACCTTTCCCCTATGTTACTTGTCGGGATGTTATTCTGCAGAGAGAGTATGCTTCTGAAACTTTTTTTTATCTCTAAATCGCAGAAGTTGGCACTAAACAATTCTGACCCCGACCACTTACCGATCAAAGTTTTTTTAATATCTCGAAAATTAAAACCGAGCGGTGGTTATATGTGTAGGAAAAAGTTGCTTAGAAGCATGTCTCCGACAACATACTCAATTACCAACATCTCAAGCATACGTTCCTTCTCACCGTGTGTAGGTACTATTAAGGGGACTACTTAGGCAGTCAGCTTGCTCGAAAATCAGGTATTTTTTGCGAATTAATTACAAGGAGATGAAATCAAGCACAGGCTTTTCCTTTTATACAATGTTTATTACTATCACGTACAGTAGTAAAATATTTTTTTATACATATCTATTTTACAAATGGCGCCACACGAGGTTGATTATATGTACAATGGTTTAATAAAAGTGTCTTTGGTTTTGCACTGATATTGAACTTAAAAATAAAGATAAAACGGATTCCTTGGAATATGTTTCTCCTAGAACCTGGAATTTCGGCCTGTACCTCCGAAAAAAAAATCGAACCAAAATTATTAAACCAGTGACTAGGAGAATGCGGTTTTCACGATAAATGTAGACTTTCGGATGCACAGATATATGTTTTATTTTTTATCTCGGAAACTAGAGATTTTACACTGTAATGTTGAGGTTCAAGGCAGAAAGGAATGTATTTTGAACATGCTGTAAAAATTTTAAATCGATCTAAACCTCCGTTTCTTGCAATCACAGCAAAACCGCAGAAAAAAACGCCTACACATCAGACGACTGTAACGCCTTCATATACATATGTATATATTATCAACAAAAAAATAAAAAACAAGAAAGATTTCGTTAATATATTAATGTATCCTCTGATTAACAGAGGGAATTTCCGAAATATTAATTTAAAACAAAGTGGCGGTTATTCAAAGTTGAAGTCCTGATTATTGGGAAATCTTTCTTGTTTTTTGATTTTAGATAATCTGGTTCCGAAAGGCAGTGCTCACCCCAAAACGCCTTTTTAAAAAGGCTTCTTGGATGTCGTTGGTAATTTAATTTATTATAAACGTAAATATTTGTCAACAAAAAATTACCAAATGTTCTTTAAATGTTGCTCTATTAAGTGCAAAAAGTTCTGTAAAAATATATGCTTCCGCTTTTTGAAAAAAAATTCACAAGCATTTGCCTCTTTTCGGCCTCCTGACTAGGTATAACCCCTTAAAGGGGTATTCGCATTTCAAGGTCCCAAGGTGATTTATTTTTTGAAACACTGTATAACTTGAATCTTTGTACAATGTTTTTATTAGTTTTCAAATATAATATACCTATATCAAATTTGGTTTAAAAAAAAATCAATACATTTGAAGTAACAGCGGTTTGATCTGTACTGTACATTTAGTGACGGTGAGCACGATTTCATCTTTCGTGATCATCAGAAATGAAAAACAAAGTTATTTCATATTCAAAATGGTGTCTATTTTCGCCCCCTATTAAAATTGTAAAAATTAATGATCAACTTCTAATTTTTTTCTTAGATGGAAGCTTCAAATATTCGTAAAAACTTGAACTGCTTTGTGTATCGCATTGCCATATTTCTTTACGTTATCAAATATGAATGATTCTAGTAGGAGCGATAATAAAAAACGAAAATTCAATTGTAGCAAAAAGATCATAAAAATAAAGTAACGTTTCTTGCGAATTCTAATGCATTCAGAAACTTCCTTATTTGTCATAATTTAAGCCTACTTTGAGCAAACCACTAGTTTGCTCTACTTCAAAGAAGACAGCTATACTACGATCACAAATTTAATGATTCACAGGCCAATTAAAGTTTTAGCTGTTTGGACGTTGGTGATCCTCACATGGGAATTTCACGTCTCTTTCGGGAGTAACGAATCTATAAAAATGCATTGCACGCGTCCGGTGAAATCGTGAGGACGATGCCATCTAGATGCGCTTTGAACGAAACGCAGACCAGCTTTATAGGCACAAATGCGGAAGCGGTAGGCACAAGAACATCTGTACTGATACCATTCGTTGATGATCTGAATCCCTTTTGTCCTCCTGACTCTGAGCAGCTCACTGGACTTTATCTTCGTGGGAATTCCTTGGTCTTTCAAGCCTCGGGGGTAAAGTGGTACTCGCCTTCAAGGATCATAATTGAGAATAATGGTTATGATAACTTGAAAAGAACAGAACTGCTGCAAAGTGAAATCTCAGTTCCATATTTTAGAAGTCAAATAAACGAGAATGTTTACTCCCTTAGTAATTGCGAATCTCTCGCGTGACGAAATTCAGACGCTTCGCACTGAAATCTCAGCTGAGTTTAGAAACTGTAGAACTTCCAAAGGAAGTGTGTGCTAAAAACGAACAAGGCTCCGCTAAAATTCAACGCAACGGTACAGGAGGTGCCCGTTATATTATAAATTATAATCGAATACAAGGTTCGCTTCACAAACGATGTGAATAATTTATGCGCCGGTGTTAACATTGCTACGTTTGTGCACCCAGATAGGAGGATGCGCCCGAAAGATTCAACAGCACGTGAAGTAACGTTTAAAATATCAATTACAAGGGCTACTGTGTATCTTCGTTACCAGTTAACAATGAGAAGCGTCACAAGCCATTTAAATAGAACGCGGTTGTATAATCAGAGATCACTTGAAGTACCACCTACCAGGAATGATTTCCATCCAACCAGGAAATCAACGCAAAAGCTAATCCAATTAGGTAAATGAATATGAATTCTAAAGGAGACATAGACAGCTAGGAAGGAAGGAAGGAAAACGCGGTTGACCTAACAAAAGCGTTTAATTATCATCCACGATAGTATTTGTTCTCCTGTTTACCGTTAAAGCCGGTGCTGAATGTATACACACATATAACACGCTCCATGATTCGCAGTAAACCGTTAATAACGCGCGAAGTGTCTAAAACTTGCAACATTTGCCACATTGCTACATCATATATGTATATAGTTCCAAGCGGACCATAAAATCATGAGTGCGCCCCGCCTGGAATCAAATTCTCTTGGCCTAAGACGTAACGAATAAAATTCGTCTTTGGAACACTCGTTGAATCTTTGGAAATGTTGAATGAACAGTAATCGCGCAACTGTAACGTGTCGTATCTCTTCTCTGATTGCAATTAAGAGAAAATAGTAGAGGAATAAGTACAAAGGTTTGAGAAGATTTATCTTTCTGTGACATCCTCTTTTCTGCAAATGTAACAGTGCAGTTGTACCTTGTACTTTACGAACCGTATTGTGCAAATCCACTTTGTTCGAGCTTTCAAGATTGTAACACATAATATGTTGAAAACTGTTCAAACTGTGAAACCTAAAATTTCACATGAATTATGTACAGGCTGTTTATAAATATGGGGGAGGGGCATTTTCCAGGATCTGTTCCACTCACCAAAATAATAAAAAAAAGTTGATATAGAGTATGTCCAATAACACAGTTCGACAAAATTGGACTTTTTTCGGACATGTAACATTCAATAGCCGTTTCTTATACGTTTTCGTGTGCTGAAAAGGAATCCAAACCGCTTGTCGCCATCGCCCTCAGTTTTTGAGAAATTTGATTTTGAAAAAAAACTGCAAATTTTCAAGTTTGAACATCTTTTGTGTCGAAACTGTAATAGTTATTCGGTTGGTTGTACCGTTAAATTATTCTATAAACCCTCCCGTGCACTATGAACATTTAAATATGTTTAAAGAATTATCAAAGGGAAAAGAACACCCGTAATGCACCCATTTTTGCAGATATCTCTAAATTTATTTCCGAAACTAACTGTATAGTAGAAAATCTGACTATTCCACGCGATGCAGCAGACATTTTTCCTTCGGGAAGCATCAACAGAAGTGGAAAGTCACGTTTTGTTTTCAATACAGAAGTGAAATAGTTTGGCGAAACGTGCGGTGCCGACAGTGGTAGTCAACAGCGGCGCGCGATCCACTGCCGCTCAGTGTAACATAATCGCTTAACGCGCGTGACTACCACTGTCGGCGCCGCACGTTTTCCCAAACTATTTCGCTTCTATATTGAAAACAAAACGTGACTTACCACTTCTGTTGATGCTTTCCGAAGGAAAAATTTCTGCTGTATCGCGTGGAGTAGTCAGATTTTCTCCTAGACTCTTATTTTTGGAAATAAATTTAAAGATATCAGCAAAAATAGGTGCATTTCGGGTGTGCTTTTCTCTTTGATCGTTGTTGAAACATATTTAAATGTTCATAATGCATTAATAACTTATATCGTTGTATTCGGGAGGGTTCATAAAATAATTTGACGTAAGAAGCAACCAAATAACTATTACTGTTTCGACACAAAAAATTTTCAAAGTTGAAAATTTGCAGTTTTTTTTTAAAATCGAATTTCTCAAAAACTGAGGATGATGGCGACAAGCAGTTTGCGGATTCGTTTTCAGCGCACGAAAACCTGTAAGAAACCACTATTGAATGTTACAAGTCCCGATGACTGTCAAACTAATGCTTAGTTTTGCAGTTATAAGGATTTTTATATTTCGTAAAACGCGGCTCCGAAACGCCTATAAAGGGAGAATTCTACTTACGCCCAAATTGCCCGTGGGTAGGTTTTCCTATACGCGACTAAACGCAACGTCAGAAATTTCCAAGTCGATTTTCTCGAAAATGAAGCGCAATATAAAAAAATTGTATTTATTTTTGTCGACTTTATTCACTTATTATAAGTCGAAAAGGAACGGTAACTTTTTTTATATCGCGCTTCTTTTTTGAGAAAATTGACTTTGAAATTCTTAACGTTGTGTCCAGTCGCGTATAGGAAAACCTTAATGAAAATCACGGGCGATTTGGGCGTAAGTGTAATTCGCCCAAAGTGGCATTTAACGAAGCCCAGCTGTGTTTTCGCTAATCAATATATTGATTGTCATTTCGCCTTTGTTTTTTCAAAAGCGAGAAGGAAAGGATATGAATGAAAATATAGTATATTAGGCCAACTGACGAACGTGCCAGTCTGCCGGTTGCTCTTCAATGGCCATTTCGGTCCGGTGTTTTACGGAATATAAAACTGCTACTTCTAACTTTTATTATTTTGATGAGTAGCACCGATCCTGCAAAAAGAATTTCAGAGAAATATTGGGATCTGCGATATACATTGTGCGACTTATGTACACCTCGTACGACCGCATAACTTGTACGTCCTCGGCGAAAACCCCCAACCCTCTTCCCTTAATCTTTCTCAATTTATCTCTCGTGTTTAATTCCCCAATTACGGGAAACTTCTATTGCCCATGCTAATTACGAGCCCGCTTGCTAATTAAACACCATTAATCTTTTATTACGAAGCTGCTGTTGAGTCATCCCCGTTTTACGGTAAAAAACAAATTAATAAAGGAATCACGTCCTTATCTCGAGCCTCCGACAAGAAGAACGGGCCGCTGCTGTATTCGTTTGAAACCCTCAAACCGGAACAATAGCCTGCCGGATAATGAAAAAGGAAAAAAATGGGGAGAAAAAGATGATGCAGGAGGAAAAAGAAGGGAAGAAGGAAAGAGCGGCTGAAACTGCCTATAGTAACGCGACAGAGTTACGATCGTACAACGAAGGCGCACGACCGTACGCGCGCGGTCTTCTTTCTTTTTACTTTTTTCCTCTCTCCTACCCCTCTATCCTTCACCGCGATTAATTCGCGTTGGCGTGCGCGCGCGTCCTTATATCGCGGCTCGATCGCCGCGGAGGAGGCGGCAGCGCTTTTTAAATAACTATAATGAGGGCAATTATCGTGTGCGCCGACAAGCAGAGTGTGACGAGTCGTTGTTACACATTGCGGCACGAAGGATGATCGCTCGAGCTAGATGAAGGAATAGCGCGGTGAGCGAAGTGTTGGGGAAGGATGGCCACGGCAGAAAGTATAGGATTTCGAGGAGGGGCAGAGAGGGGAGAGGAAAGAGGCGCGATGAAGACGGAGAGAAAAAGCGCCTCTAACTAGATGAAAATTAGGAGCGGGGGAAGGGACGGGAAAGAAAGATCTAGCTAGTGCTGGAAGGAGATAACGACCAACGAGGAAAAAGACGTTTTCAGTAATTACGGAATCAATGATTGAAAATCACGGAACAGGAGGAAGAGCTTAGCTATGAAAAATAGTCGACAAATTAACGCTTTTGTAGATTAATGGAATGGAGAAGAAAAGGGATTTTGAAATTCAAAATACGCAAATAAATATTGCAATCTTGACAGCAATATTTTTTTTCACAAACTTTCATTCTTGTAGCCTTTCAGGCAGTTTCCATGAATTTCTCTTTGTGTGTGTTAATGCAAAATCTGTAAAATGTCTTTTCGTCAAACTTAATGAAGTTGTTAAGAGTCTTTTTTATTGTTTCCTGACTTTTTAATAGAATAATACAAGAATAGAAGTAGAGAGACACAATAACATGCATGTGTACATTATAGGTATAATAGAATAATGGATGTGTATAGATATAGATATACCGAGCAATAGTGAATCGTGGGGGGGAAATTTGGAAAACGGGGGTTGGGCAAGAGGGGTGCCCAGGCAAACTTTTGTTTGTCAGCCAACCAATAGTAAAGCTTTAATATTATTTAAATCAGCTGTTTAAACAGTTCGAGATTAGTCTCGAATCTATTTATTACTATTTCCATAAAATTTGCTCTATGGAGTGGCACTAGCCGATAGCTCTCCCTACTTCTTCACCTTCTGCTTGAGCATGCGCATTAGAGTTCGCATTAGCAACTTTGTCTCTGCTCGTCGTTAAGCACGTGACTAAATAATCGTAAGGGTGCCAATTATTGATGTACTCGTTATCTCTCCACGTGCAAATTAATGACTATAACGGCATTGCGTTGCATTCTTCTTATGTCCTACGATTACTATTGTGCCTTCCCGAGATATAACGACTTCGTAAACACAGCAGGGGCTCGGGTCCTTAACGCCTCCGAGTGTTTCGGTGGCAAGTCAAACGCCCAGGGACGTGTTCAGTGAATTTATTGGGTGTTATTTAGTTGTTTGAGTACAAGTAAACACATGTGACCAAATGAGCACGGTCCCGTAACAAGTAGCAAAGGACACATTTGGCGGTTTGTAGCCCCAATGGTATCCATTGCACACCACTTGAGTGGGTCTCCCCTTAGTTGCTACATCTCGGGGAGGCACTTCTATCCCTCACCTTATACTTTCAATATGTTTATAAAAAATTTTGCTTACATAAAAATCATTTCCAACAAGTATGTGATAGACTAAACAATTTGCCTATCCTGTACGTTACATACCATATAGGCAGCCCACAGATGAATTGCATAACATTTGATGCTGATAAGAAAAGGAAACTAACAGAACAAGATGGTCGAACGGAAAGGAATGTATGTATATACATATATACAATGTACATACATAGGTACTTACTAGGAAACAGACGTTAGAGAATAAAGTATCAACAGATAAGCGAATAAAATGGTCGCGGGAAGTGAGATAAATAGTGAATTGAATAATCGAAGACGAAAAACTATTAGAAAGAGATGAAGAGGAGCTGGAGGAGGGAGGAGGAAGTGACGGCGGCAGAGAGGCAAGAGGTGAATCAGTGGAGAGAGGAGAGACAGGCAGCGCGTGGCAAGCCTCTCCCCCTTTCGACCCTCTCCTCCTCCAACAACTAATGCCTTCATCCGTGCAACCGCCTCCGCCAGCCGAGGCCTTAACTACTTTCTTATTCGCTCGTTTCAGGCCGGCCTTACGGGCCCCGGGCATAATGCCCCAGCGCTCCTTACGCATGCTGAACGCCAAACGCACCCCTTCCTCCGCTTCTCCTCTCGCACCATCTTCGTCCTCCTCTACGTCGGCCTCCCCGGAAGACTGTACCCCTAGAGGAACTGCGGGTCAGAGACTGCGAGGCATATTCGACGCAGACTCGTGGCTCGTGCCTAGACCCATTGGCGTCCAACTCCGACGTATTCCGCCGACAGAAATATTCGCTTGCCTGGAGAACGGCCTGGCAGTCTCTCTTCGACGAACCCATTTTAGATACCGAATTGAGGAATGCTTTTGCACGATACGCAGATACTTGGAATCCTAGCGCAAAGTGTCTCCATACAATCACGTCTTGATGATTTTTTTTTTAGTTGTAGGATCCAATGAGAGAGAAACATCTAACGAATATTGTTTAAATTTTTCAAACAATTTGGATTACGATAACGTCATTGTTCATTTGTATATTTATGCAGTACCTATTTTTAGAGTTTTTTAAATTGCGGATGAAGAGAAAGAAAAAACAGATACTAAAATTTTTCGGTAAAACAGAAATAAGTTCTGTAGAATCTTTCGATGTACCTCAGTAACTTGTATTCGGAGGAACCTTCCGTTCTTGGAAGGAAGAGGAGTTTGGGAAGGCTCGAGGCGAGCATGTGCGAATGGCAATACCTCGGCTTTATTCGGGCGACGCCGATGCGCTAATATAATAAGAAACGTGGTGGCTGTTGCGCCGAGCGTACGGGAGCGAAGTAGCCTCGCTTATGGTCCGGTGGTGCCCGAGGAGCATAACAACTCGCGGAGCATAACGCCACGAGCCATCATATCCTCCTTCCAGAAACCCTCTCCGGAGGTGTTCCTCCTCCCCCATCCTCTATCGTTTCAGCTCAAGCTCCCCCGCCGTCGCGGGAGAGCACGAGTCTTTCCATATAACATAAGTGTATGTATATACCCGTCACGCGTGTCGTACCGCCGTCGCGTGGGGATGTTTGAATACGCGCGCCTACTCGTCGCGCTCGCTCTAACAAGTGGAAGGATGCATGTAAACAACGTTGGGACGAAATTCAAAAATAAATAAAGCAGGCGACATCGGCGTGAAAGAAGCTCTTTCGAATTTGTGGCAATTTTACTTGAGGGACTTACAACGGGACTTTACTTTATTTTAAATGAAAAGTTGCTTCGAGCAGAGAAGATGCCTTAAGCTTTAAGGGGTTACATCCACCTAGAGGTCCGGAAAAAGCATACAAGTTCAGGATTTTTTTCTATTAAAAGGTACATAATATAGATTATTCTACATTTTCATGAGATCTTATTATTAAGTAAAGAAGATATCTGCTTGGATATGAGTCGTGTTTTTTAAAGCATTGGCAGGTGGACATTCCCAAGACCAAACAAAGCATCTGAAAGCAAAAATTCAAATACATTTTAAGATAAATAACTTTCAGAAGTACCAGATGTCCTGATATTTTTAAATGTTGCTTTCAATTTTGCAATAATGCAATTACTTGCGATGCCTTCTTGAAAAAAAGAAAAAATTTTTCCACCGAAATTCGATATTTCATCTTCAAACGGTCGCCCTTTTTACCGAAATACAATATTCAAATTCGGAGAACGTCAGGTACTTCTGAAAGTTATTAATTTTTAAAGTCTGTTTGAACTTTTGCTTTCAGATGCTTTGCTTTCCACCAGCTAATGCTTAAAAAAAATACGACTCATATCCAAGCAGATATCTCCTTTAGTTAATAATAATATCTTATGAAAATTTACAATCATATATTTAAAAGATCTATCCTGTAGTAGAAATCATTGTGTATGATTTTCACTTATACTTTTCCTAAACAAATTCCTGAACTTGTATACATTTTCCGGACCTAGGTAGATGTAACCCCCTAAAGTGGAACTAACAGTATTATGTATTTTTTTATTTATTTTTATTTTTTTATTAACAAACCATTTGGAAGTGATTAAAAGGAAAAGAAGTGACTTTGACGTTTATGAAAAAAATTGCAATATTCTTAGGTATTATGTATATTGGGGAGCATTACGGTGATTGGCTTTCGTGCCTTCACCCTCCGTGTTTATTATATTAAATTTTAATAGAATTACCTTCTGAAATTCTTTGTCTAGCAGAGGTTACGATGAACAGTCAAATATGTAAATTGTTTTATTTAGAAATCGTTTTGGTGGAAACATGTCCATTATCTCATTACCTATCGTATCATTCCTATGTCCTTTTACAGCTTTTGTGCTGATTAAACACTATAGGTATAGTCCTCTTCTTTTGTCGAGCATAATATCTAAATAGCAATGCCTATTATTCAAGATTTGAATATTCACAAATAGTCACACTCCAGATATACAGATTTGCTTCTAACGCAAAAGAATAAATATTATTACTAAAACTACTGCAAACTCGAAATACAAGTGGACCCTTTACTAACCACCCAACTATTTCCACACGAATTCCAATTTTGTATAAAAAAAAAAAATAAACACATCTTTGGACGTAATGAGTCCATAGAAATCTCATAAACTCCCCAGCTTCGACAGCCTGCCGGGCTCCAGGACAAAAATAAGTGTCGCAAACGGCTTCAAAATTTGAAAAGGAAAGCTCTATGTCCCGATAGGGAGATCGATGAGAACAGGAAGGAGAGGAGAAAAAGAACAGCAATGGATTGCATGCACACCGATGCGATGCTTCTGGCAGAGATGCATGTGTGTCGGCGAACGTTTGAGCGCGTGCATGTACGTTTATGTACAGGTATTGCTGGCTTCCGCGAACTAGATCGGCCGAACAGATATTAGGAGCGCGTCTGCCCCGTTGCCATTGCGGCAAGTGCTGGTCATTGTCCACCAGCGGGCACAGGAAGTCGACGACGGCCGGCGAGGGGGCAAAAAAGGAGAGAAAGAGATTTTTCGGTAGGATAATCTCGGAGAAACTACGACGTGTAGATTATCACATTGGATACGATGACAGTGCCCGCCGGATGATGATTCGCAATGAACACTCGGACTCGTTCAATGTTATGCTGTGACGTCGCTGAATGGAATTAAGTCGATACAGAGCGAACGTACTTGTATTTCTGTTTAACATGAAAATTTCGCATGGGTATTTCTACCTATTCTTTACCTGGTCAACAGAAAAGGTAACAAGATTAAGAATCATAAGATATTTTAACAGTCAACTTTTATGGACTAAATTCTACTTAAATCAAAACAAATGAAACACCTATAGGTATATTTTACCTGAGTAAATGCTTCTGATTGCATTTCTAGCTTCTTATGAATCTGTAAATTGTAATATTTATAAGATAAATTCGATTAGTATAAGGAAATTGCACGTTTTATAGAGGAAAAAAGGTTTCAGTCAAATTGGCTCAAGTTTTGATATGTTGTAGATTTTGGTCTCCTGAACAAGAATTTCTAAGTGCCAAACACCTAAGTCCTCAAGTGTTTATGTTAGAGCACTTTGAAGCCAGTGCTGCTAGAAAAAGTTGGAGATTATGAAAAGTATTTTGTGCAATTTTTGTAACTATATAACATTGAGAAGTAAACCTATTTATCATCAATGAGTAACATCTATTTGACTTATAATGTTAAAAGATTATTAGAATAATTCCCGTCTCTGTATAAATCAAATTAAATGTTTTGAGAAAATGGTAATGGCAGATCAGTACTACAGACTACATACTACTGCAATGACTGGTGGCATGGTGCAAGAAATGGTAAACGCAATTTTTTTTATCCTGAAACATAACTTGCCTTTTAGTGTAATATTACAGCAAGACAGATTTTTATAAGTCAAGTGAAGAAACTATAATATGTATATAAGAGAGTCGCAACAATGGTTACCGAATTCTAAACACAAGGAAGAATCTGAATAAATACTGTTCAATTGATAAAGATGGGACATTGGCTATTGATTAAGTAATGTACATGTATCTACGTTAAAAAACCTGATTTCTAACAGATTAAAATTTAAGCTTCCAAATGTTTGAATTGTAATTACAGTCTATTTAACATAAATGTTCTCTTAATGTATAAACAAATATTCAACAAAATAGAGTATTTGAAGAGGTATGCAAACAAAATTAACAAGGCATACTGAAATAGGATAATGGTAATAATCGGGGGATGCAGTTAATTGCGAGGAAAAACTTAAATATTTCTTTCACTATCATCCTTCATTAAAAAGAGGATCTAATAATATCTTTTAAGATGTTGAAAATTGTGTGAAATTTATTACACATTGTTTGATAGCAATACTGAGCTTTAAGCAGTCTTCGAGCTTCTTTCATTTAAAGACGAAGTCTATTGCAAGAAATATATGTTACGATACCCATTTTTGAATAACATACATTTCAATATTCATAAAAATTGTTTGTAGCAAATGTTTGCTAAAAGTGCCAATTCTTTTGTCCTATTTTCTACGTTATTAAGGTCTGCTTATACGTGACTTCTGATTTCCAAAATACAGAAAGTAAGAAATTCTAAGGAACTACATATAATAATATCAGAGAACTACTGAAAATACTTTACATTTATTCCTTGTAGATTTGAAACGAATATTAAACCGTAACTTTCTGTACATCCAACGATCGAAAAAATTTCGTTGCGCCAGAGAAGTTATTTCAAAATCACGTTGTTCTCATCTAAATACGGGAATACTACTTGTCACAGCAGCTACCATGGTGGAAAGCTGCGGCTACCTTTCTTTCCTCTCTATTTTCTTTTACAGAATTTACGCCGTTGTTGCGACAAGTAATCGTTGTCCGTCGCAGACAGGAAACTGGCGAGGAGATTGGCCACGAAGAGATTTTCGGTACGATAATCGTAGGGAAACTCCGGACGTCCATTGTGACAATGGCCTCCCGAGGCAGCGCGATAATTATGCTGGTAATAACACGTTAAATAGAAAAAAACACTCTGTATCTTCTTACTGACACTAACTATCGAAGATTCCTTCACTGACCAGTCAAATTAATTCATTTCCTGCTGTACGTTGTATCGCTTGTACCCTTCGCTTCGTTTTTGTCTTACGTACAGTCACTCACAGCCATAATCGTACACTCTTTAAAATCGCATAACATTTTTAAAATTGGTCCAAACGACTTGAGTTTTTTTGAGAAGCTAGAAGAATTAGTTTGCTAAGTGACGTGTTTCGTCGTTTTTAAAAAAAATGCAATTGGTCGGAATAGTGAAAAAAATAGTAAAGGTCGTTTTTTAAACTTTTTTTTGTGAGCCTGTAATGAAAATTCGAAAAACCCGTTTGTAGATTGAAGTGAGAAATTCCCGAAATCAGCGATTCTCGACCTTATTCTGCGATCTTTAAACGTTTGTAGCTCGGAGCAACGTTAACCGATTTTGATGAAATTTTAGGCATGTATATAACTCACTTCAATCTACAAACGGGTTTTTCGAATTTTCATTACAGGCTCACAAAAAAAAGTTTAAAAAACGACCTTTACTATTTTTTTCACTATTCCGACCAATTGCATTTTTTTTAAAAACGACGAAACACGTCACTTAGCAAACTAATTCTTCTAGCTTCTCAAAAAAACTCAAGTCGTTTGGACCAATTTTAAAAATGTTATGCGATTTTAAAGAGTGTACGATTATGGCTGTGAGTCACTGTATGTATATACCTACGTATATAATACATGTAAGCACTTTGTAAGAATCCAAAAATTTATCTAAACGTCAAAATAAAGTACAACGAAAAGTCGTCTTGATTATTAATAATAATTAATCAGTTAATAAATGCCACTTTGTAAACTCGTAGCAACTATTATGTATAATGTTTTTACAGTTATTCTGTACAGGGTGTCCCAAAAGGAGAGGTCAATAGCGTAGCTCAGGGCTGGAAAACCAGCCGCTCGTTCCTCTCCTTGCCTGCTCCCCTGAGCCGTAGGTAGGGTTGCCAGAGAGGGATAAGGTGACGTCACATAAACCTATTCCCCCTCTACTACTCCCTACTACGTCACTGAGTTCCAACATCAAATGTTACCCGGCCCCCCTCTACTATTTCCTACTACGTCATCTTATCCCTCTCTGACAACCCTAGCCGTAGAATAACGACCCCCTCAGTGGCAGATTTAACAGGGCGGCTGATGAGATCCCTGCACAAAACGCCCCGGCAGAGCCCCATGATCAAAAAAATTATAATTAGATATAGGTATCCAAACACTACATTTTTGTCGTACTACTACACTTGGCCTATTTTTAGTAAACTACCTCTTCATTTTCCTTAAAAAATTAGAACGTTTGCCACCTGGGCGTTTTTTCTTAAATCCGCCATTGAATTCCCTCCATATCTATATGGCTCCTACACTCTATACTGGCGGCTCGCGAGCAGCGTTGCCAGGTGCGAAGGAAGAAGGGAAAAGTAGTATACTTACAATTAGTGAACTAGTGACGTCAGGCACATACTGTAGATAAATGGAGTTGGAGAGGTGGAGACTGTGGAAAGAGTGACGGAGTGAGAGACGGTAGACGTCACTCATGTCACGTGATGCAAGTGACGTAGGTGTAGAGTGGTAGTGGGGGTCATATGACGTCGTAGTATTTCCCTAGGAGGGAATTTCTCTTGGCAACGCTGCTCGCGAGTCGCATGCAACTCTCATTCTTACATAGTTGATATTGCTGATAGTGGGGAACGGTGAACCGGCTGGCTAATTCCCCAGCCCTACTGTAGGTTAACCTACAGCACATTTGTTGCCGAAATGTCTCAGTTACATTGCGGTTTGATATTGGAAACATTGCACGGAATATGCCCTGTGCAACATTGCAGGATATATTTCTGCAACATTTCTGAGATTTTACAGCAATGTTCGCGCAACATTTCTGAGATTCTACAGCAATGTTCGCGCAACATTTCTGAGATTTTACAGCAATGGTCAGGCAACATTTCAGAGATTTTACAGCAATGTTCGCGCAACATTTCTGAGATTTTACAGCAATGGTAAGGCAACATTGCTGAGATTTTACAGAAATGGTCGCGCAACATTTCTGAGATTTTACAGCAATGGTCAGGCAACATTTCTAAGATTTTACAGCAATGGTCCCGCACCGTTTCGGGCAGTAGGGCCAAAAATAAAAATAACGGTATTTTTATATACACGAACATATATTGCATATACCGGACGTGTCTGTGAAGGGGACATGAAATATCATTGTGTATAAGGTCCGTGTACCTTTTATAAATAGAACAATCCTTTTACCGCACGGAGATTCGAACCTGCGACCTGTAGAACCGTAGATGAACACTTTACCGCTGCAGCTACAACTGTTGATTGAAAAGTTTACTTACGTATTCGAACTTACAGTCCTACCATGCAACACTTTAAACAGAAATTATTCAAAAACGAAGATTCGTTTTGACAAACCCCATTACATCTCCCTAATCGCGGATCCGAATATTTCACAACAAATTCATTCCGACGCTTGATGTTGTATGAAGTTGATTCATATTCTGAAATGAAATATCCTGCGTAGTACAAGAAAATAAAAAACTTCAAAAAAGTAACAAAATTACGCCAAGTACATGAAAAAATTGAAGACAGAAAAGAGTAAATCACAAAAAAAATAGAAGAAAATATACATTGTAAAAAAAGATGTGAAATCAAAATGAGCTGCAAGTACATAAAGGTGCTTTCCACCTTCGCTTAAGATGACACAACTACATATACACAGCTAAAATGCTGTGTTCATACATTCCATTACTCATATCGTGGACATTTTATTAATGTGAAGATAAAATGTAACATGTAGACATTTGCCTAGATGTCCGCGGCCTGGAAGTCAAATACTTGGCGTGGCCAGGCAAGGTCAAGGTGTCGATGAATAAGAATTATTTCAAAACACAAAATAATGAAAGTGTACTCATATTGCCAGAGTTTTAAATTGACAAATTATCTGATGAAAGCTTGTGAGAGGAAATGTATCGATGTCGATGAATGATCTTAAAATTATTTTAAAACACAATATAATGAAAATGTATTCATATTGTTAGAGTTTTAAATTGATTAAATTGACAAATTATCTGAAAGCCTGCGAAAGGGAGGGTATGGGTATTGATGATCTGAGAATATCTTGCCTGGCCACGCCAAGTATTTGACTTCCAGGCCGCGGACATCTAGGCAAATGTCTACATGTTACATTTTATCTTCACATTATTAAAATGTCCACGATATGAGTAATGGAATGTATGAACACAGCATTTTAGCTGTGTATATGTAGTTGTGTCATCTTAAGCGAAGGTGGAAAGCACCTTTATGTACTTGCAGCTCATTTTGATTTCACATCTTTTTTTACAATGTATATTTTCTTCTATTTTTTTTTGTGATTTACTCTTTTCTGTCCTCGATTTTTTCATGTACTTGGCGTAATTTTGTTACTTTTTTGAAGTTTTTTATGGGGATCTCACTTCTTTTTACAAAGTATGAGAGCCGGGCGAGTGAGGCGGCAAGAAAATTTTATGAAATTCCTCCTAAAATTAAGTTCAGCGGAATTTCACTGGGGGAGGGGGAGGGGGCGAGGGAGAAGAGGAGGAAAATAATTCTTTTTAATGAAATAATGTTGAAAATATAATATATAAACACTTAATTTGGTGAATCTTTGCTTCTTCATTTCGTAATTCATTTCTTGTTTCTTTATCTTTGTATACAGAATATTAAATTTCAAAGAATTTACGTTGGTCATTACATGAAACTGAAAATTGACACTCGACAGGTTATAACCTGACTTTAAGCTGTCAAAATTTGAAGTGGATTGCATAGTGAAGATAGCGATTGACGAACGAAACACGTGTTAGTTTCTTTTGGCTGAAGGTGTGCGTGTAACGCGTATTGGAGTGGATTGCATACTGAAGATAGCGATTGACGAACGAACCATGTATTAGTTCGTTTTGGCTGAAGGTGTGCGTGTAACGCGTATATACGTATAGCGGTAGACGATCGAAACATGTATTAGTTCGTTTTTACAATGACGGACGACGATCCCCGCCGAATAATCCCGAGAGTCGACGAACGAAGAACGAAACATGTGTTGGCTGAAGGTGTGTGTGCAACTTAACGGCAAGATTTCGGCAATCAATCCGCAACATATCCGGACTTAGAAATTTTCACTCGACGATACGGAACTTGTTCATTACGCATAATAAATTAAATGTCAATGATAGGGACACTGGCAGTAATTGGCACGTGTAACACCTTTTTTACGAATATCTTTTCTTGCTGCATATGGTTAATGAATTTGTTTAAACTCTATATTGTTAATCGAATAATTGTATTAATTATTTATATAAGATATTGTCCACGTTCGCATATATTCCCTTGGAGGTAGCCTGTGGAATCTTAGACTGTATTCTGCGTGCCGAGATTTCAAGATCGTTCGCGTAATTCCGATTTATTGCGGATTTATTGCTGAAATCTTGCTCACAAGTTGCGAACTCGCAACTTATCAGCAAGATTTAAGCAATAAATCCGCAATAAATCTGGACTTAGATATTTTCACTCGACGATACGGAACTTGTTCATTACGCATAATAAATTAAATATGAATGATAGGGACACTGTCAGTAATTGGCACGTGTGACACTTATTTGCATATCTCTATTGTTGCTGTATATAGTTAATGAATTTGTTTAAACCATATGTGTTAATTGAATAATTGTATTAATTATTTATATAAAATATTGTCCACGTTCGCATACATTCCCTCGGAGGTAGCCTGTGGAATCTTAGACTGTATTCTGCGTGTCGACAATTCGAGATCGCTCCGCGTAATTCCGGATTTATTGCGGATTCGTTGCTGAAACATTTCATGTGGATTGTACCTCAATATATGCGCAATGTTTCACGTCAATGTGTGCGCAATATTCCAGAAATATTGCACAAACTTAGCCATTGTATTATTGCACGGCAATATGTGCGCAATATTCCCGAAATATTGCACAAACTTTGCCATTGTATTATTGCACGGCAATATGTGCGCAATATTCCCGAAATATTGCACAAACTTGGCCATTGTAATATTGCACTTCAATATGTGCGCAATATTCCTGAAACATTGCATAAATCTGGCCATAGCAATATTACACGGCAATGTGTGCGCAATATTTTTGTAACATTGCACAAAGGTGGCCATTGAAATATTGCACGGCAATGTTTCTACAATTTTGCAGTAATATTGCAATGCAACTCGCAACCAAACGGCAACATTGCAATGTACTGCAACTTTTGTGCAACGTTTCTGCAACAAAATGTGCTGTAGGGGTTACAGTATCAGCGGTTCTAAGAAAACAAAGTTTATATGTATAGTATCTATAAATGTGTTATTCCGAATGGTTTTCGATATTTGGAGTGCAATACTTTGCATTTGTCGAGCGATATGTTACCTGCGTTGTAAATTAGCTATTTTGTTTACTTAGAGACATTGTCCATCTTTTTATGGTGTTGGATAAAGAGTGCAGGTAAAGAGTACAGAAGGAAAGTGGATACACAGAATGAATTGTTCGGTCGCATAATGGATGCTGTTACCCGCGTGCCGAGATGAACTTGCAAGAGAAGGCATCAATCGAGAGGAGCAATCCTTTAACAAAACCAGGCCAAAATCTAAGGGACAATGCGCATAAACATAATATGATGTAAACGAAATATTATGCATTTCATTCAGAAAGAATAAAACTTAAAACTATGTACATTATACACTTACTATGCCTCAGGGCCAGATTAAAATTTTGGAGCCTAAGGCTACTACACCTTCGCGGCAGAATCCCATTGGTTAAAAACCAGGCGGGGGATCCTCAAAAATTGAAGTTTATTCTAAATAAGATTAAATAACATTTAATCATGACGAAAAGTAATGATTTACAAATAAATAATAGTAAAAGACAAGCATCGAAAAGATATTTTAAAATAAACTTTTAGTGCGATATCTAATTATTTCAAAAGAAAAACAGTAAATAAACTTTCATTCAATTGTTTTTTTACATAAATGGAAGGCTTAGAATGCGCCCTCCCTCCTTGATCTGGGCTTACTGTGCCTATATGTAGTAGGTACCTATAAACATCAGTACCGTCTTATTGTTTTCGGGGGCCCTGAGGCGAGCTCCATATGTGGCTCTCTAAATTATTCTAAATTAAATAAAATCAAAAATATCGCGCTAACACACGAAGTAGATCAGTATTAAAACAATTAAATAAATAAGATTAAGCGTGGGGTCCATTCCACGGAAAAAGGGCCTCTTTTTAAAACCTAACTTTTGGTGCATTCGTTATTTCCTTTCCGTCACAGTTGGAGGGCCCATTTTCAATTATTTTTCTAGCTTTTACAAACCTCTTTTTTTTTTAATTTCCAGTTTTTCGGGGAGCCCCTGAGCTCCGGGGTCCTGAGGCGGTTGCCTCTTTCGCCTCCAGGTTAAGACGGCACTGGTACACATATGACTTTGTAAACCTGTAAATATAGTTTCTGTAACTTGTGAGGGGGTAAATATTATATTATGTTATTGTACAAGTGATAATTGTACATGATTATAGATGTAAGGACGGAAATTCACATAAAGGAGAAAAAAAAAGGCAAAGACAACTTCTCTCTGCAAGACTCAAGCCCAACCCTCTGCTCGTGATTTGGCATACTTGCACCTGGACTACTGTGATAGCTGAAGACTACTTCATCATTAATGAAGTTTAAGAAACGCTGTATTTTCTGAATAAATTATTGATCGTACAGTAGCGACGCATAAGATGTGTGTATTGCTTTCATCAATATCTACAATCTAAAAGCAGAGCAAAGTCGATCGGACGACTTTAAAATTTTTGAACCCATTTTTTGTAAACATGGCTGGGCGTTAGCGGCTAATATTCTAGAATTTGATTATACACACCATCCCCAACATTTTTAGCCTGGTTTTGTTCCAAAATCAGACCGGCAACACGCCATGTTCTCACGCGAGTTGTAAAGTGCATTGATGTCGACGGTGAAATTTTTGGAAATTCATTGTAAACCATAACAAATTTTTCTATTGTACAATAAATATTAGAGACAGTAAGTAACATTTCTTTGTTATTAATAATTTTGCAACTGTACATTCAAATAACTCAGAATCTTTTTGGAACAACACCCATATAAATACATACCTCCATATAAAGTTTTCTTCTTATTGTTAGAATGATTGAATGGTGTTTCGCGCATCAAGCATAAATATACCATCAAGGGTAAAATTTCAGAGAAGGGCGTTCGGAAATTATTAGTTTCCCAGACTAAATGCATAGGTTTCGCGATCACCATTTAGCAGGGGTTAATTTCCTGTTTTCTTCTATTTTCTTTTTCTTTGTATTGGCGGACAAAGAGGACGTTCCGCGAGTAACAATTCGAGGGGGAGGTACTGCAAGAAGGGTAAAAGTAAGTGAATGAGCAGATACTCGTGGAAGTTGGTAGGAGAAGGATCGTCAGGGCGGCACCTGACCGGAAAGCGTCACAGTCAACGCATTCAACCTCGTTCTTTCCTTTCCCTTCTCCTCGGACTTCTCTTTCGCCAACCTTCTTCCTCCCCCACCGCCTTATACAACGAAGGGTTGCTGCTCGTCCCTTCTAGCTACAAGCGAAAGAATCCTGCTCCCGATGGCCAAATATTATATATCGCGAAACTTCTATTTATCTGTTTACCATACCTTCTAAAGTGTTATCTGATAAGTTATACATTGAATAAATTAAATTGAAATTAAATTGAATAAATTGATAAAGAAAGATCAACTTCTTTCAAACGAAGAGGGGAAAAGTGATGTTGAAATTAGAAAACGTTAAAACTGAGAAACAAAAAAGGGGATGAAAAAGGTGTTCCACATTTCTAAATGTCACTTTTTTTTAAATACACTAATCCCTATACGGAGTTGTGTCTACAACTCTGCGGGATATAGAAATGTATGTAATAACATTCGAAAATATCAACTCTAATATACTTTAAGAATATAATAGAATATAAAGTACAAGGGCCCGGTATAATACAATTACATTAATTAATCACTGCTTTTCATCCCGGGCTACAATTTATTTTAAATAAAAAGTATAGTAATGCTAACTCGTCGTTATGCGTGGAAGGACAAGCCTGAGCACGCAACGAACGTTAATCTATAAAAATGTATGACGGTAGCCAAAGGTGGCTCTACGAAGAGCAGAGATGAAGAAGAGGAGGAGAGAAGGCGGAGAGAAGGAAAAGGATGGGGCGAGTAGGTAAGGACACATAATAGCAGGATGTTACAACGCCCGTGTCCGGTATATAAGTATCTGGTTTCATAAATGAAAGTGTCTTCATTCATAGATACATATTTCCATACAATTGCCGCTATTGGTTCGTATCTTATGATATCGCCATTATGCGTGGGCTGGCGCATTACATATGTACATAGCACCATTATATACAAATTCCTATATAGTAATGCGGTGCTACTGCTGCATTAATGATAAAGTTGTTCGATATTGTGATATTACAGGCGCATCTGCGTTTTGTTGCACGGAAACCAGGAAAAAGTCTTGATGACGTGTAAAATTATATTACGAGTAGTTGTACTGTTACGTTTCATGTAACACGCTATCGATGATATCGAGGAATATAAATTTTAACACAATTTAGAGTATCTATAGTGTATCAAATACAGCGGATCTTTATCGAAGCCTATTAATCTGAAGAAACTTCTACTTATAAAGTCTGTAAAATTAGCGAGACGTAACTCCATTTGTATTATCTATGAACATGCCATTAGTTGAAGAAAATAAACGATTATAAGACATTTCAGAACCCCAAATTTGTTAGTCCCACAGCTTGTACGACGGGGTGTTTTTAAATGTTTATGCAGGTAGTCGTAACGAAGTATAAGATGAAGAGGATCAGTGAACTAAATCACAAAACTACCCAGACTATAGTGTTAATGAATCGTAAATGGAACGTAAATTAAACACTAAAGAGAAATATACAGAGAAACTGCTTGTCAAAATTTGATATTTCTTTTATATTTAATTATATCTACTTTATTTTAACCAGAAATAATACAAAGATGATGTACCTTGTTTAGACCTCCATTAAATTCTGTTTATTCGTTTAGATAGAGTTATGGGATGTAATATTTAACATAGATGAAGAATTAAAATTTTTACCACACGTTACATTTTTATAATGCAGTTGTATGAAACGATTTGTTTAGAAACATTAAGATCTTTAGTTCGAAACTAATAAGGAATCCACATGCAGCAGGAATTAAGCAGCTGGTTAATGCAAAGCAGTTCCTTTCTGATTCGAAATGTTTGATGAAACTAGAAGTCATTCAAGACTGGCGCGCGTGCTGTTCGAAGGGGCTGTGCGACGGAGGATTCCTGATACGCGTTCGTTCCCTCGTTATATCGAATAAATCTACCTCGACGACGCCACCGCGTACGATGGACGCGCCCTGTGCACTAGGTAGGAAGTCATCCTTCCTAGCATCCAGAGTCCACACAGGAAATCTCAGACGCACCCACCGAAACAGCCCGCCCTCTCTGTCGGAGTCGATTTAATGTTTCGTTTCCTCTACAACGATAAGGGGCTACCATTTTATAGAACCAACCGCCCTGTGCACGGACTCCACGAAAATAAAAGGAAGGCGGATGGCAGGATTTACAATTAGACCCTTGTCAACTATTTATTTCCAGCGAATGCAGATAGACAGATCAACGAAACGGACGGTGAAATTTTGTGTGAACAACGATGACAACGCTGGAAATAGTAGCACAGTCATGTATTATCCTGAACGAGTAATGTTACGTGGTATAGGGTCATTGGTATGTGAAAAGAAACTCCTGATGTAGTATTTTGTAGCTTAAAGAGCATTAGTGAGCAATATTGGTTTAAAAAATATACATAAAAATCTTTGTAATAGAGACGTTAGAAAATTTGTATCCAGAGAAAAAATTAACCATGAATACATAATATGGTACGTACTTACCTAAATCAATTAAAGGATCACGTTTCGAAGCAATTTGGAAGAATGGGCCATGAGGTGTGGAAGAAGTACCGTGTATTTGAAAATACATATTTTAATAAATGGTACAATCGTTTCAATAATTGAGCCTGTATCTTTTTGCAACAGTCTGTTCGCATTTTGACTACTAACCGTGCTTGCGTCATTATTTCATTATTTCTCAATAAATTGAGAAATATGTAGGTATATATGTCTAATATAGTATTCTAATATCTGTCATTATTTGACTGTTTCATTGCACTGTATTTCCGGTGCAGTGTATAAAAGGGTGTGTGATGTTCGAAGGATGAGGGAAACCTACAGAAAGCGAAAATAATAGAGATGACTAGTTTCGGTTTTTCTAGTAAGAAGTAAATATACAGTGGCGGACGAAAGAAAGTTTACAACTTTTAAACTCGCCTAACTTTTTTTAGAATTGGTCCAAAAGGCATGAGTTTTTTTTAGAAGCTAGAAGAATTAGTTTGCTAAGTGACGTGTTTCGTCGTTTTGAAAAAAAATGCAATTGGTCGGAAAAGGAAAAAAAATAGTAAACGTCGTATTTTAAACTCTTTTTGTGAGCCTGTAATGAAAATTCAAAAAAACCCGTCTGTAGATTGAAGTAAGTTGTATGCATGCCTAAAATTTCATCAAAATCGGTTAATGTTGCTCTGAGCTATAAACGCTTAAAGATCGCAGAATAAGGTGGAAAATCGCTGATTTCGGGAATTTCGCGATTTTTTTGCTATTCCAATTGTGTTTTCTTCAAAACGACGAAACACGTCACTTAGCAAACTAAACCTTCTAGCTTCTAAAAAAAACACATGTCTTTTGGACCAATTCTAAAAAAATTATAAACTTTCTTTCGTCCGCCGCTGTACATATAAAAGTGGGCCAAAGAAGAAACTTAGAAAAAAGACAAGTTACAATGCCACGCATAAAGTTTGACTTATGTTGGACAAAGACGTTCTAACAAGTTTAATATGCACTCACGAATCCGGGTCAATTCCAGTACAAAAGTTTCACTTCATGGGATTTGGGTACTACTGATAAGAGGTGATGCTTCATTCTATGTACTTCCAAAATATTTGAGTTATACAAGCTGATTTCGAACCTCAGAAAGAGTACCTGCAGGGTTTCGAGAATGTACTTCTAAGTACTTTGACGTTTGAAAGAATCGAATCTCGTAAAATTAGTATTGAAACCCCGAATGCGTGCATACCACAAATATTATGTATCTATGAACATCGATCACTGCGATTTCACCAGAGCTCAATATTGTAAACAGAAAACTATCGTAGGTAAGCTGTGAATCATAAAAGGTTCGAATCTACTTACTTGGTCAGGTTAATTATACTTGAAAGTACGACTACGTTTCTCGAAGTACTTTTAGAGAGTTTGAATCAATCTCGTCGAGGTTCGAGTCTACTTAAAAGGATTCTTTTTCTTTTTCGAAGTACTCGTGGACTGCTCGAAACTATCCAGTCGGATTCAAGTCTACTTCCAATATACTTCATCCCATCTATCTATCTATCTATCTATCTATCTATCTATCTATCTCTCTATTCTTCTATTTATATAAAAGAAGAAGTCCTGACTGACTGACTGACTGACTCATCAACGCCCAGCTCAAATCGTTTAACCTACGAACGTGAAATTTGGAAGTTACAAAGTCTTTATGACGTAGGCACTCACTAAGGAAGGATTTTTGGAAATTCCATCCTTAAGGGGGTGAAAAGGGGTAAAATGTATTTTCTCGCATTCCCTAATATCTCTTAGGCCCGATTAGATATCAACTTGGTTCTTATTCACAAAGATTACTCACACAAATGTTTAAAAACCAATTTCAAGATTTTTCCCTAACCAACCCCTAAGGGGGTGAAACGGGGTGAAATGTATTTTCACGGAATCCCCAAAATCTCTTAGGCCCAATTAGATATCAACTTGGTTTTTATTTCAAAAGGTTACCCACATAAATGCCCGTATTTGCCCGGATTTTGACCTAACCAACCCCTAAGGGGATGAAAAGGGGTAAAGTGTATTTTCATCGATTCCTCAAAATTTCTTAGACCCGATTAGATAGCAACTTGGTTTTTACTTCGAAATGTTACCCACATAAATGCCTAAAAAACAATTTCAGGATTTTGCCCTAATCAACCCTTAAGGGGGTGGTGAAAAGGGGTGAATTGTGTTTTCATGGAGTCCTTAATATCTCTTAAGCCCGAAGTGAACGCGGGGGTATTTTACTAGTCACTAATAAGTAGTTCTAATCACGTCGATTTTTGGAAAGAAAATGCATCTCTTTTCAGAAGCACATGTGTCGAGAATCCTCGTTAAGGTGGACTTCTCTCGCGATGAAACGGACCGAGAATGAACAACGGAAAGGCACATAATATCTGACCACGATAGTAAATTTTATAAAATAATACCCTCTCCAGGGCTGCATATTCATTTTTCCGGAGGGTCGTGCAGTTCCCGGTGTCCGGGGCGAGTCGTCTACATATGTATGAGCTTCTGGTGGACTCGGTGGTTACGCCTCAGCGAATCGAGCTTTCTAGCCTTTATTTTTGATGCCAGCGTTACCCCCTTTCTACGGAGCCAAATAAACAAGAGGGCTGACCCGAAAAAAAGGGTGGGTAAACCGGATGATTAGCACTCCTCACCTTCCTTCCTTCCTTCCTTCCGTGTGCAAGCTGTATAACGATCCTTGAACTTGGATTACTCCAAGTGCCTGCAATTTCACTGGACGTGAACCGACGAAAAGAAACCTTCGCAAAGAGATAGCTTTTGCTCCAAACGTCCTTTTCAAATAGCTTTGCTTCGCGAATGCGTGCTTAATTCGCGAATATATTGATATTTATACACCAAGCAGCTTTAAAGTTGGAGTAAGTGCACCTAATTTCGCCTACTCAAATTCAAATCGTTCTCAATTGAAGAGTAATTGATATTTTCATTTCTAATTAACCTCGGATAAAAAAGAAATTATTTGTGTTTCATGTATGGCAGATTAGGACTGTTGAAATCTAAAGATTTTCAATCGCAAGTAGAAAAAAGCAAGGGAAGCAAAAATCGGGATCTTGTAAAAGTGAGCTTCTTGTAAAAGTTTATAAGCTTTTAAAGTTATATTTATTATTTTTAACCATATGAATATTTTTTAGACATTTCCCATATTTCTTTTTATTGGAATTATCTTTAAAAAGTGTGTTCCTTATAAAATTAAATACAATTTCAAAATATTTATATTAGTACATATTATTTTTTTAGACGATCACATTTGCATGCTGGGCAAACGAAGTTCTGCTCTGTAATTCCGCAAATTTCGTGTCCTCATCTGTAGCAACTACCACGCTGAAACCACTGGGTAACACAAAAATACAGTTTCCATTAACAAAAATGTTGGAACCAATTAAATTATTTAAGCATGTGGTTAATTAGATACTCCCAATAAATATTCATGCATTCATAAACTTTTTAAACTTACCTTCTCCCAATGTAATGTAAAATTGTCACGATCCAATAAATTTTTACACTATCGAGATTCACTAAAATACTTCTCCAAAGCAGTATGTCTTCTAAGTTTCTAAGTTCCTAGTATGTCCATAGTATGTCTTTCTACACTCGCTTGGCTACTGTATAATTCAGTTCGTTACCAACACACGTCAGCACTTACTTCACCATTTATTACGAGTGACGAGATTAAGTACTATGGTTATTAGGTGCACTTACCCTACAAGTACTTATAACCTGCCTCTAAATAATCAATTAAGAAGTCTAATTTCATTTTATTATTCTCTCCTCGTTCTCAAACTTTGCTGAAGCTTCAGCTTTCAGCATAGAGCAACAGATACCTTCGCAGTACCATCAGAATTGGGGATGAAAATCTTCACTAACGATAAGGCTTGCCAAAAACTGGATCCGTGTTTGAAATAAGTCCAGAAAACGTCATAAATCTAACGTGTTCCATTTCTTTCAGCGTCCACAGGTAGTAGCCAGTTTTCTTCGGAGTTTAAGGAAAGCAACGCGCCCGCTCGCTCGCTTGCATTAAAGAGCAATTAGCCGCGGCTCGCGAGCACGCTGATGCCCGGAAGCGATAGAAGCAGACCGCGCGTGCCACCCTTACATTTTCTTCGTCTACTACAAGCATGTACGCGTACCTGCTCACGCTTGCACACACTCGCGCACCTCACCGAGATGTCTTACCTGCAGGCTCGCCTCGCGGGTACCAGGGCTCCTACTACCTTAGCTGGCTCTTGGAATTATTTGCCAGCGCACTGCCGTGACGTATGCAACGAAAGAAGAAACGGCCTCCACATGTCCATATTCACTCGAGCCACGGCAAAATTTCACTTCAAAATCTATAGCCGATGGAAAAGATACAGTGAGCTGGTTAATTGAATAAGGTACAAAGCTTAGGCCATGCTGAATCCATCAACCAAGGACCAATTGGTTCGCAAGATGTAACAGGTATCGCTACAAAACAAGGGTATTTCTTCAAACGTGCCTGCATTTCCTAAAAACCCAAACCAACTTGGTCTAGAAAATCTTTCATAACATCGAGGCATTTTAGAAGAAATTGAAGTTTATGCTGCCAATTAAGTTCATCATCTTTTACGTTAAATTCTATTGCCAATTAAATTTTGTTTAAAAATTGTTCGACAAAATACAGAATGATATTATGTGTATGATTATTTACAGTCGAATGATCGACAACTGCCTACGTTTCTATGGAAAATTTTTAGGAAATGTGGGTGCATCTATGGGAACTCTCCGAAACAGCATTCGGTGAAATGCATCGTCCAAATAATAATGATCGGGGAAAATCGCATTTACTCATTTAATCTATAAAGGGTTCAAATTAATATAGCAATTGAATAATTCAAGCGTTGAAACTCGTCACTGTCGTCCACTAATAAAATTGTAAGTAAATTAAAAGATAGATTAAAAAAGGAAGCTAAATGGTTCAAATCAAACGGAGTTGAGCAACGGAACGAACTAGGTGAATAGAGAAAGGATGTTAGGAACTAAATTGTCAAGAATTTTTCGTTAATATTCCACAGTAAGTGTGACGACGTCTGTACTGCTGTGTTAATTCGAAAGGGCGTATGTATCTGCTCAAAAGGTAGTTTGAGATAAATGACTTTTAGTATTTCGTGCTATGCCATCGATATTTTATATAAATCGGATTAGGTTAAATATTAAATCTGGTTAAAAAGCTATCTAAATGTTTGTGACGAACCCGTAAAAAAAGCATTGAAAAATGAACTGTAGTTACGCCTTTTATTACTAATATTTTGCAGTTACTGCTATTTCATTTAACAACCACGCATCGAGTTCACATACGTGCAAAATATAAACAGTTATATCTTTAGTTTCAATGCAGATATGGCTTTCTTATTTAATATACATATAGATAAACTATTTTTGCGTTACCTGGTAGCAATAACTCAATTTAAGCGTAAGCTACAGACACGCCCTTTCGAATTAACACGGCAGTGCATTAAGGGTCCATTTTACTTTGCCGGTCGAATAAGAAGCCTATTTCGAAATTTTTTTCCGGAACTATTGTACGGATTTTAATGCTTTTTATTTTGTTAAATATTTATTATTCCTTGATGTATAGAATTGTATTTTTTATATTTCCAAAATATAACTACAAATGTGTGGATTTAAGTAGCAATGTTTATGCCCTCCTTGCCGTTAAAGTGGTTCTAAAATGATAAAAATAGAATTATTGTGTCCTATAGGGATATACATATAAAGTGGATTAGAATTATTGATTTATCAACAGTGGTTACAATAGCGGCCTTATAAAGAAAAAGTTCTGGATTTTTTGAATGCCTGGATGACTCTGGTCCACTTTATGCGTATTAGGCCCATTGTAAGGCCGAGAAGGATTTTCGCGGTGGGCCTGTATTCTCACTAACAAGGGAAGATTCCGAACCCGAAAATTAAAAAAATTCTGGAACTTTGTGGATATGTAGGATTTCCTCCTGATTACAACGCAATTTTTGTTTGCTACCCAAATTCACTCTAAGGGGGTGAAATTAACCCCTGAAGATTCGGCTACCTTTCAATTTTGTTTTCTAACTCATAATCTGTAAGAGATAGAAAAAAAGATTCAAGACAAAATTTACTTGTTTTAATTAGATCTATCAAATGGTAAAAGTTGTATCTATTTAAATACTTAGAAAAAAATTATAAACAAAAATATTAATAATGTTTTCGAAAATTCGTTTCTGAATGTTTAAATAATTATGAAACAGCATAATCCATTTTTTGTCACACTATTTCAACCTTGGTTGTATTGCGGAACTGTGTTCTTCGACAATCGAAATGTAACGAATTGTAACGTACGTTAAGCTGCGTGACGAGCAATGATCTTCCAACATTCATTAGAAAATAATACTCAACACGTAGAGAAAAAATAAGATAATTTATATACTTTTGTCTAATTACACAGCAAGCAAATATACCATGTAAACACAGAGGAAAAGCAGGGAACACCACACTTATATTTTGTTTCAAATGAAAATCATACGAATCTTCTTAAAAATTGCAAGAAATAAGGATTAGAAAAGCGATAAAAGTATGCGTCCGATGTACCAAGAGAAGTAATTATAATCAATAAGTACCGACTATTTTAAAAAAATGCAATCACGTTTAAACAATATCATGACAAAAGGTGGCTATATGACGTAAGTATTTTTTCTGAACGTATTGAAGAAAATGTTATTTATAAATATAATAAACGCGAAATATTGTTACTTAATTAGGAAGGCATTGGTTAGACACAGATCCATCCAGACATAGAATGGCTCACGTCATCGGAAAAAATCAAAAACTAATATCCCACAAGTTGATTTGACACCACGACTTTGAAAATAAAAAGGAATGTCAATTTTTTTCATTCTTGTAAACAGAAAAAATATTAACTCGTCATTTGAAATTATCTCCTCGTTAGGCAAAACGAGTTATCTCGTCGCGAAAGTTTTGTAATTGCACTCGCACGAAAGCGTACGAAAGAAAACAAAACGATTTAATTCCTATTTAATTATTTTTAAACATGCCTTTCTATTATAAATACGCAGAGGGTGTCTCTGGTCGAGAAATGACCAATGAAAAGATGGTTCTGCACTCACGATTCGTGTGGGAGTGTGAGACAGTCAATTTAGAAAACAAATTGCGTGATTATTTTATGTGTATGCAGCTTATTAATTGTACTTGCTACCACTTGCCACACATAACAAGTTACCACTAACAATGAGTAGTAATTAAAATACTTCATACAGGAAGAGCGACGTCGCTTCAAGCGTACCCTCTCACAAAGCATAGTGAGTCAATAATGAAAAATTCCTTTGACGAAGCTTCTACTTAAGTACCTACTCACCTATTGTTTAAAACTCCATCAAATTTGAAAAATTAAAAATAGGCACAACAAAAGTTTTTGAAATTGATTTTTCGAATTTTTTTAACATTCATGGATATATTACATAACAGTAAACCTAATTTTTTTCTTAGCTACGAGTGAGGTTCACAGGATAGGAATCCATAAGCAACCTTACGTGCAAAATTTGAAGATAATATTTGCTACAGTTCAGAATCTACAATGCCCACTAGTTGTGAATAAGGTATTTCGAGAAAATCGGGTTTAAACTGACTTTATAGGTGGAGAACAAGGTTTTCTGTAGTAGGGCTATCATTAAACTTAAGTAGCTATTCCTAGTCCATAAATTGCACACTCCCCTGCCATCCACTGTTCTTTTTACTCCTTTCCCCTCTCCAAGCCTCGGCGCGAAGTATCTTTTGTGTTCAGTGTGGAGTTTTTCACCATGTTTCTTATACAAAACAAATTCTTTTTTTTCATATTACTTGTTACTCTTTTTTACAAGACCTACTATTTCCTCAAAAATCTAAAGGTAGACTGCGCAACCATTATTAAACGTTGCGTCTATTGTATACCTATATATTATAAGTACCTATAGCTACTTCAAGAAATTTTCGCCACTGAATATGCACTTCCAAGCAAGTTCCCATATGTTTTTATTTAAATCTTTGTAACAGTCCGGAGTGTATTCTGCCACAAATTTCCATAATAAATTTTTGGACACAGATTTCATGTAGGTCGTTAAAATGATCGCATTTCACATTTCTCCTCATACCTCTATTAATTTCTCCAAATTTTAGATGCACTTTGTGCTAAATTGTTCAGCAAGAAAAGAAATTTCTATCCTACACAAAAAGGAAAAAAATTGAAAAAAAAGTCTCCAGGAACTTTGATTGCTTTTAACAAGTTAAGGAGAAACAATTTTATATTGGTTGAAATAGAATTCTGCAAGTGAAAGATCCAGATTCAAATCTCGACCAAATTTATACGACTGCTCGATTCTTTTATCCCGACAGAGGAGTGTACAAATACTTTTTATAATTTCTACGCTGGGACTGCCAAAATATAGGGGGGAGGAGCACAATAGCCTTCTTGTTTTTAGTACTTGCTTCAGCGTTCCCCACCTCTTTCTCTGCCTGTCGGTGTAACAACTCGCTCAATTACCGTTGCAGATAATCATTATCACGGAAACTGCATCGCTGGGCCTCATTGCCCCAATCCTTAATTAACCGGCGGCCAGACGGTAATTGGTACGAGCCGATGTACGACACTCGATCCATTGGCGAGAATGAAGGGCACGTGTAGAATAACGTACATGCGTGTACACTTCCCCTGTGAACAAGCGTAACGATGGAATTTTAAGTAACTCGATGACGAGATAAGAAATCGGTGATCCCCTTTCGCGTCCATCGATTTTGCATTAGATACTGCTTCATACATATAATACATATGGTTACCATGATCCTTTTCTTCCGTTCACATAATCCATATTTTTATAAATAAATTAAAATTTCTTTAATCACATAACTGACGCATAGGTAATTATATAAGTAAATAGGTAGCAGAAATGAATAGCAGTAAACACCGGTTTTTGCCTACTCTAAAAATTAAATATAATCTTCGGAAGTGTAGGACTAATTTACTTTTTGTTTTCCTATGAGAAGAATTATTATCTATTTTATTAGAAAACTTGTTTTAGAGATATTGACATTTTGAGTAGTGTCGAATTTCGATGCTATAAAATGTCGAATGTATTGCCTGTGAGTCCCCGAATGTTTATTTTAAAACGCGAGCTCGGAAATCGGTTTGTACTACGCCGCCTCCGTAACCCTTCAGCAGCCGAGACTAGGACGAGCCATGTTACTAATGAAAATTAAAATATCAATACTTTTATAGGGCCCCGTGTTTTCAAACTGAGTACCTCAATATTTTCTATCAGTTCATGAAATTGTAATCATTCTCAATTAGTGGCGGATTTAACAGGGCGGCTGATGAGCAGTTACCGCCTGGGCCCCTGCCCAGAAGGCCCCAAAAAATTTATTAGGTATAGGTATCCAAGCACTACATTTATTTTCATACTACTATACTTGGTCCGTTTTTAGTCAACTACCTCTTCACTTTCCCGAAAAATGGGCCCCTGCCCAGAAGGCCCCTCCAGGGCCATATCTTCCAAAAAAAATTATCATTTTAACCAAACACTAAATTTTTTCTGTACTACTACACTTGGCCCGTTTTTAGTAAACTACCTTTTCATTTTCCCGAAAAATGGGCCCTTCGGAATGTTTGCCACCTGGGCCTTTTTTCTTAACTCCGCCACTGATCTCAATTAATGTAATAATAATAACGTTTTATATGTATTCTATACGATTCCATAGCTTTATAAATGACTTTAATATTACCCTGGAACAATGCAAACGAACAAGTTCAGCTACGGTCATTGTGTATCTAAAGCTCTGTAACTATATAGTATAATATCATGTGTTTTCCAAAACTGGTTTCGTTGTTCAGAAGAAAATCAATGCCGTAAATTGAACCTTTCAAAATTCCCTTTCGTACATATTACATGTTACCGCAGGCTGTATGATATAAAAATAGCAGCGTCGTAATAATCACTAGACAGCATAATTATTGGACCACAGACATCTTCAATTGTAAGAGATAAAAATCGTTCAGGGGTTCAAGTAACACTCGTGTACGAGTAATAAGGTGCTTTTCTAACGTCTCCGGCCCGATAAAATGCAGGATAAATTTAATACCGTAACTTGCACGTGCGTGTTGCTCACGCAACAGCACGCATGCTACGGTTAATTGTAATTTATGCCCGGACGACTTAAGGCTACATCTTGCGTGGTTACTTCATTTATATATTCCGCACTTTTTGTCTCTACGGGTTTGATTAATTTCGCGAATTAAGCTGTTTAATTAATCCCCAACTAACTTATAAAACACACCCCATCGCAATATTATTCGCTCCGTTTTACGACGTTAGCCAAAAGCTTGTGTGTGTTTCTTCCATTCTCAACTCTCTTTTCGTTTGCAAAAAATTCATTACTCAAAGTAAGTTAATGTAGTCTTGCCGCTATTAGGCATACATTCTGTGTTACTCTTACAGTATTACGTCGTAAATTTCTGAAACCTTCAGCTTGCAAAAAATTATACATTCTAAATATAATATGGAGGTTAAGTTTGCTTCTCTTGAAACGCGTATAATACAAGTCGCTTCAGCGTCTACAACGGCGTGAGTAAGATCTTAATGTCTCTATTTCCGCGTTTACGTCTTTCACAGGAAGACTGATTTTTTGCCGATCTTCCTTTGTTTCGATCGATGTTGGAGAAAAAACAACCATTCCGATCGAAGCATGTTGGAATGGGCTCGCCAAGGATACCTACGAGTAAGAGCCGACACGATTATTGAGCGCGCAGAGATAAAAGGTCGGTTTGGCTCCCATAAACCAAAGCGCACGCGGCTCCACTTTATGCTGATCGATTTGTGGTGATTTTATATCTTTGCCTGTCCATAGTTGTTCTCGCGAAGACGGGGTTCAAACGGGCCGCGATATTTTATATCTGCCGCGTAAACGCAAAATGAAGCTGAAGCTTTACATATTCCGGCAGAAATGGCCGAGAGCAGTAAGCAGTTTTCTTTTAAGAAGTTTCTTTGTGCCATGCTTCGCCATCTGGCTTCGAAACCACCTCGACGTCAAATAATGACGTCTATCATAGTTACATAATAAGAAAGTTGTGCATTTTCTTTTATAGAAAAATACGTTTCGCTTATTTTTATTGTCTTATTATTTTTTAAAACATAATACATAATACGCTCTAGAAAAATAAAGAACAGTTTTATCCGATTGCTATAAAATCACAGTGGACAGATTGTTGAAAATTATATAATTTATTTATAGTCTCCATGGGCGTCCGGAGGGGGGTGCAAAAGGGGCAGTTGCCCCCCCCTCTTGGCTTTTGAAAAAATCGCTTATTTTTCAAAACTGATCTTTATTAAGTTTATACTAAAAAAGGGAATATTTTTAAATTTCGGTTTTAAATTTTTAATTAAATTGAAACTATAAAATGGCTTTAAAAAATCAAGAGGAGTATATTTTTCTTTGCCATCATCCCAAAGTTGCCCCCACCTGGAAAAAAGTCTGTGGACGCCCTTGATAGTCTCTTATACTGTATAAATATTACACAGGGACCGATTCTATTTTTCACGCGAATTGCAGGTTTAAAATAAAATCTTTGAAGTCCGGAAAAATATTTACGTTACGATAAGTTTCATATCTCTGTAATATTTCTCCTGCGAAGAAACTATATTCTAGAAAGGTACTACAATGCAGATACGTTACTGAATACAAATTTAAAGTAAGGAACATCTGCTGATATATCATATTCCATTACTTTTAAAACCTGTTTAACATAATTAATAGAGTTCAGGGGAGAGTAGAACAGTCTCTTCACGATGCATAAATTCAAATATATGTGTATATTATTCATATAAAAATATGGGGAAAACTTCAAATCGGACATTTCGACTCTGTTGAACATTCCGGTTCTGTAGAGAGATCTTCAGCTGCCAGAGCAAGAACTTCTTCGCATACCCGCTTATAAACCCATGCGTCACCTTTTAATCTCTTTCTCCGAATACCAACTAATAATTTATCTTTCGAGACACCCTCTAGCAAACAAACTTCCAACTCGAAAGAACAAGCGCTCCTGGACGAAAATGGTCGTACCGTATCTTTGTCATCTTCTGAACAATCTTCTGTTTCTCCTTGCAGTATGAACCTACCAAAATATTTTATTTATAAGTATAATGTGTGTATACAGAGTGTCATGTAACCGGCGGTTGATCGGAGGGGTGGAGTTTCTACACGAGAAAATCAATCGAAAATAAAGAATAAAATTTTTTGGTACAGGGCTGTTTTTAGGAAAATGACTGTAAATATTTGTCGAGTACGCGTGTACTTGATTGTGTCTAGACTTGACGGATTTCACAGTTCGAGTTTCATTTATGGGCTCACGTTAAATCTATCGTGTATAGTGATGATATAGCGAGCAGTGAACAATTAAGACAAATAATTACTGTAGCATTTGAAACATTAAACGTGCAAAATATTACATTAAAAAACATTAGTAGAGCACAAGTGAGTATGCAGCAAAATGGACATATTTAACCATTTTGAACATAATAATGATTTTAAAATTAATGTATTAAAATAAACTGCTTGAACTAGGAACGACCAGCTTCTTGTGTATCCTCGATTACCGAATAGAATTCATATAAACAAAAATATGACTAATGAAAATTGCGATGAAAACCATCGATTCGAAACACAATTAAGTGCACACGTACCCGACAAATATTCAAAGTTATTTTTCTCGAAAAAATTTTACTTCTTACTTTCAATTGATTTTCTCATGCGTGTACGACCGGTCACAATTTAAACGACACCCCGCATATCTATTTAATAAATTTCCGAATTCTTCCAAATGTTACCCTTTTTGATGGCACATAATTCCTTTATGACGGAGCGCTCGACGTAACTGCGAAAGGACGTATTTCGGATCATCGCTGGATGTCGATGATACGTTGCAAAGACCCTTGAAAAGTAATATCAAAATAGCAGTTTAATTCAGAATATTTCCTGCGTCTACAGTGTGAGTATTCAAGTACAAACTTTGCCAGAAAGTATGTTCGGTTGCTCAGGATCAATATTTTCATTTTTCATGCGCCTCTTTGGTGTAAGGACGCAACGTACACGATTCAAGCCGCGTTCTATACCCTTTATTACTTTTCTTGCACTTCCTGGTGTAGATGATTGTGTTCCTCTAAAAAAAATTGTTCCTTAATATCACTCCCAACCTACGTCCTATTATTTTATTCCTATTGTTATTATTATTATTATTGTACATGCTTACTTTGAATCAGAGACTGGAGTATTAGTTGACACAGAAACGTCTCTATCTTTTTCTGCAACTCTTTTTACAGGAACTGCAATGAATTTTTGGACTGTTCATTAGATTAATTGCAAAAAAGTTGAGTAACACAAAAAGCACGGATAATTCGGAGTTGAATGGAACTGTAGAAAGAGAAGTAAGGAATAGCAAGCAGATACACCTTTTAGAAGGGGATGGGATAAAGGATTCTTATACATAGCTATTCGTAACTCCAAATTGTGTTTGTTCACAAGTCGTTGCTCTTCTCTAACTAATTATCTGCTTTTCACACAACTACAGCAATTTATGGCAGTTGGAAACTTTCATTAAAGTTTCTAATTAGGTGGCTAGCATCGCCTAATTAGAAATAAACTTAAGAAAATGTGCTATAAAAGTAACTACCATCAGCGTGATAGAACACGAGTACATCTAACAAGTTCTTTAATGAAAAAGAACAGTTATTATAAATAAAAGTTTATTTAATACAAAATATTCTTCGCAAATTTTACTGAAACATGTAGCAATTTAAATCCAATTGATCCCGTTCATAAAGACTATTAAACCAATAGCAAAAAAGCGATTGCAATTTTACATAACATACCAGGTGAACATAGATCGTCGGTTTCTTTACTTCGAAGTCGTTTCCTTCCAGGTAAATGTGGTTCCAGAAAATCGTTGACTATATAAGGAAAAACCAGAGAAACAGTAATTGCATTAGAATAATAATTACACGGTGCATTTATCTGCAATTTATGTGAAAGCATGGCTAAATGGCAGTAGCTCACCAACTTCAGGTGTTTTGGCAAGAACATTATAAACGGTATCTAATTCAGGCGACGTTCTAGTATTTTTATTTCTCGAAGAATAATTAAGCTTAGTTTCAATATTATTTATTTCTCCTTCTCTCTGTAAGTTATAACAAAAAATATGTAAAATAGGTTTAAAATATGTTTAAAGATATACTTGATGCCCAATGTACTACCTCTGATTTAAAATGCGCCTTTGCAGATGATGATATTCGAAGTGAAAGTCCGTGAAGCTTTCTGTCCAAGAGTAGAAGATACGTGGCAGTCTTATAATCAGTTCGATCACTTTTTACAAGCGTCTTCCATATGTCTAAGGCACGTTCGCCACATACCGCGGACATCGTACTTAACACATCGTCATCTTTTTCAAACTGCGAACGCACAGCTTTCATTAAAATATTGGAATATTTATAGACCACCGAAAATTTAAAAAGTCTCTCACGTTAGCCTTATGAACAAATGAAACAGGATTCAGGAACTCCGCTGTAATCCATGGGTGATTGCACAATTGTTGTATAGTAATTCTTTTCTTTGGATCTATTTGTAACATTGCCCTTATAAGCTTTTTACTGCTATTCGATAACCAACACGGTTCATCGTATTTGCCACTCTAAAATTCAACTACGATTCAATTACTCTCCCAATACAATCTAATCTAACAAAGAAGACTTACAAGAATTTTTTTATACAAACACTCTATACTATTATCGTCGAAAGGCAGAAAGCCGCACATTAATGCGTACAAAAGGACTCCCATACTCCATACGTCTACTTCTGAACCTGTATAAGAAACATTATGAATTCTTCATCGATATAGCGGTATAATTAAATCCTGAAAAAATGTTTGGTACCTAAATATTTTCTTCCTAATATGAGTTCCGGCGCAGCGTATGTTGGAGAGCCACACGATGTTTGTAAATGCGATTCTACTCCACTTTTTGATTTTGCGCATAATCCAAAATCTATAAGTTTTAAATTTTCTGTTTTGTCTAATAAAATGTTCTCCTAGATGCAAAAATAATATTGTCTCACACTTGCGCAAATGTTTTTAACTTAGCAGACACGTTACTTACTGGTTTTAAGTCACGGTGAGCATATCCTAAACTATGTAAATATGCCACTGCAGAGAGGATTTGGCGAAAGAATTTTCGTGATTCTGTTTCAGAGAGTCTATTTCGTTCAACTATAAATAAAAAATAAGAGTATAATCTATCAATGTCTTCCTAAATTTCAGAAGATGAAAGGAAATTATGAAACGTCAAATCGCGATATAATAATATTACCTATATGGTCGAATAATTCTCCACCAGAACAATATTCTATCACCATGAAATAATGGCTCTCTGTTTCTATCACTTGATAGAGTCTGCAAATATGTGGATGCAATAAAGTCTTCAATGCTTCAACTTCCAGTTTCACTCTGGGTAAAACGTCCTGAGAATTTAAGAATCGATTGCAACGGGATCGCAAGTTTTTATCAAATTTTAAGAAACACTTACGCCCAGTGCCGTTTTGTTCATTATTTTGATAGCAACTTTTTCGCCGGTGAAGACGTGCGTAGCAAGTTTAACTTTCGCGAAGCCTCCGCTACCGATGGTCTTTTCCAAATCGTAGAGACCTTTGAGCGCTGCATATCGAACCATCGTGTTAGATTTATAAAAAATCCAATAATATTCTATAATTTCGCGATGTCAGTCGCATCACTTTTGAACTCACAACTTCTAACGTAAACAATTTTCGGAAGCCAATCAAGGCGGAGTATCGTGTGTAACTACTTTCCGATTGTCAAAGCTGCCAACGTAAAAGTACACACTGAAGTTGTGACAATAACTCAGAATCAGGGACCCGGAACGGAACAGAAACAAAAACGATAAACGAAAAGAACGAAATATTTTTCCGGAACAGAAACAGAAACGAAATGAATTTCTTAACCCTGTTGCAGGAGTGAAAATGATATAACCGAAATAAAAATTCAGACTAATAACGTTCTGTGCACTTCAGGTTAAAAAATTTAAATTGAGTGCGCCCCTTATTTTCATCATGTTCGTGTCGAAGGTCGGTTCAGTCCCCTGATAGGGTTGACTGCGGTGCTGCTCTCCAGGCGTTGGGAGTCTTGCCCTCGTGGGCACGCCTTGCAACTAGGGATGGAGTGCAAAATCACTAACAGTGATTTATCACCGTGATCGCAGAATCACGATCACGGGCGTGATTTAAGTTAAATTACGCCTGTAATTTTTTCACCTCAAGTGAATTTGCTCACTGTGAATACTGTAATCGTAATTCTTGCTCATGATTGAATTATTTTTTATAAAATACTTCACGAAACTATTCAGATATACATTGTACTTTTTAACTAAAATGAAGAAATATTCGCTAATTTAAATAGATTAAGAACGATTACATTGGTTCAAAATATACAACTGACATTCTATAAGCACAGTGAGGGCTTGAGAATGTTTCGAGGGAAATTAGAAATTGGGGTTATGTGGCGCGTGCAAAGAGCAGTTATGCTTTCCACCAATCAGATCACAAAAATCGCGAATCACTGTTCTGCCTGCACCAATCAGAAGCGATCACGAAAATCACGGATCACTGTGAAAAATCACCGTGATTGGGAACGAACGTGATCGAATCACTCGTGATTCACAAATCACGGTTCTAGCCAACACTACTTGCAACCGAAAGTATCAAAACTCTAAATTTTTTTCTTAAGACATAATATATAATATTCTATAATACATAACTATAACGTATAATATTTTATCATATAAGTACATACCAAAACCAATAAAATTGTTAAAATAAGTTTATACGAGTTTTTTTATAAATGAAATAACCGGTTCAGAACAAAGTTTGTTCTTTGTTCTGATGGAAACGAAATATTTTTCAGCAGTAACGATATTAACCGAAACGAAATTATTATTATCGGAGCTGAACCGAAACGAAACGAAAAAACATTTCGTTCCAGGTCCCTGCTCAGAATATTAAATACGATAGGTCAGGGAGATATTCTAATATTCTAATGGCTAGATGGAATGTTAACACTTAAAATTGTCATTGACGTGTTTACGCGTCGAGGCAGGAGAGTGTTGTTCTAAACGTTTGAATCCCTGGCCAACTATGTAATGTGCCCCGATTGAAAGAAGTCGGTTGAGAAATTCTAGGGTCCGTATAGTATATCCCTATTGACTGGCGCGACAACGTCGACGAATACAAAATAAGCAAACGGGACACGGGCGGCGGAAGCCAATGCGAGCGAAGAACCCCGACTGACTTCTTTCAATCAGGGCACAGTACCTCTGTGTACACCGATTTCTCTTGATTCTCGGACCCAATCGCACTGACACAGTGAAAGTGCTGGCCCTCCTATATTTCCTTTGCACAGCGTGCAAAAGAGCGATCGGCTCTTTTACTGTGTGAGTGCGATTAGTCTTCGAGAATCAAATGCGCACCATGTATACATGAACGTCCTCAGGGGGCAGTTGCTCCCCCCCCCTGGCTTTTGAGAAAAAATCGCTTATTTTTTAAAACTGATCTTTATTAAGTTTACACTAAAAAAAGGAATATTTTTAAATTTCGGTTTTAAATTTTTAATTAAATTGGCACTATGAAATGGGTTAAAAAAGCAAAAGGGTATATTTTTCTTTACCATCATCCCAAAGTTACCCCCCCCCCCCCCTCCTGGAAAAAAGTCACCGGACGCCCCTGCATGTACATAGATTTTACGAAATGAATTTGTGGCGTCTGTATAAGCAAAATAGTCTTGTTTGTACGAAATATTGCTACTCTTCAGTTTATAATAAATAGAGATATAGAAAATCACAACTATGTTAGCGTTAAGGGTTACAAAAGAAACGTTAGACTTTAGACGAAGGTAGTATTTATCTATGTTTCTAGTTTCCTGAATAATTTTACAAACACGCATAGTAAATTTATTATTTTGAATGATAATCACTTGACATGTCAGTATCCATACTTAAAAATTATAAGAAAAAGTAGCGTGATAATGGATGCGTTCGGCGAACTCAACCGTTGAGAACTCAACGGTGATCAGTCATGATCAGTCCATCGTTCCGCTGAACGACACTTGGGAGGGTAGCGATATTTGTAGAAATTCAACACGTCCCGTAAAAGTAGCGGACTTTATTTTCGCTTAACACCGCTTAACAAAATGGCGACCGATCACTAAACATGTTGAGAAGTGAGCAACTTAGCGGTAGCGTTAAGCGAAAAATCAGTGAGCGGTTACTCAACGGTTGAATCCGCTGAATGCACCCAATATGTATGAACCACTCACTGAATATGTACTCAGAAAAATACAAGCCTATTTTAAATAGGTTGAAGTAGTTGAAGCTGCCTACTAGGATGATCGAGTATATATTTCACTCGGTTTAGTAAAACAACTTTTATTCCATTCAAATATCGAATATTTAGACAATTATACGTAATTACGTAGTTACGGTTTACTATCTAATGTGAACCTTTATAATTTCGCTAATGCACAATTGTAAAATTACAATAAAATATTCTTTTATATCTTTTATATCTAATTTTCTTCAATACGATTGTGTACATACAAAATACATATACATGCAGAAGGTAATTATTCATAATGAAAGGCTTAAAATGTTACATTCGAGTATATTAGTGATTTGCTGAAAAGTGTTTTTAATTTACAGTTCGATGCTATACAGATAAAAGACACGTTTACTGCCCATTGAAACACTTTAGCCTATATAGGTTTAAGAATCGTGCATAACCAAAAGTTTAGGAAACTATATTCTGAAACGTGAAAGAAATAATTTGAATTAGATGCGCATTGAAATTTACGTTTGGACATTAGTATCGAATGTAGTTTAATTTATTGTAAGTGTAAAACAGGATTACCCATACATACATATACTAGGAAAGAAACAAATTTAGATAAAAAATTTGAAAGTACAATGTAATAATTGAAGTTTACTCCATAAATTATATTTTCCCGTATTATGCAGATAAACAATAAGAGAACAAAATGTTTAATCTTTGGAGTGTTGACTACTAGAACTACTTGAACGTGAACGGCGCTTAAATTTTGGTTGATTGTTGGAGTCTGATGCATTATCACTCTTTCTTCGGTTCTTATCGTAACGAGATGAATTCATCTCAGCATCGTAATTCGGATTGGAATTGTTTGTCCTTCTGTAATCATTACGTCTGTCATAATATCTGTAATTATCTCTGCCGGGTCTATTCATTCTGTAAGAATCTCGTCTGCGCGGATAATAGTTCCTCTTATTTCTTCTCTCACGGCTATTCCTACGATCGTAATCTCTGTCTCGGGACCTTCGACGATCTCGCGATCTCGAGCGACCACTTCCACGCCTCCTACTTCTATCCCGCGAATCACGTCGCGAAGATCTGTCGCCGTACGACCGATGCGAATCACGTCTCATTGTCTTCTCATTCTTATGTTTTCCGTCTAACTTGTCTTTTGGCATAGTATCATTTACATCTGAGCTAGTATTCAAATTGTCTTGATCTTGCTCCACATTTTTATTGTCATCTTTTTTCTCATCCGATTGATTGTTCTCTTTGTTTTCCAATTCTTCAGATATACGCGCATCAGCATCAAACTTCTCTGTTATTTGATTATCTTCGTCTGGATTCTCGGTAAACTTTTTAATCCTATCAGCCTCGCGTTTCTTTAATTCTTCTTCCTTCTTCAGACGCTCTTTCTCCAATTTCTGCGGTAATAAGTTTGAACATGTGAAGAAACAATTACACGAATATAAACTATATCCTAATACATAATCTCATTTATAGTTTACTACAGTTACTTATGATTATATACCTGAAATTCGTGTAATTTAATAGTTCGATTTTGAGCCTGTTTCCAATGAGGAGGGGTAACGCTTCTTGAGCGGCTACGTGAAGGTGTATGATACCGCTAGAAATTTATTTACGTGTACGTATTGATTATTACATAAAGGAAAGTAAGTAGACTTAAAAAATAAGGTGTGTTTCGATCAAATAAACGACAGTATTAGAAAGAATTATACATACCGTGTACCGTACTGTACACAAATACTTACAAATATTCCTCTTCCTTTAAATAGGCGACCGGTTCTTCTATGCGATCGTATCCGATCTCTACCATAATGTTGCCTGAATTCTTTTTGATTCGCATTATTAGTAGGCCCTGCTCTATACAAAAATTTGTTCGCTGGTACTTCAGGAATTTCATCTGGATCAATTTTTGTTACTGAAACAAGGGGATGAGGCTTCCCAAGATCATCTTCGTTTGAATCATGAATCTCCCCATCTTCTGACTTCGCTCTTTTTTTACTGTAATATTGGTAAATTATTAGCTAGTCTAGTTCTATTTTTTTCAGTATTTTATGAATTATACAATAAATCATACTTCTTCTTAGCCTTTTTTTTCTTTTTAGATTTTTCTGCATACGAATCGGAATCAGATTCGGATGAACTACTATCCTTCGTTTCACGCTTCTTTGCTGTAAATAATAATAACGAATCAAGTTTTAATACAGTCGCACACATTAATTTTTTTAAAAAGTCAATAATTTCTAATAAAAACGAAGTATACCTTTACTTTTGACTTTCAGTACGAGTTCTCCGCAATTTACAACCTTAGCATCTTGCAACGGACGGGACATACGGTCTACTGGCAATCCTTCGATATGTGTAATAATTTCCTGGCCAGACACTACTTCTCCAAAAACCACATGGACACTAAGAAATTTCACATTTAAATATAAAAATGCTGTGCCAGATTGTACGTAACTGTAACGATGGAACATGTTATTTATTTCTACTTACTTGTCGAGGTGAGGCGCTGGTTGTGTTGTACTACAACAACAAAATATGATTAAGGGGATGAGAGATGAACAGAAAGAGCCAGCTTTCATTGGTCATTGTGTTGTAGTAGTGGTGTGCAGACCCTTCCCTCATGACTACACAGAAATATAGCTAAGTTATTCATTCCTCCAAAGATATTCTTACTTCTATGCTTTTCAATATTCTTCAAATTTACGTGACTCGTATAAACTATCGAATATTCAATGACTTTATACGACACAGCGACGTTGCTACTTAAACGAAGATAAGCAATCGTAACATTAAAATCAACACACCCAACTTTCCTTTCATTTAATGTATATATCACCTGCTTTCGAAATATATTTAAAAAACGTACTAACCTAAAAAATTGGTAAAACATGAGAATAAATATGTATTAAATTCCTATTACCTTTACCTTTGAAGTTGACAAAGAATACATCTGTCAGCAGAGAAAAATAATTTTGAGCGAGTAGAAATATTAAAAAAAATAATGTCTGTACACAAAATATTTCGCTTGCGACCGTCGACATTACTCTTGAGTAAACGATTAAATTTTATTAATAATGGCATGCAAAATGAATTTTTAGTAAAATATAATGCATAGTCTTAATATCGTAAGAGCTACGTATATACTGTAAATTTATCACACCATTCTATTATTTTCTATTTATCAGGGAGGTAATTGATTATTTTATCTCATTGAAAACATGTTTGTACACGAAGACACTTAACTGCCTTTCTATAAATACTCACACAAAAAACTGCGAGCCATTTGTATCTCTGCCACGATTTGCCATTGATAATAAAAATGATTTATTATGCTTTATAATAAAATTTTCATCTGGAAAAACATTCTGTTGCATAATTTATATTCCTTGATACATCGAAGTACACGGCAAACGCCTATAAACTTACCTGCGAATGTTCCTCCGTAAATCGACTCGCCACCTGTTCCATTACCGACTGAAAAATCACCACCCTGAATCATAAAATCTTTAACTACTCTATGAAAAACGATTCCTTTATAATACAAAGGTTTTCCAGTTGTTTTCCCAAGTCCCATCTCTCCAGTGCATAGAGCACGGAAGTTCTCGCATGTTATCGGGCAAACATCGGCAAAGAGTTCAAACACTGTGCGACCCATTGGGAGGCCACCTACCTCTATGTCAAAGAATACTCGTGGATTGACGTTAACCATAATGAGATTTTACACACGGTTCTGAAAATATTCATAATAATAACAGTAGATTTCACTGATTAAAATCATTCGCAAAAATAGCTCTATATCTAATATATATTTCGCAAAGAAAGCGTAATGGAAAACCTTATTAAATGTACGTAATTTCAATGAAATCACTGATTAACGTTACATTAGGAAAACAGTGATTTTTATGCGTGTACTAACAATGTTCTAACCTATGAGAGTAAAAATTGTTGAAAGCAAATTGTTACCGTTATATCAATAAATCGAAACACTCGTTGAATTCAACAGCGAAATTTCCAGAGTAAGGTTAGCACCGATCTGTGTAACTGCCTTGCTCATTTAATGAACTACGTGTATATTACAATGTACGTATATAAGACGTTTAACATTTTCTCCCACTTTAATGCACGTTTGTTATATCAATACGTAAACATCAACACAAATTTCGGGGGACGTAACCGAGTATTCAATCATGAAACTCATCACCCGGTGCCATATTGTTGAATGGTTGAATCCATGCGAGTATGTATTGTCAAATATGTGTGTACATACATACGCCCTGCGAAAATGAATCTGGGACAATTTTGCACTTACACAGTGAAAGAGACACGAAGCGTGGCATTCCCATCTATGATACGATGTTCTGTGGCGCCGACCACAGCGCCAGGCGTATGTGGCCGTTCTGCCAATATTCGGACTTGTTTCAATTTTTTACTTCTGTTGTAACAAAATTTCTTCGACTTTTATCCTGATAATAATAATATATAATACAGAAATTATACTATTGCGAATAGATTATTATAAACCAATATTCATAAACTACAAGTAAATAGTGCTACAAAATGCCTTTTTCAGTACGAGATTTGAGAAGTTTCCACTTTAGATCAGGGGGTGGAAACTCCAGCAAAAGTTACGGATCCTTATTTGCACGCCCTCTAAGTAATGAAAGATTCTGGATGCGTTCCATTTACGCCCAAATCGCCCGCAACGCCCGTGATTTCCATTTCATATCGCGACCAAAGAGGAGATATAATAAGAGGCGTCATTCCGGGCGGAACCTTTGAAGCCCTTACTTGACCTTGGCATTTAAATTGGTTGTTTATTCGAGCGGGATATTCAAATCGACTAAATGTACCTTACCACAGCCGACTCTACTACTAGCCGTGCTATACAACGTGGCAACACCGCTGATGTGCGGATCGGGAGTCCTATTTTCAATAGTGGAGTTTTGTATTCAGCATTATAATTAACGTTATTTTGCGGTATAAAATTATACAAATATACAGTTTTTGATTAATTAAATAAGGAATACGGTAGGTATATATATACACATATATATATATATATATATATATATATATCGAAGCCGGACTCTCGCGGTGTTGCCATTTTGCCTTCAGCACGGCTATATAGTACTAGAGTCGGCTGTGACCTTACCGCAGTTGGCTGATTATTGCCGAAGTTTACCGATCATTGCCGAATGGGCATTTAAATTGGTTGTCTAGTAATTTACCTAGTTTATTTCTGTCCTTGTCGAGTGACGCCTCTTATTATATCTCCTCTTTGTCGCGACCGTGCGGGCGATTTAGGCGTAAGTAGAACGCACCCTCAAGGTGCAATTTCATGCTGACGCTCGACGCTAAACCGAGTTTAGCTTTTCCGCTTGACGCTCGTTCACTCTGATTCGCTCGTTCGTTGGTTGAGCGTTGATCACGTGATTGATCTTGACGCTCAAAACGAGCATCAACCATGGACATAGAAATATAGGCTAGTATTCATAGTCGCTACTTATTCTTAAGCAAATGCTTAAGCATGCGGCATCCTCTACCAATCTAGTAGCTAGTAAAAGATGCCGAATGCCTAAGAATTCGCTTAAGAATAAGTAGCAACTATGAATACCGGCCATAGTGACGGAGGAATCGTTGCAGGGTGTGATCTCCTTGCGGGAGGGGCCACGAGGTAACATACGCCTTCTTTCTATTGGCTGCTGCTACGCATAAGCGCAGTGATGTGTAATGATGAACGTTTGTCGCGTCCAGGGATCGGCGGTCTTCAGTTACCGCTTATAGAGGGGGAAACACCTACAGGAGCGGTGGTTATGTGTCATGAACTGTTCCTGCGGTACGGAACATGCGTAGAATGCAACCAATCAAATCCAGGCAAATACATATCACTCCCCTCGTCTAAAAGTCGCCACTATTCCTCCGTCCCTATATTTATATGTCCATGATTGAGGGTGTGTTTCAATTCACGCATAATGCGCATGAAATTGGTGGCATCGTTTGGTGACATCGTACAATTCCCTAGAATTTCTCTCACTTGCCACCAATACGATGTCACTTCCGGTGCAGTGAGCGTGCAGCAATCGCAGAGAATTAGAGGAGAAGCAGTCACTGCACCGCTCATAGACATATATAGACAGAGCAGAAGCTGGGACTGTGAGCGGGGAGAAGGTAAGCTTGGAGGGGAAAAGGCAGAGGTTCAGATACAGCCTGTCCTACAGGCACGTCGATTAGCTTCGGAAGCATTCGGCATGCATAACCACTGTTACCCGATTTGCCTGTATGACGGTCCCCTTACCGCAAACCTTGCAACCCCCCTCAGCACACGCTCCGTCTATATATGTCTATGGCACCGCTCGCTGCATCGGAAGTGGTATCGTATTGGTGGCAAGTGAGAGAAATTTTACGGAATCGTACGATGCCACCAATTTCATGCGCAGTATGCGTGAATTGAAGCACAGCCTGAAACACCCTTCGTCTTCGACAATTTATTTCCCCAGCGGGAAAAAAATTCCCCAAAAAGGGCACCGTAATTGGGACAAAAACATGTATTTTTATTTCAATTAAAAAAATATGAAAAATTAACATTTTTAACACGAAACAATTGCCTGAATAAAAAGAAAGTTTCAAAAAACCAATATAAATTTTCATCAAACAAAATTAAAGTAAGAGAACTCAGTAATTAATTCCTTCGTGAGCAAGTCGGCGTCAAAGCACCGTAATAGGGGCACGTACCCTAATGACATTTATTTTAATATCTTGATTTACAAAGCATCTAAATTATTTAATATTATGAAAATATCGATATCTCGAGTGTATCAAATAAGTTTTTTATCATTATATCAATTGCATGTATTGCTCCGTATTTTTACCATAATATGAAATATTTTATGGATGATAAAATGGTATTAATATGTACTACCTAATATATAAATTACAAATCCTTGTAAGAAAAGAAACAGCTGATTCGTGATGATAAGCTAGGGAATGACGGGGAAATTGCATACGTTTGATTTGTTCAGTCTCTTCATAGCAAATGTTGGTAAATAAGAGATAATACCCACCTATTTATATGACGAATATTGTGGCGCATTGTTTCACTAGAAATATCAACAGTGCAGTATTATACTCAATCAAACGGTCTTACGATACTAATAAACTTGTGAATACGAAATCATGCATTAACTGCCGTGTAATTAATTAAACGTTTATCGCGACTGACTAAATCATCAAAGTCGTTTGTTGAAGTGTTTGGACGTTTTTATATACGAATTATAAACTTAGAGTGGGGTTATGAGTTTTTGATATCTTATTCAAATGACTGCTATTTAATACATCTTTATACCCTCATTCCTTTAGAAGAATTATTTTAGCAGCGAAGACTCACGAGTATACAATTTTCTATATTTAATTGTATAATTAATTTCTATAATCTGGGTAGAACAGAATATTTAAGGTAAGTCATTGTATTAAATATGCAGTCGTATATAGCTATCTAAATAGCTGGTATCAAAAGATAACAGATGTTATTTTATTAAAGTATAGAAAATCAGACGCACTTTTTTGTTAAAAAAAATTTCGTAAGTGTTAAAATTAGTACCCTGCGAATATATTAAAAAAGATGCATGATATTAAAAAAGATAAATAAACGAATAGCATGTACAAATATGTGCAATAGATACATATGTTACAATATGGAACAAGAAGTGTAAATAATAATAATAAATCTCATAATTTTTCAGTTGCATGGACCATATAAAACTGAGCAAGTATAATGCAGTCTCAGTTAGCAGGAACTCCTCGAAGATTACCAGTGTTCGTATTTCCCCAAAGTATCACTTTCTTTTTGGACGATCAATCCACTCATAAACAAGTTTTAACTTTGTATAATCCATACGACTTTCCCATAAGATTTAAAGGTATATTTACAGTAGCTGTAAAAGTTAGCAACTCGAAAACAATTTTAATGTAATTTATTACCATTACAGTATTATGTACTGCACCGAATAAATACAAAGTTGTGGATCCAGAGGGAACTATAAAAGCAAGATGCTGCGTCGATATTGTTGTAAGACATACAGCACCCTTGTTAAGCAACTGCCATATACTTGATAAATTTAGAATACAAATGCAAGAACATCCGACTAAGCAGGTAATTGACCGATGCAGTGACTAAATTTAAAAAACCGAAATAAATATTATATTATCAAAGTAATATAATTTAAGACTTTCGACAAATTAATAGGCTATAGGAAAACGAGATGTCGAAGCTAAACTACATCCTGGGACCGCAGATACTGCTGGAAGGTCTACTCCCGACCCGGAAATGTTTCAACAGCTTCCTATAAATGAAAATAGGCAGCAGCAATCTTATGCGCTTTTAGCTCAAAATAAAACAATTGATAGTAAGTAGAAATTTTTTAAATGATATAAAAGATAGTTATTCTTTAGATATATTAGTTGCCTATTGCATTACAGTAGCAGTATGTAAAAGGATTTAAGCTTATTTGAATAGTAAGTTATTGCTTACAATTACAGTATATACATCCAGAATATTTACGAAATCGTCCAAATTAAAGTATAATTCATTCCATGGAAATATTCAGGACAAAAGTACAAAAATGTTTCTATCCCCAGATATGAAAAATGCCAATTATATTATCATGGATAAAGGTCAATACGTTAGTACTTATATAGTTTTTTGATTCATATATGTGAATAATTAATTTAAAAGCATTCTGTACCATTCCATTGTTTTAATGCAATTAATGCTTCGACTGGCGTCGGCGTTTTTGGCCCTGAGATTTGCATCCTGTATACGGTTTTCACTTTCGACGTGATTTCACCCCAATAATTTATGAAAAGGATCTCCGAATGTTTATTATGAAACAAACAAGGCTTGGAGTTCGCTTTGTACTTCGCGTGCGCGCACAAGAGTCATCCGTTGACGGAAGTTAAAATTTCTTTATTTTTCATTAAATATGCGCGAAAGTATTATCAATGGATCGATGAGATTCTCCTAACGAAAATGAGTCGAAACTCGACCGCGTTCGGACTATTTTTAATTACACATAATATCTAACTGGTCTATGGAATTCAGTGTAATTAATTCATGTATAATTAAAAACAGCTTGAATAAAGTTGTATTTGGACTCATTTTTATCGGAAAACCCTCAGTTATGCAGTTGTAGTACTGCCATGAAGATGTAATAAACAATATAGAAGTTTAAAGTTTTATGATTATCTGTGTTCAAAGTGCAGGGCGAGCTGACCAAAAATTTTCCGACACAAGTGGCTACTCGGAAAGCCCTAACCACCTTGAAGGGACAATTCTCAAAACCCCGCGCCAGTCAAAATGGCAATGTATAATATATTTAAATGCACACACAGTAGAAATACTTATATTTAGATAATAAATAAAAGATCTATACAAATTGTTCATAGGTTTAATGCAGACGAGAGGCAGTCATTATTTTTGTTTACACAAGATGTCCTGTATATAATAATCACCCAAGTATTACATCGAATAATTAGTTTTTTGAGAAATGAATTTTATAAATTTATATAGTTTCCAGGGATCAATAAGGCTTAAAACCCATTATTTTTTAATTAATTTTTTTAGGTGCATGTGTAGGTCACCTCAATTTTAAAAAAAAAAATTTCTGGCACTATATTGACTAACAAAAGGCAAATTCATTCGTGACTTGTTGGCCTTTAGATGATATTGCACAAAAAAATTTTAATGTATGTTCTCACCTACCTTTAATTGAATATGGAATTGTCGTGTCCAAAGTCATCTAGAACTCAATAAATCACACATCAATGAATTTATCTTTTAATTTAATCAAATACAAAGCCATATGTTTCCATTAGAAAAAATGATTCAAATGACCTCAAAGCCTTCATTAAGAAACTCATTTTTGCCAAAAATATTATATTAAGCATAATATATTGTGTGATGGCGATTTTGTGGACCACTCTATATAATGCGATACAAGTGCAATATGCTAATATATGCAGTTGTATTTAAAGTAACATAGAATATTTTATTGTACATTTGAAATAATGCAAGTAATACATAAAAGATATATGATTTTTAGGAGGAACAAATTATGTAGCATTGGTTGCTGGAATCATATGTATAGTTGGATTACTTTTACCTACAGAAGGAGAACATAGCAATAGAGTGCCTGATTATCTTCATCTCTCCATAAACTTTAAATTAATATTTTCATTTGTATTAGGTAAGTGTAACCTTTATTTAATTTTTGCTGAAAAAATGAACACAATTTTTGTATTAATTGCAGGTATGGTTACGATTATTATTTTAAGGCTGTAATTTTTGGCTTTATATGAATCGTGGGATAGAAGCACAATTAATGTAAGGTTTCATTGGTATTGAACTTCTCTTTTTTAATGGATATACCTGCCTCTAGTCTATAAACAATAAGCTGTCATGTTATATTGTGAATAATACTAATATTTATTGACATACGAGAAATCTTTTATTCTTTTAATATACATTATATTATACATTTCTATTCGAATTTTCCACTTCATCCCCTTATGTATGCATAACAAAAATTTGTACATATATATTTAAATTCCAGTGAAGCTTCTCTCTTTTTATATATATTAAAATACAAATGGAAATATAAAAATACATAAATGTGTATGTGTATCGAAATTAAGACCTTGTTTCAGTTGAAATGCATTTGTATGTATAAGAAGCATTGTGTACAAAATATCATTCACAATTATTCGTGCATTCTAAAGAAACGTGATCTCATGTACAAATGTATAAATATTTTATGTAAAATGTGTTTCGAGTTTCAAGTACACTTGAATAAAAATATTTGAAATATACAATGATTTTGTATTTTTAAAATGAACACTTCCGTACATCGTACGTGTAATGTAACGAGCAAGAAACTATGACAGTATTAGTGAGTATAAAAATAACTTACATGTTCCAAAAAATTTTTTTATTATCAACATGTATTTATTATTTACATAAGTTACAATGGGACACTTGTGAATAAAAAATGCTACCGAATAAGGTGTTCATTCAAATTCTTTAGCTGCAAAGTTTTTTCCTCCTACGAAATATCATTTTTCCACAAGTATCAATTGGCTAAACATTAAAATGTACAAATACCATTAGATTATACGAAAAACAAGCTTTGTTAACAGATTGTCAGAGATTATTTCGTGTAATATACCTGCAAATCCACCGTGTCTAACTCAAACCGTTGAGTTACCGTCATATAATTTTAGAGTCTGTGAACATTCTTCAAACTTTCATTATGAGTTTTGTACTCCATAGAGGCACTGGCTGGAAGATGTAATACTCTCCTTAATGTATCTCTAATATGTGCTGTTGTTGCATAATCAGATGCAGTCTTATTCCATACACATATTATATCCTCCTATAAAAATGAATAATACTCATTGTCATTCTTTACCAGCATGTAAATTCTATTTAAAAATAATCAAAATCATCTTACTGGAAACCTTATGGATACAACAGCTCCACATATTTCTTCTCCGACCATAAATTGCTCTCCTAAAATAGCTAATATCAGATTCTCCCAACACCTAGATACTAGACCTTTTCGTAATCGTACAATCCATTTACCACCTTTTTGGTTTGCCTCATCCTGAAGCAAAAATATGTTACGATTGAAAATAGAGTAACCGTTATAGTACACGCACCAATTTTTAATATACACCAAGTTCCCGGGATTCTCGGACAGCAAGCGCACTCCCTACGTCTCTCCTGTACAGCGTGCAAAGGAGGGTCCGCCTCGTTCACTGTGCAAGCGCAGCTGCTGTGCGAGGATCCAGAGAATGCAGTGTATATTAATCAGTAACACTACGAAATATAAAAAAGCATATGTTAGAAAATACGTACTTCCCACATTGGTTTTATACCAACTTTGAAAAGGTGAAAATCCGTGAGCGCTGCCAATTCTGATGGCCGGACTAAATGACTATACAGACTCCAAAACTGTTCCACAGATGCAAACCTACCAACCAATTTTAAGTTTTGGTCGTAACTCTGTATACTTGATTGTTTAGAAGTATTGCGTCGACTGTACCATAATGCATACGCATATTGTAATTTGTGCTCATTTGGATTAACTTCTATAGGAGGCTATAACGAATATATGCTACGTAATAGATATTATAATTAACATGTAAAGCAAGATCGCTTAAAGTAAAAAGACAACAAAGGATTCTTACTTACTGGCGAATCTTTCTCCACTTTTTGATTATCTTTTGGCTGTGTTTCATCGTTCCCGCTGTCATCGTTACCTTTTAACCTGCAAGTACTACTATGATTTACAAAATGAGTTTTAATGAAATTATACAAACCAACATTGAATCACTTTTACAAGTTGTAACATGATTTTAATTAAAAGATATAATAATAAAATTGTTCCAACACGTCTTGAAATACTTTCTCACAGATTTAGTCATATGCTTTATAGTTTCAATTAATAACTTCTCGACACCGTTTCTACACAGTCGCGTACAGAACAAAAATTGTCATTGTTGCGTCGTGTTCATTGTTCACAAACGGAAAGGAAATAACAATTAAAACTTAAATGCACACGGAGAAATATTTAGTACCTAACAAATGTCACATCACATCACGTGTTTTGTTAAATGGAACCTTTTCAATGGGAAGTTATGGAAACTATTAATTAACATATTAAATCGCTTAGATGGGAGTGAGTCGAACTTAGCACGATGCAAATATGTCAATCAATTTCGTTTTCCATTCAAAACAAATCTAACCTCTATCCAGTTCATAGAAAAAGATACGACGAAATAAGAACGCTAGTCTCACTTACGCCTCGAATTTATTGGACATGTTTCGGACTATGATACAAATGTATATAGAATATTGATTAAATACTATGAATAATATATTTCAACTACAAATAAAAATGTAAAGGCTTCTCGTTCTGTTCCTTTTCACACGTTCTCATATGTATGTATGCACTACGTATGCATGTTTTCGACAGAATGTTGATCCCCCTACTACCGCGCACGGCTGCGAAGGTGATGAAAGTACGGCACAGAGGCAAGAGGGGTACTGTTCGTCACGCGGTGTTGTGTAATCTGATTCGTCAGTGTTTTCGCGTCGGCCAATAACGGACAATACTATGGCCAGTATTCATAGTCGATACTTATTCTTAAGCATGTAATATATTTGATATAATATAAGTATAAGATGACATAATAGTAATATAAGATCACAAGTAGAAATAAGATAAAGTAACTATAAGATGGAAGACAATCAATGTATAAGCAAAACAATGTGATATAAGAACGGATAATAGTAAGGTTAAAATAAGAACTAAGATTTTGTCAAATGTCTAATTTTCATTGCACTATATAAGTTTAGAACTTGAAATGCCATCTTTGGGAATATGTAATCCAGAAAGAAAATAAATACCTATACTGTGCCCCGATGAAAAGAAGTCGGTTAAGAAACTCTAAGGTCCGAATAGTGTATTCTTATTAGCTGGCGCGACAACCTCGACGAATACAAATTAAGCAAACGGGACACAGGCGGCGGGAGCCAATGCGAGCGAAGAATCGGGGCACAGTACCTATATTCTTAAGCAAATGCTTAAGCATGTGGCACCCTCTACTAACCTAGTAGCTGGTAAAGGATGCCGAATGCTTAAGCATTTGCTTAAGAATAAGTAGCGACTATAACTACCGGCCTATGGAGACTTTCCGGGACTTTCGGGATATAAACAGATACATACAATTACGCCCGATTTCTTCATCTCTGGACAAAGTCCCGGTTAGCTAGCGGCCAGCTAGATACCAAAGAGGAGATAATAAGAGACGTCACTCCGGGCGGAACCTTTGAAGTCCTTACTTGACCTTGGCATTTAAATTGGTTGTCTATTCGAGCGGGATATTCAAATCGACTAAATGTACCTTACCGCAGTTGGCTGATTATTGCCGAAGTTTACCGATCATTGCCGAATGGGCATTTAAATTGGTTGTCTAGTGATTTCCCTAGTTTATTTCTATCCTTGTCGAGTGACGTCTCTTATTATATCTCCTCTTTGTAGATAGTATCTACCAGATGGCAGTAGCGCGTGTTTCTTCACGTTTTTTAATCCTATGGTTAATTGACTGAAAGGTTTGACGCGGCAACGCCGCAAAAACGGTAAAACGACAACTTCCTTGTGAAGCTGTTTAAAAGTGATCGCATGATGATGGCTATAGTCTGATTTTCGAGAGTTGAGACCTGAGGCGGGTTCCTGGACGGAGTGTGGCGTAAGGGGGTAGACACGTCACGTGACCTGGCCGATTTGGCAGGTCGGTATTACAGCAGATTTTTTCTGCACAGAAATGGTAATTAAACCCATAGATACGCGGCTGCCTGGTGACGCGAGAGGGAGCTGTTTGCTATTTCCGTATTCAATTCTGAATAAGGAAAGAAATTCTCAGCTGTTGCGTTGTACTTATAAAAATTTAAACGGAAAGTCGGCTGGTACTGCAAACGTAGAAAATTCATTGTACATTTTAATTACTTAAAATGTGCTTATGCTACAATATTCTACGTTAGCAGTAAGGAAATATGAGTGAAAACGGAAAATAAATGAGGAGATGTCCCCAAAAAATGAAGTTTGTTAGGTTAGACATTTTTTTATTAGCAAAGCAACGAAACAGAACATGGAATACACTTATTACACGTCCTATGCAGAAAGCAGTTATGAACAAACATTATATATAAAATTGTGTTGGATGTTGAATTGGACTAGTGAAAATGCGCAGGCTGGATGCGCGTGATTATTATATGGTTGGCTCCTCGAAGTGACAGAAAATATAATCTAAGTATATGCTATATGACAACAAATGTTTAGTGGCTATTTCATTCTTTTACGAAACATTTGTGAACATTTTAGCATCCTTCCAAAACATTATTATTACGCCGCAACAGCATCTTTAGGAAATCGAGTATAGCAATTAGGTTATATTTTCTGTCACTTCGAGGAGAGAAAATCCGTTCGTGAAATCCGCTACTGAAAATGCGCAGGCTGAATGCGCGTGATTATTATGTGGTCGGTTCCTCGAAGTGACAGAAAATATAACCTATATGCTATACCCGATTTCCTGAAGACACTGTTACGGCGGAATAATAATGCTTCGGAAGAATGATAAAAAGTTCACAAATGTAGAGCAAAAGAATGAAGTAGCCGCTCTACATTTATTGTTTATTAATTTCCTTAATTATGGTCCGAATTATATCATTCTTGGGGCCAATTTAATCGAGAAAACATAAGGAATCGATTGACGTCACTTTCGCAAAGATCTGGTTAGAAATTGCAGAACTTCAGATTCGTCACTGCTTAGTGTGCAACATTGTATAGCCCCGCTGGTTTCGAGCGTCGAAGCCCACAAAACTCAGTGAGACACATGATTGTTGGCAAGCATCGCATTTGACGATTCTAGCTAGTGAATCACCTCGTATAAATGCTAATAAACGATAGTGTGAAGTACGCAAATGGTTAGGCCACAGCCGACTCTAGTACTAGCCGTGTTGAAGGCAAAATGGCAACACCGCGAGAGTCCGGCTTCGATATATATATATATATATATATATATATATGTGTGTGTATATATATACCTACCGTATTCCTTATTTAATTAATCAAAAAACTGTATATTTGTATAATTTTATACCGCAAAATAACGTTAATTATAATGCTGAATACAAAACTCCACTATTGAAAATAGGACTCCCGATCCGCACATGAGCGGTGTTGCCACGTTGTATAGCACGGCTAGTAGTAGAGTCGGCTGTGGTTAGGCTCGGATTATTGGGAAAGACCTACCCACCCCACTGCTTTGCTTTCTCGCTGCGAGCGAGGACCTTCGGGCCCGAGTAGACCACCCGTTGACAGCCGAGAGTAATAAAACCGACGGACCAGATAAAATGTTTATGTTTTTGATAACTGTTGATGAAAGCATTACCAATGGAGTTTTTAGGGTTTCTCGATGAAAATGATGCCAAACATGGAGCAATTCGGTCCATTTTTAGTGAACGTAGCGTGTGTCCTAATCATGTATTCATAAGAAAAAATAGACTGAATTGCTTCGCGTCTCGACTCATTTTCGTGGACATAAACTCACCAATCCATCGGTGGTAACACTCTTATCAAGGTGTAATGAGAAATATGAACATTTTCATATTCAATACTCGATGACTCAAGTCGCCGTCGACCGAGGGTCTTTCGCTGGTGCGCCGCTATTTCACTCGCACTCGGTTTACGTCATTCAGTCTCCTTGTCAAGCGGTTCGGGCGAGGGCCCTGATAAATGTGAATTTATTTGGGAAACCAAAGTCGCGTCATTCGTGACCCCTACTCGCGAACATATATATGTTCTATGTACAAGAAAAAGCAATGATGACTTGAATCAAGACTTGAAGCAACATTTCTAATAGGGAAATGCATGAAACTTTGGGATCAGGAATTCCCAACCAAGTAATGCATATGAAAGAACTGGCGAAATTCAACAATAGCTCGTCGTCTAAATTTTACAATTAAAGTATTTATTTGACGTGAATATAAAGTTTGTCAGCAAAGTCTTTCTTGATTTGAGTTCTATAGAAGGCTGACTTTCCTTCGACATGGAAAGTCTCCTCTTGTCCTTCACGCTGGCAATCATGCGACTCGCTGAGTTTCATGGGTTTCAACGCTCGAAACTAGCGGGGCCATACAATGTTGCGCACTAAGCAGTGACAAATCTGCAGTTCTGCATTTTTAATCAGATCTTTGCAAAAGTGACGTCCATCAATTCCTCATGTTTTCTCGATCAAATTGGCCCCAAAATTTATAATATTCGGACCATATTTTGAAGGAAATTACGTGAAACATTGTTTGCACGATTGAAAGCCCGTTTCGTTAAAAATAGTTCGATTTAAATTATTTTCTGTCAATTTAATCGGGAGAATGCCAGGAATCCATTTGTGTCACTTTCATATCGATACGATGAAAAATAAACAAATTCTGTTTCTAGTAAAATCTCGTTAGCCGCTCGCTGGTCGGGACCGGCGGTGAGCCCGTATCGTGAACGGAGTCCTAATTCCAAGTCTGAGTTTCTCGCTTCTTTCTGGCCGAAGGGGGGAGCGAGATGGAATGCTTTGCGTGTGCGGCGGGCGTGCGCGATGATCGCAAGCGCTTACGAGTACCGTGAGCATGGGAACCGCTTCGCAAAATCTTGACGCAGACCCGGTTCAAGTCTTTTTTACGCCCTAGACGAACTTGTCAAATTGCGCCCTTTATTATAATACATTTATTTGAGTACATTGATGTCCTTAGTCTTAATTTTTACTCGTAGTATAAAACCGTTGTAGTACAATTTGTAGTATTTCATTTACAAATTTATTTTTAACAATGCCAACAATGAAAAGACCATTTTGCACCTCTTGTTAACCTTACGCCCTAGCAGTTACCTATTTTTTCAGAATAAAGTCATAAATAATCTCAAATAAATGTATTATAATAAAGGGCGCAATTTGACAAGTTCGCCTAGAGCGCAAAAAAGAGCCGGGCCTGCCTCAAGATTTGCGAAGCGGTTCCCGTGCCGCCGTAAGCGCTTGTGACCATCGCGCACAAAGGACGGAGTGTCAGGTGTCCGAAAGACGGAGCGAGACAAAATATCAACGCGTCGTCTGCTCGTACTGTCCTGACTCGCTTTCAGTGCCTTCGCTCGCTCTCGCCTTCGCCGGACAAGACTGAAACAGAAGTGGTGGGGATAGCGACAAGTCCGTATCGTGTACACCAAACCGAGACCAAAGAGGAGATATAATAAGAGACATCACTCCGGGCGGAACGTTTGAAGTCTTGAAGTTACTTGACCTTGGCATTTAAATTGGTTGTCTATTCGAGCGGGATATTCAAATCAACTAAATCTACCTTACCGCAGTTGGCTGATTATTGTCGAAGTTTACCGATCCATGCCGAATGGACATTTAAATTGGTTGTCTAGTGATTTCCCCAGTTTATTTCTGTCCTTGTCGAGTGACGCCTCTTATTATATCTCCTCTTTGCCGAGACCGTAACGAGACTTTACTGTAATCGATGACACATCACCAAGCAACGGTGATTTCGCGCGGCTCGGACCACAAAGGTTCTCGTCGGTTATTCGAGCTTCTCAGATCGTATTCCGATATACCCTTCGGTGCCCACAGAACTCCAACTGACAAATCCACGATCGTCAGATGGTGGTGACTGATTTCTCCTCGATCGCTGTTCACGAAAACGAATCGACCGGCCAATATATCTGCATACGATCTTAGGATAAAAATATGACGATGACAGATGAAATAGTATTCAAAGCTCAAGATGAAAGGCCTTCGAATAATCAAAGGAAACTAAATATCCGAAGCTAAACAGAATTTTAGATTTAGGGTACACACACCCTCCCCGAAACCTCGTGTCGATCGGCCACTGGGGCCATTCGGAAGTACATTCTTTTATTTAAATAATGCCCATCTCTGCATAGGACCGTAAATAATTACAAAAAAAATCAGGGAGTCAACTGTTGACCGATTTGGAGACTTTTCCTTGTTACATGTTACATACAATAGTCGGAAGAATAATAATAAGAGCAATAATTGCAAATAATTGCCAGAACTTCCACATTCTGAAAATATGATATCAGTAAATCAATATTTCCAGTATTAGTAAAAAAGTTCCAATTTCTCTTTTCTTATTTTAAATAATGTGATCATATAATTATAACATAAATTCGACAGCGATTTCAAGTGATGTATGTGTCACGGTAAAAGCATTAATTTAGTAAATGTATACAATTCCCAGCAGTTCCTGGTTAATATATGTCTAAAATGCATATAACCTAACCTACAATCGTCCGAAAATGCATACATTGACTGCATCACGCTTTTACTGTGGCACATGTATCCAGCTAACGCTTCAGTTTTGCTATGATTCCACGTTGGCAGTCCTCCCGAGTAGGCGCCATCTCGTATCCACTAGCTCAACTAAATTTGTCACGTGACTTGCTCTGTATTATCGCCAATATGGCGAAACTCGTATTTGGGAATGCAATCACGGGCTGACGTTTTTTGTCCTTATATGAGCAGATTTTTGACTGGGTACGGTCTCATTCGAAAGAGGAAGGTTCGATGCAGCCCGCTCTGCTCATCGTTTGAGTCAGAAAACTCTTTTTAGTGACCTACAAATACATGGAATCTGCGAGTGCATTTTGTCGATTTTTTTCTCTACTTTGGACACTCGTATTATTACATATCAACACAATCTCTTTGAACCATGACCAGAGCGGGCTGCATTGAACCTTCATCTTTCGAATGAGACCTCGCCCAGCCCAAAATTTGCTCATATAAGGACAAAAAACGTCAGCGCGCAAACCCATGTTTCGGGCTAGATTATGTCGGTATACAGAGCGCTGCATTACCCGTGTCTACCCCCTTAACTGCCACATGATAGCATTCAACTGGTTGACGAGTGCCACATGATAGCATGCAATTGGTCGTTCACTGACTGGTACTTTAGTTGGAGGTGAATAAATCGGGCATTACTAAACTGCAACCACTGCGAAATGACCATAAATGACCAAATGATTCGTTACAATATGAATTGATTGAATTTGAAATGTATGATACCTGCGATGGCCAGCAGATGCGCTGCATTGCATTCATTGTGCGCAATTTATATGAATCCAAATGTAAAAGATTGCGTATATTGTAATATTTGTACTAGCGAAATCGGTATCTCGTACTAACTCTGTTCTGGTGCCAAAAAATGACTTGGATTGGTTGTTTCTGATAGAGACGAAGATAGCTCTATAAGACCATTCTCATGTAAACGTATCTTTTACATTAGGATTCATACAAACTACGCATAATGGATGCAATACAGCGCACCTGCTGGCCATCGCAGGCATCATACATTTTAAATTCCCTCAATTCAAACTGTAAAGTGTAACGTACTGTAACGCATCATTTGGTCTTTTGGTGGTGGTTCCAGTTCCAGGTTCAATGAGCAACACAATTACGAGCAATATGAATGATACACGGATTGGGAAAAAGGAAAAATATCAACATATACAAGTATTTCTTCGTGTTAGGTAAGTAACTAATGATTCAGCGAAGTTAAGTATATCAATGTTCAGGAATGTTTATCGTAATGCACTGTGTTAAGCTTTTTTACCATAATAAGGGTAATCACATAATTTCCACGATATACTTACACAGAATGGTCATACCAATGGTGTTGCTTATTCCAAGTAAATTTAGCAAACTGGTTCAATTTTAGTTTTTGTAGAAAATTATCATCGTATAAATTACTTTTTACACTGACTGCATATTGACTTGAGAACGAGAGGTCTGTGTGTGTGAATTTCTATTGGCGCTTATGTTCTTTATAGATATTATTTTAAATGCAATTTCTTTAACAATTATTGTTATTTATCAATATCACAGTAGCTTAATACTTAGACGTTGCTACTCGTTATTTATTTACGTAAACATTATTTCGCTAAAGAAGGAAAAAGTGAAATCTAGACTCTCATTTGAAATTGGAGGAAGCTATGATTACTACACGTTGTTGTGAAGCTCGTATCAAGATGAATCGCAATGATATCAATTATATTTTATGTTGTACATTGTGTTTTCTCCTACTTTATTTGTATATTGTATGTATGCTGGTGACATGGTATACATGGTATACATGGTGACATGGCTATGGACATTTTGGAGCTTGATCCATGATCTTCGCATAGCGATGGCCAGGTCACCGGAGACCCGTGCGTTGTAGAATCTTTACACTTGTAGCGGTACTGCCGCTATTGTTTTAACTGTTAGAAACAAATCGACGCGTGTATATTACGGGTCACGAACGCCCCGCCATTGGCTTCTACGGTCCGTCATACGAGGCTCAAATAGATTGCTACCATATCTTCTCTATTTGCTTCAAGTATCTGAATTTGCTACTGTTCCGTTTACCAGTTAGTCACAATTTATTAACTTTGACTCCATTTTTTTTGTAAAAATCGTAGTAAGATTTTCAGTAGATATCCACTCTATAGACTTAAAATTGTTTTTTGTATGGTGAAGCGCAATACAAAATATAACAGAAGCATAAATTATTATTCTCTAAAGAATTACGAAAATAATTTATGTTTTGTTACTACTGTAAGAAAAATGACCTTAAAGTGCTCATAGGATTTCTGAGGCAATTGTTACAAACCGATTAAAAAATATTATTGTGTACAAAACTGTAGCTGTTTCACATGCTCAACCAATTATAATCATAATACTTCTTATTGCACAGCTTCGTCTCTATTGCAAAGACAAATTCAAAGACTTTGTATTTTCTATAAATACTATGCTATGTATCCTGTATAATGTATAGAACTACAGTTCTTTTTTTTAGAATCTTGTAGAGAATATCAAAATGGGTTTTAATAATACCAGATCTACCTACTTTACTCTGAAACAAGAAAAAATTAAAGTATATGTTGAAATTACTAAATGTTATATGATCCTAATATAAAACATTATTGCTGGTAATATTTTAAGATTCTTATGTCATTATAAATTTCTTTACTCTTCGTAGGCCCCTGAATAACATAGAAATAAAAAAAAAATCCAAAAGTGTAATAGAAACACCACCCAATGGTAAAGAAGTGATAGTACATGAAAGACAACAAGATAAAGTTGTGAAGAAATTTAAATTCGATAGTGTATTTGGACCTTCTTCGAAGCAGGTATATACTTTTTACTATACATAAATGGTGTTAATACAAAATCTTTATTACATATGTATTTTTTAATCGATAGATTGATGTTTATAATGCTGTCGTTAGTCCATTATTGGAACAAGTTTTGGATGGATATAATTGTACAGTATTTGCATATGGGCAAACAGGTACAGGAAAGACTTTCACGATGGAAGGAATCAACAACGATCCAACTTTGCATTGGCAGAGTGTAAGATACTTATTTATACAATCACCTTATTCGATACAAAAACTACACAAATGAAATTATTAAGAATTATTATGTGTGTTGCATTTATATGTATTTACAAGGAAAGGTCATAGCTATGTAGGACTGCGATGTTAAATGAATTTCTCCTTAATGAATCTAACAACGCAATAAATTAATTGCAGTATTTAAAAAGATGCTACGCATTAAAAATAAAACTACTACTTACATACTGTATATACCCAACTAACAAAGTGTTTCTTATAAATATGTTTTTTCTTTATTTTTATGGACATTCAAGATAAATAATAATGACACGCCATGTCTTCATTTTTATTCCTTTACTATATTCTTTGTGTCAGTGAAGAATAAATGCGGCACATATAATAAGTGTCTGTATTTATCGATTATATCAGGCATAAAATAAAAAACAATAAATGCATACTTATGATATAAAGTAACATACAAAACAAGGCATTACTAAGATTTATTTGGAACAATATACTATATAGGATTCATCTGCTGGAATGATTCCACGTTCTTTAAGCCATTTATTCGATAAATTGCAATTAATAGAATCACAGGAGTACACAGTCAGAGTTAGTTTTCTAGAACTCTACAATGAAGAATTATTTGATCTTCTGTCAACTAATGATGATGGATCTAAAATAAGGTACATCAAAACAAATGATATAAATTATACATATTTAGCTGCGTATTTTCTTAATCTAACAGTTTGCTTGAATAAGCTTGTATAAAATATGTGAAAATAAATACTTGTCGAGCAGATTATACGAGGATGCGTCGAAGAAAGGAGCGATAGTCATTCATGGATTGGAAGAAGTGACGATACATAATAAAAGCGAGGTTTCTAAACTTCTGGAAAAGGGGTCTGAAAGAAGACAAACTGCTGCAACATTGCTGAATGCTCACTCAAGGTTATTATCATAATACTAATTTTATCATTTTATGTGTATACATTATTATTAATTATGCGAAAATGATTACCAGCCGATCCCACACATTATTCTCAATTACTGTACATATGAAAGAGAATACCATTGAGGGAGAAGAAGTTTTGAAAACAGGAAAACTAAACTTGGTCGATCTAGCAGGTAGTGAAAATGTTGGACGATCTGGTGCTATTGACAAAAGAGCAAGAGAAGCCGGTAACGTTAATCAGTCTCTGTTAGCCCTTGGCAGAGTTATAACAGCTCTTGTTGAAAGAGCACCTCACATTCCGTATAGGTAGTAGAAATATTTTACTTTTGCATTGTGTCGCAGAGGAATACTCTGTTTAACTTCCTTATTTCTTATTTCTTATTTCTTATATCCCGTAGAGAATCCAAACTTACAAGATTGCTACAAGAGGCACTAGGTGGTCGTACAAAAACCTCGATCATCGCTACTGTATCTCCCGGTAGTATTAATCTTGAAGAGACGCTGTCGACATTAGATTACGCACATCGGGCAAAAAATGTTACTAATCGTCCAGAAATAAATCAGAAGCTTACGAAGAAAGAATTTCTTAATCAATATACAGAAGAAATTGAACGATTGCGAAAAGATTTATTGGCAACGCGTGAAAGGAATGGTGTTTATCTTGCAGACGAAAATTACAACGAAATGCAGGCAACAATTACGCGACAAACTAAAGAAATAGAAGAAAAGATTAATCATATAAAAGCACTGGAAGAAACTATGCAAGAGAAAGAGGTACATTTCTTATTAATTATTTTTATCAGCGTAACTGTTTACTAATTTTAATGTTATTGGTTTTAGAAAATACTTTCTGAACTTGAATTAGAAAATAATGCTCAAATGGAAAAGTTGCACGAAGCTAAAGCTAAACTAGATACTACTACCGAAGCTCTAAAATCAACAAATTATCGACTACAAGTGACATCACAAGAACGTGATGAACAGAAGTATCTAATAGAGAAGCATGTTTCTACAGAGAAAGTTTTATTGTCTCACGGCCATACTCTGTTAAATGTTGCAGATACGGCAACTACAGATTCCCTGAAATTACATGAAAAAATTGACCGCAAAACGTAAGATAACTGTACATGTACACGGTCAGATTGTTTGTCCAGGCATTGATTATTATTATTAATCTACCCTCTTCTGTTATTTCTCTGGATTACCTGGAGAGTTTGTCTAAATAATCAAACAATCATATTAGTTTTTAAGTCGATACTATTTAAAGTTCGCGAATATATTTTTCGAATAGTGTTCTGACGTTACGTCAGGCGTGCAAAAGCTTCGCATCAGGTATCCGAGAATACCTGACATAGCTCACATCGGTATATCGTAGTATGTGCAATAAATACACCGATCTGAGATATTCAACTAGTGTGTAGAGCGACACGTTTGAAGCTACAAACTGCCAGATGTATCTTGCCAAATATTACAGAACCCAACTGATCCAAAATATCCATTCACTTGGTATTGAATGCCCAACAACTACTATATGTTTTTTTATACATTATGAGGCTCCGATGAAATCTAGAATTACGATACTAATGTAACGTTGGAATACTCTTTGTTTGGAATACGTATTACATAGTATTGATTTATGGGACTGATATGCGTCTCCCTTAATTTAGATATAGTAATTAGTACTTTTTCATATGTCTTATATTCATAGAGTGAATTCAAAAATACTATTTTTATAGGAAAGCAGAACAAACATTTGAAGTTCTTGGAGAACAGTTCAAGCGTAATATTCGTGAGTGCAAGCAAGACGTTGAAAAAGAGATTTCTTTACATGCAGACGCATTGAAGCAGTTTTGCGGATCTATGAAAAATGATATCGGTAATATAATCTAGCATAAAATATAAATTCTTACCAATATTGATTTACATTTCTATCACCATTAGGTGTACTTGTGAGCCAAAGTGTTTGCGCAAGTATCGACACTGAGGTACCAGAAATGTCAAAGAATCTTACCGATCAACATTCAGTAATTGCAAATAATTTAACGAAAAGCATACATGAATGTGTATGTATAAAATATGAAATATGTAAAAACAATTTTTTTTATTCTTGCGGCGCTTTAAATATTAATATGTCTCGAAATATTTTAGTATCAAAGTTATCAAAATTCGGTAAAAGGCGAAATGGAAGGTGCTCGTGGGACGATGAAACAAAAGGACGAATTATTAAATACTATTTCTATGAAATTGGCCCAAGATATCGACAAGTTAATTAAAATTGGAGTTGCACAGAATATACAAGTTGTACGAAATAACTTGTCTGAAAAATTAAAACGGGCTTCAGTTCAAATGAACGAAATCGTAAATTCTGCTTGTAATCGTCACGTGGAATCTTGCAATCGTATGAAAACCGACATCAATAGTATTAAAGTAGCCGTCGGAGAGCTTGGTGAAAAGCAAAAATTCACACAGAAACAACGTTTGTTTGCAAAGGTATTGACAAAGAAATCTCTACTCGTAATTTGAATATTATATTGGTTTTTAGTATTACACGTATTTAACGTGCACTATTTTTTAGAAGCTGGATGATGTATCTGCTCAGTTCAAGCGTCTAACTGAAATTGAAAGGGAACATTATGATGCTGTGACTAACAAATGTGAGAATATTAATGAAATTTGTAACAAAGTTAACGGTCGCTCGACACATGCTTCTGACGCAATCAGCAAAATGAGAAATAACTTAAAGGAACAAATAGACAATGATTTGAAAAAAGTTGAAGCTACTGTTACAGTTGGAACAGAGAAGGTAATATTTGCACTTAATTTACTAAGTTTAAGCGTAAAAGCCTGTTTTAAGATAAGAAGAATTTTTCTACATATCAAAAGGTTCATGTTATGTTATGTTTCGATAATAGATTGAAGAGTTATCAAATAGAACCGAAAGAGAAGGGAAGATTCTGCTAGATGAATTGGACTCGCATATAAATACAAGCTACAATGCATCGAAACAGTACCAGGATCTAATTAAATGCAATCTTATAGAAATGCAACAGTCAATGGATGTGGATAAGAATGAATACCTTACCGTAATCAATGTAAATTTAATGATACTTTAAACCTAATTACTGAAAACATTTGAAAGTATTTTTTACTGAAATTTCATCTTTATAGAATACGAATAACACAATTACAAATGTAACCGAAGAACAAATGAGGGTCGTGAAAGATCAAGAAACTAAAACTTCTAATACTTTCGAGAAAATATCCAGTGAATTCGAAAGTCGAATTCCAGAATCAAATGCACGGAGTAATAAGGTTGTTGAAAAATTAGATGCAACAGTGTCCGAAATTGACAAATTTCTTGATGAAGATGTACAACGTGACGTACCGACAGGTATATAACATGCAAACTAGAAAACTAAAAGGAGGATAAAGTTACATCGTTGTGCTTATCTACTTTCAGGAGCAACGCCTGCCAGAAAAGAATTTTCCTATCCTCGTGAATTTACGGTAACATCTCCACATGAACGAATTCTTCAGAGGTTTAGAGAAGTGAGGCAACTCGTTGAAACAGCAAAAGATGAAGTAAATGAATCATAATGTATATCATTAGGATACATACTAATTGTAAGACAATTATGTAAATTCTTTTATATATATATATATAGAATAAGACGTAAAAGAAAATTTAAGGAACCAGCAACAAACTTGTAACTTAAGACTTAATGACTAAATATATACCTATATGTTTAGGTGCAATTTTTTTAACTTTGCGATACGTCTAATATTATTGGTGGATTTTTCTGAAATGGCGAAAGTTTATACGCAATAAGTCTTTAATTGCCCTTTCCATAAATTTGCGACATTGATTGCGGCCAGTGAAACCAGCTCCGAACGATACCGATGTTCGCGTGATGAGAGGTAATATCGTTTCCAGCCTGGCAGGACTTTTATGTATTCGTTACTAGCGGGGTTACAATAACTGTAGACGTTGCTGTTAGCTAATTTCATTTCTTATACTTGTAAGTTATAATAAATTGAGAAGTATCAATTTTTCCTACAAATAAGAATACATATTTTGCTTCTACCACTACACTACAATATAGCCTCTTTTAAAACGATTTTATTCAGCTCGATCCTCCGATTGTTGTATGTATATTTGTTTGTATGTTTGTTTAGTTCAAATCTGGAAACAAAATTTTAAGCCTCTTCCACTAATCAAAATGTCTTGAAACGTTGCAGACGTGCGTAGTTTGGACGACAATACAAAATTTAGAAAAAAAAACCTGAGTGGTTTAAAATTTACCCAGTCATCAATAAATATTACCCATAATCACAAATTCAAACGACTTGAAATCAACCTATAACCACAAATCAAAACTTACACACCAAAATATAAATAATAAAAAAATTAAGTTAAAGGATTTTATTTCAAATGCAGTAAGAACTAAAAAATAATTATTTTCTTGTACTAAAATTTCGATGGTGTTTTTCGTATTAAATAAAATCGTGGAGCAGGATATTTCATACATTTTATTAGACTCTACCTATTTAGTTGATTTTAGCTTCAATTTTCATATTCAAAGATTCCTGCGCTTGATGAAGTTATGGCTGGTTTTGGCATTAATTTTCGCGTTTTCAATGTCATGGAATTGTTCATGCTTTCAAAAACTATTCCTACCTTTATCCAAATTGCATGAAATTAAAGCCATATCATCAGCCTTCTACAAAACCCCTAATATTATTCCCTAATTGCATATCTTAACGTTAAAAAGATGCCCCTTTTAAGCAAATTAAATTTAACAGATTACATTGCCTCAATATTATGCCCTGATAGCCAGATCTGGAGAGCAGAATCTGATGTCAGAACCTTAGTTGGTTGTGTCCGCATTGGCTGCGCTCTGAGCCAGTGATGCCAGATCGGGGCAGTGATACCAGATCGGGGACGGGTTTCCTCGAGAATTTCCCCCACCTCGCATGCACACTATGCAGGAGTCGCGTATGTGATCTACATGCACGTCATTGGTGCATAGTGTGCATGCGAGGTGGGGGAAACTCTCGAGGGAACCCGTCCCCGATCTGGCATCACTGGATCGGGGACGGGTTCCCTCGAGAGTTTCCTCCACCTCGCATGCTCTGAGCAGTGATGCCAGAATCGTGGGATGTGAAACAAATGCTTATGCCCCACTATGACCTACCGTCGTCCACCACTTCCCATCGCACTGCCGCCAAGCATATCCTTACCCCTGTCCGTGAGCTCGGCGCTTCGGACAACGTCGGGAAGACGAGAGAGAAAACGAATGTGTGTCTTTCTCTCTCGCTCTTGAAACGCTGTGATCCATGGTGAGGTGCAAGCGACACGCGGCCGTGCGCGATCTTCTTGAGTGCCTCGAGATACACTTTTCACTTTCTGACATATGTATAATACTCTTGTAATGAAAAAAATTTGGAAAAAGTTTTGTTACGGAAATCACGTTTTAAGACCTCCTGATCACGTTTTGACTATTTAGAAAAGAGCTTTTTTTTAAATATCTCATATATTTGTTAACACGATTACGTTTAAACGGCAAAATGGATTTCAATGAACCTTTATATTTAAATTTTATATTCTTGTCTTAAGATCTGATTAGATCACGAAAAACGATAATTACCCGTTATGGTTCTTCGATTTTTCAGATATAGGAACTAAATTCTACATAAAAAAAAGGTTAAATAAAGTTCTTCCGTAACTTCTTTAACAAAGAAAAATGTACATTCATAATTTCTTGTTTTCATTTTAAATTTCCGTACTTTTTATTCAAGCTATTTCTATTTTTCAAACCTTAAAATTAATTTTTTTATTAAAAGATGAATACTTTGATACTGTACATTGATGAACTTTGTTAAAATTAGAATCCACTCTTGGCTAGTACCATGCACGCTGTAGCAGCCTTCGATAAAAAGTATTTTTTCAGGGTATGATTTAAAATCTAAACGTAATCACATTTCTCGCTAGTTTTTTCGATAATTATATCAAGTTGCGACAAAGAATCACGCACTATTTACAAATTAATTACGCGCAGCGTGCACGTTACCGCTCGATGGATACTACGGGAAAGTGGTGGTCTCTTCCTTCGGGAGGGAAATGTATACAATTGGTTATGCAAAGCTAACATCGCGATACATGTTGTACACTAAAATGTACAAAATCATTACAAAAATACAAAAGAAAGGCAGCACGTAAATATATCAATTGGGTTCGATATATTGACGAGATGTAAGACTGAAATAATGCTACAATTGTTTACATTTCCAAAGGATAGAAAGCAAGCAGAGGAATTTACTATAATACATGCGACAGAATTTCGAGATAATTGTTATATATAAAATGAATATAATTAAGAATATACATTTATTTGTACAATTATCTCGAAGTTCTCTCTATAAATCATATGTACAGCACGCAAGCGAATTTATTGTAAAGATAGAACAAGAATTGCGTGAGGTAAATCGAACAACTATTTACATATAAATAAAAAATGGATGAAATTGATAATATTCTGGACATCACCAATTTGCATTACCCGACGTAGAGGGAAAATCCGCGAGGCCATCAACGGCATGTAAACGTAAACTACTCTTTTGCTTCTTCGCAAAAGTTGCATATAAATTCTCAGATGACATGAGAGATAGATGCTTGTCATCTACCTCCACGGTCCGAGTTGTTTCCTCGTGCGCCTTTAATGCCGATTCCGTTACGCAAATGGCATTGACGATGGTCGAATAAAGTCGGTTTCGTTTCTTGTTCTTTATGTCGGGAAGCATGGAAAACGATCTTTCAGCATCGGCGTTTGAATTTGGAAGACTTCTAATGGAATTTAATAATTCCTGCAAACATGGATATTTAAATGAGCCTTGATCGTTTGGCGTTAACAACACCGTTTTCCAAACATCGTCAAAAACTAATGTACAAAGCATCTGCTTGTCTGCATTTGCAAAATTTGGGTGCAATGTCGTCCATTCTTTTTCCAAACCGTCTTCGTCGAAACCGCCCAATTTCTGAGCAATAAAGGGAACACTTTTGAAGGAAGTGTTTCTCCTTTTGATCTTATACTTAATATGCTTAAAGTTGATTTCATAGTTTCTGCAATTGACTGAGGTCTCTTCAATTCAGAGCTTTCATTTTGCTGATCAAACTGGGCTAAACTTTTAGCAGTTAGTTTCCCAGAGGATCCATCTAAAACGTTTTTTGGAATACCAGTTCTTGGATCGACTTTTATCTTTGCCGGATGCTGCAAACAAATTTATAAATTACGATTCCACGCTAAATCATATTTAGAAACATTGCTGTTAAATTGCACACCTTGGGTTCGGGAATTAGCTTCGGATGATTGTAAATATTGCTATATGTACTAATAACACTTTGGCAGTCCCATTTATCCCTTTGTCTCGCATCAACGACAAGCTCTTCTAAGCTATGTTCATCCTCAGAACTATCACACTCTGTTTCTAAAATTTTCATCCTATCTTTCATGAGTTTTGCAACATTCTCTGCCTATAAATATAACGTAACGACAAATTCGTTTCTCTTCGCTAACACGTTCGTTGTACTTACATCTTTATTTTGTTGTTTCTCAAACTCTGCCGCAAACTGAAGGACTAAATCTGAATTGCGTGCAACATATCCTTCAATTTCATCGCAATCTAAAGCACCTATTTCATTTTCATCGTACGCCGCATACATCTGGGACAATAACAATATACAGAGAGTCTTTAGTCCACAAAAGAATATTCTTTAATACGAAATACTGACCTTCTCAAATTAATTATCGAGAAAGGTCAGTTATTCTCCTCATAACGCTACTGCTCATTGAATATTCCGTAAGCTTACACACTTCATCATTTAAGCTACACACTTCATCCCGCTCCTCGTCCGATAATTTCATATGTCCCTCGGATAAAACATCAGACGATCGATCTAATTCATACAATTCATAAGTGATATAAATTAATTGTTATGCGCAATATAATATGTTCTTACGTACCATCTTCTTCGTCGTCTTCGTATTCTTCATTTTGTTCATCTTCTGGGCTAGGTCCATGAAATTGTCTTCCAATTGATTCTCTGGATCTTCATAATCAAAATCATCATCCAACGCAGTCACTAAATCTGGGTCCAAGTGTAATTGCAGCCCCGATACAGGTACCGCTTTATCGAGAAGTCCAACTTTCTCTTCGACGTGCGAAGCAAATACGGAAAATGGTAGATTGATTTTCGGAGCATCCTTTTTGTCATCTTTTTTCAAAGTGCTCGCAGACTCGACTCGTTCCCGTTCGGTTGTCAAACAATCGACATCTTTAAGATGCTGCAAGTAGTCATAATCGTCATCAAAATATATGCCATATTTTCGTTGCTCCTCTTTGCGTTTGTCATCCTCTGGTTTCTTTTTCTCGTGCTTAGCAGCTTGGGCATCTCCAGCTGGCACAAGAACGTGCCGAGGCGCCCTTTCATCAGCGATCAATGGATCTTTTTACGAACGATGCACTAACTGAAATGTTACTGAATTCTTCTTGTCGATGAATTTCTTTGCTTTTCCTTTCGGCTGAAAATTGTTCAATATTTTATACGTAAGTTACAAGTAACCTAGCATACGATAGTCCGATATCCAACGGTCGTGCTGGAAACTCACCATTTTCACGATATCTCTTATTTAATGAGCGAAACGCAAAAACAAATTGATACGAAAACAGTTGACTTTAAACTGTTCGTGAGTCGAATTTTACGTTCATGTCTACGATAAAGCGTCCTTCGTGCAAAACACATGTGCTTCGACAGTGATCCTCAACTTTATCGAAAAGTAGAATTTGTAAAATTATACGCTATTATAATATATCGATGCCGTTTTTCTGCAAAATATTATAATTTCAGTAGATATACTTTGTATTTATCAAGGGTATCCGAGATATCTGTTAAGGTTCATAAACGTTTCAAAGAGAGAACGACTTCGTTTTGATTGTTATGTCCGTCCTTCTTCTTCCTTCAGGCTTCAGGCGGTCAATGTTAATAGCCTTGACTATTGATGTTCGATAAACACGTAGGAATCTTTTAAGGGAACATAAAGAATGGGGCTATTTGACCGTTTAGCGAATCTTTTAGATCTTAGGAAAAAAGAAGTAAACGTTTTAGTAGTGGGCCTTAACAATAGTGATAAGTCGACGGTCATAAATAATTTCAAACGCGAGGATGACCGTTGCATAGACATAGTGCCCACTGTCGGGTATAATGTGAAAAAATTCTCATGTAGGTTAAATAATGATGAGTGAACGACGTTGCTCGATGTTTAATTGACGTGTTTGCAACAATGTATATTACTTGCACTTGCTGATCAGTTTGAGCACCAGTTCTTATCGTACGATCAAATGAAATGGATACACAGAGTGGGAAACAAGTTTATTTTTACAACTTAAAGATATATACATATACACAAGATACGCAGAACACGTTATATTTTTTCATAAATTTTATCAAATATATATATATTTCACATATTCCTTATGTTTTCTTTACTTTTTTACGGGATACATCTTTCTTCTTGGTAATTGGCTTTGACTTAGACGAAGACTTCGCATTCCTTTTCATTCCACTTTTTAGCATTTTTGCTGGTATGTTATTTCCAGATTGGTCTTTACTTAAGGATTCGGTTTGTTTAGGGACATCGGTGTTGGTTTTAGTTTTTGTATCGTACGAATTGTCTTCGTTCGCTGGGATATCGCTAATATTATCCATACTCATCAATGAAACAAGGCGGGAACTACGTGGATGATTTTCATGCATCGGGGTACTAGTAAGTGGTGTGCGTAGCTCCGCAATTCTCGTTTTCTTTTCAATAGCCGTTGCTCTAGAAGTAATATTATTATCTGTGCGCGATTCTGAATTATTAGCTACTGGAAACCTCAGTTTTGTCTGTTTCAATTTCTGTAGTTTTATTTCTTGTATCTTTTGCATAGACTTCGTAGCGCGGTATCCCTACGTCTCGTAGAATGCCGATTAAGATTTTCAACTGGTTCTTTATTTTCTTGTGAAAAAGATTGGTTACTGCTTTCAGAACTTTCTGGAAAATCATAAACACTTCTCTGCTTTGTTCCTTCGAGTTTTATTTCTGACTTTTTCCGTCTTTTACGAAGCTTCGATCGTTTCTTTTGTACGAATACGTTGTCCTCTAAATATCCCTCTTCCTCCGAACAGCTTAAGCGCTAAAAATACGAATGATTCTTTAATAAAACGTCGAGTGATTTTTTTCTTTAAACGAACGAAGGCTCTCCACGTACATTAGTTTCCAATGGACTATCCTCTTCATCTTCTCTCGGCCATGTAAATGGTTTGTCATTTAACATTTCATGAAACGCTGTTTCTAAATCAAGCATTTTAAAACACTTTAAAGAAGTTTTTAGCTGTTTTTTTGTACTTATATTTAATTTATCCCCTGTTGTCGAATCGACTTCAATTTTGTGTGGTCTGGCTTCATCGATATTATACATAAGGTATAGAATTATATTTATATATACATCATTGTTCGCATCGTGTACTCCTGTTAATTCTAGATTAATACAGGTGTATCCTAAATTTGTTTGTAAAGTGCAATTTTGTATTCGGCAAATAGAGTCCTAGAAAATTAAAATCTATTTAATATCCTGTCATATTTGTATTAAACAGACACATACTAATAAGGAATATGCACCTTCAATGCATTAAATTGTTGGCATCGTATCATGTAACAATCAATATAATGTTTACAAGTTCTTACAAAATGAGGTATATTTTCTAGCTTAGCGATAGAAAATTCAGATTTTAGATCATCTAGATCAACTGACATAGGCATTATCCACTTTCCCAAAGTTCCTTTATTCTTTTTATTTAAGATTTGCACGGCAAAAGTATTTTCTTTGTCATGTCTATTTAGCGGTGAAAAATTAAATATGTATTGTTTGCGTGAAAACTTTACACAGTATAATCCAGAATATCTGTATAATTCAGACTGCAATTTTATATTAACGTTTGGAACTTGATAGGTATCTTTATTGATCGGGGTATCTGAGATGTTCAAATCATAGGCAGGCTTAGTTTTCCCAAATTTCACTATATCCGAACTCCACTCCATTTCCAAGATTATAGACTTCAATTCCTCGATTTGTTTCTTTAATCTGCTTTTCATCTCGTCTGCAGATTGTATAATCGAACGATACGTCAACGTTGTTTCCACCAGAAATAGTATAGGGTTAGATCTTTAGAATCAACATTTATCTCACCTCTATCTTTCTTGAAATCCTTTTCATTGCTATTAACATTGCTAATGTCCATCTCGATCTCCATGTCTAAACTTAATGATCGCTTCTTGGAAAATAGTGCATTTGCTTAAGAATAAGTAGCGACTATGAATACCGGCCAATCTGTTGGCAAAATTTAGTGAGCGGCACAATCGACCAGAGGCGCTGGGAGCAATAATGTTGAAAATATTTGGTAACAGATGGCGCTGATGAGATTATTTTGTGGCGGGAATAGAACATAATCAGCGCAGGAAAGCGTCATATTGAGAGGTAAGAAATAAACTATTAATAAAATAAGTAATTGAACCCTACAATTATTGACGCCGCGTTAATTATTGGTCATAGATACAAGATGGGTCGTCAAACCTGCCATTTATGTGCTGTGCCTGAATGTTCAAATACACATTCAACCCAACATCGATTTCCAAATCCAGATAAAAACAGAAAACGTTTTGACGCGTGGCTTCAATTTGTTCAGAATCTGAATTTACTTGAGTTGGAAACGGGTATTTACCAATTATCGCGTGTGTCATGAACCCTTTACTGCAAATGATAAGTCCTCGAACATGTTCTTGGTACGGACAGCAACACCTACACAGAATTTACCACCTGCCACAGGTATTGGTTCTGCACAGTACGAGTAGATACAGAAATATTTTTGGCAAGGATATAGAAACAAACAGGGGCTACATTTTTAATTGTTTTGTGCATAGGATCAACAGCAAAAGCATCAACCTCAACATCAACAACGTCAACATCAACAGCATCAGCGTCAGTGTCAACATCAACATCACAAGTTACAGGAGAGGAGTTGTTGAATCCCAAAAGAAATGAGGAATTGCCTTTGCACGTGCAAGCTGGTCAATGTAAGTAAAAATCATGTACAAAGGTTTACATATATCAGCTTCCATCGCCAAACAGTTAATTATTGTATTTCTTCAATTTTACAATACATGATATCGACTGCTGAGTGCACATTGTATATCCACTTTTTGTTAAATTTGTGTAATTTCTAGTTTAAAGAAAATCGCGCAAAAATTGAAACCAATAGATAAATTATGCTCACTAATATTTGACGAAATGTCATTAATACCATATGTAGATTACGACGAATCTAGACTAAAATAAAGACTAAAAATCAAAATGAAAATTGCATTTCAGTCATTTATTTCCAATTTGTAATGAAATTAAAAAACAAGGGAACATGTGGAACCCGCACACGGCGATTTTAATGGGGATTTTGTATGAAGTAGTTCTCAGAAAAATATTTTGAGAATAACTTCTTACAAAAATCACATTAAAATCGGTGTGTACGGGTTCCATATGTTCTTTTGTAACCAATACCATAATTCCAGGATTCAATTTTGCCGCTTTTCATGATTTAGTGGGTGGCACTATCCACCAGAGGGTGCTGATTTTGCCAACAGAAATATATGGGAAGTGCCCACCCCTGGTCTATCGATAGATATCCGTGATCGGTCCAAGTGACTCGTTCACTCTGGTTGACTCGCTCGTTCGTTGGTTGAGCGCTGGTTACGTGATTGGTCATAACGCTCAAAACAAGTGTCGACACTGAAAGTCACGTGGACCGTTCACGTGACCGGTTTTGAAACTCAAAACCGAGCCAAAGAGGAGATATAATAAGAGGCGTCACTCCGGGCGGAACCTTTGAAGTCCTTACTTGACCTTGTCATTTAAATTGGTTGTCTATTCGAGCGGGATATTCAAATCGACTAAATATACCTTACCGCAGTTGGCTGATTATTGCCGAAGTTTACCGATCATTGCCGAATGGGCATTTAAATTGGTTGTCTACGGTTTGTCTACGGTACGGTTGTCTACTATTGGTTTCTCGGGTCTGCCACGCTTTTTATAGGCCCGGGCCAGCTTGCGTCGGGGACCGTACTCACGGGGGCGGTCTTCGTCGAAGGCGAAATTTAAATTAGTTGTCTAGTGATTTCCCTAGTTTATTTCTGTCCTTGTCGAGTGACGCCTCTTATTATATCTCCTCTTTGACCGAGCGTCGAGCATCAGCATGAAAATGCACCTTAAAGGTCTGCACACACATACTGTGCTGTTACGTATTTTATGAGAAAATTGCGATGAGAACGCGGGTTGGTGCCCGTGGAGCGCTGAACCGCTCTGCTCGTCGGAGTGCGGGAGTTTCAAATAAAACAACGTACAAGAAACTATTGCTAAGTTAAACTTTGGACTTTTATTTTATCTGTTCGGGAAGCTGGTTAGAAACGGAATGAATGTAACGTTTCAAAGTATCCTCCGCAGTCCTCGCTGAAGTCGTGGGCCAAATCCTCCTAGTCCTCCCATAGATCCTCGTAGTCCAATCAGGATGAAGGATGCATCAGCTCCAAGCGGTAGGCCGTCCTTCGGATATCCGTACGCCCCCGCGAATCGGCGTCCATCCTTCCTTCCGTCTTCGGGGTGGTGGAAACTCGGTGAAAGCGCGCTTTTCCGTTACACAGCGGGGTGCCCACGTGGGAAGAGAAAGTAAGCTCTACTCCGAGGATCGAGAAAACAACCCTTGAAGGAAATTTATGACTTCCTCAGCGTCGCCAACACTTCTGGAGTCAATCGACACTCCTAAAGACTAACAAAGGACAAGGCCTTCTCAAAAGATTACGTGACTTAGAAGAAACTCGCGATTCGTTTCGGGGTCTGTTAATTGGTGTCCTCTTCCTGTTTTCGAGTTCTGCCCAAGATCTTTCCCACGTATGCCACCCGCATCGCACATCCTTAATAATACTTTCTCAATCACGCGCATACAACTGTTTTCAAATTTCGCTCCTGATTTAACTATCAATTATATATATTTCCGTGGCTACGTTCAAGTGATAACGTAACAGTGCCAAAGAGGAGATATAATAAGAGGCGTCACTCGACAAGGACAGAAATAAACTAGGGAAATCACTAGACAACTAATTTAAATTTCGCCTTCGACGAAGACCGCCCCCGTGAGTACGGTCCCCGACGCAAGCTGGCCCGGGCCTATAAAAAACGTGGCAGACCCGAGAAACGGGGTAGTAACCTGGTGGGTTAAAGCATACCATGAAGAGGCGGTCCTCACAGCCATTTCTTTCCCTCTCAGGGAGGCCCATCTTCCCAGACCGTGCAGGAAGGTCGGTGCTGTTCTCGCGACCGGATGGCACAGTTTCTCTTCCCCTGGCAGACGCAGGGAGGCCGTGCAGGAAGAAGGGGGAGGAGCGGTCACCGAAGACCGGGAGGCGCGGCAAGCCCTGGGGAAAACTCCACCTCCGGAATGTTTGTACACTTAATGGCTGAATGGCTCCAGTGATACCCGGGACCAGAGGCACGTGCCCATAGATATATATAGACGGAGCGTGTGCTGAAGGGGGTTGCAAGGTTCGCGGTAAGGGGACTGTCATACAGGCAAATCGGGTAGCAGTGATTATGCATGCCGAATGCTTCCGAAGCTAACCGACGTGCCTGTATGACAGGCTGTATCTGAACCTTTGCCTTTTCCCCTCCAAGCTTACCTTTCCTCCGTCCTTAGTCCCAGCTTCTGCTCCGTCTATATATGTCTATGCACGTGCCAATGCTCCCCCCGCCTACGTCGCTACTAATCAACTATAGTCTGATTTTCGAGAGTTGACACCTGAGGCGGGTTCCTGGACGGAGCGTGGCTTAACCCCTTAACTTGTACGCTCGAGTTAATTCGAGCGCGCTAAACAGGCCAAACTGTGCACACTCGAGATAATTCGAGCGGCGTTGTATTTTATGCTGCTATAATTTTTCACATTCGAATATAATCGAGAATTGAAAATAACAATGTGGGCTATGTGCTGCACCTTGCTTCGAAATATATCACACAAAAGAAAATTTTGAATAATTTTTTAAAATAAATACTAGTATTATTATTATTTATGTTGTAAAAGTATAAATAAATATTTTTACTGATAAAAATGTTTTTTCCGAAATAGCAATTCGAAAAGAAAGATAAAAAAGTCGATGTACGTGTAACATTGCAATATTCGGCTCTTTTCTGCAATGTGGATCAAAATCCAAAATTAAAATAAAAATTTTGATTATTTTTGTATTTTTTTAATTTTTTTGCCAAGACAATGTTCTAAATTGTGTTTTTTTACATAAAAAAAAATTGATTTTTTTGGCCGGTTTTTTTCAAAAAAGGAGGAACCAATGGTACGCTACGGATTGCGTGCGGCGTCGCAATCCGTAGCGTACCATTGGTTCCTCCTTAAGCCACGCTCGGTCCAGGAACTCGCCTCAGGTGTCAACTCTCGAAAATCAGACTATAATCGACTACGTGACAATAAAGGTTTAGTTGCCATTGCTTTTTTTTACACCGTATTGTGAATATTTTATAAACATTCAACATCAACATCCTTCCAAAACATTATTGTTATGCCGTAACGATATTTTTATCGAGAAATGTAATTATGCGTGGTTAGAAAATCAAAATTTCCATTCGTAACGTCATATTCTGAGTATATTTCATCGAAATAGTATTTTTTAAATTAATTTATTTATGTTTACTAAATTCGTGCATTTTATTAAACTCTAATTGATTTTAGTATAAATTTTAATGTTCACAGATTTCTGAGCTTGATGAGGTTATCGCTAGATTTAGCATGAATTTTCGTGTTTATAAAAATTTATAAAAAGTTTACAAATGTAGCGTAAAAGAAAGAAATAGCCACGAAACATTTAATGTCATATAGCACATAAAGTCCTTAGACGAGGTATATCCTCTTTGCTCATTCACGCGCATGCGCCGTTGTGGGGTCTAGTGATGACGCAATAGATATCCATTAAAAATGATAATTAAAAGACAATTCCTTGTCAATCAATAATAAAAATGAATGAACAAAGATGTACAAACGACGAACGATCGATTCCATATGAAATTATTGGTGAACAATGAAAAAAAGTAAAATAAGGGGCCAGATGTACAATAAAATTTCAGTCAAATTTGTTTAATTTATTATAAATCGTCAGTTGATGAACAAATAATATAAACTAATGAACAATGATGTACAAACGATGTACAAACGATTGCATAAAAGAGAAAGTGATATATTTTCCAATGAGGGGTTTACTTTGCGGAGGTGCAACACTGAGGCACAGGCGGCGCGCCACAACTCACGATTCCTTTTAAACGATTACATAATGAAGTTGTCGCTTTACCATTTTTGCGGCGTTGCCGCGTCAAACTTTTCAGTCATGTAACCACAGCATCCAATAGCTCGAAGAAACACGCGCGACAGTTAACTACCACCTAGCATTTAAGTGGCGACTAACTGATCGGGACTTTAGTCGGAGCTGAAGAAATCGGCCGTAAGATAACTGAAGGTGAAGAAATCGGCCGTCAGTTTATTGACTTTTCTATCATTGTTACTAACATGCATGCTGCATAATTGTATAGTATGACATTCAAACATCAGGTTTTTAAGTAATAAATATAACTGCTGTTAAGATAGCTTGAAAGTCAGGAATCAGTTTTTTGAGGTATATAAAAATGGGTATAGGTAAAAGTCAGTTTACCGATGACGAACTACAAAATTACCAGGTAGTTAATTGAAGTGTAGTGTGGGATATTTCAACTTTGTTTAATGGTATTGTATGTTATAGGATTTGACATACTTTACAAGGAAGGAACTTTTGCAATAAGCATATTTAAAATAGTTCATAGCTTACATAGAAGCCTGTTTTATTTTGCTATCATTTTCGTTTCATAATTACAGTGAGTGTAAAAAGTATTCGTACAGCGACCAATTTAAACTAAAACTTTGTATATCCATGTGTGTAATAATTTTTAATGGAATACAATGATTAATCAATGTTCCCCGATGTTTGTAGAATAGATTTTGTATAAACAAAATTTTATTCCCTTTAACATTTAAAAAGATATTAACAAAAACAGATAAACGTGCAGAAATGGACGCACAAAAAGTATTCGTACAGTTGAATAAAGAATTAATAAACTATGGAAATAAACTAAATATTTAATGTTTTAATAATTTGTGGCATTGCCTTTTGATTTTATAATAGCTTCGAGGCTACTTGGTATGGAATTTACTAAGTTGGATGTCATAGCAGGCTGTATTTTACTCTACTCTTCTAGCAGAGTGGCTTTCAAACTTTCATTAGATGTAATATTATGATTACGTATTTTTTTGTGCAGATAATCCCATAGATGCTCTATGGGATTGATATGTGGTGATTATGGCGGCGTTTTCAAATATTTTAGTGTGTTATATAAAACCTTCTGCCTAGTATTATATGCACAATGCATTGGATCATTGATATGGGTAAATATGAAATTGTCATTAAGTCCTATTTTATTTGTACTAGCATGGATCTGCTTGTTCAGGATGCCAGTATAAACTCTATGATTCATAATACCATCGATGAAATGTAGAGATTCCACTCCAGCTGCACTGATACAGCCCCAGACAAATACAGAACCCCTAGCAGTATTTCATCACGGGTCACAAATTTTCCTTCCTGAACTCTGTATTCTTTTTTCTCCATACTGTGGAGTGTGTTTTGGACCCAAATATTTCGAATTCACTAACGCTAACAAATTCGAAATATTTGGGTCCAAAACACACTTCACAGTATGGAAAAAAAAGAATACAGAGTTCAGGAAAGAAAATTTGCTACCTATGATGAAATACTGCTGCGGTTCTGTATTTGTCTGGGGCTGTATGAGTGCAGCTGGAGTGGAATCTCTACATTTCATCGATGGTATTATGAATCATAGAGTTTATACTGACATCCTGAACAAGCAGATCCATGCTAGTGCAAATAAAATAGGACTTAATGACAATTTCATATTTACCCATATCAATGATCCAATGCATTGTGCATATAATACTAGGCAGAAGGTTTTATGTAACACACTAAAATATTTGAAAACGCCGCCATAATCACCACATATCAATCCCATAGAGCATCTATGGGATTATCTGCACAAAAAAATACGTAATCATAATATTACATCTAATGAAAGTTTGAAAGCCACTCTGTTAGAAGAGTAGAGTAAAATACAGCCTGCTATGACATCCAACTTAGTAAATTCCATACCAAGTAGCCTCGAAGCTATTATAAAATCAAAAGGCAATGCCACAAATTATTAAAACATTAAATATTTAGTTTATTTCCATAGTTTATTAATTCTTTATTCAACTGTACAAATACTTTTTGCGCGTCCATTTCTGCACGTTTATCTGTTTTTGTTAATATCTTTTTAAATGTTAAAGGGAATAAAATTTTGTTTATACAAAATCTATTCTACAAACATCGGGGAACATTGATTAATCATTGTTGTCGTTAAAATGTATTACTCACACGTATATACAAAGTTTTGCTTTAAATTGGTCGCTGTACGAATACTTTTTACACTCTCTGTAGATCTGTCAATTCTCGGTTCTTTTTTTGGATTGACTTGTATGTATGAGCAATTGCTTGTGTCTGATAGCGCGCATCAGAAATTTAAGGTTCTCGCGCCAGAAAAAGTTGGTCACAATAGGAATGCAAAGCTTCCGATGTCCAAAATCTTACAATATCCTGAGCTGAGGGTGAATCCTTTTGGAGATAGGATTTGCAAAGTCTTTAGTTCTAGCCAAGATGGGGATTGTACTTTTGAGGATTTCTTGGATACAATGTCTGTCTTTAGCGACACAGCACCCAAAGCTGTGAAGGCAGAACATGCTTTCAGAATATTCGGTAATGTCTCACGTGTAACTGTACATATTACCCGTTCACCATTCTGCAAACCCTTTTTACCGACTGACGTACGTTATGTACAGATTTCGATGGTGACGATATGCTTGGCATAGGAGATTTGAGACAAATTGTAGATAGACTCATTGCTCCCCAAAAATTGAACGAAACAGATATGCGGCAAGTGTTGCAATATATACTTGGCGAAGCAGACTTAGACGATGATGGTGCACTAAGTTTTGCAGAATTTGAACAAATTATTGAAAAGAGCAGTGATTTCTCAGAGTAAGAATCACTTTAATCCTATGGCTACTTGACTTGTTACGATAGAATTCTACATGTACTTTAATATACCTAATACTTGTTTGTAGGAGTTTTCGTATATGTTTATGAAATACAAAACATTCTACATTCAATATTAAATAACGAACCTAAGACTGAGTGTTACATTAACGTTAAAACATTTTAGTATAATCGACAGGCCTAATATTTCTTAGTATTAAGTGAAAAATGAAATCTAGGAAATGTATGCTGACATTTGTATAAGGCTTATTAATAATTTCGACTGAAAGTATATTTAAATGTATATATACTGAAACAGATAATAAAATAAATGAAAAATAATTCGTAATTTTCATGTAGTCCAAATCTAAAAACAGATCTTGTCCCCCTGCACTCGACTATAAAAACTCTACATTTGGTTCCTTAATTTTTAATTCTTATTCTCGAATCGTTGATATCATTTACTAAAACACCGTTACGCGGTGTTTCAAAGCATCTCCAAGCTGCCATTCATGCAAGTTTGATGTACCGAATGTCGCGAACGCATTTGAAGTTTTTTTATTTTCAACCGCTAGGGCGCGTTATTCAAATGTTAGGCAGCCGAACTTACACTAGGGTAGATGTCCAATTATCGTGCTTTGACGCCGACTTGCTCACGAAGAAATTAATTACTGACTTCTCTCACTTTAATTTTGCTTGGTGAAAATTTATATTGGTATTTTGAACTTTTCTCTTTATTAAGGCATTTTTTCGGGTTGAAAATGTTAATTTTTCATATTTTGTTAATTGTAATAAAAATACATGTTTTTGTCCCAGTTACCGTGCCCTGAAAAATGTGTTGTCCCTATTCCCGTGCCCTTTTTTGAATAGCGTTCTCGCGGTAAGGTTATGTCTTTCAACTTTGAATTGTTCAAAACATTTTTGTGCTCTACGAGAGGTGTTTTTATGTCATTTTAATATGACGTTTTCATTACAAAAGCAAAATATGCAAATATAAATTTCTGTTCACCCGTTCTGAGAAACAAAAGTAAGGTTAGGTTTAGCAGTTACAGAGGGAGCCAGTGGGTACCGAGGGGCACGATAATAGGGACAAGCGTTAAATTCCTGTCCCAATTACCGTATTCACTTTAAAAATACGAAAACGTTTCAAAACTGCTCATTTTGCTATTTTTTTTAATAAAATTTGAACCTTTTATGATATAATAAGCACTTTACATAAGTGCAAATCATGATAATTATCAATTTATTCACTTCTGTAAAGTACGTGTTCCTTACCGTTTCCGGTAAGGATTTAGGTAAATCCATTGAAATCTTCATATGCATTTTTAAAATTTTTTTTACCATGCTTTAGTTGTTTAAAAATGCAACCTTCTCACTTGTAACACATACGTTAATAGTTTAACATAATTAAAAGAATTTCTTTCCTTATTTATTTATGCGAGTTTTTTTGTACGGCTTCTTTAAGTACAAAGGCACGGTAATTGGGACAGGGCACGGTAATTGGGACAGGGCACGGTAATTGGGACACCTACCCTAGCAGTAAGTACTGGTAAGTACTTACATACGTTATCTAAAATTAGCCGCGGATCCAGAGGTCTCCCCCTCAACAAGGGAAAAATATTTATGTATTTTAATTTGTTAATAGTATTATTTCATAGAAAGCTTTGATTTGTTTAATTTTAATAGCAAATTGATTTTTTTCGTGAAAGTGAACTTACTGCCTTTCGGATGTTAATTTGTAAAATATCAACGATCGATTTTTCTGAACTCTGAAAAGACTCAAGACCTAGATGAGATGAAGGATGGCCGAAGATTGATTGACTGGACTTGCTTTATTATACATATGTAAATACGTAAGTACATCGCGATATTAATGTGAAACTTGAGTTTGTAGTGTATGTAGGTAAGTAGGTTAGAATTCGACAACAACCGATTTAATTGTAATACTAATAGTATGCTATTATTAGGACAAATATATCACTTCAAATAGTATAATATGGTATATAATGTTAACCCTTTAGCGCCCAATGTGACGTATACGTCACATCATTTTCAGACGTTTAAAAAAAATCGATAGCCGATAATTTTGGGTCCCAAAACGGTTCAGTTCTCTAAATGGCTCCGGGATGCAAGCCACTGATTTACCGCTGGTAAACTGGTTTACTGATTTACTGGTTTACCGCTGTAAATAATGTTTACTGTAACCATGGAAACGTTTCTGGCGAATGAATGTTAGACATTTTTCGATAACATAAAATGTGGCTCTTGTTTTCTTTAAACAGTTGAGAGTAAAATGATTTTTCTTTTACATTTTATTTTGTAGATACGTGTAAATTAATTGTTATACTAAAATAATAATGCTTGTAAAGTTTGACTTATGAAAAAAATCGCTTTTTTAATCCGTACACGCCCAGTTTGACGTATACGTCACACCGAGAAAATCATATTTCAACTGGCTTTTTTGGAAAAACAACGATGAAGTGCATGTATTAGGAGCATTTTTCAGTTAACTAATCGCAAGAAATCATTTTTTTCCGCGGAGAAAAGTGTCTGGGCCTTAAAGGGTTAAAGAAAATTTAAAAAGATATAAAAACAATAAAAATGGATCAAAGACATGGATTTACGTTTTTGAAAATTTGCCCGGATAAATCTACATAGTTTATCTCATGATGAATGTAGCAATACGAGGGGAAATATGATAAATTGATACTAAAAAGCACTATTTCATTTAAGGGGAAGATATTGGAAAGGTCCCTGGTTTAGCCCCTATATTTACGCCCCCCCCCCCCCCACACACACGAAAATCCTTGATCCGCCCCTGTCTAAAATACCATAGAAAGATTTTATCGTATTAAATAAATTAATTTTCAATTTTAAACGTACAATACAATACAATTAAATTGTAAGTCAAGTAAAATAACTACTGGTAATGATTGTATAAATTTATTATTATAATTATATTAGGATGTACATATCGTTAGGTTAAACTGTGTATAACAAAATATTAACATTTTTTGTCATAATAATAAATTTATTTAGCCAGTGAAAATTCTAATTTCAATCTCCTCATTATTTCCTTCCGTTGATACATCACTTCTCTATAACACAGTGCCGAAAATGCGAACGGACATTCGTATTGTACAGTTTCGATACATCTCGTATCGTTAGTTCCGTCTCGGTCAAATCTGAATTGCGAGATAGACTCCACTGCAACCCGAATTAGAATTTAAGATTAAGATTAAAGTTTCATCGGTTTATCGGCATTAGTTTCGAATCTTATGAGAGACGTTTCCATTTTCAATAAAAATTCCAACTCACAACATCCAAATTTGGAGAAAAAGCATGTATGATGTTTCGAAGTGATCAAGTAACCGTTCTTATCTTGTCGCACAGCGAAATGTCCGTGTGCTGTATTTCGAATAATTGGTACGTGACTCAAATGTTCTGTATATTCAACCGAATATTTCCAGTGATCGTAATTACCGCTTTCCGCGATAACATTAAAATCTTCTCTAAAAATATTAATTAGCAAATAAATATTTTTTATCGAATAATTTTTCCCTGACAAATTAAACAATTATACTTAAATATTCATTATTTCACGCACATTGTTGGATTTAATTTCTTCATGTTACTAAAATCGGCCACGAATTCCCATACATGCATGGGATTTGAGTCATGAATTGTATCTTCGAACATTACTTGATGCTTTTTCTTATACACGAAAAGCACATAAAAGATAAAGAATGCCAGCATAGAGTATAAGACGTTTCTGGTTTTCCACTTCATCGGGTTGATACCCATTTCTAAACAAAAAAGTGTTGCTCGGTGCTAATTATACGAAAGTAATTCGTATAAAACCAGAGAAGAATCTATATCTATATGCTCGCCCGGCGACAATCTCGTTATAAATATTTAGAATAGATTAAATATTTTATATTACCCGATTAGATTAATTTTTTCGTAAAGTTCTAAAAAAATATTCCTCACTTACTTGTACCAAATATTAAAATCGAAGCGAAAACAATATTTGTTCTTATGGCTTCCTTAGAAATTTAAATACAATATTTAACAAATTATACTTTTTGTATCATTTGACTTTTAGGAGATTTATGTTTGTGTTGTGTACTTCCGCCGGTGATAAATTGTAACAGCGATACTGCTTTCGTTTCAAATATCAGCCCAAGGACTTTGATGTCGAACTACGTTATGTGGCACCACGATTCGCTACGAAATGTTTTATTTCCCTCCATCGTCTACGCTTGTGCACGCTGTTCGTCGAATTGTATATACTAGTGTATACATAAGACCCCCACTATACCCAATTGAGATGCTGCGCCTACGGTTTTTCACTTTCATACTACACGAGCTCATGCATACAATATATGACACACGTGACCTATGTATCAAGATCACGTGACTTATGGCGCGGAGCGAAGTATAACATATCTATATACCCCGTTCACTGCCGTTCATAAGTACTTATAAGGTATAGACATGTTTGGTATAGAAATAAAGTGAAATTTGTTCACGTTCCTTAATAAATTTACAACGTTTTTTCACAAATATTCTACACAGAGTAGGTGTCCCAATATATGTACTTACGAACGGCAGTGTATATACCAGGACCGGCGCGAGGATGGTTGGCGCCCTTATGCAAGAAAATTTTTGGCGCCCCCACATTTTTGCACCTGTTTTTTATATATAATATGTTTTGTCTTTACGAGGTACAATAAAAAAAAGAATTACATTTACATTTTGCTTATGTGGGAGTTGGATTCCTTTATTATTACGCGTGCGATATAGTTTTTAGCGCTCTCTTCGCCTGGCGCCCTTATGCGGCGAATAACTTGCATAATGGTTCCGCCGGCCTTGTATATTACATTTCAGAATAGGAGAGGATATGTATGATACTTTCCTTTTTAAAACTGACAATTATAATGTAAATTTTTAAGGATATCATATAACAATACCTGCTGTTAGTTAGAAAAGTACTATATAGGTATACTAATAATGATAGTAAGATATTATTTAATTTCATATTATCTTGGGCGAATTCCACTTACGCCCAAATCGCCCGTGATTTTCATTAAGGTAGGTTTTCCTATACGTGACAGGACGCAACGTGAAGAATTTCAAAGTTGATTTTCTCGAAAATGAAGCGCGATATGAAAAAAAGTTACTCTTTCTTTTCGACTCATAACGCGTGAATAAGTCAAGAAAAAGGAATAAAATTTTTTGATATTGCGCTTCATTTTCGAGAAAATCGACTTTGAAATTCCTGACGTTGTGTCCAGTCGCGTACAGGAAAACCTACCTTAATGAAAAGCACGGGCGATTTGGGCGTAAGTGGAATTCGCCCCTTATGGTATATTTAAATCTATTTCTATGAAATCCATCGAATCGAATTTGACAGTCAAACTATTTAAATTTTTGAAATATGAGCGATAATGGACACATCAATCATCAACAGATCTGGATGATATACGTATGGCTATTTTATTTTCAACCCTGGTACATCATTCACGTGAAATAATGTATTATTTACACTTACTTTGGTGTTCATCATATATATACATTAGTCCATACAAGGTCCCTCACCTCTTATTTTACCCAGCTTCGAATGTTTATGATTTCAATCAAGTTAAGATAGTTTACATTTTGGTCAGGCATTTTCACATTACACAACATATACGCAGCGCTGCAATTAAATTATTTTTATTGCATATATTTTTATATATCTCTTTACAAATATTTTAACAAAATTGAATATGTATTAATATTTTATGAAAAATGTTACACAACAGTGAATGTCGGTGCTAGAAAATATTTTAGTCTCTCATCCAGCACGATGATATACCTCAGTAAAAAAAAGAAGTATATTGTCTGATTGGGATATAACGGTATTTGATTTAATACAAATGATGTTCCCTCGATACACAAGTAAATCTGGATTGCGCATATTACAATGGTTAAGCGTTTCAAAGACCTTTTATTCGTTAACATATTTTGAGAATTGTTCTTATGCCTTTCTAAAATGTTTCTAATTAAAAATTTGTACACATGGTACGAAATATATTACCTTCCCAAATGGTCCAGAATATTTAAAGCATATTTAATGAAATTCAGATACTTCGTAACATATAAATAACATGTTAATTCTTATTTAATCATTGGCATTTCAGTCCTTATAAAATATCAACCTAATACGTATAAAATTATAAAAAATAATTTGTTATATATTAACAACAAGCGATCACTATTAATTTCATCAAGCTAGACTTTAGAATTTTATAAGTTATGACTTCATGTACTAACGATTTTCTTCCGCTGCAACTTTTGCCTTCTTGAGGATACCTTCAACGTGTTGAGGTAACCACGTTTTTAATTCACGCGACATGGACATATATTTGAAGCTTAACATTCTTACCAAACCATTTTGATAGCCAACAGCTAACCACAAGTAACTCCATATATTTGGGTTCCAAGATATCTAGAATTTGTTAACCACACGTTAATATTATACATATAGAACAATAATATGGGGGTTGAACAGAGAATCGTAATATTTACCCTATTTACAGACATAAATGGATATTCTTCAACTGGGACTGGAGTTAGCTTTTCCGTATGTAGTGTTTGTTGCTCACCACGTTTTCTATTCTTTAAATTCACATAATACATGTCGTTAATTTAGAGTTTAGAGATTAAGAGAACTATTAAACGCAACAGAAGATATTACAAATATGTATTTACTTTCAGATTATCACAGAAGATAATACCAAATCGATCCTTGCACTTGTTATAAGTTTCTGGCATGTAATAATAATCTTTTGGATTCTTTTTATCCTTGTCAGCCTTGTTATCATTTTCCGAGAAGTCCACTACTTTTACAAACGAACTTAACTACAAGCATGATTTGTTTTTTTTAATTTTGTAAGAGATGGCTTAGAATGTTAAGAAGCGAAGATATGGAAAGAACACACGATAAGAATACCTTTCTTTTTTTCTGTACAGCCTTGTCAATTTCCTTACTATGTACAAGTTGCTGAGGAAAAATTGTTACTATTTCTCCTGCTAATGTACCGTGTGCAATGCTGTTTCCATAATCAGAAACAGCTAAAGCCTGCAATTGTTTTAAATCAGTGTTATTCTGTATTTAGAGAGATAGCATTGAAATTACTTACGTAAGTCGGGGAATTGGTTGCTAAAATAGGATAATATCTAAATTCATGTTCTCTCAGAGGAATTAAATAGGAATTAGTGTGCTTATATCTGTAATAGAATAATATCATAATAATAGGCAAGTTCCATTATTTATTAACAGTTATTTCGGGTGTAATTCCTTACCCAAGAGCATCGTCGAAAGTAATAACAGCACATGGCCAGTGCATCATCCATGCACCATCTACTATAATACCCTTCTGCACACAGTATTGAGGACTACTTGTGTTTTCTAGATCCCAAAATTTGTACGATCTGTCCAGACTGGCGGAAGCTAGAAACCTTGCTCCATTATATGGAACTAACGCTACCACTATAAAAACAATACAATTATTATGTAAAAATGATGTATCGAACTGCCGTTGTATGTTAAATTTGTCTTAAGAAAGAAATATAAATATACTTACTACTCACAGCATTACCATGCGCGAAGAAATGTTGAAATGCATTTATGAAGCACGTATTTTTTCTCTTTTCCATTGATAATGGTGATTTGTATGTGAGATCCCATAATGCGATATAACCGTTTGAAAATCCTGCAGCAATTGTACTGAAGAAAATTTCATAATTTTTATGATTAAAAATTTACAAGGAGAAAACAGAAAAGTCATTGAATATTCTTACTTATGTCCATGTTCTTTGCTCCATGATAACTTAGTGCACTGCCAATTCTGATCACTGCTATCGTACATTGAAATATTTACAACTAGTGTCATCACAGGATCAGTGCAATATATAGGCAATCTATAAAAGTAGTAAATATTAATGATAAGCGATATGAACGTGGAAAAAAATGTTAAATACGTTTACCAGATTTATTACTCACTCATTTTCCTCAGTTTTCTCAAATTTAAGTTCTTCCGAGAACGGAAGCGAATAAATGTATACATTTCCATCTGAACAAGCGGCTGCAAGCATACCCATCCGTTTTAGATTAGATTGTCCTTCGTTTTCTCTGTTATAATTGTTCAGACTTTCATCTTGGTAACATCCAGATGGACACCATTCTAAACACCATATAGTACCACCGTTATGCGCAATTGCGTACGATAAAGCAGGGGAATTTCTTTTATTATCGGGTCTGAAAAGAATTGTTTTCAAAGCATCTGTTGTACTTTTATAATGTAAGTTCCGTATTTTTTTTATTACTAACGTATCCTTTAAAGGTCCAACATTCCAAATTTGTATGATATTAGCTCCAGAATATGCCTTGCCTACGGTGTATTCATCCTCCATAGTCGGATGAGTACTAATCGCGATATATTGTAAAGGTTCTTTAGAATACATTGGTGATGGAATGGGTAACCAAGCTAGTGCCCATATCGGGCCACCAACAAAAAATGTTGCGGTACCTGAAAAATTATTGCAATTGTAATGTATAGAGTTGTTGAAACAATTATAGCGTAGAACTATGCATAAGCTGTTACCTTCATCAAAACTGCCTTCAAATCTTTTCCATTGTTTCCATGGAATTTCCGCATCGGATGATTTTTCAGAACTTGCACTTTCTGTTTTCGTGCGCATAGACACTTGCAATTCCGGTAAATATTTAGCAACATCTGCATTTTTTAATAATGTAAAATGATTTGTAGTATAATCGTTAAACAAATGAAATTCGTAATTTTTTTCTTCACTGTAAGAGAGCATGATATAAATTATTTTATGTTTATAACAATTATTATGAATTATGAAGATCTAAATATTCAAGAAGTATAAATTAATTATGGGAAATACTGATATTTACAATTCCATAGTCCAATGTACGGTAGGATAATATGGTTCTGTCCACCGAATTTTGCACATTCGCTCTTTGTCCAGAAATTTCATTGTAAAAGCAGTTTCTAAAAATCAGAATCGTTAATGAAATTGAGCGATTTAAGGTGCATTCTTGGAATAAGATTGAAAAAAGTAAAAGTAGGAATTACTCTGATTTTCATCTGAACTATAATTTTCATCGTCAAAATCGGAATATTGATCCACGTCTTCTATTACCGAATGCTTCTCTTTCACATGCTTTATCATATCTTCATTGCAAGTCGTCGAAAATTTGCATATCTTACACATGTAACACTGGAATAAAGGAGAAACAAAACAAATTAGTATCGTGAACGGATATTATGAAAATGATTATATTACTATCGTAAAAGATTATACCTCTTGAGGAATGAAGTTACATTTAGAAGAATGATTGCAAATATCTTCGAACGAAGAACAGGTGTATGTACAACCAATTTGACGGCAACTTACTTTTCCCTGCGCAGACAATTCTTTTTTCCATATACCTTTCCATACGGCTGGTATAGCTTTTTTGTGTTCAGGTGTTTTTATTACGCTTTTCTATAATATCAGTTTCATTTAAATATATATCTATATATAAATATAAATGGGCTTCGTATATTAAATTTTGTTAAAAAAGAAAGCGATTGCGAAGCATGACGCACCAAGAATGAAGATTCGGTCTTTAGTTTCATTTCGGTAGGTGGAGGGTCATCTTTAACAAGTTCAGTAAATTCCAAAATTTTTGTTACTGCTCTGAAATCGAAACACTATAATATTACTATTTTGTTTTATTTAATTTATTACTGTATGTATAATTCTTACTTTTCTGCAGCCTTGCGTTTCACTCTTCCAGTATCCTCGGAATAAAGTTCCAATTCTTTTACTTTGCTTTGTTCCGGCTGTCTATGAACTCGCTCGTGTATTTCCATAGAAGACGGCATCATAGTAGCTCCACAAACTGGACATTTCATCATCAAAGCTTCCCTTTCCTAATACATTATAAAACATTTAATATTTATCATTTAATTTATTTTACATTTAAATTATCAGCTCTTTAATCTGTTTAAATACTTCATCAGATTTCCCACAGAACTGCATATGAGATATAAAACCATTCGCGCTCCGTTTTATAGTCCCGCATTTTTCGCAAGTCAATTGGCTTTTTCTTTTCTTAAGAGCAGCCATTAATACACTTCTCCATAACTTAATGTCGTTATCAAAATCCTAAAACAGGATATTTTCCAAAAGTAAATTATCATATTAATAAAATCATTACCATGAATGCTACGTCATACTTACAATAGGTTTATCACCATTCCTCCAGCCCATGTTATTGTGTTTAAGCAAGTTATGTGAATTCCATTTCTGTTTCGGCATTTCTGCTTCACATTTGGCACACGTTATTAAGTGTCCCTAAATTAAAAAAAACACAACTATAGAGGAACTGCTCTTCAAAAATAATGCAAGCATCTGAAATTTTATGAAACCTACTTCTGGTTTGCGAAAAATATTGCTTTCGTTAGTTGAATTTCCTTCCTTTGCGTTGTCTGCAGTTGGTCCCTTTAATTTTGGTATATACTCGGTATCTAATGTAGAATACGATGATCCTTTACCCCGGCCCCTACCCCTACCCCTTCTACCTCTGCCTTTGCCGCTACCTGGGGGTCTACCTCTTTTTTTAACAACGAATGGATATTGAGTGTCGTCTTCGTTACTATTATCATCACTTAAGCCATCATTACTACTAATATTATATGACTTTTCACCGTGTCTCTTACTATGAACAACTGTTTCGGCAATAGAAATATTACTGATATCCTGCGAAGCTTGTGCATTTTCGTCCGATTCATTCGAAGTGCTTGGAACTGGTTGCTGTGTAGGAGTTTTTCGAGGCCTTCCTCTCTTCCGCACCGGTGATGTAGTTGGAGAAATATCAGCACTGGGGCCTTGACTTACTGGATTTAAAATTAAATGCTTTTGTTTCAACCAGCTCGACACTGCTATAGATGTTAAATCAGTGCTATTTTCAACAGTATCGCTAGTATTTACATCTTCTAAATCGGTTTGCTTCGTAACAGTTGGTTCGTGTAAAAAAGTATTCATTGATCCCACGTATACTTTATTATCACTCTTATTATTCAGCTCCGTTATATCTTTATCTTTTGCTATTGTACATGCGTCAGTTATTACATCTCTAGAATCTTGTAAATTCTTTACACGCAAATTATCTTCGTCAGCTTTAACAACAGAATAATCTCCAGAACTTCTTTTCGCATTTAAAGGCAGTGATTTCCTGGTTACAGCTGGTGCGACAGAAGTAGAAGCTATATTAGGTTCTACTGCAGTTTCATCATTCTTACCATTCTTACTTTGCCTATTCTCGAGTATCTCTTTTAGAGATTTTTTATTATTAACCACACCATTTACTTCGGTTGTATTTGATACAGTACTAGGAGTTGTTAGTTGTTTTTGTCTTTTGTTAGGAGTACATTGTTTCCTTTCAATTGGAATCGCACTTTCTTTTTTAGGTGATTCCTTTTTCCGCGTTATAATGTAATCATCAAATTTCGTTTGTTTCCGAATACGCTTAGATCTGCCAACTACATCTTCATCAATTTTATCTTTACTTATTGTTCGCTTTTGTTTTTCTAAAGGTCTACCTAAATTTATTTTACTACTATGCGGCATAGACTCTGCGGCTGCTTTCTGAGGTTTTGGTACATCGTTTGAGGTAGTTTGACCATTTCTAATATTATCATTTATACGTTTTATTTTCTGCAAACCCTTCGAACTCTGTGAAGCATTCGTTGCAGACTTATCTATTTTCCCGTTTTTCTCTTGCTTTTCCATAACTTGCAAACTACTTTTTGTTTCGATACAACTTACTTTAGATGTTAGTTTTTCTTTATCTTTATTAACATTAGGCACTTTTGTTACACAGATCTCATTGTTTGTATCGCCTGCCGGTGTATTTTTATTAGTTTCTGTAACCACAGTTGGTTTCATTACAACTCCTGAATTAGCAGAGTTTTTAACAGACTCGGAAAGCTTAGGAATTTTATATCCTTTGGTGATAAAGTTATTTGAAGTATTATTCTGATTTATAAGTTTAATGCTAGACGCCATGCTCCCACCTATAATAAAGTTTCAACGGATCGTGGAAATCAGAATTTTTCTTAGCTAAAGCATTTAATGGAACTAATCGTATATTAACATTAATTAACATTTCCAATAATTATAATAATTACTTTACTTACCTTTCGCTACTGAATCGCTAATGCGGATATTTTGTAACATATTTGGAGGAAGAATGAACATTTTTGTGCTACCAGTTACAGGATTACTTGTTTTAGCAATCGGTAGATTCGCATTATTCGAAGAAGCGTCGGAACCCACAGTCTTTTCGTTCATTATTGATACAATCTAAATGAACGTTAAAAATGTTAAACAGTATTTGATTTAAAATATTATATATTATATTTCTCTAGATGAAGAGTCGAGGAGGCTATCAACCAAAAATATTTTTCTGTGTCAATCCTAAATACAATATTTAATTCGAAATTTTACAATTGTTGTATTATTTCCACAGAAGATTTTACAATATACATTCTCTTTTACCATTTATTAAAAAGATATTGGTATGAACAGGATTCGAACGGACATACCTAGAATGTGCGACGTTGGAACAAGGTGTCTGTAATCAGGTCCAAAATCACACGAGAATCGCGCTGTTTTTAAAACTGAACACCAGCAAAATTTTTCTTTATAATACACGAAATATTTATCGAAAAACTATTGACATTTGTCGTTTTTACTTACAATCAATTCTAATCACCTGGTCTTTCTAGCGAAAAGACAAGGTTAGGTGCATATTACATGCATGAAGTAAGTATACTCATGTAACTTCAATAATCAATATCACAAATTTTACGTAACACGCTTAACAGAATCTATTGATAATTAATTCTCCACGTAAAAAATAATGTTTTACTAAAGATAAAAAATATTCGATCTAAAATGTCTGGCATAAGATTTGAACGCGCAAACTTCGCATTTGATGACATTTGCACACCTAGCGCACCATTCTCCCATCGCGTAATAAAGAGCGAATAAGACACCACGCGTAAACCCACCCAGGATTACAGCGCATGCGTTTACGTTTCGGTGAACTCGAACTCACATTCCAAGTAAACAATGCGCATATTTATGTATAGTATTGCTGGACATATATTAAAAAATTGTATACGTACTTTTGGGGGCATTTTCATTGTAACATCTCCGTAGTATTTTGGACCAACTTTATTTAGCCTTGAAACGATCAGTTCACGGGTACTCCGTATTTCAGAGTATCAAAAGTAGAATTTATATCACTTATTATTATTCCGGTGATATTTCCTTATATCATAAATAGGTATATAAAATAAATGTATGGATAAAGTGTAACACAAAATAATGTATTGTATTTAAACTTTTATTTGTCAAATTTCTTATAAATTTAAACCATTCTTCTGAGAAGTTCATTGATCTTATCTTCTCGATTTCCAAAATCACCACCTTCAACATAGTGGTTAGTCTTCTTGCGCCATCCGCCATTGGGTGTGTTGAGCTAAGGACAAAGATAAGCAGAGGAAATTAATATTCTGAAAATTCACATATATATTTAATTTAAAATGTTTGAGTTCCACTTAGGTATGCACCGATACATGCGTACCATGAAGAGAAGCTCGTGTTACTCTGCGACATAGTAGGAGGTTAATAGAATAGTAAATATTTCTATAACCATGCCTACGTCGCGCTAAAGAATTTCGAGATTCTATACCTTAAACGGCCACAGGAAATTGCTTGCATATTTGAACTTCGATCCAACTGTGAATATTTCATGGATCAAATCTTCCGTACAGATGATACCGGAGCGGCCTGTAGAAAAAATTATTCCACTCATTATCATAGCAGTCACTTTGACGAATAAGAGAATAATTTAATATAATTCTGAAGTGTACGAATCATTGCAAACCTGAATGTAAAATGTACGGACAGGTTTTTCAAGAATTCTATTCATCTTTGACAAGATGGAAAGGAGCGGCATACTAATTAAATACAACCCCAATGGATTTGTCAATGTATCAAAAATAATATAATTTTCTGCCAATGACGATAAGAGAAAACAAAAAAAAAAACAAATAATTAATACTAACCAAGTTTCTTCTCAATAACAGCATTGCTCGTGATGGGAATACGCTGTCTATTTATTTTGGCAAAGCCCCTTTTGTAGATCAGTTCGCGAACGGATTTCAGATTTGGATATCCCCATGTAATATAAGGTTCGACGATACGGAGCATATTAATCGTTGCCTTGTTCAGTTTCACAAATATACCATTGTTGATCTGCTTCAAACGGAACAACTGAAGTACTTTACGTACTTTTGGCGCAACTTGGTTCACACTGAAATTACAAAATTCCATGATACATTTTCAACGGGTTTCAAGTACGAGTTACAAATCACTCTCAACGACAAATTACACTCACCCTCGGATACGAATAACGAACGCAAGGCGTGCATCTCCAGGGATGTAATAGTTTCCACGGTTCTTAGCTTGTCTCATCAATCTGATTTCATCCCTCTCTTTCGTTCTGTACTCTTTCACATATTTCTCTGCCCTTTTGAAGATTTCCTTCCTCTTCTTGTAACGATTTGCGCGTTGCTGAAAATGAAAAGAAGTGACTTGAATGATAGTTTTTACGAGGAAGCATAGAACGCTGGAACACGTTGTGAAAGATGACGAGAAATTACGCAAATTTAAAGAAACGTACCTTAATGGATATTTGCAGGCGCGCAGCTTTAACCGCTTCACGGTTTTTTCTTCTTTTAAGTACCGACTCCGGTACTGCCGGCAGCTTCTTAGCCGGAGGGGCAGTTTCCTTCTGCCTATACAGTAGATAAAAAATATAAAATGTGTACTGTGTACGTATGAAAACAGCGGCCAAGTCGCATGGCACAGAGAATTTAGGTTAGGTTAGATCTCTCGAGAAATATAAAAACATAACAATTATCTTAAATAATAAATATTTCAACTTCGCTGCGCATAAACCGAGAGTGAATGTTTTTACATGAAATTAATATAGCTTTTAGTAATAAAATATTAATTGTATCATATCTCGTGTTGATCAGTGGTACAACTTGTCAGTACGGATGAATAATTTCTCATTTTTTTGGAAAGTACGAAAACTACAATATATGTCTGGTAGAGGAATTAAAAAGAATTTATATTAATGTATTTTGAAAGTAATATAGGCATATTAGCAAAGGATGTTATTAGATTTCTTTCGGAGTCGAACAACACTTACTCGTCCGCCATTCTTCCGCTAGGTAAAGAAGTTGTCAACCTTTGATCACTTCAGAGCACTCGATCGTTTACCCTGAAGCTGAAGGCAGGTCGTTCGATTTATCGTTGAGTGGCGGGAAATTTAAAATACATCCACATCTATATTAAGGGGAGGTTCCGGTCTAAAAATCGATTTTTTTTATTTTATTTTTCGAATGTTCAACCTTTAGGAATACGTGTTTAAAAGGATTTGTTGAAATTCGTAAAATTCTCGAAATTATAGGCATTTGAGTGGCGGCAAATGTATGGGTAACACTCGGCCACCTGTATCTTCAAACTTTATTATCCGATTCGACTGAAACTTTTTTATTTTGAAGAATATACTTCTGGTTCGTGGATAGACCAGTAAAGTTAAAAAAATTATAATTTTTAAAGGCGTTGAAAGGACGAAAAAGATATAGGGAAATATAGGGAAAAAGTGATTTCAAATTTGAAGTGTCGTTATTTTCTCAAAAAATGTCATTTTTGTAATTTTTTCTGGTCTAGTTCACGAGCTAATTTCATGCCCTTTAATAATCTGGCATTGTTTTTTATTTCAGACCCATGGTTTAGCTGCTACAGGTTCCATCGATTTGGATGAATTTTTGACGACTCGATTTTAACGACTCCCCAGTGCCGTCTGCAATGATTAATTATAAAACAAAAAATATATTTCTATAGTGTAAGATATCTTTAATACAATGCAAAAAGTCCCATTAAATTATATGTAGTAGTTTTCCTTTAATTAATTCCTAAATATCACCTATTTTTATGGGCTCTAGACCGGAGCAGCCCCTTAATAATATAATTCTCTCGAGGGTAAGATAATTGCTCAATAATAGTAGATCATGCTTTTAGTATCATTATAACGAAGTACTTTAGTTTAATTATTAACAAATGTTAATTTCTTAACTTAGATTTTTCTTGCGAAATAATTAATGGAACATTTTACGATGGGATAATGAATTTGCGTAAGGATACGTTAATATAATTATATATGTATTTTTCAATTTAAATTCACTTTTCAGAGATGTGACTCGAATCCATATACATATACGGAGTGTCAACGAAGTCCTTAACTCGATGAAGTATTCAAAAGAACTAGGATCACGTATACGTAATATTGATTAATCTATCTGGAAGTCTGCAAAGAAAAAGATAAAGTGTATCATAAAAGAAATGGAAAACCATCACATTTTCTTTTATATAATGCGTCGTTCACACTGTTACATTATTTACAATTGGTAGACGGAAGTGGCACTTAAACAGTTTGAAATTGGTCCAAGGGTTCGTTCTTTATTCCTTATCTGCCTTACTGACAATCTAGACAGCAGTAGGCAATATTATTGGTCGCGCGTACATCCTTACCTTTTCGTCTATTTAGCAGAAGTTAACAATAATTCATCTTCGTAGAGGATTCGAAATAAAACGCAGATTAACACAACGATTGTGCTATTCATGTTGAAAAAACGTAATGCACGTGAACCAAAGATGAGTGTACCACATATAAGACCACTGTCAAAATTATCGTAGATAATAGTCAAACTTACATCAACAAGTAGGAAAGTCATAGGAGTATATTTTACAACTACTTGTCGGCAATAATCGACCACTAACATTCCTTAAATTGCAATACTGTATACACGTCGATCCACTTATTTATTCTAAAGCACAGCAAAGATTCTGATGCACGATCTTCTGATCCGATCAACAGTTTAATGTTTGAATAGTTCGGTGCAAAGTGATTGGAGTACAATATGATAATATGTCGTTACAAAGCAATGCAATAAACTGCAGTAAACGGAGTGTCGCAACATAATAAACGCGATAAAAATACAGCATACATATAATAATAAACAAGTTTCATGTAGTATGTGATAGCAATTTACGTAAAACACGATGACTCGAGTAGATGTCGAGTATATAATAATTCAACCTATCTATGCGGTGTTCGCCCCACATTATCCAGGCGGTAAATACCTAAACAGTTCTTGCTTCTTACATTTGACAGAGGTCTAAAGTTCCTTGGGAAGGTCGATGGATTTGGTCCACGTTTACACATACATCGTGCCACGACACCGTCGCCTGTATATTCTCATTCGATCGTGTATGACGAGACTAACGGAGCATGGCACAAAATATGTTTTTATTCGTTCATCGGCTAGAAAAACATGGTGCTCATCGATGCCGCGCAAAACGACAGGTTTCATCATCGTCCTCGTCGAATCGTCGGGCCTCTGATTGGGGCGTTCGTTCCGGACGAACGGTGTTCATTAGTCGTAATTAAAACAAATCGGAGCAATAACAACGCACGTTCGCGCAGCAACAGTCCACGAGTCTGCACTTGTATTTCTTGCATTTCCCGGCGTTCTTCTCACACGAGTTTTCACGCCTGCTTTGGATGCGGCGTGGGCGTCGTGGGCTCCGACCGGAAGCATGATAGGAGGAAACCGGTGTACATGGCGAATACGACGGTTATGGCGATCAGCATGTACATGTAGATGTTCAGTTCCGGTTGACGGTACCTATTCTTGCGTAACCATTCCAGCACCTCTTGTTCTTTATGCATGTCGCCTTTTATCGAAAAAAATGTCATTAGTTTTAAAGCTGATTAGGAATCAGAGCCCTGCAACGGGCGGTTATATCACGAGTCAACCCGCAAGGTACCCGGACGTCTTTCGATTCACCCGATCCGCCCATGTCCGCGGCGGATAAGTCGAGTCAGCGTTAATTTCTAATTTTCTATCCGCTCGAGGCGCCCGAGACACCCTAGACGCCCGGGACTCCTGAACGCCCGAGACTCCCGAAAGCCCGAGACTCCCGAACGCCCGAGACTCCCGAACGCCCGAGACTCCCGAACGCCCGAGACTCCCGAACGCCCGAGACTCCCGAACGCCCGAGACTCCCGAACGCCCGAGACTCCCGAACGCCCGAGACTCCCGAACGCCCGAGACTCCCGAACGCCCGAGACTCCCGAACGCCCGAGACTCCCGAATGCCGGAGACGGCCGAAACGCCTGCTACAGAGCAGTCACCAGTCATGACGTCACCACACGTATCCGACTCGCTCTTGCCCACGTTGTTACTAGTTCTCACCCGTGACTGGTGACTGTTCGGGCGCCTCGGGTGGATAGAAATCAACGATGACCCGACTTAAGGGGGGTTTATATAGCCAACAAGGACGGCCCGTCACGGCTCCTCGTTTCCCGCTGGGCCCGGGCTCGGTGGCCGCTCGTTGAGGCAACGGGCCAGACGGGCCGAGTCCATGCCATGTCGAAGTGCAACGTTGCTGGATTTTATGCTCGCAACACCTGACAAGTGAAGGTCCCGAGGTGTAGCTTCATGACTTTATTGCCTACGCTTTCTTAGCTGGTCGAAACCGAGTGACTGATCAGTTCTGAACAAATCTTCGACCAGTGAAGCCATTTGAGTTCTGTCATTCGTAATGTCATATTCATTTCCAATGGAGTACTTAGCTATAATCCTACCCTATCCTACCCTACTTCATCAAGGAGGAGAGGATTCCTCCTCCACCGACGAATTCACAGAGAGGAGGCCCCTTCTTTCTTTCAAAATTCATTTAACATTCCATATCTCATGAAATACCATAAGCCATGTATCAGTACCTTCAGTATGTGAAGCCCAGACTGCAAAAGTTTATTGAAAAGTCACAGTTACACCTCGGAATCTTCCCTTCTGAGCAAGCTGAAGCTAATGACAGAACATTATCACCTCAGAAATCCGGCAACACTGCGGCGGATCCATTCGTCTGGAGCTCGGCTCGTCCCGGCCCGTCACGGCCCGCCCTCGTTGGCTGTATAAACCGACCTTTATCCGCCGCGGGTACGCGCGTTCGGTTAAACGCTAGAGGGCGTCGGGCGGGTATGGGCGGGTTAGCCGCGGGTATCGCGGGTTAGTGAAAGTTCGGGTTGCAGGGCTCTGTTAGGAATATGTACCTCTTTAAGTTAGGAAGTTAATATTTGAGATAGGAGAGTCTCACCTCGGTAGATACTTGGGAATCTCTTGCGGAAGTAGACGATGGCAGGAAGCTTGGTGACGCCCCATTTTCTGGCATATCTCGGGTCGCCCATTTTCACGAACGTGATATCCAAATTGTCCGTTTCTCCGTCGATGTCCTCCAATTTTTCGTTTACTACTTCACTCTCCTTGCTGTCGTGTTCGTCTGAAAAGTGTACAGTCGCTGTATTCCCAGTTCATTTATAAAAATTGCGTTAAAAAGACGAGGACCATTTAGCGTGTACTTACAAAAGAAGACAGCTAGGAATTCATTCTCGTCGAGCAGCTTGTCTAGCATCTTCTTGTTCACCTCCTCAATTTCGTTTTTAATCTCGAAAACGTCCTGAGATGTAAGCCACTGGAGAATCTTATCTTCCTGGGTTAGGTCGCCGTCGTAGATCAGAGGCGTCTTTTTACGGAAATAGACGAGCGACGGGATATTTAGAATTCCGAACTTCTCAGCTGCCTCTGCACTAGCGACCTTTACGAAATCGATGCCGAATAAGTCTGCCTCGCCGTCGATCTTCTCCAAAGCCTCCATGATCTCGTCGCATTCTGGGCAATCTTCGTCGTCTACGCCACGCAGCAAAACAAATTTTAATCAGCTTAGTCAAATTTACATCTTAAAGATAATAAATTTACAGAACGTACAGAAGAAAACCGCCAGGAACGGAGATTCATCGAGAAGTCTTTCCAACATCCTATCATTAACGGATTCAATTTCGTCTGCCAATTCTCTATTGTCGTCGTCGATCAACCACTCAAGAACCGACTCTTCGTTTTGCAAATCACCTGGTCAGATACGGCGAATAACTTAGTAGAAGTTGATACACATTATTAAAAACTGACGAATGCAAATAGGATACCTTCGAATAAAAGAGGATTGCCATTTCTGAAGTAAACGAGGGCTGGGAATGTTTTGATCGAGTAACGTTTCGCCAGTTGGGGATCTTGAATTTTTACCAGGTGGATGCCGAACACGTCGCATTCGTCGTCGACCCTTTCCAAGCCTTCCAAAATTTCGTCGCATATGTGACAATTTTGCTTGTCTGTGACATAAAAAACGATTCTATCTTTTTTACGTACATTAAGACAAATATGGTGAAATATGAAGTTATGTGTGCGCCTTACAGAAGTAAACGGCGAGATACTGAGTTTCTTCTACCGAAGTTTCCAGCATCACTCTGGTTATCAATTCGATTCGATCCTCCGTTTTCTGGGTGATTAGCCACTGCAAAACTTCTTCTTCAACCGATAATTCGCCTGCATAAAAAAGTATATAAAATACTTCGTAGTAAAAAAGAACGTTGTAAACTAATATAGTTGTCACAAACCTTCAAACACGTTAGGCACTTGATTCTCAAAGTATACTAGCACAGGGAAGTCAGTGACGCCATAATCTTCTGCAACCTTGTAGTCCTAGGAAAAACGCGAAGAACCTGGTCACATCTTTATTTCAGGTATATAGTTCTTCAGACGAGTGATCTTTCACACTTACTTGCGTCTTAATGAACGTGATACCGTGTCTGTCGCAGTCATCGTCAATGTTCTCCAGCTCCTCCAGTATACCCATGCATTGCTCGCAGTCTTCGATATCTAATGAGAAACTATATTGTTATAAAATTCACGAATGCTCGGGAAAAGTCTCTACTAGAAAGACAGCAGTTTATTACAGAGGGATAGCGGGGATATGATGTGGAACAGGCAGAGGCGCTGAGTTCCACGAATGATGATCTACAAATGTGTTCTGTTGTCCTATCTAAGGGGACTAATTCTATCGACAAATGAGATAATTATACAGATCGTGTGAAGAAACTTGCTGCTTCGGTTCATGAACGTACACTACAACTATGCAAACGTGAACGAACAAACAAGATTGGCATGCTGATCAGCAGGATCTCTAGGGCACTATGGTTCTGCTGCTTGGCTTTATGGTTCTCTCCATACATGCTGTTTAATCGTGCAGTTACACCTGTGTAAGAGTGTAATGTCGTGTAACATATTCGAGAAAAATAATGGTATTTGGATTTTGGGCTCGGCCTGGAAAAACAGTTCTCAAAAAAATCATCTATGTTTAAAAATATGATCAGAGAGACAGTCAATAGATCTTTCATTCTGAAAGAAGTCTGGCAAAATTAGGCCTCTTGACCTCCGTAACTGTATTAACAAATAAGGATAGTACGGGCCTTCTCCTCTTAATAAAATTGTCTATGTATAATATCATTTTTAATATTGAACACACATTGCATCTAAATATGTGTACAGAAAAAGGTGCTAAAAATCAGATGTGTAGATGTAAAAAACAAAAGTATTTGCAAAATATCGCAAAAATATCCACGTTGGTGACGTATGTCGCATAGTATGCGTATGCATGTGAGTGTGGCTCGTGTTCTGTGTTTGCACACGGAGATGAATTCTGGACGAACTATCTGGAACATATTCTAAAGTATCGGCAAAAAAAAATCGGGTCGGCAAATCAATCTCTTTGTGTGTTCACGTGTACCATCGACTCCCTCGGTTGTCTCGTGGTCGATGTTCTTGCGCTCCTTGTGGCGGGTCTGCTTGCGTTGATATTTTGCCTGACACAAGTCACAAAGCGTTCTGTTCCCTGCGGCATTAGCAGACAACGTGTACAGCCTCGACAATATACACGAGATTATGAGAATAAGAAGAAGGCCAATAGCAACGATTGTGAAGGAACGTATACGCAACGAAAAGGAACACAGCGACGGACAACGAGAAAATATATCTGGTTAATCATCACGACGACACATTAAGCCCGACAAATAAGCACAGTGGCAGACAGAACGACGCACCGCGGATATGTACACATGGCTTAGTTTTAGAATTCGCGTACTCATTGCTTCAGCTCGACACCATTGCTTCCAGAGCAGGAATTAATATACGCAAACGAGTTGCTGGCTGCGGTCAGCAGTTAATCTTTTCAGCAATTGGAGAAAAGTGGGCGATAGACGGAAGGAGTAGCGTGAAAGGATTGCCGAAGGAAGGAGAGAAGACAATCTGCTCCATATTTTTAAATACGCGTAATGTTACAATATAGTTACTGACAGTATTTATATAATGATATAAACGATTTATATAAACGAATCGATGAAAACTGAAATCGCAGACTTCTTTCAAATAAGTGTGTTTAACTTTATCAAAAACTAATTGGTCGATAATCGATCAAAGAAAGTGATACTAACTTTTTATAATCAAACTTATACGAGTGTAATGAGCAAGAAGGGCGGAATGTAGCGTGGAATGTAAATAAATGTAAAAGATATTAAAAGAATGGAAATAATTATAATGCCACGCAACAGGCTAGTGATACATTCCTGCTTGGCAGTTGGCCGCGGCTGAAGGACTGTCAGACTTACAGAAGTACACCGCCAACGAGTCTGATTCCCTTATCAGATTCAGGAGCTCCTCTCCTTCTAAATCTTCGATTACCTCCCCGGAAGGATCTTTCTGTGTCATCAACCACTGTAGAATTTGTTCCTCGTCGTATAGATCGCCTTTGATCAACAGTACAAGAGTCCAATTAAAATTAGAACGGAGTATGGAGTGTTAAGGTCATATCGAATTGACTTAGCCGCTTTGGTACCTGCATAAATGACTGGATCCTTCGAAGACATCTTAAAGAACAAAATCGCGGGCAACGCGAAGACACCGTACTGCTTGGACAATTGTTTGTCGTCGATTTTCACGAACTTTATCCCCGCTCCGTCGGCCTCGTCGTCTATGTGCTCAATTTCTGCTAGCACCCTGCCACATTGTTTGCAGTCGTTGCTGTCTAAACACACACGCGCCATCGCGTTCGACACGCTCCAAAATCTCATTTTGTATTTTATAAATTAATATAAGATAATATATTTATTGTAAAGTTACTTCTACTTGTTTTCTTGTAGTAAAAAAGAAAAGCTTCTTGAAATTTTCGGACGCCGATGATATTATCCCTAGCATGGGGGGTGCAAGGTTCATTTGGGCCCGTCTTATATTTTATATGTCAGATACTTTAAGGAGTGATTCTATGTGACAAAATGAGACGAAAATCAAGAGTGACGAAATTGCGTTTAAGGCTTCATTTCCGAGTTATTAATTGTTAAAAATACGTGTAAAAAGCGTCCAACGCGAGGACAGTGTCGTAGTCACCTAGAAAGGTAGTTGAAGTAATTATACAGCAGTACCGTAAGTCCCTCACGTCAGACCTTTTTAACGCGCATTTTCAACATATCAATAACTCGGAAACGAAGCCATAAATACAATTTCGTTATTCTTGATTTTTGTCTTGTTTTGGCTTATATAATCACTCCTCACAGTTTCTGACACCTGTTGCCGAACACCCCGTATATCAAATTATTTATGTTATTTATTTTTTGTAACAGTTCTTTAGACAATAAGGATTTCAGACGATAAACAAAATTTAATATAAAAGCTTATCGTAGGATGTATATGAGGGAAATTATGGTATGGCCAAAATGGACCGTGTACCCCTTATGCAGTCGACTGGCATCCACAGTCTAACGAGGGAAGTTCGCGATCGGGATGAGCGATTTCATAACGAAACTGGACAGAAAATATTGGAGCCGATGTGTATAAACAAATTCCAGAATAGCTGAGAATTGCTAGCCATTTTGATAAAATATGGCTTTGAACATTAAAATTGTGAAGTCGCATTGACTTCGTTCTTCTTTTAAATAGTAGATCTTGATGAAAGGAATACTAGTCTTATGCGTTATTGCCATAGGGTGAATAATTTAACCAGAAAATGCATCTTTTTGTCGTAGTATAGTCACTTAATTACGCTTGTGGAGAAGTGATTTTCAATTGCCGTACTAGCCTACGTACAACCATTCCGAATCACGAGCCAAGTAACTAATAGGGTTCGAGTCCGGCAAAGAGGTGATTTTTACTTGTTCCTCTTCCCCTTACATTTTCGTCATTGCGTGTACTGTGACTAATCAAAAGCCCACAATTTTCAATTTAATATCTCAATAAAAAAGATTTAAATACACGTTATACATTTATAATGATGTATAATTACTATTCACGTTATAATATCTACGATATGGGATAAACCATTAAGGATACAGTTACAAATATATTTACAATATGTACCAGTTTATAATTTACAGCCAATATTTTTGGTAGAAAAGGCATTACCAAATGACATTCAATCATATATAACCAGTTATCGTCGTCTGTTTTTAAGAAAAATAATTCAGTATGCGTGGTATGCATCACAAGTCACACCTCCCGCGGTCGAAAAGCCAAAATTCCGTAATGTTAACAAAATATGTTTTTCATCACATATTGTTTCTATGACAAATGTCATGGAAATAATTGTCGAGATACAGTGTTAGAAGAAGAAGAACTGTCAAATATGTAAACTTATTGTATATACAATGATTTTGTAAATTCGTAAATGTATTGGCAGGAAACTTAAATTAGTAAATATTGTAAATATATTTGTAACTGTATCCCTCATTGTTTATCCTATATCGTAGATATTACAATGTGAATAGTAATTATACATCATTATAAATATTCCAATACTCGGTATATGTATAAAATATATATACCCAGTATTCAAATTTTTTTATTGGGCTAATAAACAGAAAATTATGGAATTTTGATTGTCACAATAGACGCTACGATGAAAATGAATGAAAAAGAAAAATAATAAAAACCACTCCTTGCAGAATTCGAACTGGTGGAGGTCAAATATGTTGACCAGTCTGAAGTTGTTTCGCGAACAGCGATCGAGGGGAAATTGGCCCCCTCCAGTAAGCCTTACGTGTGTTCATAGCGTAACAGGAGAGGGGGCGAGAACGTTAAGAAAAGGAGTGCCGAGGCAAGCATGCGGCATGGTGGGAATTACCCCCCACTCGCACTGATCAGCCAATATATCTGGCCTCCACTATAGTTTTTCGGGATGGTTGTACCTAAGGCTAGTACGGCAGTTGAAAATCACCTCTCGACAAGCGTAATTAAGTGACTATACTACAACGAAAAGTCGTATTTTCTGGTTAAATTATCGATCCTATGGCAATAACGCATAAGACTTTTGTATTCCTTTCATCAAGATCTACCATTTGAAAGAAGGACGAAGTCAATCCGGCGACTTCGTAATTTTAATGTTCAAACTCATTTTTTATAAAAAAGACTGGCCACTCACAGCTAGTATTCTGGGATTTGTTTTTGCACATCGGCCCCAACATTTTCTACACCCTTTTGTTAAAAAATCGCCCGTCCCGATCGCGATCCCCTCCCCTCGTAAGGGTTAACGAATCGTTTAGAATACTGAGCTTTTTTAATTATACATAATCGGAGTTCGTGCAGTTAATACTATTCAAGAAATTTGAATGTATATAAATTATGTTCTTCTGGAAAAGGTTAGCGGTCATTTGCCTATAACGTAGTTTTGAGGTCTAAGCTTAAGAGGCATAAGGTAAATTTTTATCAAAACTCTAAACCTCGAATACTAAATTACATTTTCTGATTACCATTTACCTGAGTTGCGTCTCGGCTTCTACAGACTCTCGTTGTTCAACCATTTCATTAAACAGTTAGAAGTTGCCCTAATCAGCAATAAAAATTTAGACCATAGTAAGCTGATCAGTTAAAAACTCCGGAGTTCAGTACATTGTTGGCGAAACGCCCAAAACATTTTCCAAGGTAACAGAATTTGTATCTTAATATGTGAAATAGTATTAATTGAACAAGAACTCTAATTATTCAAAATGTACCTAATTCTATTAGGGTTCGTATATTTTTTCTTGTTCAAAGTCCTAAATCCTTCGATCAGATCCGATACTCACAGAAGAATACAGCCAGATAATCTGTCGTCTGTCGTATCTTGTGGAACATTTTTTTATTGATTCGTTCAATGTGATCTGTGAGCTCCATGTTCTCGGGATTGGTCAGCCAATCAAGGATTTCCTCTTCGTCGTCTATGTCTCCGTCGTAGTTGATGTTCTTGCCCTTACGGAAGTACGTAATGCCCGGCGGATTACGGAACCCATACTTTTTTGCCATTAGCCGATCTTTCATCCTGACGATCTTTATGCCGTACTCAGCAGCTTCATCGTCGATCAACTCGACGTGCCTGAGTACCCTAGGGCTTTCTGGATCTTCCTCCTTGTCTACGAAAGTCAGATTTCTCTTTTCGCTTCGAAGCAATGCGCTCATATGTAATCCCTTAAGTGTCGAGTCTTTTACTTAACATTCTGATAGTAAAAATGACTGACAAAAGTGAAATACGGACTTTAAATGCAGTAGCAAAATATTGCTCGGACATTTAAGGGATACACTTAATTCCGCAATGCGACTACAGACAAGTTTACGTGATACGAGTTTATGTAATGAAATGATAGAACTTTATCACGATTTACTTGGATCAATTTTTAATATTATGATCACGGAATAGATTCTACTTACCCCCAATAATTAAATATGAAATAGAGAAGTTGGTAAAATATCGCGCTACGAATTGTGACGTTTAGGTACTATGAAAAGTTTATGACTTTCGCGTCATGTTTCTATGAAGAAAATGAATGATATCTTACAGAAAATAACAGCCAAGAATTCTTTCGTCTCGATATACTTAGTGAGGGTGTCACGATCGATCTCTTCAATGCTCTCGTCCGTTTTCTGCTTCACCATCCAATCGAGTACTTCGCTTTCGTCGAGCAGATTACCTAAGTTACAAGTATGCTCGAATGTATTTCGATATTGTTCAAACCTTTCCTATCTCATGAAATATCGTTATATAAAAGTCCATCAGAAATAAGTACCAACGACGATTATTGTTTTAGGTTTTTGTTAGCATTGCTTATTAAATAAGATTCATTCGTAAATGATCTGGAATGGCTATACGTTTCGTTCTTAACATTGAATAAACGTCGGAGATTTCTGGATCTTGAAGGAGACTTACCCTGCTGCAACGGGGTGCATCGCGCAGTAATCCAAGCAAGAAGGTGCAAAAGAAGTGTCTAAAGTATCTTTAAACTGTCACTTGTCTGCTTATAGATAAATCATAGATCACTTACGCTGTCGTACAGACCAGAGAAATCATACTACTATCGCAAAGTTCAAAGACCGAATTTGAGAAGCATCTCCCTTCTTTTCTATGTAAAAAGCAGCGTTGAAAGTTGCTGAAAATTATATTCTGAGCCTGACTGTGTGATTCGAGTATCGTGAAAAGTGTTCTTCAAGTACAAGCAATGTTTGACAACAAAATACTAAAGTACATTTTTTAATAAAAGTCTAATTAGCTTGATTCAGGATTCAAGAATGTAACTGAAGTATGAAGATAATGAAGCATGATTTTTATTAGTGGACTAGTATTGTTGGAACATGATTTCTATTGTCGAACTCTGCGTATGTTTGGAGAAATTACAGGCGATACGAGGGAACTCGACATCTACCATTAGAAACGGGCGAAGCAAGTACAAAGGATACTAATTGATACTAGGAAACATATTTATTATCGAGTTTATTATCGTACATGTTGCTCTTATGCGATTAACGAGGATGCCGTACGGCGGCTTATGTCGGCAAAGTGCGCAAACGTTTACGATCAATAATAAAATCATGCCAGATAATCCAGATCACAGACACAGTGCGATAATTAAGTCCGTATTGTTACTTAACAAACTCGTCCGCGAAATTGGCAATATGCTTTCCGAAAATCTCTTTAAAATATCCCTGCACATAGGTATTTAAAGTCTAGGTCTTATTCCTAGGTGTCGCTAACAGCGTTACGTTTTATTCATTATTGTCAATTAATTACCGCGCCTAAATCTTGGTGATCATGACACGAGTACAGTGTCAGCGGCAAGTTATCTTGCACCTACGTAGTTTGTACAGATTATCGGCATTCAGTGGTGAAACAATATGTATAACGAGTACAGAAACCAACAAATAAAGTATTCATATAAATAAATAAATAAATAAATAAATAGGTGAGCATTTTTGATTTCTTTTTTTTTCGTCGGGCCCGCGTAGACCGCGGGCCGTCTCGAAAGAAATGAAAAACAAGAGTTTTCGATTATTTCGTTTTTAATGCTGGCGCGTGAGGCCCAGTAAGCGTTAAAGCGATTAGTGGTAGCTAGCATGATAAGAAACGCACGTGTTCCTCGACGTATTACTGTTGAGGAATTGAGGGTATGTTTATATCGTTGCCACGATAAAAGTAGCAGTAGGAGAAAACACAGCATCGTGTATTGATATGGACATATGTTTCGTGCTGTGTTTTGTAGGAGATTAATTACTCCGTATACAAATGAAGGTGTTGTGCTGCATAATTTATGGAGTAGAAATTGAATCTTTTTTATTCTATTTCTCTTACGGGGCATGGGCTGTTAGATTCTTCGTAAAGCACACAGTCTGAAATCAAGCAAAAGTTAAGCCTGACCTCGAATTATTCGGACAAAAGTAAGAAACATAATCATTTATTCTAATCAAAAACCTACTTTGCTCGTGTTGAACTTGACATAAACATACTCTGAGAGATCTGCAGATCGGCTAAGGAATTATAGACAAGAACTCATTTGTTTTAACCCTGGAATCTCACTTAACAGTTAAAACAGGTGTCTGACGTTATAAAGCGGGCCACGCGATTGCACAATTTCACAAGTTTCTCCCGTTACGCCTCCTGTAGGATAGAATAGCGATCCAGGGTTAAAACTGCCAATTGAAAGTAATGAACTCTTCGAAAGTGTCCGTCGCTACAACCTATACCGCGAAATCTAGGTACATCACTACAAAACGTTCGGTAACAGCTAATGCTACGTCATCCTCTTATTGCCAGCAAGCAAAGTTCTCCCGAAAAGTTCCACGTCTATAAGTAGGTATGTACTCTCTCGGGCGCGTTACCGATGAAATGCAATGGAACGGCGGTATCTTGTCGTCACGACGTTAACAATAAAAGGTTAACGGTGCACAGAATAAATGGATGACCGACTTTCGATCGTCGAGCGACCGCATTCTTAGATTCACACAGAAATGCATGTGAACTGATTATATTTTAATCTAACTGGCGGCTAATAGACAAATCAGACGTGCCGTCGATGCCATGCTTCTCGAAATAGAAAACTCTTTTGAGTCAGTTACACTTGACATTCGAACGTGACACGCGATAATAATGTTGTACGAATTCGCAGGTCCACTTAGTTTACGTTTTACAAAAATTCTAAGATGGATTCAGTAACTACTTCACATGACATTACCTATTTGGAGCGTGTTTAAAAAAAAAAAACAAGGTGAAACGATAGGGGAGCGGGGCGTTTCCCCGTCTTCACGAGATTAGATTTCGTGACGATGAACGTGGAGGAGAAAGATGATTATGCGTCGATGATGATGATGCTTCGATATCGATTACGATAAATGACGATGATACAATGAGCTCAGGAACATAATCATTCGACGAACGAAACTTTTTCTTCGGTTCTTTTCTTCTTTGGTTTATCAGTCGATGGACGGTTACGTCGGTTGGTTCCGCCTTGACATATAGCTTTCGTTCTTCCCGATTTCGATTCATCAGTTTCTCTATTCTTCCTTTTCGTCCTTCACCTCCAGCTCATATGGCTTCTGCTGAATCATTAGACTTTCATGATGTACGGAAGCCCGGCCACAACTGCAACAGGCCACAACCCCGACCCAATTCTCAGTGAGAGATAGAAAAACTGTATCTTCACAATCCTTTCTCATCGCGGCTTTTTTTTACATCGTTAGTTACGCTCTTGACTTGCACGATACTTTCTCCCTTTTCTTCTGAGCGGGCGGTACATTACGGCGAATCGCGCCGTGCAATGTTTAATTATTAACGAATTCGATCGACGATTACAAGGTTCTTGGATAGATACACACATTGTAGTAGGAAGTAGGAGGGGTGAGTTGGTAGATTTTCTGACGGAGCTATAAATTTTTTTCAACATTTTTGAACTTCAATGCGCGTAGAATCTCAAAGACACGAATAAAAGTTTTTGCAAATGAAGAAGACATTTTTTTTATTCCATTTCTGTAAAATGTTAAAAAGGATACAAGTGTCTCTAAATAGAAAGATATTCAACTTTAATTACTTCAATAGGAACAATTAGTTTTGATTATAGCCCCGTCAAGTAGTTTAATAGTTACGTATTTCCGGCGCGAACGCTCGATCATATTTACAATGCTCGATCGAACATGTTATAAAGCTAGAGTCTCGCGAAACAGTTATCCCGACGATTCCGAGGAATCCGAGGACCCAGCCACCGGTTTCCATAGCACGTGTCTTGGATCGTCTTGCTCATCCAGAACTTGCGGCTTGTGATTCTCTTCATGGACCGCGCGACACACCTGTATTCGAGATACGAAGACGGTTTTACGAAGCCGGCCGATTTTCTCATTCATCTGTTCTCCAGCCCCTCTTGAGATCGGCTGTTATTGGCTTTATGACTAACCTTCTATATCTTTCCTAGAATGCTAATTAAATCACTGCCCACCGTTCCGCGCGATCATACTGCCCTCTACATCGATCTCTCACAATCGGCATCGTGGCGCATCTTTTCTCAAGATTTTCTAACACTAGAGAGAATCAGATCCCATATACCAATGATACTTTCCGCATCCCAGAATGGTAAGAAAATATTCCTGCGACAGTTCACGCCCTCTTTCGACAATCGAGGGGGTGGTTACCTCAGTTTTTGATCCTCTATTGGGCTGAGCGATCGATCACGTATCGTTGTCGGTGCTGCGCATGGGCAGTGATTTAACTCCGCAATTACCACAGCCAGTTGAGATATTTACCGCTTCCAAAGAATCCCCTCTTAGCCTTCTGGTCGCTGCCGGTTTTGCTAACGCTCGATGACACCGTCGCGGTCTTTCTGCTGTCCTTTGCCGTGAGCTTGTTTATCGGCTTCAGGGCTGCCAATCCCAGCTTGTCCGACTTCGCAGAGCCATAGACTTTGCCCTTGTCCTTGATCGGCGGACTGAGTTTCGTGGCCTTGGCGACCTTGGTGCCGTGGGCGACCTTGGCAGGACAGCACTGGTAGGGCTCATAGGAGGGAATCTTGGGTTTCGCGCTTTTACCTCCCATGCCGATGTAGAAACAGCCGTCGCCTGCAGTAAGCAAATATACAACGAGTCAGATACAGAGAGATTCAGATAAAGAGAAAGAGAGAGAATTGGCTAGCCTACGGCTGATTTATTCATCTCTTCACGAGTCAATGGAAGTGTGGGTGGTTCGAAGTGAAGTCAGAAAAGAAAGAAAGAGAGACAGAAGAAATATAGTTGAGAGGAGAATGGGTGGAAATAGAGAAACAGAGAGAGAGAGAGAGAGAGAGAGAGAGAGAGAGAGAGAGAGAGAGAGAGAGAGAGAAGAGTTTAAAAATGAGAGAAGAGAAAGAAAAAAACAGTGAGAGACAGACAGAGAGAAAAAGAGAAACACAGAATTGAAAGAGAAAGAGAGAGAGAGAGAGAGAGAAAGAGAGAGATAGAGAGATAAAATAGATTGACTCGTGAGATTTTGACGTTACTTGTGCAGAGAGAATGTTTCACTCCAACCCCAATTGCGCAGCAAAAGCCAAACGTGCATGTTTTTAACAGACGAGAATATCTCACGGCGAGTCGACGACTCTTTTACGCCAGGCATTTTAGCGTGGACCAGCCTCCACTGAAATCTTTTTCGTTTCGCGTTTGAAGTAGAAGCGAAATCATTGTTACGACGTAAAGTAGAAATTATTTTAACAATAGATAATTACCTTCTCTTGATTCTAGTTAACTGATATTAAACACGGTAAGAGTTTATAGTAAAATTATGCGAGTCGCAACTTCTTGATACGTTACACCGCACCAGCGGTCGCGAGATATTCCGAACGAATCCCTCCCGTTACGTCCCCGCTTTTTTTTCAAGCGGAGGCTAGTCCGATTCTCTTCGACTCGGAACTCGCTGCAGACGACAGCTGTCAACTACAACAGGAACCATCGGCTCGCTTTGGAGAAAACGTTGTTATTATTTGGGTAAAAGTGCGGTTGAAACCTGCTGGAGCTACGTACCATCACGTTTGCAGTATCGTCATTTCATTGAAATCGAACAGATACGAGACGAATACAACAATTTTACTTACCTCCGTATCAAAGAAAAAGAAGAGAAGGCTTAACTACCACCAACGAGAATTCGACAGCCGTATTGATAAACGTTCATATACGTATTATGTATGTATAATATGGCACATACTATATAGATGTGCGAATGAATTATACGAAACAGAGACAATGAACTGCATTCCTGGAATGTGACGAGTTGGTCACGTAGCTCCACCGAGGAGGGGATATCACAAGGCTGGCATGCAAACTGTGAGAACGGGGTAAATACAAGAAAGGGGTCGACGATAAGTGGAGAAGGAGCCAGGGTGGATGTGTTGCACATTGTGAGTCGGAGAAAGAAGAAAAAGAAATTAATTGTCATGCAGGTGCGCCCTACGGCCTCCAACTCGACCGAGATCGGTGAATGGGCGGCTACATTTCAGTTGGATAACTTATTACAATCAATCCGAATCGTTCTACTGATATACACATTTCTACGCTTGTTTCTGCGGGGATGTCATTGTGGTATTATTGCTTTGTTTTTTCGTTCTTGCGCAACATAAAGCCCGTCACACTTCGATCTCTCACGTGAACTCCTCTTCGGTCTCCGGGGTTGACGTCTGACCTTTACCTTTGTCCAGGATTTTCTTCAGTGATTTGTTCAAATTCTTATGTTTCTTTCGGGTTCCATCATCATCATCATCGTCGTCGTCATCGTCATCATCGTCGTCATCGTCGTCATCGTCATTGCCGCTGTCTTCGTCTTCATCGTCGTCATCATCATCATCATCATCATTATCATCATCACCATCACTATCATCATCATCGTCGTCATCATCATCATCGTCGTCATCATCATCCTCATCATTATCATCATCATCATCGTCATCATCATCGTCATCATCATCATCATCATCATCATCATCATCATCACCTGCGTATTAACAGGGTTATCGGGTAATACTTAGCGCGACCGGAAATGAGAGCGTGTACCTACGTTTTTTGTGATCGATTCGGCCTCGGTCCAAAGGATAGCATGCGTTTATTTTTTTTTTAGAATGGATGTATTATTGACGCAACACAATGAACATGTACGAATTGTTATCGATATCGCTCCCATATGGATAACCCCAATACGTATATTTCACATATGTATAGGTATTTAATCCCGGATGAATGGAAAGGAACATGAATTCGTGCACATTTTTCGAATTACACACCCGTGAGATTTGTTTTATTTAAAATCGTTTTGTCCCCAGCAATCTTGCGTGCAGCAAAACGAAAATGAAAGCTAAAGACAGCTTTTTTATGCTAATCTATAACCTTCGCGCATGATTGCTCAAAGATGTGCTCGTGTCGTGTATTTAGTTTACTGAAGTTTCTTGAAAAAAGCAGTCTCTTATGTATCTTCGATCTTCCTGCACGTTCAATGATTGGCTCTCGATTGAACTTGCAAGCGAAACGCGATGAAAGAAAGATCTTTCAGCACAAAAATCGTTAAAAATATCGCGGTCGGTAGCCATAAAGAGAGGAAGTTTTATCAATCTTCAATTCGTTAAAATGGTAGTAGCTATACGCTCTGCAATTGACGTATTTCCGTTACATGTTTTATCACGTGAAACTGAATCACCGTACTATCCGCGAGAAATGAACGATCTAAGTTGTCGTAGAGTATTGTATTATTGCATTGAGGTAGCTGTATAATAGCGTGTGGTGACAGTAAAAAAGTAAGAAAAAAGAGAGATACAAAAAAAGAGATAGAGAGAAAGGGAGCCAAAGAAAATGAAAGCTCGCATAATGTGTTTTAAATGCAGTGTGAAAGGGTCAGTGGCCAGAGTGATATTGCGCGCGCGCATATTAAAAGCTAGATCATGAACGTTCTTCACCGAGCTTTGTGAGATCTTTCTTATTTTTCTTTTTCTCGTATGTGTCGAATCGAGCAACATTTCATTTGATTTTCTTTCACCACCGATCCTCATGTAATTTAAACCGATTAACATCCAATGTGTCTATGTATACAAAAAAGGAAGCGATAACAATCGAGAGAGTGTTATCGTGTGTTTTGCAGTTGATACGCGATCACGGGGATCGCGGTTGCGGCAGAGTGATCGGGGTGATCACCACGGCACGAGTATTGTACTCGTAGCCTGGTGGTATGGTCACGACCGAGATTAACGTCACAAAGAACAGTACACCAGTAATAATAATCATCATCCTAGAAATCTCCTTACTTTTCTGTTCGATTAGCCATTCCAGAACTCTCTCCTCGTTCTTAAGATTACCTACAAAAGGCACACACGCATATCAGGATCAGCTCAGTTGCCTGGTGTACCAAGATCACATTGTCAGTACGGGTGTTAAATGTTCGGGGTGAGCCAGGTTTTGGTGGCGGGATTCCTCAGGGAAAGGTGGCCCGTTGCTCTTCCTTTAACTCGTTATTTTCTTTTTTCTAAGTGTTTTCGAAAACGTTTCTATATGTACGCCAGAGCGTAATTGGCGGGTTTGATCTGCCTGTCACCCGACTGTGTCTCGATACCGCCCGTACCCGAACTTTCACTAACCTGCGATACCCGCGGCGGATGAGTCGAGTCCTCGTTGATTTCCATCCACCCGAGGCGCCCGAGACACCCGAGGCACCCAAACGCCCGAGATTCCCGAAGCAGTCACGGGTCATGACGTCACCACGCGTATACAACTCTCTCGGCCGCCTCGGGCGGATAGAAATCAACAATGACCCGACTCATCCGCTGCGGGTAGGTCGGGTGAATCGAAAGACAGCCGGGTAACAGGCGGGTTGACTCGCGATATGTCCGCTCGTTGCAGGGATCTGATGTATGCACGTGACTTTAGATGTCTGAAGCAACTATGTGAACTCTACTGTATGAAGTGAAAATGGGTGTAATGGAACAAGTCTTTGTTAATGAATAAGTCAATTTACCGAATTTCATTCTGGTTTGTTAATCTTCTCGTAATGATATCTGAAACTAATTCTCGCGCCGTAATCGAAGTTACACATGAAAGAAGAACAATGTAGAAAGGAAGATTTCTGAAAGGAATTATAGTAGACATATCTACGGTCTTTGTTTCCCTCGATGGTTGGGTGTGATTAAGGAACGCGCATGAAAATATTTTACGCAAAGAAACAAAGACTTTTTAAAAAAGGGAACGCAGGTCTTGATCGTGGTCGAACAAGCCAAGGAAGAAGCATTCGAGACTTACCGTCGTACATGATGGGGACGCCAGTCTCGTAATAAACGAGAGCCGGGAATGAGAACACGCCGATTTCGGCAGCTAACTTTGCATCGTTCGACTTAACGAATTGAATACCGTGTTTGTCGGTGTCGTCGTCAATGGTTTCTAGCTCTTCGAGAATTTCTGGACACGCCTCGCATTTATCATCGTCTGTTAAAAAATATTATCATGAGGGAGCTTCGTGAACATCCAACTCAATTTAACATTGCACTTATAAAGATAAACTTACAAAAGAATACAGCAAGATGCTCGACGTCGTTGATAAGCACCTGCAGCGTCTTCCTGTCGACGCTTTCGATCACGTCCGGGGTTTGGGTACGAAGCTCCAGGATCCATTCCAAAATCGCTTCCTCGTGCATCATGTCACCAGTATAAACCTGGCGGAATTTGTGTCTGTAGAAGGCCAATGCTGGAAGACCAGGGAGATCGTATTCTTTCTCGATCCCTTCGTCTGAAATTTTTACGAAATCAATGTCCTTCTCTTCGCATTCGTCGTCGATGTTTTCAAGCTCCTGCAGAATCTTCTGGCTCTTCTTGTCGCCCTCTTTGTCTGCAATCGAAAGAATCAAAACATAATAGGTTAACAATCCTTTATAACCAACGATGACGAATGTGTGACGCGCGAATACTCACAAAAGAAGACGACGATGTAATCGTTTTCTTCAAGTATATTTTCCAGCATTTTGCTATTAACTTCCTCTATCTTCCCTGGAATTTCAAGAGTATTTTCATCCGTGATCCATGACAGTACTTCATCCTCGTCCTCGATGTCACCCTTGTAAATCAGAGGGTCTTTGTTTCTGAAGAAGGCTAACGTGGGGAAGGTTTTTATTCCGTGTTTCTTCGCGAATCCAGTATCTTCTGTGGTAACAAAGATGATCCCCGTTTCGTCTAGCTCGTCGTCAATGTTCTCCAGTTCTTGGAGTACTTTGTCACAATCGTCCCCGTCGTCACAATCTCCGCCTGGCAGATAAAGTTGAGCACAGCGATTACTGTGCGCAATAATAGATGGAAACGTACCGAAGAATATACTTACTGAAGTACGCGACAACGTATTCGTGTTCTTCGATCAGATCAGTCAAGATCTCATCTGTGACTTCCTCGATGGTGGCGGTGTTCTTCTGTTCGACGAGCCATTCAAGAACTTCGTCCTCGTTCAGAAGATCTCCCTCATATATGGCTGGGATCTTGTTCTCGAAGTACACCAAGGTTGGGAGATGATCGATACCGTATTCCTTCGCCTCGGCGTCATTGTCCATTCGAACGATGACGATGCCCTCTTTCTCCAGCTCGTCGTCGATGTTCTCCAGCTCGTTCAGGATACGTATATCCTGCTTGTCGTCCTTGTCGTCTACGGAAACAGATCAATTCGTGACTCGTTTTCGCTCGCTCGCGATCAACAGCACCTACCTAACCAGTAACAGTGGAAGAATGCTAAAAGGAGGTAGAAAGACGAATCGATCGCTTACAAAACAGGACTGCCAAGTACGGTGCGGTCTCAATCAGCTTCTCCATCATCTCGTCTGTCACTTCGGGTATCTCGGTGTGCTTCTTCTGATGCAGTAGCCAACCAAGCAACTGATCCTCGTTCATCAGGTCTCCTGCGAAGTTCGATCTTCTGTCATTTTACTTCATTCAACCAGCTTTACTTTCGAAATTTACTACTTTTAAACGATTATTTTTATTCTGGGATTAATCGGTACGCAAAATTTCTCATTGTTTAGCGTGTTCAAAGAAAATACGATGTATTCTTAAAATACACTATGGACGATAAGAAATCCTTTGTTGAGGTGTACAATTTAATAATTTGTGTGCAAGTGGTTTTATGTTGAGGTAGGCAATAATTGAAGAGTCCTTGTCGAAAACACTCTAAGTGCCAAAAACCAAATTTTTCAGGAGACAGAATAACCTTCCCTGGCTTTAAATTATTTACGAAATTTGATTTGTTTCAATTTATAAATATACTTAAATATACAATATTTTCTACAGAAGTGGCGTTGAACGTAACATCTTTTAGCACTATTGGTAACATATTTATAAAGGAAATTGCATTAACATTCTATACTATACTATTACCATTGGCACGTAGAACAGTTTCTGATTAATTTTTTTTTAATTTTAGCGCTTACAGTGTTTTCTACAAGGACTCTTCACTTATAGTCGTTTGCCACCTGTATTTCTAAATATAAAAGCAAACCAGGTGTTCCTAAATTCATGCTCACTAGATTATTGCGAATAAATGAAATACTTGACGAATAAATACCTTCGTACACATGTGGTATTCTTCTTTCGAAGAGTACCAATGTCGGGAAGTTATCAATACCATATTCTTTGGCTTCCTCCAGATCATGAATCTTCACAAAAGCTATGTTGTGCTGATCGCAGTCGTCGTCTATGTTCTCCAGTTCGGCTAGGATCTTCTGACTCTTCTTCTGATCCTTGTCGTCTGCCAAAAAAGTAATACAGTTAATTCAGTGTAAAAGCAATCCTTAATGCAAATCTTCAAGCGGTGAAATATGCATGAATAAAAGAACAGTTAATCACTGACAAAAGAGGACGGCTACGTGAGGCATCTTCTCGATGACCATGTCGAGCATCTCGTCGGTGATGTCCTCAATCTGATCGCTCTTCTTCTGATGTTCCAGCCACTTTAGAACCTTCTCCTCGTCCTCAAGGTTTCCCTCGTATAAAGTCGGAATTCCCTTTTCGAAGTACAGCATGCCAGGCATTTTCTCGATACCGTATTCCTTAGCTTCCTCCGCGTTGTCGATCTTCACGAAAATGACTCCGAGCTGATCGCACTCGTCGTCAATATTCTCCAATTCATTGAGTATCTTTTGAGATTTACGATCGTTGTTGTCGTCTAACGGATTTCAAACATTTAATATAAAATCTTTAACATACATGCAATTATCTAGGATAACTTGTGAAATTGAAACTGGTAGACATGTAGAAACAGAAAAAACGGAAAGGCTTACAGAACAGTACGGCAAGGGTTTTTCCATCCTTGATCAGACGGTCCAACATTTCATCAGTGACATCCTCGATCTCATCCTTCTCCAATTGCGACAATAACCACTCTAGAATTTCATCCTCGTTCTCCACGTCTCCTGCGAACACAATATTTCATTTTATTTAATGCTATGTGAATCCTTTCTCGCGCTATTGCCCCTAGCGGTTCGACCCACCATCGTAAACATTCGGTATTTGCTTCTCAAAATAGACGATTGCGGGGACCGAATCGATTCCAAACTCCTTCGCCGCTTTTTCGTCATCGATCTTCACAAACTGGATCCCATGTTTATCACAGTCGTCGTCGATCTTTTCTAGCTCAGTCAGTACCTGCATCGAATCCTCATCACCATGATCGTCTAAAGGATTCACAGAAGAGTCGTTCGTATGCGAGAGAAATTACAAAAATAAAGAGATATAATTTGAACCAAGCTACGTACAAAACAACACGACCAAATTGTCAATGTTCCCGATCAGGGTTTGGAGGGTCTTCGCGGTCACGTCTTCGATCACATCTTCTTCGTCTCCTGTGCTTTTGTTCGCTATTAACCATTCTAGGACGTCTTCTTCTCTGCTAAGCTCGTCTATGTGAATTTTTGATTTAGTAATAAATGAGATCTTCTCGGTAAGAAGAGGACTGACTCTTTTATTGGGAGCAGTTTGATCCTTTTCTTGGGTTCAGTAAAATTTAAATTTATTTTTGGATTTCTCGCAATTCTATCGTCACAAGTTCAAGAGGAAGCGTTCGAATCTTTATCGAGAGATATTTGTCCATACTTAATTCTCAATATTTCTCAATTATTCTTTAGCATCGTAGAATCATTGCGGGTTATTCAAGTTGTAAGACATGGCTTGTTCTACAGTTAGTAATGCTTACGCTCATAAATGATAGGAATTTGGTGCCTATAATAGACCAAAACTGGAAGGGGGCCCAGATTGTACTCATCCGCGAGCTGCTCATCCGCGATCTTCACGAAACCGATACCCAATTGGTCGGCTTCATCGTCGATGTTCTCCAATTCTTGAAGGGCCTTGAGACACTTTTTGCAGTCTGGCTTGTCTGTCCCATTTAAAATAAGAAACAATGTTATTGGGGCATCGCTTTTCGTATTAGAATTGAAAGATCGAGTTGGGTAATTTCGAGCCAAACGTGGGTTAACTTTCCATTTTTCTCTTACTATGTTCTGAAACTATTACATTTCAAATTTGTAGAAAATTTCGACAGTTATCTTCGCACAGACATGTAATAAAATATAAGATTAATAAAACAGTAAAGGGTCGTAGAGATATCGTAAGAACATCGATACATTGAATTTAAATTGAACTGTTTTAATTTAGTTAAAAAATTTTCTTGCCAATTAATTGAATACCACTATTTGACATTCTTTTCTACATGTTTTCGGTCTATGAGAAAAGTCACGAAGCCTAAAGGAGAAGACATTTTAGATTAGTATGCAAAATTTCTCTCGGTTATAGTACACATTTACTCTACTCTAGGGAAGATACACAATAATGCATATACTACGATCTACATCATGATATCTTTCAATGCACACACGACACGGAATTAGTAATTGAATAGTTCTCTTCCTTGCTTAATACTTCCAGCTGGGCAACGTGGAATCCCCTTCTATCTATTTCAATTGAAAATCCCTTACGAATCCATTCCACTCATTTGCTGTCGGCGTTGCTCCACGTTCCCCAGATAGAATTTATTAACGAGCAGCCAAAGGTACTTCAATTACTAATTCAATCGAAAATGCTTGGTAACTCGTTTCATACAAATTCCATGGGAATCCATCATATGTGTAAGATCGATGAAATATAGATATGCGAAAGACTCTTCTTGCTTCCTTGTCACCTTTTTCCCTCTGGATTCTGATTCCCTCTATTATGGCAGACAGAAACAGAGACAACCGCTGCAAGCGATGCAATGTGCACAGGTGTCAATTAAAACAGGTACTGGTTCATTGTTAAGTACGTGTATTGGGAGGGTATGAACATACGTATAAGGGAGCATACAGCTGAGTGTCGATGTACAAATCAGATTGTTCAAGAAAACTAAAAGGAACTACCATCTTGGACAAATGTAGAACCACACAAGTAAACCTCTTACGAGTTAAAGGAAGTGGATAACTTCTGGTAGTCATCTGCCAAAAAATATTCATGCTTTCATAATCAATTTTTTAAAAACCAAGCTTAATTGTTTTTGTCTTCTTAAACATTCCAGTCCGCACGTCGCGGTAGGTATGTGTACAAGCGTTGAAAATAAAAGCTATATGACATTTAGAACATTGATTTCTTTTAAATGTGTACTTACTAGAACCGGCGCCAGCACACCGCTGCGTATCAGGACCTATCCATACCAACACACACAAGAACGTTTCACATATATGTATTATTTACAAGTATGTTGTAAGTGATCGAATCGCAAAATGGACAGAGTCCTTTGAAATACTTATTTGAAAGCACAAGGAGATTCGAAAATCGTGGTAACTTGGGCACGATATTCCTTAAGTTTGCAGAGTAGATTTGAGGCATTGAAAGCAAAAACGGACTAATCCATATTGAAAAAAAAATAATTTCTCCCATTTTATATGATTTGTACAGCATATTGGAATACATTATTGCTACTAACTCAATTTCGTAAATGCCTCATTTCATGTTGTGACTAATCGACTTTGCGATCCGCTAATTTCCCACAACGGACAACGACAAATTTTCACAGTCAATGGAAAAGAGACGAAAACTAACAAGAGAATTGATAGGAATTGATGGAAGGAAGACGAACGAAGGAAAATTTTGGCGATACATTTTCAAGTTATAGAGTCAAAAACTCTCGAATGTCATATCTTCTCGCGACACTAATGAAATTAAAATTTTTCTTCGTATCTCAATTAACACAGAGCAGTGAGGCTGGATTGGAGGCATGTAGCATGTACGTAGTTTGTGAGTTTGTGGCGTCTAAAAGAGATCAAAATATTTACAACGTTTATTAAAATAAATTTCAATTTTTTCATTATGTACACGGGGAACCACTTACTGCTATTATTTAGTATCACCAAATGACTCTTTGGCTATTTGTTGCATTAAAACGCGATTGAGGAAGAATTTATTCGCATAAGTTTTCAAACTAACTTGGTGCATAAAAGCATTTTCGATGTGAAGATTCATACTTTTTTAAATAATACTTGTATGATCTTATATAAAATGTAGAAAAAATTATAGTAAAGACAAAATAAATACCAAATTTTGTACATTTTAAGTAGCTATGTATATGCAAAGTTTACGTTCTGAAAAGCGTAATTGTTGTACTTTGTTCGTTTAATCAACAAATCAATTCAATACGCAATTCGTTGGTTGTTGTTTAATAATTAAATGTAGGTAATATTTAACATTATCTACGAAGTAAGTGAATAATCTAGAAAAATCTGGTTGATATAACTTTTGATTACCTACCAATAACAAAAGAAACATTTGCAAAGTTTTTGTAAAATATTTATACTTCGATTCCATTTAAAACAATGGCAGACGCGGTTTTTGTATTTCATAATGCATCACATATATTTTTTGAATACGTGTAATATTTTTCTGAACCACTTTGCGCTACAGTTAGTAACAAAAGAGAAATTTGTGATGGTAATGTTATTAAGTGGTTCACCCTATATAGTATTATTGCATTAATCGCTTGTCGCTTGCTCAGAGTAAAAATAAAAACAAAGAAATTGCTTAAAACGAGATTTGTTAATATAATCGAATTTGCTGCAAATTTTGTAAAGCCCTGTTAATCTCATGTACACCAACAGTGTCAAACATCTGTTGGCTTCACATAAAGACGTTAGTGAGACAACAAAATAATAATAAAAGTTTGCTTACTATGTACACGGATAGAACGAACAAGAACCATGTACTTTAGCCTTGATAAACAATAAACTATGTACATAACTGGAATACAATATTTGTTCGTGTGCGTGAGAACGCTATCGACTTCAGTGTGATAGCTCTATCACGCTTTTCGTCGAGAAGAGAGTCTAATTTCGTTAAGATGGGCAGTATTGCTTAGATTTTAGATTTTCCACACTCTTCCTGGTAGAAATGAATCTAACTTGGGGTGATAAAGAGATGCACGGTTTTGACAAAACATCACATGCGAAACCAGAGAAAGAACTCACAGAAAAGGACGGCTACGAATTCCGTGTCCTCCACGATCTTCTCCAGAATCTTTGAGTTTACTTCTTCGATACGATCGGGCAAATCCATTGCTTCTAAACTCGTTAAAAAGTCTAGCACGTTTTCTTCGTCCATCAAGTCACCTGAAAGAACCGGTTATACAATATATTGGATGGTTGCAAACGTCTTGAATGACTTTTGTCGAAGATTATCAAAGGTTATCTCATTTGGTCAACTCGACACCAGTTTATTTAACGTATCTACAGTAACAAACCATCATTTCAAAGTAATTTTAAATGGAATACGTTTTCCACATACCTATTATACGAAATTCAATTATCACATCAGGATCGTTAATTAGCATTAAAATTACAATTAAGTGATTTTCAAGTAACAACTGAGATTGCCATTTCCTCAATAAGTATTATTATTTATTTAAAATATATTTAGCATTCTCGCAATGTGTCAGATATAGTGTATTAGGAAACCTTGGTATACCTACAACTAGAACTGTTTTTTTAGTAACAACGCAAAAATAAGAGAAGCATTAAGTTACCATTTTTCAGAGTCGCGCGAAGACTAAAAGTGTTAATAATATATGTCTAATTGCGACTTCCTGCCGTTTCTGTTTACTATCCTGAAGCGTCGAAAATAGACGTCTATCTATTGCGGTACGTTGCATTAGGTACAATGGAAATAGATGCAACTTGTTGTTACATCATCGAACGAACATTCAGGCGGCGTTCCAGTGAAAGTTAATTCAACCGATTCTCAACTACTTTTTTTTTTACCTTGGACGGACATTCGAGATATTCCGCACATCCAGTTAATAAATCTATACGATTACGTTGCCAAGTGTGGGCTTTACTGATCACAATGTAGCGGGACTGATGATCACACTTGTACCACGCTCTACTTCCGCGTTGGCTGTCCAAGTGCGTCCAATATGTGATCTCTTTTTTTAGAAAATAAGATAGCATCTCAATTCTTCTGACATACCTCATTTTTTCTGACTACTTAGTATCGTATTTTATTACTTGGTACCTACATATTTTCGTCGTATGATGTGTTCTATTAGTGCTGTCAGGAAAATTCAATTATTTTTCACAGAATCTTAAACTTAATATTCGCTTTACAGACTTAATCTGAATCACATACACCTATAAACAATTTTGTATATTTTCGTGATCTATTGGTATATTTACCGTCATGTTTACGTGTACAGCATTTTTCAATACCGTTTCGTAGGATCAATTAAAGTTTCGTCACTGAAGAAGTTTTATATAAACCGAAACAGGTAATTGGAAGAAACTATTCCAGTTCAATTTATTTAGTTTCCATCTATCCCGTGAATGCTATATATGTTTTAAGTCATTTTGTAAATCTGTGCTCAGATGGTAAAATGTGATATGTCCGCTTTTCGTCAAAATTAAGATATGTGCTTTTCCACGTGTATCTAGATGAAATTTAAATGTTTCCAAAATATGACATCTCTACACCATGCCGTTTAGAAAAAGCGAAGTGGCAATTCATGATACTTTTTCTTATTCTAATATGGCATAATGTGATATGTCAAGTTCTACCGGGCATTACTCACTACTGAAAACTATTATTAATTTCCTTACTTATGTTACTATGTCCATGTTCAGTTAATATTTTGATTAAAATTTCTTAATACATGACTAAAAAAAGTGAAAAGGAATTCTTCACAGCTGAGAAAATTTTAAAAATGTTATAAGTACTGTAAAATCAGGAAAACCAGACATAGCAGGTTCTGCTATCTCACCACGGAAATGATGTGTGGAATTATTTAAACGTAATACAGATAGTAGGTGACATTATTGAAATATTGTATAAAGAAATATCGCATGAAACTCTGTTGTACTGATGAACTCTGAATGGACAGATGTAAGTAGATGAAATGTATTTTAATTTGAACATGACCTTTAACGAGAGTTAATATTATATCCCCTCACTGACAATTTTAAACAACCTTCTGGTGATTTTGTATTTTTGACAATTACAAGTCTTGCATATTTATGTTCATTAACAGTTTTACCAAATTATCGTGATAATTGGAATTTTTTATTTGCTTGTTTTCCAAAATCAAAATAGAAGTGTACCTTCAATATTACACTGTTTCTACATGTCACTTCTACGAATCACTTGGAAGATCTACATGTCCTAAGGCAAATTTGTTTTATTGCTAAATATTTCCATAAAACTATACAGCATACAGCACAAGTAAAATAGTGTCATTGCACGACATGATCTAATCTCTCTTAATAACATATCAATGACCTTGACAATTACGAAGACGAGTAGCAAAGAAACAATGCCTTTTCTAAATAGATCGTTGCTTCGAATAGACTAGCTTGTGCATTAAATCTTGACGAGTGAGGTCCTGCATGGTCGAAAATTCAGGACTGTTCATTTCTGTCACGCGTTTCTCGGCTACCGTCGATCGATCCCGGTGCGACCGTGCCGCACTGTAGAACAATGATTTCATTTCTAGCGAATCGAAGCATCTCTCAATCTAAAAGCAGAGAGCTTGATAGCCAGCGGCTCAATGAAACCGTAAGATACAGTATACGGCGCATTGCATCCTGTTATTACGTAATACGCGTTCCTTGTATTCTATGAATTTCTCCTGGTCGCTAACGTATTACTGGCTGAACGAAATTATGCTGCGATACTCGCGATTCCGTTGCGCGGTTCTTGCGAAGTAGTTTTCCGCTGTATTGCTGCGATGGAGTTGTATGTCGAACAAAAGTCGAGCACACGGTAGCTGCTGTTTTACAGGCTAACCTCACCAAATACCAAAAGTTGGGACGGTTGCCAGAGAACGAAGGTGGTCTGACTAGTGCAAAGCGTTACCACTAGCGTCCGCGAAAATCCGAGGTCTCAGATTCTTTGTGATTAATACGATCGTCGTGTCTGGTTTCGCCTCTGCTCTGTTTCGACCAAGCCTCAACGTTCCTGGATTGTTGACGAATATCGAGGTGATTTGCTTCCTAGTAGATATAACTCCAGACACCATTCGAAGCAACATCACTTTGCATCGTTTTTACGGCAAAGTCCCGGGGACACGTGGCTTTGTTTGCTTTACTACTTTTATTAGAACATTGAGGACTCGTTAACGACATTGTTACGTTTGCAATATCAGAGTTGAACTACCATTTGATGGGTTCTCAGCATCGAGAGGAAGGAGAATAGACAGAGAAAAGTGTAGCCAGTGCCTGACCATGATAGGGCTCTTCTACTGGGTCACATAAAAAATCTGTAAACGACGAAAACTCGAAAATACCAGCGATTGTTTCGCGAATTCTGGGTCAAGTACTATACAGCACCGAGTCTCGAACCTTGTTTCTCATACCTGGCAAGGTTACTGAAATTGCGGCCGGATTCCAATAAAAGTTTGGCGAACTTTCAGCCATTTGGAATCATTACTATCCGCTTTTGTCCGTCATATGCATGCTCTAACGTGTTGTAAATATTTTAGGGGTACCGTTTAATTGTCTTTCTTTATCGAACAGAAACCATTGGCTTTTAAGCATTGAACACGGGAGCTTTGAATCACTGACGCAAAGCTACGTGTTGGCGAGTCTAACCTTCGTATATGATCGGCTCCTTCTCACGGAAGTACGAGAGGGCTGGGAAAGTCTTGATGCCATACTGCTTGGCCAATCGTTTGTCGTTGATCTTGACGAAGTCGACCCCGAAGTGGTCGGTGTCATCGTCAATCTTCTCCAGCTCGGCCAGCACCTTATCGCATGTCGTGCAGCTTCTCGCATCTGAAAAGAATGATTACGTCGGGTCATTTAGAAATGCAGTATTCAACTTGGTTACGAGCTACGCATTTTCGTAAACGTTTTACGTGGAGGAATGTGATACAAATGGTACACAAAAAATCGTGTATTTTAACACCCTCAGGAATGTCATTCAACGTTCAGTTAAAAGTCTCGATATACTGCTAAATATTTTTGTCTGGCTGATAAAGATACCTGTACATTCACATTTAGGTATCAGTATTTTACTGAATCTGCCACTTAAAAAAAGAATGATACAACCGATAGTATTTTTTTTATATATGAGTTAAAGACTTATTATAAGAGGTTAAGTAAATTTATCGCTTCGAAAAATGTCTTCTGCGTGTTTTTAGATTCATCCAAATTCAACTTTTGCTTTAATATTGAGTCGATTTCTTTTATGTGAGAACTAAGGGCAGTCCAGCAAAATATGTTCCATCTAAATGTCTCATACGTTCTACTGAAAATTCTATTCTAAAGAGGATAATAATTGAGTCATCTGTTCTAGTAGCTTTAATGTCGTTGAACGAGCAATCTAAGATCACAATATTCTGCTAAATATATTCTTTTAGCAAACAGTTGATTAAGGATATTCTGCTCTTAGGAGTACGTTAGAAATATTCTATTGTTTTAATGCCATCAGAAATGGTTGCGAAATAAGTGATGTCCGAAGGGTTAATGATCATTTTCCCGCGAGCATATTAATCCCTGAAACCGGCTTTGCGTTACAGGAGGAAAGGTAATCCTTCGTGCGGGAATTTTATGCTTATCGCCGGTAACTTGGCAGTTGTGAGCGTTCTTGGCCAGCTGCGTTCTGTTCCGCTCGAGGGTATAGCGGACAAGCTACGCGGGTGTTGGGTTACAATCATTGGATATGGACAGCAAGGTGTCTCGCGAACGTTTCTCGCTGATTTTCCTGCTGCAGGCTTCGAAGTCTCACCTCAACGACACCGACAATAGCTGCCGTGCAAGACACATGAAACCAAGCGGATGAACAAGTGGGTGTCACCATTTTTAGTAGCGACTTCCCCGGAATAGAGTCACGAAAGCTGGGAGAGGCGAGTTCGACGCTCTCTCCCCTTCTTTCTTTACGCCTTTCCCCAACTTCCTTTCTGCTCCTGCTTTCTTAATGCGCACTCGCCCTTTCAATCCCTGCATTCGATTCTATTCCTGCGAAGCTGTTCGAATCATTGAAATATAAAATCACGGTGACTGGTTCAAGTTTATTCGCTATTGGTTATTTTCCCTCTGCTCTCTTATCGCTCCCGCGTAATTTATTTGCTGTATTTGTGCAACTGATTTCATTTGATTACATTTACTCCTAATGTGCTCTTCTACTGCGCTAACACCACCGAAGCAATAACATACGACCGCAGACACCCCCGCACGCAATCTGGCAGCGCACGCTCTGAGCGCGTAGGTGAGAGGAAAAGAGAGATGCCCCGCGGAGGGGAGAGAGAATGAACAGGCGAGCCGTTGAAAAATGTGTGCCAGTTAAATTGGATCGTCTCCATTCGTGGCGTCCGTAATAGTGGAAAGTCGAAAGAAATTGTGCGGCAATGGTTGGTAAGTTATGGAGGAAAATTTGTTTCGGAATGCAACTGGGAAAAATGTTATAAATAAGTACCCCGCGAATTTTTCGTGATATCAAATTCAATCGTTAATATAACAATACTCTATATTTTAGACTGTGAATATAATTTGTCGTAAATATTAAAAGTGCGCAATGCTAGTGGCATTATCATCGTGGTTCATTGCAGGGGTATAAAAGCTAATTTGATTTTATATTTCGGAGGGCTTTGCATGTACGATAATGAATCCAAACTTTCCCTTTGTTATTATGTTGCAGCCAATCTGGAGAATAAATAAATCTACAGAATCTTTGTTAACAGATCAAATTTACGAGAAGCTTACGGTAACAACGCTTGTGTAGAGCTGTAGCTACTCTATTTTAGTGACTGGCGTATATAATAGTGAAATGAAGAAAATTTTCGTGAATTTTGAATTTATAAAAATTTCAAGCGTCTATCAATAATTTGTCACTCCCATTGGTCTATTTTTCAAGATATAAAATATATACCTATATATGACGAAAAAGCAACGAAATATTGATTGATTTTAAATTTACATTAACACCAGCAATGTCTGGTTTGAAGATTCACGGGCTATGAAAACGATTTCAAACTGATCTTCTCGGTGGAGCAGTGACTCGCAAACAAATATAAATAGAGCGACACAAAACAATTCTATTTTTATTTCCTATCGTATTCACCCACTCCTTCCATTCCTAAACGGACCGAAGCATTGGGAACGCAAAATAAGCGATAAGCTAAAACTCAATCTCACGCCCAACCGATCGTTGCTGTTTAGCGTCATTTTCTACTTTTTTTTTCTATGAAATTTAACGATGCTTCCTTGTCATTGACAGTGCTTTCCTGGAAAAGCATTACTCAAAGATAAATTTAAATGTATAGTCATTTTATTCCTCATCTGTACAAGGAGTGCCATAAAAATGAATAAACAAATGGAGCTTACACTTGTATATTTAATTCAACTTTCAAATACTATGGAAATTTTTCCATAATATTTTATAAACCATTTTCACCTGATAAATGCAGTATCTGTTCAAAACTTCTAATAGCACCTACTTTCTGCAAATAAACTCAGACAAATGGTTCACTACCACTTTCTGGTTTTGAATCCGCCTTGAAGATTCCCACGTATTTCCATTTTCTGAAATGAAAGCTTTACATCCCCGTTCCATCATTGTCCTATTACGCAAACTTCCAGCTTTCTATCATCTAATCTAGACGCGAAGGAATCTTTATCATAATTAGATGATTGATGAGTGCTAGAACAGAAAGCTCTCGCCGACAGGAAGTGTCGCGAGAGGAAATACATATGTGCTGGTATCAGGGTAGACCAAGAATACTGCGATATCTCGCCCTTGCTTCCGCTGGAGACGTTCGATATAATCGGCGGACCCACGTGCCACTCTTCTTCGACGTTTCAAGGTGGCGGAATCAAGGCACTTAGGTGCGCGCGGCCAAGAAAAGGCAGTTTGTCGGTGTGTTTCTTCGACGTGCGAGAGAAACAGAGACGACGAGATCGAACGACCGCCAGTGCCTAGTTTACGAGCCACTAAAAATACAAGAACGAACGGCCTCGCCGATGCCGTCGACGACGACATTTTACTCTCCGGCGTTCCTCGCGGACGTCTTCGCGGAGGGTGGTCGCCTGATGTTTTGCTGGTTGCGGGCGAAGTGACGATCTACTAGGAATTCTCGAACAATACGAAAGAAATAAGGAAGGGACTGTACAAAAGGAACGTGCAAATCGAGCGAAAGAGAAACGTTGAAAAATATAGACAACGTGATTTTGAAATTCGTAGGTCTGTGGGGAGCAGCGTATACCGTCGGAGGAATAAACTGACTTATGTATGTAGGTTCGATGGCAGAAAGGTCGAGATGGCGAGACGCGCAAGACGTTTACAGTTGCTACAGTTTGCAGCCGGCCTTTTTCCACTGAAGAGCAGAGTTGTCTGGAGTCAGTAGCCTTATTTATACCGGAAGGAAGATTCAAAGCATATCTTCAGGGTCCCAGTCCCGTCTCTAAATATAGGCACTCAATTGACCGTATTTCTTGTCTCGCGTAGACGCTTGGGTTACGATTGTGGCGGTATTGGCGAGCTTTTAAACGTGAACCAACGATTTGGGGCAAGGCGTGGGTGTCTCGGGCTTGTGCTGCTGCTCAGGTAAACCCGTGCGTGCTTTTCAAAGCCCGCCACTGACGGCCATTCCAGCACGTGCAGCGATTAAATAAATAGTTTTCCTCAATACAGCGGGGCGTCTGTCTTCTATTTGCGGACATCATTACGACTGCCTAATCCAGACTCTATTTGGGTACTAATTACATAACGAAATTATAATATGTATAACGTCGGTGGGTGTTATATAGCTCATATTGTAAATCTAATGTAAAGACAAGTAGAATAGGATCTCTAGACAGCCTTTCGAACTTGGAGCATTCGTTTGCTGTAGCTTTATAGATAAGTTGATAAACTTTCCTTTGCTTTAATATTGGACAACTTAAAATATATAGAAATTTAGTAACATTCGATAGTGATTTTTAATGCCTGAAAATACAATTTAGCATTTCTATTTAATATTTTATTGAAGCTCTAGGTATTAATAGACTACGATACAAGAGAAGGATTTTCATTTTGTAATATTACAAGGCAGATATGTGTTGGGTTTAAAATTTAAGTACAGGCGACATGTTCAGGTAAACATATCGTCTATTTACTGTTAAATAAACAACGTATCGTATCGTGTTTAAATGTTCGGAGAAGGCAAATAGTTGGCAGAGCACCAAAAGCGCTTATCACTGAATTAACAATTTTCTCATTCTGCGTTTTTCCTGGCAAGCTGATAATTAAATTAAGTCTCGTTGCGCACAGGTGGTCTAACACTATACATGCCTCAAGATGGCTCCTTACCATCGTTGAACAATCATTCTACGTTCTCCCACATTTGGTACTTTGAAATAATTGAGTTATAAATTTTATGAATCAAAACTGCATCATAATCTTGTTTCACATACACGTAATTTTCTTTCTATTTCTACAATCATACTACTTCCTTTTTTCTGTTAAGCTCTTGAAAACAAATATGGATATTTTTAATTTCGTTGCGATAGCGCAAAGAGGAAATCCCAATTTTGTTATCTTCTGCTTTTATTCCTACTATTCTTCTGTATTTACATTCTATTTTTGAATTATTCATTGAAAGAAATAAATGACAGAATACACAAACAGTTGTATTTATTCATTTTAAAAATACGTCCGAAAGAAAGTGTTAGACTTTGAGATGAAAATAATGTTTTGGTTGAGTTTTCAAAAGAATTAAGAGTTCGTAAAATATTCTCCGCAATGATGATAGAAATTTGAGAACAGAAGTTTACTTTTTTACTTCGTATTTCTAATTATCGAATATCCCGAAGCAAAATTTGGAAAACCTAAAAAGATAATGCAATTAGTCCCACCAAGACTCGCTAAAGGGAGACACGACTTTCAATTTTTTTATTAAAAGTTCAAGCATCGATGCAATTTTGTACATGGATGTAATGAAGATGAAACTTGAGAGAAGTAACACACTTTATTAGTCGAACGAGGCTTGTAACGAAGTGATTTTGTGGTAATTCAATTAAAGGGATGTAAGTATTACATACGTTCAGTGCAATATTCTTTTCTAATTTTTTAATCATCACACGAGAAGGAAATGGAGACAAGTGTTGAGTTCATCGGAAAAGTGTAGTTAAAATAGAACTTCTTAAATTGTTTTTGATAACCTTAGCGCTAGCAGAAGTCTATGACGCGAGAGTAATGAAGTAGGGTCGACTGCTTAAAAGCCTGGAAGCCTTTCCTTAATTGATGGAGCGGAAAGAGCTCGTCTTTCAGGAAGCTCAAAATGAGAGAGCACATCTGGAAATATCTACTCAGGAGCTGTACGTTTTCCGGTAAGCGTCATAGATCTTTCATAATCACCTCGTTCAGTGTCCGGTTGAGCCATCGTTTATTGAACAAGACATACTCCATTTACTGAAAAAACACTCTCACAATGCAACAAATCTGCTCTGTTTAAATAGGCCCAGTAGGAGTTGAAACAATGATTGCTGTATTCGTAGATAAAGCTGTTTCAGCCACATCAAACAACTAACATAAGTTATACATAGTCTGCTTTACCGTAGTCTAACCAAAAAGAGAGATAAGCATAAATAGCTGCGTTGGGACTAGGCTCAAGGAACCCTCTTTTCCAACAGTGCCGGAGAAACGAAGGGCGAAGGTGGCAACCATGAGCACGAAGGGCCTCAACGTCAGAGTAGCGAAGAACATCTCTGAAAACGCTACGAACGAGAAAAAGCTCTCTTCGCGTCGTAAAGAAGACGCGAGGACACGACGGCTGGAAATAGGTTCGACTTGCGAGCTCGTGGTCCGGGTCTTCTCGCGTCTAACCTTTGAAAACGCGCCCGCGGCGGGAGTTCTGCCCCGATTTTTCCCAAATGAGAGCCGTTCCCAAGGTCAGAAGTGGGTCCAGAAGGGTGACCTCCCATGTCGCGGGGGGCGTCGCGACGGCGGCTGAGGATGGCGGGGTGGCCGAGGACGGTATGTTTTCAGGCGAGACGGTAGCGAGAGGCTTGGCGGCAAGCGCTAAAATAACTCGAACGTGTGCTAAAAGCGGCGGCTACCGGAGCGCCGGCCTTGTTAACAGCATTTTCAAGAGGTATCGCTCTTTCCTACCGATCGTCCAGATCCCAGAGGCCGTGAATTCCTCTAAAAATGCCCCGAACAATAATTCATCGGCGGAGAAAGGGAGGCAGAGGCCCCGTGCCCCTTCCTTCGCGTACTATTTTTACGAGGGCCACGTGAAACAGCCACGAAAAGAGTTTTCGCGAGTTCCGCCGGTGTATTTTGAGAGTGCTCGTTACGTCATTACGCGGAGGAGCGGTTAGAGATCCTCGGGATGAGGCGAACAAGCGTACGGAAGAAACGTGAAACCACGTTTTTCAACGGGGAGGAGGGATGGAGGGGGTGGGGAAGTGGTCGAGGGTATTTTTTGGTAGGATCATGATCGATGATCCGTATCGTAACTGATACGGGAAAGGAACTATTGTGGGATCGTTGAGGGGCGATCGTTTCATTCTGCGGCTCTTGGCAAGGTTGTTCGAATTGCTTCAACGAGGATACGATCTTGGTTATTTCGTCGGTCTTCTAACGTGTTAGCTATTGCATCAGATGGTATTATGAAAACGTGATTCAGGGAATAATCGCGAATGGAACGCGGCTTACGCGAAGGAGAAACAGGTTGTCAAGAAAAAGCTCAAGAAAAGATCTGGCTTCGAATTCTTCAGCATAAATAGTATGCTTCGCGCGTGCTACTTTCTTTGTCGTACTTATTTGTTTTTAAGTAACGATTGAGAAATTCATTGCGAGGATATTGAAAACAAGTGAATGTCTTTTAAAAGATGAAGGTTGATCAAAGGTTTAGAGCAAGTTTCAACTTGAAAGAAATACTTTTCTATTCAAGTTTCCTTGACTTTAAATGCTTTTTCATTGACTTATACATAGTGAAATTTATTTAAGCTTCCTTGTAAGGTAATGGGCATAGAGATATCGTCATAGTTTCATCCATCAAATTATTGTTACACATTTTCGTTATAGACGTTAACTTAGTATTTATATACTGCATATATTTAGATACTCTTATAATATTTCTCACAATAAAGTTGTGAATAATAAAAACAATAATAATAATAATGTAAAAAACGTCAATGTAACACTTTAATATAACAATTTTCATATATTTCGAAGAGTTATTGTTATTTATTTGTTTATTAAAAATGTAGTGGATTCAAGAGTGAAGATTTCGCAAGAGGGAAAATTCGAATTAAAGTCAGAGTAATTAATAATTGAAAATAATTTTGGATTAAGTAAATAAATACAAATTTGCTAAATCGAAATGAACGTATCAACTTTTTTAATTAATTGCAATTAATACCTACGTAACTCAGCCCCAAATGTTTTACTGTTCAACTAATAAATCTATAAATAATATTGTTTGAATTTTTTGCAAATCCATTAATATCATATTTTGATATCAATTAATATCACATTTCCTGTTACGATTGATTATTCAAAATTTTAATTGCCCATTTTCATTTTTCCTTAGATTTCATCAATTTTCTAAATAAGTCCATAAATATGAGTTACTTTTACTTTGTATATCATTTCTCGCGTTACTAAGTGTTTCTACTTGCAAACAAGAAACTATAAGCAAATTAATAAATGAACTGTGCAAAATATATTAAAAAATTCTCGAGCTGGGAAATCAAATAATTTCGTCCTTAATTTTCCATTTATCAACATCAATTACTGTCTTTTCTATGACAAAGTATTTCAAAACATGTTAAAATGTTCGTACATTTAGTAAAAAGTTTCCCTTTTATCTTCTTTTTCTACATACTATTGCATGCTCCGTACAAAGTAATTTAAGCACGAAACAAAAAGTTATCAGTACGTCTGCTGATCAGCAGTGTTAAAGTAACCTGCAATTTTATGTCTGAAACGTAAATAACTCATTTTTCTTTATTCCCAAAGTATTCAGTGTTACATTAGTTACTCCTATTTGTGAAAAAATCACCCAATAACAATTAAAATTACAGAAGTAAGAAACTACTGATAATCTTTCGTGTCTCCTTGTCTATTACTACGTTTGAGAAAAAATAAACGTTTTTCATTCTACTGGGATTCAGTAGAGCATTTGGCTTTACTAACAAAATCTCAGCCCTGTTTATTGTTAGCCTGCATCAATTTACAGTATTTCCATTTTGAATCACACACTTTATACAAATTAACCCTTTGCACTCCAACATTCTTGCTTGTCGATTGACTAGTGATCTGTTGCTAAATGCTGCATTTACTAAATACAAAACTTTGGAATAGGAAAAATATAGAGTACTGAGTTCAAAATCGAATTTCTTTACTTTGTGAACGTCTAATACTGTCAATGTGTAACGCCAATTTAAGGGTTAAATCAACAGCTGGCAACGCGTCTGGATTTGTCATAATCGTTACTGATACATATTTACATATATGCGTCCACGCTATTAAATTAATGGCTGCTAGAATTTTCTGGCGATCAACTTTTTAAGTTCCCAGGCTTCTCGAATTGTAACTTTATACCAATTCGAGTTGCTCGGTTACTCAGGAAGAAACGTGTTTCATCATATGCAGGGTAGCTTCCAGCTTCGAAGCGAAGCAGTTTGTGAAATTACAGTAGCTCCACACAGTATTTACTTCTCGATCTTGTATCTAGTAGCTTCTGCGTTTGCATCTTGCGTATAGGAATCTCTAATTATAATTTTTTATTAATGTCGAATTGTAGTAAGGAATTTTGAATAATTTTCTGAATAGCGTGCAAAGAAGTACCTAGATGTATATGTGTTTATATTTCCAAGAAAACTGAAACTTTTGATTGATATTACCCGGATATTATCCTATATAAATATCCGTTGTATGGGTTTCCAGCGTTTTTGTTTAGAATACTATTGTATTATATTAAGGCACCTGCAGCCATACTTACATCTTGTGCTTAAAATTTCGTACTTTGCACCAACGAATTACGATAAATTTGAAAGAAGATATTGGCAACCGATGGTCTCACTATTTTTTTCTTGTATCAAATCAGTCAGTTCTCTCTGTATTTATCGTATCAGGCTTTGAATTTTGAAAAATTCTACGAAAATGTTCTTATTAATAACTTATTGGAAAATGGACAACAATGAATCAAAGCAATTAATCTCTTGGGAAATAACGATACATAGTGCTGAAGAATTGCATCGACCTCTTGTACCAATTATTACATTCCCTCAGACACTCTCGAAACCTTGTGTCTGCTGCGAGGTGGCTTGTCTTACTGAGTGAGCCGGCTACTTGGCAAAGGGAGAGAATTTAATACCTGTTAATTGTCATGCGAATGCCATTCGCGCGCATAACGTGTACATCAAAAACTATATATACCTAATGTTCTACGTTAACGTCGATTTAAGTTCGAGGAATAATTAAAGCTGTAAAAAATATGGTTGCCCTGCAATCCCACCCCTGCGATGACGAATGCGCGATTGCACATGCACGCCTTCAAGTTCTTGGTAGCACTTGGTAGTTTTAATCGAAATAAGCGTACGGAGACGTTGAACGAGTAACCATACCGAGAGACAGAGGCGTCAATCTCCCACCAGGAGATTTATTTATAACACGCGAACGGACGTCGCCGCCTCAGTACATTAAACCGTTCCCATATTGATGCCTCACTTGCCGTTTTTGCACAGAAAAACGATCCCAACGACGAGTCCGGTTCTGCAATTCTGGCTTTCATCGACACCTACTATCTTACAGCCACCGATTACGTAATTCAATGACGCTGAAGAAGAAGAGACGAAGAAGAAGCAGAAGTAGAACGTGTGAGGGTAGAAGTAGATGTTCATAGCCAAGAAAGTTCTATCGACGTCCATGTAGATATAAAAGATGTATCCACGTAAGTACAATTGCATTAATGAGAATTCAAATGGTAGGATTTATTGTTATTGGATGCTTTCATTATTCTCCGCGGTATGGTCTAACATGGTAACGTTTCGAACATGTTATAATCAAAAGTGTAAATTAATGAAGAGACCTTTGATATTGCTACAAGCATCCAATGGGATTTGTTACCACATAATAAGGCTACAGATTTTCTTTTGAACGTGTGCTTTACAATCTATCACTTCGATTTGCTTCAATTTGTCGGCAAGAAGAACTAAATCGAATTTAGATGTCCTTAAACGTGTTCATTTAGGAAATAAGGGTTAGAAGAAGAAAGGATCGGGAGCCAGAGTGTAACAGAAGTCGCTGAACCGAGAGGAATGCAAGAGTCAGAGAAGAGAGGCACGGGGGGTGAAGAAAGAGAGAGTACATACGCAGTGTAAAGTACCCCGAAGAATTCGGTGGCCAAACGAGATCTAAATGGCTTACTATAGACAAGTTACGTAAGATCGAAGCTTTGCCACGTGTCGGTAGACGTCGCGTTCATTCTTCATTACTTGATCCCGCTTTCGCAATATGAGTGAATTATATTTTCAAAAATTAACAGCGTCGAAATGCCAATCTTCCCCAGTCTAAAACAATTCTGCACGAACGAATCAATTAAAACATTTCTCGAAATAACGCCTGAGAAATGTTTATCAAGGATATTAAAACAGTAGCACTTTTGTGAATATTGTTTAATTCGAAGTTTCATTTTACACTTTGCTGATGTCAGTGTTCATTCTAAGTAGAATACCATATTTAAGCGCAAAATATTAGTTGCATATTTGCGTACGTTAGAAGCACGTGCAGAGTCACACGTGCGAGAGTCACATGTGCGCATAAAGCAGTAATGGATGCACATCTGCATCTAGTACATTTTATCGCCTTACTCTGACTATGGTTCCCTGAAATATCCCCCAGATTCCGTCACAAAACAATATGAAACGACTATCCGTTAAATACGCAGAAATTACTATATTTCTTAAATAAGATATTGTGTAGGCCTGAAAAATGTAGCACAATTACAGAAATGGCAATGCATTTTTCCGATGTGACAACAGAAACAGGACCGGTTGTCTTACATCCTAAATGTTTCAATAAAATACTCGCAGAATTAAACCCCCTTAAGGATCTCACAAACACTCCGAAGGCGTTTACAATGTCTTAAACTTTAATTTCAAGGGGATTATACTTCACGAGAGAACAAAAGAAGTGCTGGAAGCGAGTAACGAGTACATTCATAAGTATGATCGTTGTCGGATTCACCCGTCCTTCCGTGAACGATCAAGAAATGTTTAAGTAAAAGGTGACACCGTGAATGGGTGAAAATGACACGACCCTCTGAAACACTTACACCAATACACGGCAACAAAATCCTTCTCATTGAGGAGCCGCTCGAGCTGCTTTGCATTGACTTCCTCGATGACAGGTTCGGCATCTTTGTGACCTCCCTTGGCCCGAGGCTCGTCCGATTTCGCTCTTCCGGCGGCGTCCACGGTGCCCTGGAGCGCGCATATCACCGCTAGTACACCGAGAAGGACGATCGTCTTCGCGTATCCCGTCGGCATCGCTGGCCCGCAGGTAGTACTCCTCCTTCGTCTCCGCCAACACCACCACCACCGGCCGAACCGTACCGCCGAAACGTCGTTCGCCGTCGACATCGCCGCACTGACTGGCACACCGGCTATTTTTGATTTTTCGGACAGCGGCGCAACCACGAAAGCCACGCCACGCGTCACGATCAACGCGACGATCATCGCCAACGTCCCTGCGAGGACGTCGCCGTTTTCAGCTTCCTCGCGTCATCTCCTGACGCGGCCCACCGGGAGGATCTGGACTAGCTCCGGTGGGTCTCCTGGGGTTGACAGGAAGCATAGATGTTTTTAGATGTTGATGTTAAGTATTCTAGGTACTTTTCGTGTTTTCTGCTTCTTATCTGCTGGAAACGATTCTTCATAGTGTTTGCTTAGCATTTTATGAGAGTGCATATGAGGCTGGAGTTTATGAAATCTTCACTGAAAGTATCACTTTCCAAGGGTCGCAAGTATCCACAAACTCGTTTGACTGCAGTCTGCGTTGAACGTTGCAGATGCGGAACCTCAGTGTTTCCTACCTAGCCAGCTGAGTCAGACCTCCTATGAAGTAGGAGCTTCCCCTTAGGGAAGTTTCAAGTTTAGTGTCCAGGCGTTTCATTCAGAATACAAAGAAGTAGTAGAGGAAACAGTTATACATAAATATGATACAACAAATCTATCATCCTATAACCTCGTTTATAAGTGCAACCATGCAGTAAAAATTACATCTTTTTTGCATTGACCGATATTATAGAGAGATCAAGCCTTTTCGTCATTCTGTATAAAAAATATGTACAGTATACTCTCGCTAGGATTCATCTCAACTATGCGTTAAGCGTTCGTCGCTATCCCCACCACTTCTTGGAATCCTTCGGTCGAGAGTGAGAGAACCTGAGAGCAAGCGAGAGGGAACAAAAGAGTGGACCACGACGTTACCGTCGGTTACGAGAGGAAGAAAGCATAATACTTTGTCCCGCTTTGCTTTTTACGTGCCTAGGCTCTGTCTCTCTCTCACGCATATCGGCGGCTCGGAATCGTCGACGGATTGCGTTAAGCACTCGGAGCCAGCCCCGAGCGCAAAACTATAGCGAGAGTTTACTGCAGGTACACACAGCTTTGTCTTCACAAGTGATTAATTTTGGAGGCGAGTAGTCTATTCGGCTTGTCTTTGCTCTCTGCCGCGGCGAATGAGAGGGAGCGTGACAGCGACAAGCCAGAAATTACGGTGCCTTCTCACTCATTCTCAGTCACTTTTACCCGTCGCGATGATGGCGAATATCACTCTTGGAGACAGGAGACCAGATCACGTGTGGAGACAGCGTTGTATAATTCTAGAGTAGGGAGTTTGAAAAATCAACATATCACGAATTATTTGAAATTTCTAAGTATGCTATATACTATATTCAAGAACATGTACAAATGCTTTATTATCATATAGCAAGAATGTCAAACATTGTATTTTTTCATCTATAATATATTAAACGATGAAAGATACCGACGGTTTTGATAATTTAGTAGTATCTATACTTCCCCAATGACATCCTCTGGCAAGTACAAATTAATTTGAAGTACATATAGTATTTATTCGCCTTAGCTCTTAAGCTCGCGACCGGTAGCGAGCGTTTAACGTAGAGGGGGTACGATTCCGAGCGACCGTTACTCGCGTCTTTCTTGCCGAAGGCGAGAGTAAGATGGAACGAGAGCGAGTCTAAATGCTCATGCCCATCGCGCACGCAAAGGACGGAGTATCAGGTATACGAGAAACGGAGCGAGACAATGTATCAACGCGTCGTCTGTCTCGTACCGTGCTTGGTTCGCTTTCAGTCGCTCCGTCTCGCTCTCGCCTTCGCTGGACAGAAGTGAGCCAGAAGTGGTGGGGATAGCGAAAAGCATTCACCGCGTAGGCCAAACTGAGCTCTCAGCGGAAACTGTATTTACTATCAATAGAATATAATATACCAGGGTATAATAAAAGTGTTGTTACAAACGAGATACAAGTAAGCAGCGAAATGAGTGAAATGTGGCTTGATACGCATAGTCTGATACCCTGGTCGTAATGTTTGTTTGGTTTCAATCCTTCCAATGTTTACACCTGTCTACTTCAAAGACAATGTTTATTAGTGTTCATTTTTCGCTGTATATTATTCTTTATTCTCTAACCCAGAGCAGTAACAATAATAATCAGGGCACGTCTATAAACAAACCCATCTTACGATAGTTTTCAAGTATAAAATAACAAAAACAATTGACTATTAGGACTACAACTATTAGGAATTGATTGGCGAGCCACTTGACGTCAGCCCACAAGATGGACACGAACTGCCGCTGGAAGCGCGGATGTTTCAAAGTACGCGGTGAGGACCGGCCCGCCAGATGGCATGACAGATGTGAATGATCACCTCACCTAATTACGCTGCTATCCTACTTTAACGCACGGCACTCCTCTGTTTCTGAACGTGAGATGCCTAAATGGCAAAATCCACGTTTTCTGGCCGGTCTTCGCCTCAATTACGTTTCTGACGTAAAATGGACGTCTTTGGGGCGTCGTATGCTGTTTGAGCTCTGATCTCAGATTTTGCTATTTTAGTTCACTTTATTGTTATAGGTAAGTTTAGTTTCACATTCTAAGATTAGTCTAGTAATAACTTATAATATTTCTGTGCTTCGTCTTGTACATAATTGTGGTCGTGCAATTAAACTGACAAGGACCATCATGAAGTGTCGAGCACTGACTTTCATACCATTTTGGTAGAATTTTTTTGGCTGTATATTTTTTTAGCTACCATCATCCATGTTAAAGGGATCTATGGGCTGCAGGTTGTAATACCTATGCAGAGTGGAATTTAATTCAAGATATAATAAAAAATGGATTGTTTGTATGCGTAAAAATAAGCCGGTAATGTGAGATAAAATTTTTTCGTATAGGGCTTCGTTTTCGAAACAATCGATTTTGAAAATTCATCGGGAACAAGTACGATTTCTTACAATTTGTTTACCATGTCTGTCTATTACTCACTACTTCTATTGGTGCGATAGTATACAGGGTGTCCCAGAATTGAAGGGCAATCCGGAACATGCAATATCCTGCTGCAAGAAGATATCGAAAAGTCCTTTACCATTTTGGGATCCGAGGCTTCGTTCTTGAGATATTAACAGTTGAATATTAGCAGTGAAACTTCCAGGCCGCGAGGTTTAAAGCCGAAACAGCTGACGCGGAACAGTGACGCGACCCGGAAGTTCCACCGCTAATATTCAACTGTTAATATCTCGAGAACGAAGCCTCGGATCCTAAAACGGTAAAGGACTTTTCGATGTCTTCTTGTATCAGAATATTGCATATCCCGGATTGTCCCTCATTCTGGGACATCCTGTATACCTGTATACGTTCATAATGGTCTGGAACTCTACTTGACAGTGTTACTAAAGCCGGCTCCACACGTAACTGCATACTTGACCGGCACAAGTATACTTGAACAGTGTCAGTGTACGTTTGAACCTTGTCATCGGCGGACGACGACGACGTGCCCGCTTCGCTTCTTTCGTTTTAGGTTTGAAGGAAAAAATCAACGTAAAAAATGTAGCTTGTGGTGTAACGACTGGCTAAAGAGAAGGCAAAGCTATTCACACACTAATTTATTAAATGAACTAATAATTTACCCTCGAGATTGGCGTAACTATTAGGTACTTGCGAATGGATGAAGAAACCTACTTGAAACATTTATCACTCGTCACCCTTTTGATTAAAAGGAAGGACCCAATCATGAGAAAGGTTGTAACTCCAAATGAAAGACTGCTTCCGACTTGCACAATGCTGTGCTTCCTCTACACACGCTCAAGTATACTTGCGTACGCATGACCTGTGCACGTGTACAGTTTAGAAGTTCAAACATTATCATATCGCTTGTACAATCAAAATACTTGTGCAATATTATACACATGCCTATGTATACTTATGAAATAAATTTGTACATGTATACCGCTCAAGTACATATGCAGTTATGCGTGTAGCTTTTTTCATACCTTCAGTTGTTTATAAAGTATTCCACCTAGTCCAGTTAAAACAGATACCACATATATTTTTAATTCGCCAAACAGGACTCTGTATGTGATCACTGACTCAATACCTGGTACAATTTTCCAACACAATAAGAAAATTAATCATCTGTACAAATATAGTGACGTATTTTTTTTTAAGTATGCCATCATCGATCTTTATAAATACAAATACACTAGCACAAATATGAAACAATATGTAGCCTGATGTAAGAAAGGTGAATAACCACAGAATAAATTCGAGATCTAAATTATACTGTTAATATATTTATTACTATGACAGACACAATGTAAAGATGAAAGCTCGTTCTCATTGCAAGTTCTGTAGAAGATCGACCTTCCGTCTCGTGGAAAGTCCCCTGTTGTCGTTTGGGAAACTCCTATGGACCCCGATGCCAATTTACGACGGTTATGGCCAGTGATGCCAGAATCGTGGGACGCGCGACCAAACGCTTACCCCCACTATGACCTACTGTTGTCTCCCACTATGCCCTACCGTCGTCCCCCACTTTCTGTCCACCGCACTGCACACAAGCATATCCCTAACCCTGTCCGTGTGCTCGGCAGCACAACAGGCAGCTCACATGGACAGGAGTAAAAATATGCTTGTGTGCAGTGCGGTGGGAAGAAAGTGGGGCACGCTGGTAGGGTATAGTAGGAGACAACGGGAGGTCATAGTGGGGGTAAGCGTTTGGTCCCGCGTACCACGATTCTAGCATCACTGGCTATGGCGTCGCGCTGATCATCCCTGTACACCAGGGCTCTCCAGCGTAGAGGCCCCTTACGCGCCTGCTTCCCCTTCCAATCTTCCTCTCGCGCAGCGTGCCTTCCGTTATCAAGGAGACCGCGCGACGCTACGAAGGCTGCCACGACGGCTAACTGGGCTAGCGTCTTCGCGGTTAGCGTCGCGCAGTATCCCTGACAACGCGGACGAGAGTGGCTCAACCATACGGTCCCTTTTACGAGGTGGTGCCTCAATATTTTCTAACACTGATTGTACACTTTTTACTGCAGGATACACACCTATGAAAGAGAACTTGAAATGGAAATCCAGCCCACAATAAGGAAATCAATCCATAGCATCCCTCCTTGGACCATTCCAAAAACAGAATCCAATACCACACTACTCAAGCATAACAAAAAGGACACCAGCCCTAGCTTGTTTAAAACCTTATTCCCAGAACTAGAAGAGGCATACACAAACCACACATATATATACACAGATGGATCTAAAACACAAAATGGCACTGGCTATGCTTTCACATCTGGACAAACGACCATAAAAATGAAACTCCACCAAGAATCTTCTATCCTTTTTTGTGAACTAAGCGCGATAAAACATGCTATCCAAACTGTAGCCGGCGAAGGAAATAAATCCTTTGCTATTTTCTGCGACTCTGCTAATGCCATCCACGCAATCCAAAACCAATGGAGAAACGATCCCATCATCCAGGACTGCTAGAAACCTTATGCCGAAGCAACCCATAGGAACAACTCGATCACAGTAATCTGGGTCCCTGCCCACACAGGTATCGAGGGAAACGAAAGAGCAGATAGAGCGGCCAAAGAAGTAGTCGACTCACCAATCTCCGACCGTAGCACCAACGTCCCTCCGAAAGTTATACTCTCATGCCTAAAGAAAAAAATAAAAGACAAATGCAACGAAGACTGGAAATCCACAACTAAGCCACGACTGACATCAATTAAAGACGACTTTTTCAAGGAAAGTATACCACGTTCGCAGGTTCGCTACCAAGGCACGATCAGGTCGTAACTTCAAGAATCACGGCTGGAAACACAAAACTCACGCATCGGTACTTCTTTAACAGAGAAAACCATTTTACGATCTATGCAAAGTGTCAGTGGAACACATCATCTTACGCTGCAGTAGATACTACCCCTATAGACAAAATTACAACTTAAGGACAATGAATCAATAAAAAGATTATTAGATTACCTAAAGCTAAAGTGACCAAATATTTTGTGGGCCAATGCGGGACAAACAAGCAAAAAAAAGGTTGACAGATCCGTGAGGAGATCGTTTCCGTACTTCATTAGAGCATTTACAATATGTTTAAAGATACATACTTGTGAAACGAAATTAAAAATATTTTTTTTCCCGGATCAAAAAATGAACTTAATTGAACTTGGTTATTGAAAAGAGAAAGAGCAATTCGACTGCGATCGTCACAGTTGAATATGACAAGAAACTATATCAATTTATATAACTTATATAAATAATCATGGATATAAAATAAAGAATATTAAATATAAACATCTAGTATGAAATACAGGAAACAGTAACTTTATGCCACTGCGAAAATGTAAAAGGTTACATGTCCAATGCGGGACACTTTGCGGGACATTTTTCAATGCGGGACAAAGGGCTCAAATGCGGGCAAATGCAGGACTGTCCCGCATAATGCGGGACGTCTGGTCGCTTTACCTAATGCATACCAAACTGTACAACCAACTGTAGGCCACACTCTAGGTCGCTAATAACCCACACTAGTGGTTCAGGTGACATTATATAACGAAGGAAAGAAAAATGTTCTCTTTAACAAAACGTCAAATAACTCCATAAATCTTAGCTACCGCGACATTGGGAAAAGATATTTTTGGCATGTTACTTGCTTTATCGAAAGTAACGTTTCTTCGTTCAAAAATTTTACCATATCACCAAGCACAATAGAGATATTTCACGTGCCAGTATTAGTTAGCTTGTCCTGTATATGTATACAGTATATACAGGGTGGATCGCGTAACGAGATCACTTTAAATTATTTCGTTGTTAGTGGACCAATCACAATTCTTCTGTGTCGTATAATATGGTCCAAAGGGGCCTTTAAAATGATTATAGTACACTTCTAACAGTTCTTTGTTATCCTACTAATATAATAAATGCGAAAGTGTGTTTGGATGTTTGTTACTCAATCACGTGGCAACTACGCAACGGATCTTTCTGAAATTTTGTATGTATGTAGTCTAGGATCAGGGTTGCCACCTCCCCCGTTTTTGCCCGGAGACTTCGGGTTTTGAAGCAAATCTTCGGGCTCCGGTTTTACTGGGAAAATCTCCGCGTTGTAGAAAAAGAGATAATAAAAAATATTGTGGTATTATACAATGGTATCAATTTTATATACAATAAAATTTATTAATTAAAAAAACTACTTAAAAAATACTTTTAAATTCTATATTGTTTGAGCTTGCAAGAATTGCACATTTGTTTTCTGGATATTCGAGAACAAAACTTTTTTTGCTTTTTTCCATCTCCGGGTTTATATTCGAATTTCCAGATTGGAATCTGTGACACTCCGGGATTTATATGATGCTAAGGTGGCAACCCTGTCTAGGACTAGGAATAACATATAGGATATTTTTTATCCCGATTTTTTTAACCGATCTGCACCAAATTTTTTATTGTTACTCTTTAGAACCCTGCAGAAAATATAGGCTACCATGAAATCTGGACATCCCACCCCTTCCCCCTTATTTCACCCTCTTGACACTCCGTGATAATCAAAGTATTATCCATGCAACCCCGGGTAGGGAAGAGCGAGGTAGGTTGTAACACGGGGTCAATTGTAACATAAGTAAAATCTTTTGAACGGCAAATCTGGTAACCCACAGCATGCGAGAGCTGCTTGACGATATTAGTACCGTCGATTTTAGTGACACAAACGAACGTTATGTATTCATTTTGTGGTTATAGCCCAAAATTTTAGTATGTAGAGCACGTAAGTATATTTTGTCTTAGCACTTTTATTTCAATTAACCGTCGTTAGAAACCGTTTGAATTTTTGCTTCTTTGTCGCAAACGAATCAGTACACATTGGTTTATTATACTGTGTACGCATTTTAGTAATTTGATGTTTAGTTTCTCGTTTGTTGAGGTAAAACGTAAAAAATCAAGCTCGGGGTAAATTGTAACATGTTACTACTTACTCCGCTCTAAATGGGGTGTCAGCAACCATGTTATTTGCTGACACACCAAAAAAGATGCTCTAGACTAGGGATTGCAAATTTACCGACTTTTTCAATTACTGGTAATTAGGTAAAATTTTCAATTAAAACCGGATTACCAGTAATTAATCGGTATTTTTTCAAGGTATTGAAAATATAAGACGAATCATTACAAGAAAACTTTCTTGAAGTTTTATAAAATCAAGCATTATAAAAAATATATGTAAATAAAACTAATTGACAATACTTAGCAATATGAATCTTCACCAGGAAAACAATGAAAAGAATCTTAACTTAAATACATAATTAAATCTTTTTTATATAATAATTCTTTGTAACAAATAAAAGCGCAAAAACATAATTTGTACAAACTTTGGTTTCCTGATCGCGACCTAATTTTTGTACAAAATAATCCAGCCACGGATAAAGCGGTCTCAGATTCTACACTTGTTGGTCGGGTAGTCATTCAGATATCATATGCCATTTGTATATATTTTCTCCTTACTTTTTCTACTTGAAAATGCGTCCATTTTTTTGATGACTTGATTCGGATTTTTAGTTTTCTTTCGGATCAGAGTTCGTTCTTCATGAGATACTTCGGTTTCCATCTTTATTAGTAATTGAAGTTTTTTTTCACTGATGACATGGTAGATGTTGAAGGAATTAATGAACGCATACAGGGTCATCCGTTAAAACTGCAACCTACGCGCGCGCGAACAGACGAAAATGGCAACACCGCCTCACGGACGCATTCCCCTACAACCATGCATCGGCCCGGCGTTCGGAGGGTTGCCAGCGACCGCTGGGCAGCGATGATGCCCGAGCTTTGAAAATTTTAGGATGGTCTCTTTCAAATTAACGTCACAAGGAGCTATTTGAAATTTCCCGACCGGAATTGAAGAATTTGGGGCCTTTTACGTATAACTTTTGAATTATAAAAGATATCGGAATGCAATTTGCGCCGCAAAATGAGGAAAAATTATTCCCTCTTAATGATGGATAATTCAAAATATTTTACGTTTACTTAATTTTTCTTTTATCAATTTTTTAACCATCATTGTTGTGAAAAGCTCTTGCAAACTGTTTATTTAATACCGTATTTAATGCTCTTTTTAAAAATCATGATGTTGATAAACAATACGCTAGTTGTTTCTGTGTCATTACTTTCATAAATTGAGAAATTAAATTTTTATTCAATTATGTGGTAGTTCTGCAGACCTCAGAATCTATTGATCTGGTTTTCTTTTTTGTAATTTTATCCTTATATGCAGTGCATGCATAGATCGGACGTAAGGAGTAACTAATGGGACGTGTCTTTGATTGTAGCGGTGTTTGAATCTTTTTTCTAGAATTTTTGTGTTTGAATGTTTAACCTTTTAGCTTCTCAACGCCACGCATATACCGGCTTCCGTTAATGTAATTTTTTGGAACGATGCGTCATTATTGTGGCTTTTACACGCAAGTGGCGAAAAATCTCTACGAACAAGGGTATAGCGCTGCGGTCAATCCTGTCGTAGCTAAAATTTTTGAAATTAAGACGGGTACGAAATCAGTTGACATTGTTTTCAAACCTCATTACAGTAATCCGGGGTGCGAGTGGTAAACCGATCATAAAAGCGGAGCGTGCGGCTCGCTTACCTGGCCCGGGAAATTCTGCACAGCTCTTTGCGGCGTTAATTTGAAAGAGACCATCTTAAAATTTTCGAAGCTCGGGCATCACTGCTACCCAGCGGTTGCTGTTAACCCTTCGAACGCTGGGCCGGTGCGTGGTTGTAGTGGAATGCGTCCGTGAGGCGGTGTTGCCATTTTCGTCTGTTGGCGCGCGCGTAGGTTGCAGTTTTAACGGATGACCCTGTATTTGCGCTATATTACTATACGTAATTTATCGAATTACCGGTAAAAATTTGGCGATTTACCGATAAAAATTTATCGGTATATTGCAATCCCTACTCTAGACGAACAACAGAATAATCGTGAATCTGAAAATGTAGAAAAAAAAATTATGAAGGCAAAAGTAAAGAAAGCGCAGAAGAAGATTTTTATAGAATCAGATGAATAAGCAATGATTGCTTAACTCATGTATATCAAATGTTTAACAATGATCTGTGTTTTCATTTATATTTTTTAGAAATGTTTATCTGTGTTCATATTTATATTTAAATAAGTAAAACAGGTGTGTTACAATTTACCCCACATGGTGTTACTTTTTACTCCGGACTGGGGCACATTATAACAAAGGTTCAGATTTATTTAAGATGAAGCTAAATGTCTAAGTGTCCAAGATTTTGTAACGTACGTTTAACGAGCGAGGCAAGGGGGCTACCTCGCTCGCGCCGCCCTACTTTCAGCCGCGGAACTTCCCAATTCCCCCGCTTGCTTTCTTCGTGATGCGGTGCTGCTGACCGATTCGTGACGTGACGCGTCGGCCAATAGCGACAATACGTGTGCCTTACATCTACCACTGTGTTAGAGAACATGGGCCTATGAGAATACACTCGATCGAACCACCAAGTTTCTGCCGGCAACATTTTTGCAAACGGCAGTACTTACATTCAATAAGTTCACCACATATGTAAGTAGTAAGTCACGTAAATTATTTCCTGATTGAGGAAAACAGTTTTGAGAAAAAACTGTGAAAACTTTTTTGTTACAATCTGCCCCGGTCTCCCCTACTTTAAGCTAGTTATGGATAAACCTATCATTTCTGTACCCCCATCGTTTGGCGAATATTGAGACGAGTTCGGCAAGCATTATAGGGCGGTATTCTCAGTCGTTGCTCATTCTGAAGATCGTCTTAAGCACGCTACATCCTCTATTAGTTTACCAGGTTATTAGAGGATACCGCATGCTTAAGACGATCTTAAGAATAAGCAACGACTGAGAATACCACCCATAAAATATTTTTTTCTCTATTTCAACTGAATCTTATCAGAGCGGGATTTCTCGCAACTCCATTATTCAGTCGTTATTCGTATTTGCTTAATGGCCTTTCGTAAGCGGCGATTGCAAAATTTTCTTCTGCGATACATACATTCGATAATGAATTATGTCACTGTCGACGAAATGGTTGATAATGACCATGATCTACGGACCGGGTCAGCGGAAGATACGGGCGATATCCCGGGGCGCCAACTCGCGAGGGAGCTGCAATAAAAAAATCGGTTTTTATTTTGTTATTACTTTTTTTTTATTTTAGCATTCCTGTTCTTATTTAAATAAAAGACGACGAATTATCCATATAAAGTAAAACAGATTGTTATTTTATTAAAAAATAATAAAGTGGGCTCCAAAAAATGGTTTTACCCAATATCAGATGTTATTACTCCACAAATATTGTATGTCCACTTTTTGTGAAATTTGAGTTTTTATATGCAACAAATAGTTCTTGACTGTATCTTTATGCTGTATAAAAATCACATTAATATCTACATCATAAATTTGTCAAATATAATATTTTCGATTATTGTATGTCTCTGAATCTTATGTACCATTTCATGTTTAAAACTGTTTTCTCGAAAACGTTAAAAGTGGACATACAATATTTGTACACTAAGTCATCGATATGTACTGTCACGCCGGTCCTGATTACAGAGAATGTGCCGGAAAATATGTGGCAATGAATTCTAAATGCATGCTAGCTATAAGTGCAGATATCATAGAAAAAGCTGAGCAATTATGTATTTGCCGTCCACGCGAGTGTATTGCAACTGATGGACACCCTTTCGATCGTCATTCCAATATAACGTAAACAGGCGTAAACAGATGTAAGTAGACGTAAACAGACGAAAAAAGTCATTGGCTTATCTATAAAAACACCAAAGGTGATCTTGACACATTTGAAAAACAGCAACTGATAAAAAGTAGAGGATGTGTAGCATATTTGGAATACTGTTGGTAATTTGGAATACCGAAGTATGCTAACTCTATCTAATTTGTAATGCCGTAGATAATAGGGGCTAATGACCTGTTAACTAATGACATTTGTGGATGAACCACCATTTTGACATTTTCGACTAAATCTGTAGAATGAGTAAACGTCAATCTGCAAAACTTTTTCAGCAAGTATTCAATCGTTCGAATCATGGTTAAAATATGTTGAAACTTTAGAGTTAAACACTTAATCTACTCATTTGCATGTTCCTTCTATGGTTCCGTGTCAGTCTTGCGATAATATTGAGTATACAAAGTGTGACATGAAATTTTAAGTTTCAAAGCCATGTTGATAATTCGGATTACCGAATGTCAAGGTCATTTGGAATATTCCAATGCTTAGCGATGTTTTCGTTTCACGCGTAACAGCTGTCGCCGCGCTAGATTGGGACAGCGCTGTCCATTTATATTTACCTAACAATAAGATTATTCCTATATTGCGATTTTTTCAGCCTGATTAGATCATAAAAGAAAATAATTTCATTATCTACATGGTTTTTTTAAGTTTACAAAATGAAGGTAAATTGGAATACCGGTATTCCAAATTACCTGCACCTTAACGAAATCGACACGTCTTGTCATTTTTTATTTAGACCAAAGTTTCAGTTACTTTTTGTTTTTTATTATTACTGAGAGTTTGAAGTATAAAAGTTTATTAGTTTCCCTTTATTTGTTCCCATTCTCTGCCGTAATTTTTTATTCGTCTTAAACAAACTGGTATTCCAAATATACTGCACTTCCTCTATATTTTATTCGTCTTAAGGGTTCTTTTTGAACCATATTATGTGATACAAAAAGAATTTCGATCGGTCCACTAACAACAGAATAATTTAAGGTGATCACGTTATGCGGTTCGCACTGTATTGTTGGAGGTGGATCACGTTAGGGCAAGTAGTTGATCAGTGGCTTCGGTGCAGGACGGAATACCATGACGGTTGCCGATAGAAAGTCGCGAGTTGCTATCGTTGGGGGTGGCTTGGTGTGTGTTCGATCTTGTATAAAAACTAATTTCCACGAAAAAGAATAGAAAAATAAATCTTACCTTATATTTTTACACTAAATTCTTGGTTGGAATTGGTACTGAAAATCGACTTTCAGGTTGGTGCACTGGCGGCTTGTTTCTTTGCGAAAAGGGGCCACTCAGTGTCCGTATACGAATCTCGCTCAGGTGAATATACTAAACATTACTTCAGTGTTTCGTTGTTTTTTAGTTTCTTACCTAATTTTTTCAAAAGTTTGACATAATTCTGCAAGATTGCAATAACCGTGGTACAATCGACGCGTATTACGAAAAGTAGAACGTTTCATTTTTCTTATAAAAAATAGCACGTTTCAGTTTGACACGTAAGGAAGCACATTGCATCGTTTCTGACGAATATTAGTACGTTTGGTCTCCCTCCGCGAAAACTAACATATTAGACTGCTTCACTACGAAGAATAGCTCATTTGGGAATTTACGGCAAATACTAACAGATTCTCTTGTTTTGCCACGAAGAATAGCACATTGTGGATTAATACATAATAGAAAGGTGAAACATGCTATTTTTCGTAGCCAACCATCAAATTGTGCTACTTTTTGTCGCTACAAATGAAACATGGCGAAAACCGAAACATGATAGGTTTCGTGACAACGAAGACAAACGTGCTGTTTCTCGTAAAAAAAAAAAAATGAGAGGTGCTATTTTTCGTAACCCATGTTGTAGTAATCTAACAGCTTTTTTCTATAAAAATTTCCATAAAAAACTTTTCTAACACTTTTATACCTTGTTTGATTTCTTTCCTAATTTCGTGTTCCATTATAATAATCAAAACCATTGTACAGAGTATTTATATTATTTCATTGAGATTCCAGCGAAAACTTTCGTATAATTTTAATGTAATTGTTGCATAAGGTGCATAACTTTTGAAATTTTGTCAAAAAAATTTTTCTGTGATCACTGCGCTTCCTTAATTTTTACCCTTCCGTTTTATGACCGGGTACTCTAAATACTAGTACTAAAACCATTTTAATGTGTTCACGTCAAATGCAGACTTGAAATTAAGGGATCTTCCTAGTGTTTCGGATGCCAGACCTGATTGCCAATAAAACAAAAATTAAAAAACGGGTTGAATCTATAACCTCCTCCTTTTTGAAGTCGGTTAAAAAGCCAAAAATCTCGATCCACTTCCAATATACCAGGCATACTCAGTAGACGTTACTTTATCGTTCGAACTAGAATTTTGCAAATATTTGCAAAATCGAATTAGGCACTACAGTCAAAAAAAGAATAATTTCTTTTGCTAAAATTGATAAAACTTTTTTAAGCAGCTGGCATTTAATTGCTTTTCAAAATTTTTACATTTTGCTTGTTCAAACGATAGCCACACGTCTACAAATTACCAATCTTTTTATATTTTGTGTCTGAGATAACTACAATTGCTGATATCAAGTCTGGCATCTGGAAGGATATTATTCTGTTCATGACGTTCTTATTCCGCTGTAAATGGATATTTTTTTTTATAGTTTTAAAGGGTGATAAAGAATAAAGCTAAGAACGAGCAAAATGATACGTGCAATACTTGTTTCATTTTTAATTCCCATAAAATTGAGTTTTTCTCCGCCATCACACTAGGAAGATCTCGGGAGCGATTTCTAAAACTGACGATTATATTTTAAATCGAGAATTCGTAATTGTTTACAGATATCCGGGTGGAGGATTCTCGAGGACAGAGCATCGACTTGGCTTTATCAGACAGGGGTCGCGAAGCTTTGAGGGCAGTCGGCCTTGAAGAAGCACTGGTTGATCATCATGGCATTGCTATGCGTGGCAGAATGATCCATAATAAAGATGGCACTTTAAAGGAAATTATTTACGATAACGTAAAAGGAAACGTAAGTGATGTAGCAATAATTTCAGTTCGCATCTTAGAAAGACACTGATTAAAAATTCACGGGTTTTTATTTCGTCGGATCGTATTTCTGACACGTTGAAGGATAATACACAAATTGTCACCTTTACATTATTTCTTAATTTAATTCTGTCCCTTGCAGTGTATTTATTCTGTCAGCAGACGATATCTAAACGTGGTTCTGCTAAATGGTGAGTGAAAAAACGATCGCTTATAATTATAGACAAATCTCCTATTATTCGTAAATTCAGATCAATATTCGTAAGATAAAGAAATCGAAATCACGATTGGGATCTTTGTTACTACGATTCAGGGGCGTCCGCAGAACTTTTTCCAGAGGGGGGGGGGGGGGCAACTTTGGGATGATGGTAAAAAAATATGCCCCTCTCGTTTTTTTAAACCCATTTTATAGTCCCAATTTAATTAAAAATTTAAAATCGAAATTTAAAAATATTCCCTTTTTTAGTATAGAACTTAATAAAGATCAGTTTTGAAAAATAAGCGATTTTTTTCTCAAAAGCCGGGGGGGGGGGGGGAGGTCAACTGCCCCTTCTGCCCCCCCCCGCGGACGCCCATGCTACGATTACAAACTTTTTTATTCTTAAGTTCATTGTCGTCATTTAGAGATCTTGGAATAATTTTTATAACAGTGACAGTGCGTGTTGATTCGTTGACTTATAATACTTGTGTCAGGGTGTCCGTTTGAAAACGCTAGCAAGTAGCAATTTCTTCTTTATGATCTAAGACTAGGTTATTTTGATGCAGTTGTATCTTTTTTTACAAGAACATGAACGAACACGAGATGCTTTGCATCTGAAAAAAGCGTTGCTGAATATCCGATGACGCGGTAGTGCATGAAGCCACAAGAATTCGTGCGTGTCAAGTTTCTTGTCACTGCCGCCTTGTACTTCTTACAGTCTTACGCGTGAAATGCGTACACCCCAGTGGTACTATAATTCAATACACTTACCAGAGCATAAGGTTTTCAATGCGTAGCGGTCTCAGTCAGATACCTACGCCGTGAAAGTAATTTCAAACAGTTCGAAATTACTCTAAATATCCATAGCCCAGGATCAGGAGCCAACAGGCTAAATTAGCTTCTAAACTTTAATTAGAAAATTTAAAACAATACACTACTCTTTACGTGAAGTATTTGCAGGCGAGGATTATGAGTACATCCAGAATATTTATAGGTGCAAAATGTTCGACTTATTTAGAAAAATGCAGATATTATAGAAAATCAAAGCACAAAATGATAGCACGTTTACGAAAAGAAAGATCAGAGGTCGTGTACGATAACCAATTTAAGTTAATACTTGTTAGTAGGGGAAAGTTTCCTAACTTGGACTGGATCCTAAATTGGACCAAAGTCTTTATTGACATATTAATTAACTTAGGCGATATCTCTTGGACCGTAACAGTATGGAAACAAAATACTGTAAAATGAGGAATAACCACAGCGTCATGAATGTTTTGTTTTGGTGCTAGGTAGATTTTGACTGGTAGGTAAATTTTGAATTCTAATGGGTGTAATTTTTTATGAATGGTTATATCTTTAATGCTATCATAACATTTATCCGATACTTACACTAGTTTTTGTTTATTACACCTAAACGTTAAAATTGGGTTAGTTTCTTAAATTGAACCACGCAATGGTTTTTAAGCAGGACCGGCTCAAATAATGCAACGTTCTTTCTTTCTTAAGGATAATATGATCACAACAGGGAAAGTATGGAAAGTGGGACAGACTATGCAACCGAATTCTTCAAGTCAAGCAAAGGATGAAGAATGCATTTGTGCTGGTTGTTTATCTGCACATTCGGTCGTAATACCGATTATTACGAGTGCATAAATTGCCAGTCTGACAGCGACTGATTATTTAGTCAAATGCATATTTATTTTTTTTTAGTATGCTGTAAAATGTTTCTCAGAGGTATTTTTTATTTCTTTTATAGAGTGTAGTAAGTACATATGTAAGTACATTTTTAAATAAAAGTTGTGGTCCAAATTGGGAAACCAGTTTCCTAGATTGGACCATTGACGGTAATTTGAAAATATTTTTTGTATCCAGCCACATAGCGTTTCAGTCTATTTTATTAGATTTATGTACCAATTACAATCCTGAAATTGTTCTGAAATTTTTCTGCTCAAAACTAAGTATAAACACGTTTTCGATTTATGGAGGTGCTTTTTTAAACGGTCCAATATAGGAAATTTCCCCTTATTATATGTACACATTGGATAGTAACACTTAGTGGGCAGTGATTTAAACGAATTTTTAACATTTTTCTATTGCGATCTTCACAATTTTCGCTCAATACCTTTATCAATACTTTAACGTTTATAAATTATCTTAATATATCAAGCAGAAAGTGTTTGTGTGTTTGTCTCTCGCCTAAAAACTTTCGAACTGTAAACTCTGGGGTCACGCAATGTGTCCCAGCTCACTATGCCTACTAATCCAGATGAATGTGACTATTTTCATAAAAAAAAAATAAATATGTAAAAGAAATTTTTTTTATAAAATCAGAATCTACATTTCGGGCGAAGCCGAGTAGTAAAGCTAGTCATATACCGCTGTTGTAATATTTCTCTAACAGCAGCATTATCTTGTTGAAATATACTCTCCCCTTTTCGTTGTCTTCATTTTTCTTTATCAATTTATGCTGCGCACAATTATATTTGCTTATTAAACAGTTTTATATATCATTGTTGTATCATTCGATCTTTAAACAAATACTGCAATACTATTTTTTGTTTCTTCGATATTCGATGCTGATTCACATCATTAGACTTGCGTGGCCTGTTTAATGATCAATCACAACCTTTCCTTGCTCTCATAAGTCATGATAATAAATAATTCCAACAATATAGCAGAATGCAGAAATTTTCTCGACAGTGATTAGAAAATACTTCCAATCTGATCAAAGACTCACTAGATGGGTGACAATGAAATGATCGAAAAACGTTAGAAGTTACATCCGAAATGAAAACGAAGAAAGAAGAAAAAATATGGAAAAAAAATTTTATGTTAAACGATTTTACTAAAAATATACTAAAAACTAAAAAATAATTATTTTCTTGTACTACAATTTCGATTGTGATATGTGAGTTTTAATAAAATCATACAAACTCTGTGATTATCCTGTAGAATTATTCAAATCAATTGTAAAAAAGAAGGATAATCACAGAGTTTGTAGGATTTTATTTAAAGTTACATATCACCATCGAAATTATAGTACATGAAAATTATTTTTTAGTATTTAATGCATTTTTAGTAAAATCGTTTAACATAAATTTTTGTTTGCATATTTTTTATTTTCTAGTTTTTAGTGTTTGTGGATTTTATTTTTTATATTTTTTTATATATTTCTAGTTTTTAGAGTTTCTGGATTTTTTTATACATTTCTTTTTTTATTTTTTACTTTTGGCTTTTTTCAAAATATTGTATTGTTATCCAAACTACACACGCCTGCAAAGTTTCAAAACAATTCGAGTAGTGGAAGTGGGTGAAAATTGAGTTGCCGCATTTGAAGCTTATACCAAACAAACACTAAACATACAGAGAATCGAAGCTAAGTAAAATCATTTAAAGATAGAAAGACTAGAATCATTCTCATAATACTCCTACACATTTACAAGTATTCAGATGGTATAAAATGAAAAAGAAAATATTCATGTTGAGGACGTTAAGAAAAATGTGTTAGCTGACCTCAGAAATATTGTCAAACGGAAACAGCGAACAGTGGAAACTGTTAAACCTCCGCCTGAAATTTCTTACTTTCATTTAATCTCCGAATACACAACGCTCTGCAATAAATGATCTTTCTTCGCGTGACAATCATTCGATTATTCGAAAATTATGTGCCGTAATTAGTTTAGATAATCGAAGTTCTACCATCGTTCTAAATGTGTCATGTGCATTAAGTTAATCGTCAGTTAAATGTTCATCTCAAAATAGCTCATTGTTTTTCTCTTCCTTGTGATTTACTTATGGTTCACCTAAAACAGCCGCCGAAAAGTATCCAGAAGTGAGTTTCCATTTTAACAAGAAAATTGTGGACGCGGATCTGGAAAATGGAAAACTGAAAATCATAGAGTAAGGATTGTTATATTGAGAAAAAGATCCAGGAATCGCTCCGTGGCGTTACAAACACTGAATTTTCTAGTACGATAAATGAAAGAACAGAAGAAGTAGAAACCGATTTGATCATCGGCGCGGACGGTGCATACTCGACGATCAGGAGGATAATGATGAAACGACCCCTTTTTAACTGCAGTCAAACGTACATCGAGCACGGTTATGTTGAATTGTTTGTACCAGCTGATAAAAAAAACAAGGTAGGTGTACCTTGTTCTGAAATAGGTGAAATACTTACTGTCTAAGAATAGTAAAAATACAATCCATCATGAATGATAAACATTCCTTGATGAAGGACAATGGAATTTGGAGCGATTGCATCCGTGCTTTACAGCGTTCTATTTATAAAACTATTTTTATGCCGCAGTACAATAACACGATCGTTATTAATTTCTGTTTGTCTATTGACGCACTCCGCCCCGCTGAGTGAAAACACTCGAGTTTATTTTGTTCAAGTTCGCGATGAGCGGGAATCATCTTCACATCTGGCCGCGAGGTGAGTTCATGATGATAGCCTTGCCCAACGATGATCACACTTTTACTGGTAATATCTTCGCGCCCTTCGCGACTTTCGACAAACTGAAGACACCGCAGGCACTTCTGGACTTCTACGAGGAACAATTTCCCGATCTTTTGCGTTTGATTGGCAAAGAGAAACTGGTGAAGGATTACTTCGAAAGGGAACCGAAAACGCTGATTTCCATTAAAGTAAGTATTGAAGATTTACGATTTACGTTCGGTAACAGGTGTCAGAGACTTTAACGAGTGATGCTACATGCTAAAATAAGATGAAACTCAAGAATTACGAAATTGGGTTTGAAGCTGCGTTTCCGAGTTATTAATTGTTGGAAATACAGACGCGTATTAAAAAAAAATTAAAACTGACTTCAAAAAAATAAAATTGTACTAAGAAGTAAAAAATCATTTTTTGCCTTATTTAATCTACGACTCTCATATTTTTTAAGTCGGCATCAGATTTACACAGTGCAAATGATGAGGCCCCGACTTAAAAAAAAATATGGGAGTCGTAGATTAAATAAGGGAAAAAATTATTTTTCACTTTTTAGTGCAATTTTATTTTTTTTGAAGTTGGTTTTAATTTTTTTAAAATTTTTTTATTTTTAACTTTTTAGTTTTATATATATTGACACAACATGTTGAGGAGATATGAACTGGCAAAATATTGGGCCAATGTTGATGCAGTGTAGGATGGGACCACCGGGGCATCGCCCTCTTTCGAATAAAAAAAAGATCATCAAAATCGGTCGATATGCTGAGGAGTTATGCGGGGACAAACATATAAATTATTATTAACTATAACTGGCAAAATATTGGGCCAATGTTGATTTAGTGTAGGATGGGACCACCGGGGCATCGCCCTCTTTCGAATATAGAAAAGATCATCAAAATCGGTCCATATGCTGAGGAGTTATGAGGGAACAAACATAAAAAAAAATAAAAAAAACATACGGGTCGAATCTATAACCTCTCCCTTTTTGAAGTCGGTTAAAAAAGCGTCTAACGCGGGGAACTTAGACTACTGCCGGCGCGCATTAGCCAGGTCAGGCACGGCGAGAGCAGTAGCGTCAGCCCTCGCGTCAGACCCTTTTAACGCATATTTTTAAGCAATTGATAACTCGGAAACGGAGCCTCAAACGTAATTTTTTCATTCTTGATTTTCGTCTTATTTTGGTATGTAGAATCACTCTTTAAAGTTTCTGATAGCTACTGCCGGACACCCTGTATATTCACTGCTGCTCATAAATCATGGGCAATTCTACGTGTCTCCTGCAATCTCAAATGCATGACAATTTTTTCGAATTCGGAAAATGTCATTCTGCAGTAAAGTATGAATCAACAGATAATTACGATACTAGATTCGTTTTCTTATGAGATTCTAAAAAAGCATTACAGTAATGATGGTTGCAAGCCACCGTTTTTGTGCTATGCAATTATCAGTTATTTTATTGGAAAGATTAATCTAGATCAGGCTCCTCCTTTTTATTCATGATGATTTGTCGATTTTTGTTAAAAGTAAATGAGACTATTAATTTCGAAAAGATGACGATTCTCTATTAATATGATTCTTATTGACGAATGAACAATAATTACGAATTATTGAATGATTGGCGATTGAAGAGAAGATCAGTGTATTAAACAAAGTATTTTCTTGTGCTGTAAATGTCAGAGATTTTCTTTCATGTGGACGGTAATGTGTTTGTTCTTTTTTTAATTCTAATTTTAGTTCCTCGCTGTGGGCAGACCGTCTAACTTCTAACTTCTCTTATAGTTGTAACACATTTTTGAATGCTGTAATTTAACTTATACGTCTGTTTCATTAACGTTTCTAATTGCAAGTGTTGGAATATTCTTGCGAAGCATTCTAGATACAATTAAGTATAAAAAGGTAGCCAAAATAAGAAGCCAACATACATATTATGTTAATGAACGGACTGCTTTTTTGTGATTTTTCTACTTAGCAATTACATCTTTCCTCGTTCTCTCTAAGGATTTCACTGTGATAAATTTTAAAAAATAAATTCAACGCCTAGCAAGTCATGCAAAGCTCCATACTATCTAACGCAAAGCTGAACAAAGTTAAATTACAATCAAAAGATTCAGGAATACCACGCTCATACTTGCAGTTAAAATATTAAATATCTATTTATACGTAATGCAGATTTGCATGCACAAAATAGAAAGTATTCGACACACAGACGAACTATCACGCATTATTCACAATTCTAGTAAAGAACTTGTAATTAAGAATTATTGATTCACGATTGGTTGGAAAATAATTGCATAAAATACTAATTTCAAGGAATATAAAGTTAAATACCGACGATAAGGTACTTTAATATACTACCGAATATACTTACGAAATAATTATCTAGTTCTTTCGCGCTTAAAGTATGAACGATGTATCAGAAACAAAGGCAGTGCTGCATGCTTAATCCTGCAGGATTATATGAATATACTTTATGTAGCTTCAGCAGCTTTCGAAATATTCCTTTATTCGATTTGGTGAACCTATCCATTTTAAGTAGTATAACCATGTAACAGTTTTATGGAGAAACTTATAATGAAAGAAAAGTGCATAGTTATGTTCCAAGTTATGTACCAAGTCACACAGAGAAAACTATTGCACATGATGTAATTTAATTAATTAATATCTGATAACTACGCCGCAGTGCAACCCATATCACGTTGGAAAATCCACTCTTCTCGTTGGGGATGCTGCTCACGCTATGGTGCCATTTTACGCTCAGGGGATGAACACTGTGAGTTGTATTCCATAAATTAAAGAATTCCACATTTACGAACGATGAGTTCTTGCAAAGAAAAAAGTCAGTCACTTAGACAAATAATTTTCCTGTTTCATTGTTTATATTCTTTGTTGACGAGTTATCTAACATTAGAGTTGTACTTTTATCATATACAGTAATTCGGTCGTAATAAGCCCGACGAACGGGGCTGGCGGCGGGCGTACGACGCGATGCGGACACTATTCCGTGCGACCGATGCCGCGAGTGAGAATTCCGAAGAGTGAGCAAGAGGGAACGAAACAGTTGACACGAAGTTGCCGTTGACTCTTTCATTCTCTCACTCTCGATCGAAGGATTCTGAGAAATTGTGGGGATAGTCACCGGGCGTACTACGCATGGTAAAAACGGGACAATAACGACGAATTACTGTATCGTTTTGTTAGAAAGCATCATTTATATCGATTACGCTATTTTTAGTCTTCATTTCTAACAAATGGCAGTTGACTTGACGTCAACGAGATTAGAAATATTTTTAGAATACTATTTATGTAAATATTAATTAAATTACAAATATTTGTAAATTGTCCTGTAACTTTTTATTAGGGTTTCGAGGACATACTATTAGTAGACGAGTTAATGGAACGTTACGATTCAAACTTTAGCGAAGTGGTCCCAAAGTTCTCTGAACTACGATGCAATGATGCTCACGCGATATGCGATCTTGCTATGTACAATTACGTCGAAGTAAGTCCCATTCGATAATGTTCAGTCATTCTGTTATGCCAAAACAGATTGCTATTAATATTTACTATGGACATCGTTATTTTTGTCATGATCCGAGATTCTTGAAGCCTTTCGTTTTTAAACATCGAGCAAAACGATTCCAATGGAATACCTCGTGGTTATTCTTAAAAATAACAATATTGATAACATTGAAAAAATAACACGTTGATCACTGAAAATTAATACTCTCTAATTAAATAAATATTTGAGGAGAGAGTAGGTATCTATACAAATTCAGAAGGAAATAAGTCTACTAAACTATTATGTATATGTACACCTATATGATAAAATTTTCAGATGAGAGATCTGGTAACCAGAAAATCGTTTCTTTTTCGGAAATACGTGGACACATTCCTCTACAGACGAATACCGAATACGTGGATACCGCTATATTCTACCGTACACTTCTCCCGAATGAGATTTCGCGATTGCATCACAAACAAAGAATGGCAGGATAAGGTTGATTAAAAACACCAGTGGTGAAAAAATGTAACAATCATAGAAATTGTATTTGAACAAGAATTTTTTCCTTGCAGATATTACGTAGGACTATTTGGTCTGTAGCGTTTATACTTCTTGCAATGCTGCTCGCGCCTATTGCCGAGAAGTAGACGAGGAAAAGTGTTTTGTATTAAATACAAATATACAACTTTTACAACCATACAGATATGTGAGCGTGTGTGTGAAGATGACGCATAATGCAGTACAGTAGTTATTGTTTCACGTCATTTAATCATACATAATACCTTCCTATTTGCTGTATTAAAAACTCTAGAAACTTACATATGAATTTAATTTCTGTTTTCTCCCTTCAATGTACAATTCCTTACTATTCCTACTTACAACTCACGTTAAAACATCCATAACTGTATTTGAGCAACTCTTACTTAAGGCCGTCACCTCAAAGTATTCTCTTCCATACTTAAATATCAATTAAAGGTTAAAACATAATTAGAGATAATACCTTAACCTATCGCGAATTATTTTTTCTGTAACAACTTGCTAGGCAAATTGACATGTTGACTGATTGTGAGACAGATTTATGGAAGGGGTAATATCTTCTTCACGCTGTTGCAACGGATTTATAAAGTCGTTCTGCGATTCCCCAAACTTCCTCTCATTTCAAAGATACATTGCAAATCACTATTGCATGTTAATGCACGTATCACGACATCAATTCAAGGGTCACTGAATCGGCGTTCGCCAAGTATTTATGCTTATGGGTCTGGAAAAGCTCCACTAGATGCTTTATAAATTTCTCGTGATATTCATCGATCTGTTCTGCTGTCGGTTCAGATATCTTTGGTAGCTCTAAAGGACTGCCGACTGAAAAAGAATTAATTACAACATAATGGCAACGCAAATGTTTTTCTGGAGAAAGTTTTCTAAAAGCTGTAGGGTTGTTAACAAGATTATGTTACAACAAATGCATATGTAGTATTTTCTGCCAGCCTGATACAGTGCTGTCTCGTTATAAGTCCCGGCCCCTGTTTCGTTAGAAGTACATTTCTATCCCCACTACTTCTTTTGTAGTCGCCGCGGCGAGTACGAGAGACTGGCATTTTCGTTAGAGGTTCGACCTGTTCCCTGTGCGGCGGACTTATAACGAGACGAAACTGTACTTGGTTCATTCATCTCAACGGTCCACAAACAGAATCTCTTGATTATTTCGGTCAATGTATTTTACCATTAATAAGATCATAAATTGTAAGAAAATAATTAATACGTTAATTGTACATTGAATTATTTACATTGGCATTTGCTTACTGTAGTATCAGCTAGCTTAGTAAATATTATTGTCTTAAATTACGATAATTACCAACAACAGTGATGGGTTTCCGGCGTGGTATGATACCGAAGGAATACTGGAAAAAACCTCGACCCATCAGAATGATCGGGGCTATTCCTATTGTTTTACGAATGTAGTGTTGCGCCCTTTTGAGGAACGAGCCTTCTGAACCGTACACCTGGTCGTATATATCCGTCTCACCAAATGAGAACACGGGTACCAGTGGTGTCCTAAAAATAAGGAAGCCAAGAATGAGAAAAACACTCTTTCATCGTTATAAGAAGAATCAACATGCCATGATTCATTTCGAAAGATAAAATCCAAGAGGATTGTCCCCAGAAGTTAAGGCAATGATAACATCCGAATAAAGTTAACATTTGCTCGGAGGTGTTAAAAGTGTTTGTAGGTTTGTTTAATGGTTAACGTGGATATGCCTCTACGGTATGTTTATAATGTTTACATTTATCACTATAATTATATTTGTAAGTTGAATCGTAAACATTGATCATTCTAACCCATGCTTCAGCGCGATCTTTATGAAGCCTTTTCTTCGTTTTACCAGGATACGATAAGTGCCTGGCTTACATTCCAATGATTCCGACGCTCCACCGACGATGAGAACTGTTGCTCTTCCAGTAAACGGTTCTTCAGGCTTCGTTGATAGCACATAGTTTAAACTTTCTGCACTACTGCTCACAGTGCCTGCATTGTAATTTGATCAAAGGATAAATCAGGAATGTAAAAAATAGACCGCATATACAATGAGCAAAAAATACATAGAATTGGTACTAATGAAGTACAGTTAAAATTATTTAAGGGAATTGTGTTGGTTTTAATGTTGAATTAGTGTAACAAAATATAAAAAGCTGTGAAACTGATAAACAGATTACATTTTATGAGACAATTTTGGAATTAATGCAATATGAAAACTCACATATGAATTGTTGTTAATTTGTTACATGAAAAAAATTGAAATGTTTTTAAACTTGTCTCAAGCCTCTGTGTTTAAAGATCACCCTTCTCTTTCGGTGTTAGAGAACATAGATGGACATTTTATTTTACAACGGAAGTCTATGCTATTATTGTCGATGAAAACATAAAAAGTTACAGGTAAAAATATTTTGCTCTCATTTTCAATTCCTTTGGCCCAAAATTTGCCAAAAATAGCCTATATACAGGGTGTTTGACTACATGTGGGAATAAATTTAAAGGGTGATTCTAGACACCATACTAAGACGAAAATCAAGAATAACGATATTGCGGTTGAGGCTCCGTTTGTTAGTTATAAGCGTTTAGAGATATGCCTAAAAGCAGGCAATCCGAGTACACTGCTGCACGCGGGCAAGGCAGGCGAGGGGCTGAGCAGTGGTCGTCAAAGCCACTGTCGCACGGAGTCACTCACCTCAGAGAAGCTACGACGAAATTTACCGACAATCGGCATGGCCACACAATTCTGCGACACTTAATCCAAAATTAAAGGGTACTTACCTACTCACCCCAAAAACATAAAAAATACCAGATCTCTTGATCTAACACGAGTAAAAAATTTAAAAAGAACGCAAATTTACCTGAACTGAAACGCACAACAGAATACAAAAAAATATCAGATTCACCCGCACTAAAACTCGCTGCGAAATAGACGGATTCACATGGGCTCACACAATTGAAAGTAATAATATTATTCATAAATAAACTTGAAGTAAGTTTTTCGACGTAAACTCCCGGGTCGACTGAATGTTTGTCTACTTCGCGATGTGACGATGCTCGTTCAGATAACTTAACATTGGCAGAATTGTGTTGACTATGAGAAACACCAAACCGAAATGCGCGTATATGAAGTGCGGCGCGACTATCCTGAACGAACCATGCCGCGAGCAAATAGGCTTAGACTACTTTATAACCCCAGTAGGTTCGGTGTTGCTTTCTGCCCCGTTTATGGCAGTTTGAAAATACTTGATCTTTCTCTGCATCAGTTTAGGGGAACTCTCTTGGGTTGACTGACGAAGATGTCAGTCTCACAAAATTCTTCGAACGCATCAACCAAGTACATCAACCAAGCAAGCATTCACAAATAAACTCATTCAACAGTTTTCGTTTTGGTGATCCTCATTACTAATTTATTTCAACGAGCATCGACACATCGGGAAGTAGACAACCATTAAGAGTTATCAGTTTCAATTGCCAGAGTGCGTGTAAATCTGTCTTTTTTTGCGTCTTCAGTGCGGGTAAATTTGTGTTCCTTTTAAATTTGCTTACACGTTTTAGAGCAAGAGATCTGGTATTTTTTATTTTTTTACGGGTGAGTAGGTAAGTACCCTTTACTTTTGGATTAAATGTCGCACAATCGTGTGGCCATGCTGATTATCGGTAAATTTCGTCGTAGCTTCTCTGAGGTGAGTGACCCCATGCGACAGTGGCTTTGACGACCACTGCTCGACCCCTCAACTGACCGGCCCGCGTGCAGCGGTGCACGCGGATTGCTTGCTTTAGGTACAGTCGGGGTTCTCCCACTCTCACGGCGAAGCCGCTAGCCCGTCATGGTAGCCTTCGTAGCATCGCGCGGTCTCCTTGAAAACGGAAGGCACGCTACGCGAAAAAAAGATTTGATGGGGAAGTAGACGCGTGAGGGGCCCCTACGCTGGAGAGCGCTGCTTTAGCCATATGTTTAAACGCTTATAACTAACAAACGAAGCCTCAACCGCAATATCCTTATTTTTGATTTTCGTCTTAGTATGGTGTCTAGAATCACCCCTTAAATGTGTAGCAGAACACCCTGTAGAAATTCGCCCATGCATTCAGCGTATTAAGGTAGTTCCTGAATAATCTACTAAATTCAAGAGTTCTTTAAAATTTCTTTCAAAACTAAGTTCGAATACAAGAAACCCCTGTACAAAGTTTAATATCGATTTACCACATAGTTATCGAGAAATTGTCAATTAAAGTTAATGCATTTTAACACAGTAGTAAATGGCAGAGTCGAAAACAGAGGGTTATAGTTTCAGTTTTTCTTCTGAAACAGGAAACTATATTCAAGAAGTGTACCAAAATTGGCACAAAAGTACATCGAAATGTCACGAAATGAATTTATTAATTTCTACAAAACTGACCACATGATTTCTTCGTAAATGTCCATAAAAAATAGGTTTACGTGTAAATTTTTTAGAAACTATACTCCTTGTCATTTAAGAAGTAACCCGTTTCACGCATGTAAAATGAGCTCATTGGTTCCGAGCGAGCGTTGGTTGGGATATAGCCAATAGTAACTTGTTTCGGCACCAATGAGCGCCAACATGCGCAGAACAGGTCTGAACTTATCTGTCGGCGGGTTCTTTCTTAAATGAAGTAAACGGTACGTATAGCAGTCAACGTGGCAACGTCGCACAACCGATATGTTTATACATTTAAATAGCGAACGACGATTTAAATTCATATGAATATTTTTTCTGACATTTTGGTTATAAAATACGCTCCGAATGAATGCGACGTTGTCAGATCTGCTGCTCCAATTCACTACGCTAACCAATTTAATATTCTATTTTCGTATTACAATTATTTATATTAACATTGAACTTTTTAAAGTATGTATACATTATGTTAAAAATTATTATTATTTCTATAGTATCATACTACTTTATATTTATCGTTTATTACCCAACTCTAATTTGACTAACATAGTTGGATAGGAACTACCTTAAGAGATTGAAAGTGCATTTAACGAGGTAAAGGAAGCCTCTCTCTGATCATATCTCTGATCCATCATCTACCAGATATTGCCTTGAATATTGATGACAAATATTGAGTTCAGTCGGCATTTTGATTTTATGATGTTGAAACAATTAAACTCTCACAACCCTACTTGTGAATATATTATTATATTCCTAGTAAATGATTGATTAAAAATGCACTTCGTATCTACTTATTTAAGTCAGTCTTAAAAAGTACAGTAACATAGATGCAATAATAGCACATCATTCAATTTTAAGAAACAGAAAGTGGCACTGAAATTTCTGGAAAAAATAATCAAATAAATAATTCAACTATCTTCCGTAGTTTTAATAGTTTCACAAATACAAAGTACCTGTGTGCAGTCGAACTGAATGTACTATATAGAATGTGACACTTTCTTTGTATTAATACTGCAATGGTAAATTTTAAACACAAAAAATAAAAACTTTATTGTTACATGAACGTAGATGACCAGACTTCATGTACCAAGCTATAATAAATTAAACAAAAAAATGCATGTAATACGCGCTACTTCACAACCTATGTATAATTATTCCTTGCAACTCAAGAGAAATAATTTCATATCATACTGTCTCATTATTTTATGTCTAAATTATGTACAACTGTGGACATGCAATTAAGAATCATTCTTTTTAGAGACTCCTTTCCTTTAAACATTACGTAAAGTATCCTAAGGAAACACGTATCACGATTTCGAAAAGATTGAGAAACAGTGATATAGTGTCCCAGTTCCATTTCATACTTCTTCTGCTACTTTAGTATTGAACAGAGAAATTACGAACATTGAGAAAAACGATTCATTTTTTGCTAAACGTTGACGCGGTCCGACATTTTCTCGCAGCTGTTATTTACAAATCAATTGATTTTTAAATACGTACCGTTGAAATAAGCATATTCTCGAAACAGAGGAATTCTGAAGTGCTGATCCAGCACAACGACCCGGAAGTCCAATCCCGGGAATAGTTTTCTGCAGCCGAGAAGGTCAGAGCCGAACGAACCGAAAGCCCCTGTCGACAGAACTCCGTGCGGAAAGCTGCAAAACAGGTACGACTTCGACGGATCCAGATCGGTTGTTTTCTCCAATTTCAGGGGGAAGTAATTGCAAAAGTATCGCAACCACACGCAATTCCTTAACCACCTCGTCCACCGTTCACTAAGGCAAACAGCATACAAACATTATGACAAACCTCAGACTTCAGGTTCGGGCCTCATGCGTGAAAATCAGATCGAAGCAATACAGGAGCAATAGAAGAATTTTGAAGAAGCTTTGAGTTGCACTTACCTCCTACCGCCTCGATTACACGTGTCCCAGTCGTAATACATCCACACGAAATAGAGTAGAACGAAATAGCGTAGAGTTTCCGTGCAAAAGAGGAGGTAGGCAGTGAGGATGTACCCAATGAAATCTCCGAAGCCTAGTAAAACGATCCAAACCGCTGCCGACAGTGTCTCCAGTCTGCGCCTCAACGGCACATTCAGTGGTGCAAATTTCACGCCCAGGATCTCCATCATTTTTCTCATTTGCAGCCCTTTTCTTTTCTCTATTTAAAGTACCATCAGAGTAGTCCAGCCTGTGCACCTGTCAACAATTCGTTTGTCACGTGTGATTTATAGCGCTGAAACATCATTTGACATGAGAACAGTGTGTGTTAATAAACCACGTAGTATTTTCATAGTTCGCGCTGCGTGTTAAGAAAAGGTAATGCACGCTACGGTAACAATTGCGTCTATCTTATCAGTCGTAAAATTTTATCTTATAAAAACTTACGAATCAAACATATAGATTGTGGCACATAAATATTGATTCCCATCATATTCTTACATAGTTTCCTACATTTTGCATTTTTTATTTCTTGAAATAAAGCTGATAGTAAGAATTTAATTCATTATATCAGCAGGTTTTCCCTATCCGTTGCACGGTCACGTTATCATTGGCTTTAGGCGAAGTCCCCTTCCGCGCGACCTTGGTAAACATCATGGAGCTCGGGCTGCTTAATGGCCCAACTGGCCCTGACTGCATTACACGAAGAATAATGTACAATTTCCGTGCGTTAAGAAAGCGAATATAAAGATCTTCGATTTAGTCTAAACCTTTTGCATTTTAAATAAAGAAACTTAGAAAGGATAAGGAAGAGTATCCATATTTCTCAAACACGTATCAGCGATACAACAAAAGTGAAATTGTATGGAAAAAATATGGATTATGCTGTTTCATAATTATTTAATCATCCAGTTCAGATTTCACGCGAAAAAACGAATTTTAGAAAACATTATTGATATTTTTGCTTATAACTTTTTTCTAATTGTTTAAACAATTGATTAAACTTTTACTATTTGATAGATCTAATTAAAAGAAGTAACTTTCCTCTTGAGATTTTTTTTCTATCTTTTGTAGATTGCGAGTTAGAAAATAACATCAGAAAATAGCCGAAATTTCAGGGGTTAATTTCACCCCTTTAGAGTGATTTTGGGCAGCAAAAAATTGCGTTGTAATCAGGAGGAAATCTCCGACATATCCACAAGGTTTCAGAATTTTTTTAATGTCCGGGTTCGGGATCGTCCCTTGTTACAGTGATGCTAGCAGAATCGTGGGACGCAGGACCAAACGCTTACAAAATTAGTGTAGTAAATTTCGTAATTTCGAAATTATCGCAAAAGAAACGGGTGGGAGAACATTGGAGACAAATTCAGATGTACATATTTTGCATACTAATGCAGATGTTTCGACATTATAAGTGTGAAAAGTGGCCAATAAACTTGATCGTTATCGTCATTATTCATGATAATATCTGGTTAATGTTTAATCGAAACTGTGCTTCATTTATATCATCTGAAATATCTTGGAACACACAAGTAGACAAACTTGATAGAGATGTATAGCTATAGTTTAAAAATGAAGGAGAAATTGAAATCTCTGCAAATTTAGATGAAACATTACAATATTTCACTTAAATGAAACAACTTTTAAATGAAAACCTTTTGTATCATCAACAGTTGCCTCTACGTGACACGTTTTATTTTTCAGACATATGCTCACCCATATAATGCATGTGCGTATTACATATTATACATACGTGTATATTAGGGTGGTGCTTCATCTTTAATCCTAAAATTCTTTTATCTCTATCTCATAAAAAGTTTCTGATTTATAAAAAGCTAATGTTTGTCAAATTTAGGCACGATCGGATAACGAGAATCCCCTCCCCCGGCTCTTGATATTTTACGTGTAAAACTAAATGTGTATGATTCAACCACTATGCTAAAATCTATTCTAAAATTGTGTACGGGAGAGTCGTACGGTGCCGGACAGCGTACAGTACCGGCTAAAGCTAGATCTCGCTTCTAGTGTTAGTTGACTGCACTATCGATAGAGAAATAAATAAATACTCTGGCCCTGAGCAACGTATTCCGGTGATGTCCTTCTTTCTTCAGCATTGCCAGAGTTTTAAGACGTTTAAAAATAATGTAGGGGAGACCGGGGCAAAGTGACACGAAAAAAGTTTCAAGTCGAATAAAATTTTTCCCTTTCAATAAAAATGTGTGGAAATAGGTTTATAATATAATTTGAATATTACTATTGATAAATGACGAATAGCAATACTTAAAATAAACTTAAAGTATATTAAAATTCAACTTGAAAAGAAAATGTCAAAACGACCACTTTACCCCATACGGCATACAGGGTCAGCGTTTTATCCTGCAACCCGCGCTTGCGCGAATTTGTGAAATGGCAACAGCGACTCACAGACGCATTCCGACGCTGGGCAGCAGTAATGCCCGAGCTTCGAGAATTTTAGGATGGTCTCTTTCAAATTAAAGTCGCAAAGAACTATTGGGAATTTTCCGGACCCAGGTAATTAAGCCGCGCGCTCCACTTTTATGATCGGTTTACCTGCACTCGCACCCCAGATTACTGTAATGAGGTTTGAAAATAATGGCAACTGATCTCGTACCCGTCTCAATTTAAAAAATTTTAGCTACGACAGGGTTGACCGCGGCGTTATACCCCTCTACGTATAGGCGTGGCGTTGAGTAGCCAAAACATTCAGACACAAAAATTCTAGAAAAAAATTCAAACAGCGCTACAATCAAAGACATGTCCCATTAGTTATCCGTTACGTCCGGTCTATGCGTGCACTGCATTAAGGATAAAATTATAAGAAAGAAAACCAGAACAATAGATTCTGTGGTCTGCAAAACTAACACATATTTGAATAAAAATTTAATTTCTCAATTTATGAAAGTAATGATGTGGAAACAACTAGCCTATTGTTTATCAACACCACGAATTTTAAAAAGAGCATTAAATACAATATTAAATAAACAGTTGGCAAAAGCTTTCCACAAAAATTATGGTTAAAAAATTGATAAAAGAAAAATTAAGTAAACGTAAAATATGTTAAATTATCCATCATTTTGAGGGAATAATTTTCCTCAGTTTGCGGTGCAAATTGCATTCCAATATCTTTTATAGTTAAAAAATTATACGAAAAAAGCCCCAAATTCTTCAACCCGGGCCGGGAAATTCTGAATAGTTGCTTGCGACGTTAATTTGAAAGAGACCATCCTAAAATTCTCGAAGCTCAGGCATCACTGCTGTCCAGCGGTCGCTAGCAGCTCCCCGCCGGGCCGGTGCATGGTAGTAGTGGAATGCGTCGGTGAGGCGCTGTCGACATTTTACAAGTTCGCGTGAGCGCGGGTTGCAGGATAAAACGCTGACCCTGTATATGGGGTAAAGTGAGCTGAAATAAAATACGAGTTTTAATTAAAGATATACCTAATTATTAATCCCTTGCGCTGGGATGCCGTGTGTAGCGCGTCAGCTTCTGGTTGTTTTGCGCCGTGGTTGTCAAAAACTGTAGCAGATTTTTCATTTTTTTGAGGTTAGATTCTGTTCCATCACGCCGCGTGGTTTCTCAGCTAGCTAACAGGTTATTGCGCACATCACTCGCGTATCTTTTCTTTGCAACTCAGTTTACCCCGGTCACTTTGCCCCGAATGTGTACTCAGTGGAAAATTAATTATTTAATTATGTTAGGATTAATGTTTTCTCAAACGCATGTGTATGTATTTTTATAAGCTTGTTATAAACACGCAGAAAAAATTGGAGTTACAATAACACATTTAAGACTCATTTATCCAAAAAGATAAATTGAAAAGAACACCAATTGAAAGTCTCTAAAACTTCATTCTTAATTTTTTAAATGAATTTCCATTTTTCGATATCTGAAAGTGCATAATTATCATTGTGGTATTACACACATTTATTACGTCACCAAAATTTGTAAATATATTCTATTGTTAAAGAATAAATTAAGAAAGCTCATTTTACCCCGAGGTTCACTTTGCCCTGGTCTCCCCTACGTAATATGACAAAATTATTTAATTATCTGAAAAATAAGAAATCAGCTATGAAAAATAACTTTTGTTGTACGGAACACCTGCTAAAACGTTAAACGTCTTAAAATTCTGGCAAATTGAAGAAAAAAGAACGTCGCCGGAATATGGACTGTTAGGTATACCTACATAAATGCCCTGGTTTTTGCAATTTGCTTTGTATATTACGCATAAAGCCTACAACTTTTTTCACGCGCTTGTCGTGCAGTATCGGCCACCTTATAGTCGTCCAGTAACGGTCAATATTTTTAAAATTTTTTCCTATAATTACAGTCGTTAGATTTTTCTCGTTTGATTTTCTGCAGAAAAAATGTCCGAAATTAAACAAAAAGAAAGGGAAAATCGACGCAGAACGATATATATATATAACGACTTTAAAATGAAATTAGACTAAACTAAACTAAATTTAAACTAGACTTTGCTGAACAACTCATTGAGTGTATCATTTGTGAAGAATCATTTAACAAAGATTCGGTGCAGTGCATCAAATGCAAGGTGTTGGGCATATGTGGAGTGTACAGACCAATAAAATGTCGATTGTTTTACTGTGATATTTGTAGACATGCTTAAATAAAAGTTCTATACTATTCTTAAATGTTTTACTAACATTATTAATTATATTTCGACTTTTTTATTCCAGCGAATTATTAAGATTTATGATAAATAGATCCTATTAAGCATAATTTATGCCGCAAATTACCATTTTGAACTTTGATTTTCACCAACAATAGCCCAAGTTATGGTACAAAAACTTAGAGTGGCCGATGCTGCACGTCTTTCCCTTACCTACCTGGCCACTATATTTTTTCTTTAGCTTACTGATATATGTATGTGTAGAGGATCTTTTAAGATCACATCTTGCAAAAGTTGTTTTAAACTTTAGATTACAAATATCTGTTGCAGCTGTTTTACCAGATGCTACACGATCCGGTCGAGCTGTTCGTTAAGTGTCCGTTTCGTTCTTAAAGAGTTAGAGTGCCCCGCACACTGGTAATAACTTGTTAAGCAACAGTTTAGTGATTCATGATAAATGCATTGCCTTTTATGGCAACTGCGCGCATTTGGTGGCCAGATTGCAAAGAGACTTCCTCGTTTTGGGGATCTAGCCACAGAATAGCGACTAATTGGACTTTCTATAGCAGCGCTGTCTAAGCCAGAGTTCTATAGCAGCGCTGTTTAAAGCCAGAGTCGCCTCTGCACGCGCGACTGCAGAGGCGACGATGACAGGCTAGCGTCTCCGTCGTCAAGGAAGCTTGGACGGTACTCATGACGTGCGTATAATGACACACGTCGCCACAGCGAGCCAATGCTACTAATCCCCGCGAATATTGTATACATTTGGAAGGGGAAGCTCGCGAGTGAGGCGCCCCACTGCTGGCCAGCGCTGCTCTATAATTTCTGGTCTTTTAAAATTAACACTTTGCGTGGCGTCGACGTGTTTTTACGCCGGGGGATTTTCACCTGCTGCATGGTTCTGCTGCGTTTTCACATTCATATTTTCTCGAAAGCATCGAAAATACTGTCCGAGTATTCCAGAATGTTCGTTTGGGGCGAGCTAAGCAAACATTTCTTGGCAGGTTTGATCGATTTGAAATGTTATTTTGCCACAACTTGCACCACTCAAAATGCTAACGAAAGTGCACGCACTATTGTGACTCATTGCTGTTTGCGCTCTCCTTGGAGGAACCTGTTTTTCGCGACACACACTCTAGAGAAGCACGCTTGCGTTGTAAAAGTTTATTCTCATCTAATCAAATATATGAGGCACTGGGAGTAACAACGGTCTAGACCACATTTTTTTCGAAATTGAGTTAGTAATCCGACACCTGTCGGGCTTAACTCTCGCACTACACGAACACATGCATGTAAATCGCGCAGCGCTATATTTACTATTGTTCCACATTATACTTACTATTGTTCTATGTACATATAGGTACATATCCTAATAAATAAAAACTTACAATGCTATGTAGTGAAATGTACACTATAGCGGTTACCAAAGAGGCATTAATTTTTTATCGATGAAGTACGGAACAGACCAAGTGTACAATGCCAAGGAAATGTGACCGAATATTCAGATATCGATGAATAATACAGATTACAGATATATTATAACAGCGAGTAAACTGTCGCACAACACCTGTGAGTGAGCGGAAGCTCGCACCCTTAGTAGAATAAAATTAAAATTTTTACATGTTTCAAGGATGTACTATTGTTTTTTTAAAGAAATGATCTAACAAATACAAAATAGGATGTTTTTATTGATGAAATAGTTAATTATTTGTTATCTTCTAATGGCTACAAAAATAGGCATAATCCTGTTTGTAATCAGGAAAGTTACAACGATATTCTCTTAGAATTTGTAATAAATAATACTTTTGATCTTCATCTTTAGTGATCAGTTTGTTGTAATCTTCTATTAATTGAACGTCTCTCTCTGCGCTATCACTGCTCAAGTTTATTTCGCTTACAATTTGCAAGTCTTTGTTAAAAGCCATTGTTTTCTAATCATCTTGACAGGTTTGTTGGCCAAAAGTTAATGATCTGAATTAAATCTGTCAAAAAAGCTTGCTGTTTCTGCAGTGGTAATAATTTCGGTGGATTGTTTCTGCAGCTTAAAATTTTCATGTTTTTATAATCGCACGCGTGGCAGTCTTCGCGCGTCCATCCGTCGATTTGTCTACCTGATGGATAACTTTAATCATCTTCTTTTTCGAATCAATTGATAAGTAACAAGTAGCAGTAGTTTGAAAAAAGGAAGGTGCAATGCTTCGGTACCTAAAAATTTTAAAATAAATTTCAAAACTGATTTATAGTAAGCTGAGATATATGATATAGCAGGATCGATGCTTGTGAAAAGATAAAATTTTATTACAATTAATTCCAAACATGTATCTTGGTCAACAAAAAAGTAATTCAACTCAAATATAATGCAAAAGCCTCCGGCTAATCCGAAATGACACAGTTCGACAACTATCTGGACACGTAACATTCCATAGCTGTTTTTTTATAGGTTTTCGTGCGCTGAAACCGAATCTGCAAACCGTTTGTCGCCAGCACTCTCAGTTTTTGAGAAATTCCATTTTGAAAAAAAATGGCAAATTTTCAACTTTGAACATCTTTTGTGTCGAAACAGTAATAGTTATTCGGTTGCTTGTTCCGTCAAATTATTCTATAAACCCTCCCGAATACAACGATATAAGTTATTAGCGCATTGTGAACGTTCAAATATCATTAAACAACGATTAAAGGGGAAAGAACACCCGAAATGCATCCATTTGTGCAGATATCTCTCAATTTATTTTCAAAATTAAGGGTCTAGGAGAAAATATGACTACTCCACGCGATGTAGCAGACATTTTTCCTTCGGAAAACATCAACAGATGTGGTAAGTCACGTTTTGTTTTCAATACAGAAGTGAAATAGTTTGGCAAAACGTGCGGCGCCGACAGTGGTAATCACGCGCGTTAAGCCAGGGCTCTCCAGCGTAGGGGCCCCTCATGCGCCTGCTTTCCCTTCCAATCTTCCTCTCGCGCAAGCGTGTCTTCCGTTGTCAAAGAGACCGCGCGATGCTACGAAGGCTGCCACGACGGGCTAGCGTCTTCGCGGTTAGTGTCGCGCAGTATCCCTGACAACGCGGACGAGAGTGGGAGAACCCCAAGCTTCCGCGGGAGCGACCTTGGAGAGCCCTGCGTTAAGCGATTGTGGTTGACTACCACAGTCGACGGCCGGGTTCTTTTTTGTACCCGTTAAAGCTGCGATGAATATACATAGTCACTGTTATTGTTTGGCCTTGTGGTAAAAGTTCATAATAAATAATTCCGGCCAAACTTCCCGGCAAAATCTTTCTCTGATGAAGTACAAGTTTGGACGTATGTAAAGCTGGTTCTCCTAGTGGTAACTAGTAACGTGATCATTTCTTGTTGGTTCAAGTAATCTATATTTCATCTTAGGTTAATATGCGATCCAAAAAGCTTTCATTTTTCTAACGAGAAAGTAATGAAATTATTTATACAGTCAGCCTCCGTTGCTTCTGGTCGACAGTTAGCGTGCGGCACCTGCTTTCCAACACTGTACACTATACACCTTTCTCACTTTGCGTAAAAATGGTACAAACGACTCGTGTTAATAGTGTCTCGGAAATCATCCTCAATGATGATACGGGGGCGCTTTTCCCGCGGTTCGTCATCAAGTGTCTGAACCATCGTTTTGAATTTTTAAAATCACTTTTGAATCGTACGTTCCCTTGCACTGCCATATAAATATTCTTGGCTACCTCGACAGTTTGTACCTTAAGTTTAAAATCATGGAGCAAACATGCGCGAATAACGGCGTTCTTAACGGTCATTTGAAAACGAGCCTTTGCACGAAAAATGATACTTTCAAGGCGTAATTCTTTTTACTAACTTGTTAGCGACCACGTGTTTTGAAGATGTCTCGAAAGCAGATAACCTGACGACATAATATCACTTTCGGATAGTTTTTGACTGTGTCGGGGCCATGACTGGGTCAGGGACATGGCTAGGTCAGGGGCACGGCCAGGTCAGGGGCATGGCTAGGTCAGGGCCATGAGGAGGTCTAACATAAGCCATGCACTCTCGCAGGTGGGCATCGGTCGACGGCTGGTGATTGCTTAGAGAGAGTGGGAATGGCAGGCAATTGCACGGATAAGGACTTGGTTCCTAAAGGATCTGACTACGAAGGGGAGAAGGCGAGAGTGCCTCGTATTAAGAGGACTGTGATGAATAGTTTACAACGACCTTCTTATATTTCCTAACAAACTATTGCGAGCATTGCGATCGTGTATAATTTAATGGCTCACTGCTGCTCGCATCCAAAGTTAGAAGACGGTCGGTAAGGATCGACCGAAGTTGTTATCGATTTGCTGTCAGTCTTGGATTGATCGTATGCAGAAAAAAAATTGTCAAACCAAGCTCTAAACTCTTTGTGACTGTATTGTGTTGTTAAATAACTTGTTCTCCAATAAATAATCATGGCTAACAAGGAGACCTATACCTGTCGCAAAAATTCCTACCTAATCAGAAATCTTGCATAGCAGATTATTACTGTTGTATACCATCGTCATTACAGTTCAAATGTCTTTCTCTATAGTAGGTATTAGTTTAGTCATCCGGTTACTTTTCAGGTGAACTTGTCGAAACGCTGCCTCCTCACAGATTTCAATGACCTTGATATATGTTGTCAAGGTCATCATTCTGAACAACATTTCCCTTTAAACTTTTTGGCGGTCGGCCTTAGTTTCAGAGATATTAATAAAAAACTTTCCGGCATAATATATTGAAGTCTGTTTCATAACCGACGGTATTAGTATTGCTTGGGGCTAGATTAGGGCGGGGGGCGCGCGCCCGCTTGCGGTCGCGTAAAGCGTGGTAGCAAACCAATGTGAGTAGGCATGTGTGAAACTCGGTAGTCTAGTGCTAAGTAAAGTTTCTTTTGCGAATATCTCGTAAACCAAAGCCTACCGCTAAAAAGTTTAAAGGGAAATGCTGTTCAGAATGGTGACCTTGATATCATATGTCAAGGTCATTGAAATCGGTGAGGAATTAGCTTTTCAACAACTTTACCCTTTTTTCAAATAATAATATTATAAACCGAGCAAATCACTCTTTGGCAGTAAACATACCAAATTCCTTCCTCTATCATCTCATTCGTTTCTTATTACTCATCCTCGAACTTCGATCTCTAAAGGTGAACGCCAACGGCGCGTGGCTCGCCTTGGCTCACGTAAAGGCTTGGCTCGGCTCGACGAGTCTGTTTGACGAGCGCCAAACAAAGAACTTGTTTGTCGCCAAGCCGTGGCGAGCATCCGGGTGATATTATGTCTCATCCCTTACCGACCGTTAGGCTCAAGACAACCCCCACTTTCCGAAATGCTGAATCTACATTATACACGTAATTCTCCCTAAAGCCAGCTTATTAGCCCGAACATTCTCGGTAATCGGCATAATATTGTCGCACTGTTGTAAGAATCTGTCATATGTACAACTGTATATTCGTTTACTTTCCGTGATTTGTACTGAAATATTATTAAATATAATAAGACGTAAATTGTTGTCTAAGAGATAAGACATAAGGACGCTCTTTTGTAATGTTAGTTTTGTGAAATTGAATGTACAACGAAACAGTAATTAAATTGGTAGTTGAAGAAGTTTACTATTACCTACTCAAGGACAAATAGAAGGTTGCTTGCACAATCATGCTTAATCAGGTAGCCTCAGATAGAACAGTTGAAAGAGCTACTGTAATCTAAAGCGAATTTCGTAAAAAGGGGTCCTGAAAGATATCTCTTCATACCAGTAGATAAGAAAAAAAAACAGATAGATGGACAATTTTGGATTATGCCTGGTGTTAAGAATCTGTGCTCTTAGCGTGTTTCCCAATGTTGCTAAGCAAATACGTTATATTTTTTTTCTCATTCACTGAGCTACGTTACGTTTTCTACGCCGGCCACGTGCGCATTACTTTTAAGTTATTTAAAATTACATTAATTTCCACAAAAGATTATGGGCCCAGAGTGCCAACAGTAAATGTAAAATAAAAGAGATCAATTTAGAAAAGATCGCGAGTTTTCAGAAATAAATAAAAATAAGAGAAATGGCTGAACATCTACCTATTAGCCAACCTCCAAACGCTCATGAGATATACGTATCAACGATAGAAGTTTGACATGCAAAGAGCTCTGGAATCAAACGATCACCTGGCTGTTGTGACTGGGATAAAACCCAAACCAGATGCTTCTGTTATAGCGGATATTCTAAGTGAGTGGAAAAAGGTAGACACCAAGACGAGGTTACTAATCTCATCAAGTTTGAATGAGGAGGATATTGATGAAGAAATACTTATCGGATGCGACATTAATAGCCAAAATAGTTACTGATTTGCCTACTTAAGCAGTCCGAATTTATCGAACAAACTTTTCAACAGAGAATTTCAGCAGCTTCAGGCAAAGCTATGGACCTGGCTGGTACACATACGCAATTATTGATAATTGAACAAGATGTTAAATATGATACTGAACAAAAGGAAGCAGGAAACCATTTCATAAGAAAGAAATGAGAGAATGCTTTCATTGTGGATTAAAAGGTCACTCAAAGAAGGACTGCAGAAAGTTCAACAGGGAAAAATACAAACGCAAATCGGAACAAACAGGTTTGGTAAGTTTTGCAAATGTAGATAAAGAGATTTATGATTTTAAATTGATAGCTGATCCAGGAGCAACAAGTCTGCTTTGGGTAAAGCAACCATGGAGGCGCAAGTTTATAATGGTAAACATTTGGCTACATCAGAGACTGCAGAATGTCCTTTGGGTCCCATCAATGACAGAAAACAAACTGTTAAGCCTTGGTGCAGTAACAAAGCTTGGACACAAAGTAGAAATGAAAGACGATTTGTTATTAACAAACCATTACTGATAAAATAACAGTTATTTGTTGTCGTAATTATAACAATTTATTTACACTAATGATTGGAACAAAATCATCGAACTCGTCTCCTCAAGCTAAGATTGCTACAGAAAACATAAAATAGTGACACGAACGTCTGGCTCATATGTCTGCGAAAACGATGGCGAGAATAGCAAGAAGTTCTAGGCCTGGAAAACATTAGTGAGCAAGAGAATTTCCTCTGTGACGCATGCGCGTTAGCAAAAATGAGCAAACTTGAATGTAGAAACAAAGAAAATAAGGTAATAGAAGTTCGTCACAAAATCCAAACCGACATTTGCGGAAAAATTGAGGTACGTAAATAATCTTGAATTCAATCTGTTATATCATTTTTCATCAAAGTGTTATATCATTTTTAAAGATGGAGCAACTTGGTATCGAAAAGTTTATTTTACGTGCACTAAAAATGAGACGCTTGACAAAATAAAACAGTTCATTGTAGAACAACGAGCGGAAACAATTTACGTAATGAAGGTCCTAAGGTCGGGCAACGGAACTGAATATACAAATAAGGGAGTAGAAGATTTTTTACGACATAAAGAAATAAGGCATGAAACTTCAGCACCTTACAATCCTCGTCAAAATGGATTAACTGAAAGAGATAATAGAGGCCTCGTTGAATTAGCAAGATCAATGCTTTTTGGAAAAACTGTCTAAAATATTATAGGCAAAAGCAGTAAATATGATGGTGCTTATGTATTGAATAGAGTACTGAATATAAATTCTGGAGTAGCTCCATATGAGTTATCACTTAACAAAAAGCCATCAATTGAACATTTATGGGTATTTGGAACTAAATAACGCTATACCCACATATCAAAGGAACTTAGGAAGTAGAACAAGTAAAAACAACTGACTGTGGTTGGATATACAGAAACAGACAAGAATTACCGCATGTGGGATCCAATCAAACGAAAAGTTGGTATTTACAAAAATTTAAAATTTGATGAATGTACTGAATTAAATACTGTAGTAATTTTAAATCCACTAATATTAGCTTCCGCGAATAAAACTATGAACAGCGCCGCAAAGAAAGGTGAAAACGACGTCAAAATACAAGAAAATGAAAGGCCACATAATGATATAAGACGCGATGAGGACTTTATAGAAAATGTAGAAACGTGTTTCATGGCGGGTAAATTTTAGGCCTTTCTAATTTTTTACACGTTTTAGAGCAAGAAATCTGATATTTTTTTTTTAGATTGTGGTGTGATTCTGTGTATTGTGTGATTTCTGCGCGTATGTGCCTCGATAACACAATGGACTACAACAGTGAGTATAATGGAAACAATGGATTTTAGCGAGTAGGTAAATACCCTTTAATTTTGGATTAAGTGTCGCAGAATCGTGAAAAATATTCTCTGCTTGAAACGTATGGTTCGAAGCGCTTAAAATCAGATCCTTGGATTTATTGTTCAATGACAGAAGAAACAAAAACAATATTAAGATTGTATGTCGGTGACGGAATAGTGTGCTGCACGGAAAAATCTATAATAAAATCATTAATAGAATATTTGAAACAGTAATTTGAAGTACAAATAGACGATCCAAATTTCTTCATAGTATTGCAAATCAAACGAGACAGAAAGAGAAGGACAATTAAAGTGCACCAGGAATCGTGCACGAAAGTCATTGGTCGGCTGTTAAACGTGTGGTGAGGTAGCTAAAAGTAACCGTGGACTATGGATTGACTGTTAATGTAGATGAAGAAATATCGAAGGATACTGCGATGCCGACTATGCAGTGGATTTAGGCGATAGAAGATCAACTAGTGGATATATTTTCACTTTAAATGACGGAGCTATTGCACGGTCTTCAAGAATACAAAGAACTGTAGCCCTGTCCACTACTGAAGCAGAGAATACATGGTCATGGCCGAAGCTGTAAAGCAGGGGATCTGGTTGAATTCTCTGCTTAAGAAGATGAGATTTGATGTTGAACTAATCCCTACACATACGCTATATGTATACTGCCACAATCAAGGAGCGCTGAAGTTGGTATGTAATCCGGAATATCACCAACGTATGAGACATATACATAACTTTATTAGAGACAGAAATGGGAAAGAGTTAATAGATGCAAAGCACTTGCAGACAGAGGAACAGCCGGCGGACATGCTGACGAGATACTTACAAGCTACGCCTTTTAAAATGTGTCTGAAGCGAATAATTTTTCATTAAAGGGCTGTGGAAAAGTGCACTAAGCCAAGTGGGAGTGTTAAGACAAAGTAATTTCCATTGCTATACTCTTGGCGTGTTCTCCAATGTTCTCAAATCTTCAATTTTCTTCTCCTTCACTGTATTACGTTACGCTTTCTTCACCGGCCACGTGCACAGTATTTTTAAGTTATTTTGAATTATATTAATTTCCGCAAAACCTGGGAATATCGGTTGAGTCGTACACATGTAGTTTTACATGTAAAACTTCAGCGGTCATAGTTCGGGTTACAGAGAACAGTTTTTATGCATAAAATCCTTCTGAAGTATAAGGCAAAAAACTTCGCAAACAATTTCAACCACGTATAACTAAGAAACTAGTGCTTACATATGTATATTTCAATACATTTGCACACTAAAGCACTTAGAAATACACGGTCAAACATTGCATGAACTGATGATAGATCTCGAATTCATCCGAATAATACGAGATATTGTATACGTAATTGAAATTATGCATTTTTTTGTATGGATACTACAGTCAATCCCCGTTATGAGCCCGACGAACGGGGCTGGCGGCGGGCTCATAGTGGGTTGCCGGCATGATTCTCTCTTTCGTACCCGACGGCAACTTCGTGTCTGACTCTTTCGTTTCCTCTCGCTCGTTGTCCGGTTCTCTCACTCTCGTCCGCAGGCTTCCAAGAAATGGTGGGGATAGTCGCTGGGCTGTCAACGGGAGGTAAAAACGAGCTCATAGTGGGGATTTACTGTATTGAATTCTAAGAACATAAACTTTATGTATTCAAATGAATGATACATACAGAGCCTTGAACCGTTATTTCAAAATTGTGAGACTGATATATATGTTGTATCTTGGTATTTTGAAATGGAAAATATCGATTTTGTATTTTTTTTATTCTTATTTTTATAATAATCCACAGAATGTTTGATTTTCGAAACCGAAAATATTGAAATCCATTTTACCATCAGGAAAACTACGGATGATTCCTAAGAAAAATTATAAATATAAACAGGCGATAGACTTTTTAGCACTTTTAATGCTTCGTTGACACTCTGGGTGTAAGCCACACATGAGCTGATTGTGACGCTTTGCAAAATAAATACCTTTTCTCCAAAGCCGACTTATAAACTATTTTTTCTCTCAAAATTTTATATCTGAACAGCAACTCTGTAGATTTTTAGCTTCTAATATTGAAATTTGTAAAAATTACAATTTTTTGAAAATTTTCTTCGTTTTTCTCGATATATAATAATCTAGAATTTTTCTACAAAAATTATGATAAAATTTCAATAAAAAAAAACTATTGGAATACATTCAAGAGATCTCGAAAATGACCCATCATTTTTTTCATAACGATTGGATTCTTTGCATGAGAATGGCAGTCGTTCAAGAATTGCTCTGGGTGTGAGCCACCCAGGTATGTCAAAGGTGATCGCAAAAAGACGCGTGTCCACGAAGGGTTAAAATGAGTCTGGCACTGGTGCAACACTGGGAGTTAAAGGGTTAACCAAGAGGGTTGTGTAATCTTGCAAGCAACGCAAGAATTAATGATACAAATGCAAAATCAATAAATATAATTGTTTCAGGAAATTAGGCATGTCAGCCATTTTATAAATTATTCTAAACAGATAACGTATGTGAAGATTGCCCAAAATCCGTAACCCTCGTGTTTCACCATTCTACAAAGCCACGAACATGATAGTCCAAAGTACAATGTATAACGATAACTAGATTTCTCAGCATAGCATCATTCAATTTAAAGAGACATTAATCTCAGCTTATCTCTACTTCAAATTTTATGCCTGAAGCTGATAGAAGGAACGACACAAAGCATCGCGTCGTGCCAAGGTAAACTGAGATAGATAATTTAGCGTACAAGCTTGATGTTAGACACGAGGGAAATAGGTTCAGTAACCGTATCATAAACATTTGTTATGTTGATACGTATTTAGAACAATGCAAATGTATTATGTATAGATGCACAACGTGGGAAAGGAAATAGCTCCACGCACGTTGCTTCGAATTTCAAACTTTGAAGAACTTACGATCACTTGTGAATGTTTTCCTGTTCTATCATGATTTTCTTCTTTTTGAATACTGATTTTTTAAAAAGTTTTTTCAACAAGTGTTTGAGAATAAAGGAATATCGAGTATTTAATATTAGAGTATCTTCACTATATGCGTAACATATGTATAATGTATATATTGGGGCTTCTAATGTATCGGATACCTTAATGAGTAAACGAAGTCACCTCACTGACTGACCCTGTAATTATTTTTGGTGTAGTCTATCAGATAACACTTTGGGAGTTATCAAACATCAAAATGTGGAAGACAATTTTAAAGTTTGAACACGAGTAAGCGATTTCTTATTATTTCCGTCAGTACACTACCGATTTACGGAACTACATATTCATGGATTTCTTGTTTACTCACGTATGCCGTTTTTCAACTCAATTAAAATTTGTCTATCATCCCGTGGTAATAAATTTGTGTGAATAGATATCCTACAGCTCGTGGAACAAACATGAATATGCAGCGGTATGCACTACTCTATACGATCACGTGTCCGCAGCGATCAGCGGATTACCTCATTACAGAAACCACGATGCGGAGAATTCAAAGAAATGTAAAATCAAAGCATCAAAGGGGGCACGCGGAGCTTACAGTTTAACTTAAATGTATCACAGCTTCTTCCTCGTAAAACACACAAAAACCATACTCAAAACTCTAACAAACGCACGCAGAACTTCAACTCGCTTAGATTGTAGCTTCCTTCACCACGAGGCATGAGAATTTCAAAAATTAAACAGTAAACTTCACTGTAACAGTATCTTCCGCGATGCCAACAATTCCCATGTTAGGGTTCATCGTTCAGATACAACGATGCAAAAGTGTCTTCGTTCTTCCAAAATTCCTCAACCTTTGTTGAATCACATCGCAACGAAGTTACGGGTCCGAGAGGATTCGTCGTCGCACGGCCATGCGGCACAGTATTCGGCTGTGAGTAAACCGGACGAATGACGAATCCCAGTCGAGATAGGACCACAGAAATAGATGTTCAGGTGACATACGCGCGCATTCTTTCCTAACGGGACGCTTCCTTACCTGTTACCACCGTGAAACGCGGGGCCATTAGCAGCGTGGGCCGCCTGTTCCGTTTACAACAGACCCGTGCAGAATGATCGCGATCTTCTGAGATTACTTTCTCGTCGCAAACAACCGGGTAGGGTCTACTAGTGACAGAGCATCTCACTGTCGGTGAACGCAGACCGTGAACACTCACGACGAAATGCTCGGCTCGGCGTCACGCTACTTACTGGTTCGGCGCCGCGCGGATGAAACAGGAAAGACTGCGCGCGTAGTAACGCTGACTACGAGCGCACGGACGCAAGCATGCCACACGCGTCTATGCACGCAGCTGAATCAATGCGAAGCTGCGGGCGCGGGCAACGGAGCACGGGAACCACAGCCAGACCCTCACACCTGAGAAATTCCAGTTCCGATGCGCCACACGACGAGATGTTCATGGATAACCGATACCGCCTGGGGTATTATAGGTAGCCTCATTTATTCAGGATGCAGGTTTAAAAACTTCTTATTCTGTATTGCGTTCTATTTTTATGCGTTAGTACTTCTTCACCACGCGACCTTTGGTGGTGTGGTTTGAAATTCTTTATAGAGGCAGCTCCTGTGTAACACGGGTATCTATTTTGTGTTACTTGAAACTGTTAACGGTACTAGGCAGCCGTTTTGCGGAGAATGGAGCATTTCTTTTTCAATTAATTATAAAGAAATAAACTGAAATTGAAATTTGTACTTTGACACAATGTTTATTAACATCATAAGCTTTAAAAACCATGTTTGTTTAGTCAAAAATATGCATTATATATGACACTATAGATGGATCATTAAAGAGGCTTTTTAAAAACTTGGTTTTGTTTTGCAGTGGTAACTCAAAAACGACGGTTTCAATTAATTCAAATCAAATTCGAGCATGTTAAAAAAATGTGTAGTTTCGGCCTGAATTTAAATTAAAGGTAATAAAATCTCTTCATCTCTATGAAAAGAAACTAAAACGTCATGGTTTTGAACAAAAAACGCACTTTTTTTCAAAATCGCCATTTCGTAGCTGTCATTCTCATAATTTTGCTTCTTTTACAGGTTCATTGCAGAATCAGAGGTGTTTTGAAAAAGAATTTACGAGCAAATCGCTGAATTTCGTTTCGCTTCGTCACAATCGCTGCAAAACAAAAGCAACTTTTTTAAAAAGGCTCTGTAATGATCCTTCTGTAGCGTCATTGATAATGCATAAATTTGGCGAAACAAACATATTGTTTTAAAACTTATGAAGGTAATAAGCTTTGTGTCAACAAACAAATCTCAATTTCAATTTATTTCTTTGTAAGTAATTGAAAGAGGAATGCTTTATTTTTCAAAAAAACGACTGCCTAGTACTCTTAAACCATATAAAATTCAATTGAAAAAAATGTGGTATTAACAAAATCCCTTGTTAAAATTGTACTATAAGAGAAATTTACCTACACGTTTTTTAATTTTTATTATATCGAAACTGTCAAAGTACTACGTTTAGTTCGTTGCATTTTGATTTTGGTAATTGTAACAGGTAATCCACTGAAAAGACGTAATTGGATAAAGTAGCGAATGTCACTGTTTATACTTACTGCACGAGATATCAGATGTGTATTAATATTTATATAAATAAAAGTCAATTACAGCGGAAGCCGATGTAGATAAATATATAAATAAACGGTGACATATTATTAGTCCCGAGAATTAAAACAGCTGATTGAAATAAGGAGACATACGCGCAATCATTTATTCACAATTGTGAATATTATTAATTAAGATTGCGTTAGATCTTTCTTAATGCTATATCAATAATATCGTTAAGATATCCTTACGTGGTGGAAGAACAAAGATGGTACAAGTTTTCCATTTCTCCAGTCTTTGGACTATGCCGGAAAAATATTTATGCATTCCAGCAACCTCTGTTCCAAGTGAACGATTATTTTCTAAAGGTCTACAAAAAAATAAAAAAAATAAATAAAGAAGTTCACAGTAAGTATATCGTGACATTAAGCTTCTTAAGGCAGGGTTCAAAATGATCCGATTGTTCCGAAATTTTGATAACTGAGGCAAAATTTAGTAAAATTAGCGGGCCTCTCAACATTTTATCGCACCTTCAAATCTAAGGGACACCCTATTGCTCGTCCATATTAATGTTATATGAATGAATCGATATTACCAAATTTAATATCACAGTAAATACGAGGAATATAAATCACCAGGAAAGTTCACTTGTTGGAGTTTTAACTCCAGAAGTGTAACACAAAATGCAGTGTATATCTATTGTTAATGTAGCACTATGTTGGAATATAAGTATCACTATTTAGGGAAATAGCTCATTTTGTTAATTGGTAGACTAATTCGAAAACTAATTACGCGGTCAGCCACTTAACTAATCTCGTTGCTTGTTAAGGTAGGTAATCGATACGGTAACCGAGTGAACGTAGACAGTACCTATTTTTTTACTTTCAAAAACTTATTCATCCAGAAATGTACTCTGTTTGCGGATGAACGTACTCTCAAGTGAAAGACTCTCTAAAGACTCGATATTTAAAGAGGAGAAAGTGATAGTAATATAGAAAACTGTTAACGATCGATTGCAAATGTTTCGAACCGATGTTACATTAACAACGAATTGATTAGCTTCGAACATTATAAAACACAATAATGAAATAACACAATGGAATAATAACATATTAAAATACTGAAACTGCACAATAAAATAATGTATGAAATATCCAGTAATCATCTAGAGTGAGGGACTCGTCACCGATTTCAATGATCCTGAGATATATTGTCGGGGTGATTATTCTGAGTAACTTTTTCCTACACATATAACATATAAGTTACGACTTAAGAGCACATCTCATTCTGTTTTTTAATACATATAATGGCAGAAGTGTTTCCATTTGTCAATGCAACTGAAACTTAATAATGGTTAATAAAATTAAAAAAATGTTGTCAGGGTCCCTCTTGCGTGACCTTCAGAGAATTTCATCCGTCGCTCGATGTTTGTTAAAAACTTATTTTACACAAATCTTATTTGTGTTTCCTATTTTATGTGTGATAGGTAGTTGGTTGGGGCTAGACTTGTTTTGCCGTCCGCGTGAGGCACGACACAAAAAACACACTTTTGTATCTTAAATCTCTCAAAAATCGCTAAACAAATCTAGCATCAACCAACTGCGGATAAGAGTTTTTTCTTAATATCTCGAAAAGTAAATCCGAGCGGCGGTTATATGTATAGGAAAAAGTTGTTCAACATGTTAACCTTGGCAATATATTTCAAGGTCATTGAAATCGACGAGGAGTCATGTAATCTAGATAATTATCGAACATCCTGTATTTCATTATGATAAATGGAACAATTTCTGAAACTGTAACTAACACTTCATCATTAAGTAGGGTAAGTGTGGGTATTACTGCGGATTCCCCGATTACTGCGGGTAAGTGATACTTATATTCTAAAACAGATCATATTTAATGTTGGAAAGTAAGTAATTTTAAACTCTATTACAGATAATTATTAATAAATATGTACAGCAAAGTTATTATTAATTCTTTTATCGTAGTTTGAAATTCGTCAAGGCGAAACTTCGGTCGATTCCCGATATGGCAGTCATGAACACCTACTTGAAGATAGAATAAGAGTTATTTTTTTCAGAAAAACAGTAAATCAGTTGTCTACATTTTAGTTTTATTTTTTAGTATTTATTTTTTATTTCTCACCGCAGTATTAGGTGCAGTAGTTTACACCATGTGCATGTATTACTGCGGACCAAATAATTTTTCTATCTACAAGTGATATTTGTACTAAGGTTATGTTTTGCCTGACATCAGATCGCAGTAATACATGCGCAGTAACTGGTACATACTTCGTTAGTAACTGGCATGCAGTAATGCATGCATGTCCGCAGTAACTCTTGCAATGACATTGATTGACAAATCTTTGCGTTTTTAATTAACTGTGCTTATTACCCCGTCCTCATATTTTTTATGGAATTATTAAGGTCCCACCTTTTTTTTAAAAAAAGAAGGAGGAACTTTCATTCATTTGAACGCCGTATCGAGGGTTCTAAAATTAACCAACCTTACAAGTCCGCAGTAATACCCACACATACCCTAATTGTCACTTATGGAGCAAAACCTTCAGAAATGAACACGCGCATATTCACTCAAAACTTATCGACGTGTGTTACGAAAAGTAGCATGTTTCAATTCTAGTACGAAAAACAGCACATTTATCTTCATTGTTACGAAAACTATCACGTTTCGGTTTTCGCTGCGAAAACTAGCTTGTTTAAGCGGTTTGCCACGAAAAGGAGCATGTTCCGTTTGTGGCGACGAAAAGCAGCACATTTGGATGATTGGCTACGAAACATCGAGCGCGTCAACTTAACTACTTTACGACGCGATTTTTATTTAGTACTAGGTCGGTAATTTATTAAACATTAAAATATTAAAACGTGATAGTTTATGCAGTAGAACCCAAAACGTATTATTCTTCGTGGCTAAGCAGTCAAATATGTTAGTTTTCGCGGCGGAAGACCAGAGGTGCTAATATTCGTCAGAAACGATGGAATGGACTTGTTTTCGTGGCAAACTGGAACGTGCTGTTTTTCGTAAGAAAAATGAAAAGTGTTACTTTTCGTAACGCACGTCGTTATGATATTTACAACTATTTACATAATAGGTCACATTCGCACTAAACCGTAGTCATCCACGTGTTTCACTCGATTACGGTAACAGTAATTTATTAACGATTTTTATTGCTATTTTATTTAATGTTGTTATTATTACTATAAAACTGGAAATGTGCAAAAACAGCGAGAAATGCCGATGTTATGAGGTTGCTCCCAATTTGTATGCACAGCGCACCCCTATGATAATGTAATGATAAGACGAGCGCTTCAGCACGTGTCCTTCCTAGAGTGTAGTTATTAAAGTTTGGAGAGATTGAAGAATATCTGAGTTTATCTCTTGGGAAAGTTCATAGTCACTTACATGAAATTAGGAAAGAACTCAAGTTTGGTAGATGAATAGGTTGTTGACTGGTTCAAGGACCTAGTAGCGCAATTAAAAGGACGTATGCTGAATAATTCATTAAAAATTTCTAGGTCAATACCCGTAGCACATACATAGTCAACCGTGTTATGTAATATAGACACAGGCGAGGTATAAATGTCTATACCTCGTCTGTGATGTAGACCTATCCAAATGTAGCAATTCAAAAATGAATTCTGTTTCATTGTTCCATGCTTTATCGCACACTGCAAAATTGACACTGTAAACGATTGAACGATATAGAATTTCCTGATTTTCCCGAATTGGTAAATCCTAGATTTTCATTTATTCCGACAAACAACTTCTTCTTCTCAAAGGGTAAATCCTTTCGGATAACGAACAAGTTAAAATAAGTATCACCCAATGCTTTGAAACGCAGTTGTAAATAAAAATGGGCAATATACCTATTATTGATTAATAAGCACGATATATTTCATTTTTTAAGTGGTTAGACCACCTTGGCCTAGGTCAAGAAATGCCATCATTGAACGTCGGCCGATAGGCAACGTAATTTTATTTAATATTCTATTGTTAAAATTTTGTTTCAGAAACCTGTTCATCAGAAATAACGTAATCGTTCAGCCGTACACGACATGGTATACTCTAGACTGCCATATCTTTACTATTACTGTATATACACTTTATTCACACAAAACACATATAAATAAGCTAATTAAGCTTTTTGGCTCATACCCTGAATATAGAAATCCAACTTTTTTTTATAAAGTTAATAAAATTCATATAAATATTATTAAAAAATATTGATATTAAACATGAATTATTAATCAAATTATATTGTTTTTCTCATGGAATAGTACATTCTTTTGGGTTTTGTCAAACTTTTTTTTCAAACCGGCGCCATTTTCTTACTTTTGAACAATAATTGTTAACTGAGCTAGGGGCTAGAGCGACACTCATACAGATTAAGAATCTTTTGGAATTTTTAGTTTCGGATAAGCCTTCGCCGGGAAATTACCTACGCCGCGAACATACCTCTTTTTGGGCACCATATTGACACTTTAAAAAAACAATTAAAACTAATTGCAAAATTTTTTATATTTTTTTGTATAATATAAGAGTAACTTAATAAATACCAAAAAGATTTATTTCATTATATGTTGCATTTACTGAGAAAAATATCTTTAAAAATAGCTTAATTTTTTGGCGGTTCAAACTAGAATGACCCCTTAAGGTCGTCGCTCACTTGTCAGTGAACGTGTCAGTTTCCGTGTCAGTGTGCCGGTGGTAAGAAGAAGAGATCCTCTATCTCGTCTTTTTCTTACCACTAGACGCTGGTACGGGACTGTCCAGAAACTGATAGGCGAGTTTAACCCTTTACACATTTGAGTTCAGTGAAAACTTCGTATAATATTTCAATCTGAACAGAAGTTTGAAAACAGGAAATTAGAGACTATGTATTTAATTAAAATTACATAATTTGATAATATTATAACTCTTTTAATTAATGGTGAATAATGGTAGAATAACAATAATGTTTTAAACATCATTCACTTGGTATTCATCTTGAGTACTATGTTCCTTTTAAAAATGAAGCGTTAATTAAAATCAAGTGTTTTAAGTACTATACGACAAGAATTTGATAGTAATAAAACCTTATAACGCAGTTGGCCTGAGCTCGTGGGTGGATAAGGTGGTAAAATCATTCGGAGTTGGCAATTTTCATACATGCTGCTTTATGTCAATAGAAACACTTGAATACTGACTTAACTTACCGCGTGCGTCAGGGACAGAAAACATGGACTCAGCAATCCCAGGTCACGCGGTAAGCAGATGGGGTTTTTTGAGAGGCGAAGGAGTGAAGAGAGGGTATCCTAGAGGTTCAGCGGTAACCCGCGGAGGATCTTTCTCTAGGCCGGGTTGGGTATGGAGCCTGAGGAGGCGAAGAAATGGAATCGCTGAGCCTAGGCGGCGAGTTTGCCGAATATATGGTTTCCCACTTCTTCCCGCTTTCTACCAGTTTGGTTGACTGCGCTGACTCAACTGATTTCAGCGGAAAACGCACCCGCTTTTATACAGGAAAACCACTCTCCAAATTAATCAGGGAGGGTGATGCGTTTACGCGAGAGTGGTAGCGCGTTAAAGGCGGGATCCTCTAGCTGCAACAGGTCGCAGCGACCGGCAGCGATCCCTCTAGTGGAAGGGAGAAACACATGCAAACTTCTCCCTTGCACTAGTGGGGTCGCTGCCGGTCCCTGCGACCTGTAGCAGCTACGAGATCCCGCCTTTAGGCGCGGATGCGCTTGTCTTATGCCGCGTTTACACCAAGGCGAACACGAACAAAAACATAGTTCGCGAACGTTTTCGTCTGTTCTTGCCGTGTCCACACCGCCGCAAACATGAACAAAAGTCAGTGTACGAATCGTATGTGAATGTTTTGTTCTATTTGCGGCGGTGTGAACACGGCAAGAACAGACGAAAACGTTCGCGAACAATGTTTTTGTTTGTGTTCGCCTTGGTGTAAACGCGGCATTAGAACTACCTGCGACCGCGCGACGAGTCGCACCTGACGCGTAAAAGGGTACGTTTAGATCTACTTGGCCACGGAATTAAACGTAGAAAATTATTAGCTATGTTACAACCTAGTTATGAGAATATAATAAATTATAAATGACGCCTATAATATTTCAGTTATGTTTCAGAATAAACGCAAATTAAAAATAATTCATCATTATTAGCATGAATTATTAAATAAAAATACGACGCGTCCGATAATTGTTCATCGAATTATGATATTCAATAATCTCGTGCATATGCGAATGACATGACTAACATATATGCTTTAACGCATGAAACTTTTTTGGTCAAATGTCAGAATAAACATTAAAAATTAGAAATACACTCAGCGTCAAAATTAAAGGAACACTATAATTTCCCGAAAAGTTTGGTCATTTTCAAATGGCTATATCTCTGCGAAAAATGGCCGCAAAAAATATTTAAAATACGCATTTTAACGCTTGAAGTGTCTACTTCTTGAATCAAGGACTCAATCTTTTTTCATCGATTATGATACTGTTTTATTAAGATGAAGCGCAGGAAACGAAGTATCAGAAATTTTTGCCTAGTTTGAACGTATGCACGGGCTAAAATAATTTTTTCCGGTAAATCCAACGAAGCGCTCTTATAGAGCAAACATTTCTCTTTAATTTCGTTGTTTTGATTTTGTTGTATGATTTTTATTGGTCGCGTTAGTTGCGATCAAAGCAAAAAGGGCACTTTTCACTTTGAACACCTATAACATGCGAACTCATGATCGTAGACAAATTTTCATGAGTGTTTTAGAAAGCTAAGAAAGTTTCCTTTCAGAACTTTTAGTTGCCAATTTAATGAGATTTTTTTAATCGTATTAAATCCATTTTAAAATGATCCCAAGAATGGCATATTTACCATTTTTTCGATAACATGATGCCACTGCAAGGAAAATCATGGAATCATTCAAGTGTCCACGTTTTTTGCGAGTTAAAACTACCCTTAAGCACTGTGCAAAAGGCCAGACCGATCGGACTTTTTTTTCTGTATGTCCTCGATGATCAAACATGCGATATGGTCTGAAAAATTGATCGATCACCTGTTTTACGTTATGTCTCTTTTCAAAACCCGTTCTTTTTGTTCTCGCGACCTTTGAACGATTCTTGCACTTTTTTTGTTAGTTCAATGGCGTTTTAGTAAAAAAGATTTCAAAAATTTAAGAAAAACATTTTTATCCAAAGTCTTCGCAATGGCAAAAACTGTAATTCAATAATTGACATTAGCACCACCGAAATGCGCCAATTCGAGTTTTACGAGTCTTTTCACTAAAATGACATTGAACTAATAAAAAAGAAACGTGTTAATTAAACATGTTCAATCGTTCAAAAGCCGCGAGAACAAAGAAAGGGTTTTGGAGAGAAACATACCGTAAAACAGGTGATCATTCAATTTTTCAGGCCATATCGCATGTTTGACCATCGAGAACATACGGAAAAAACTCTGATCGGTCCGGCCTTTTGTACAACGCTTAAGGGTAGTTTTAATTCGCAAAAAACGTGGACACTTGAATGATTCCTTGATTTTCCTTGAAGTGGCATCATGTTTTCTAAAAAATTGTAAATATGCCATTTTTGAGGTCACTTTAAAATCGATTTAATACGATTAAAAAAATCTTATTAAATCGGCAACTAAAGGTTCTGAAAAGAAACTTTTTTAACTTTCCAAAACAATCATGAAAATTTGTCTACGATCATGAGTTCGCATTTCGCAAGTTATAGGTGTTGAAAGCGAAAAATACCTTTTTTTGCTTTGATCACGAATAACTCGGTTAATAAAAATCATACAACAAAACAAAAAAAAACGAAATTAAAGAGAAATGTTTGCTCTATAAGAGCACTTCGTTGGATTTATCGGAAAAAAATTCTTTTGGCCCGTGCATACGTTCAAACTAGGCAAACATTTCTGAAACTTCTGATAAAACAATATCATAATGGATGAAAAAAATTAAGTCCTTGATTCAAAAACTAGAAACTTCAAGCGTTAACATGCCTTTTAAAATATTTTTTCCGACCATTTTTTGCAGAGATACAGCCATTTGAAAATAACCAAATTTTTCGGGAAATTATAGTGTTCCTTTAATTTTGACGCAGACTGTATTAGCCACAGGTTTTCAGTGTGTCCCCATATAGGTATCTTTTGGTTTACCAATAAGTATTGCCGATGGCGATGCTCCAATTTCCTACACGTATTTTCAGCACATAGGTGTTATCTCAGCAACTGTGAAAACAACAAATTATTTCCATTATGAATGTCTACCTACTTTCCAAGTAATCTGCCTTCAACAATGTTCCACGTGAAAAAGTGAAGTAAGACAATGTTCAAAGGTAGTTACGGGCATACACTTGAATCGCCACAGTCAATCTATCAACCTGGAAAGGTTTTAACAAGGAATAGTCATATCTGCAGAACGTAACGGTGTGGGCCACTATCTTTGTAAAAATAACTATGCAATTTTTATTGCGTAATCTATGACAAATTCAGTATTATTAAAAATGTAGAAAAAAATTGTGTAATTATATACAAAAGGGTAGTCCACAACGATTTCGATGACCTTGAAATATGTCGTCAAGGTTAACGTTCTGAACAACTTTTCCATATACATATAACCATCGCTCGGATTTAGTTTTCGAGATATTGGCAAAAAACTGTGATGTTGGTAGAGGTAGTTGGTAGAAGTTAGATCAGTGATGAGCAACCTTTAGCCCGTAGTGAGCGAAAAGTGGAAACCTAATACTCTATGCGGGCCGCAATATTAAATACTTAATCAGAGAATTCTAATTTACGGGGCGAATGTATTATGTCTGACATAGATTTACAATTCAAACAATTGCGGGCCGCAGATCAGTGGCTGGAGGGTCAAATGCGGCCTGCGGGTTGCTCATCACTGGGTTAGGCTAAGGTCACACGAGCGTTGTTTTGACGTCCGTCAAAATCAACGTCCGTCGCGACGGATGTCGTGGACCCAGTCACACGAGCGTGAACTTCATCGTCCGTAACTGAGAAAAGTCTCTCGCATCAGTCGACGATAGGAATCCGTACAAACGGGATGGACGATACGGAAGTCCTGATTTTTATTTACACAGTATTGCGAATACAAAAAAAAAACGGAAAACAAGAAAATATTGGGTACACCCAATAAACAATACGCGATTATTAGAAGACGCATTTTATACACTTTATAGCCAGCTACGAAATGATGAAACGAAATTTTTCAACTATTTCCGCATGTCCCAGTCATCGTTTGATGAATTACTAAACAAAATAAAACAAAATCTAGTACGTCGAGACACTAATATGAGACCTGCACACTTAGTTTTGTTTTTAATTTATTTTTATATTCAGAATCTGAAGCATCCCATAGAATATGTCGTTTCTGAATTGCAGATAATAGAACTCAATATCCATTATAGCAGTAATAAAATTCACTGAAAACGGACAATAACTCGACGCTCGTGTGGCCGGTTCCGTAGGAATACATACAATGCAACACCGTCCGTGCCGAGTAGTCGACGGATGTCGTAGCGTTTGTCGTCCGTTGCCGACGTTGCACGGACGTTAAATTTAACGCGTGGCACTCGTGTGGCTGGTCCTAAGGATTATAATGTTATGCTACGTCGCGACGGACGTCGAAAAAACGCTCGTGTGACCGCAGCCTTAGATGGTTCGCGGCTTTCCTGCGAAGGAGGGAGGGCAACTTTTGGGGGATATAATTTACACATTTTTTTATCTTAAATCTCTCAAATGTGAGCGACTCTCCTCACGGAAGGGAGGGGGGGGGGGGGGGGGGGGTGCACTAAATCAATCTGGCTCCTACCAACTATCGATCAGAGTTTTTTGCGAATATCTCAAAAATTAAAGCCGAGCGATGGTAATATGCATAAGAAAAAGTTGTTCAGACTCATGCCCCCGACAACATATTTCATGGTCATCGAAATCGACGAGGACTACCCTTTTGTAAGTAATTATCAAAATTTGAGTTCTTACGTATGCTGACCCCGATATTCGTATGGGTATGCTTCGCGTTGTTCACACTGTATATCAGACATATGGATACACTGTATATTACAGAATTGCCTCATTATTCGGATCTTAAAATGTCTCCCTGAGATTTTGAGATAGGTATGAAATATATATTTCAAGGAAGCTTGAAGAAGTCCAATTAGGATCTATTAATATAGGGCCATGTAGATATAATTTATAAAAAAAAATCTTAATTAAGTACGTCAATCGTTGTTGGATAATGTCGACCCTAAACTTTTCTTTATACAAACCGTCACCTGTATAGACAGTTCATTGTTTTGTATTGTACAGTTGCTAGTGCTGCTACAATGGAGTGGCTCCGTGCGAAACAAGCACATGTCACCGTTTTATGATTTTAGAGGAATGTAAGTTGAGGGAAAAATTATTTTCATAGGGAATGCTGTACGAAATTGTAATTATTTTAAACGGTACTTGAATTAGATGATTAATGACAACTATTATCAAATTATAGCTGAAAAATTAATTAATTTTTTTTATTTCGCCGTAGGTACATATTTTTACTGCTATTTCTTAATATTTTCCTTGCGATATCCATTTATTCTCATTACGAGAATTTTTTTACCACTTATTTCTGTGTTTGCTTCGTATAAATGATTAATGTCTCAACATATCTGTTATTTTCATCTTGAAAACAATGTAAGATCTCTCGTGTTCCCAAGCAGCCGAGTGGCATGGACCCCTTTTCCATTACGGATTTGTTTTTTCTCAGCGTGAAGAAAATTTAATATGATTCTACTCGCTGAAACGTGCATGCTATTATATTAGGAGGTGGTTTAATTACACTAGGTATATTGTAGGAACGAATGAATGGTAAAAAGAAACGAAAATTTATGCATATGTGGCATGTGCTTGTTTTCCACTGAGCCTCTCAATTGTGAACTTTGGATATAGTGCATACAGAGTCGTTCTAGATAGTATAATTTTTCATTTTGATATTATACGCCTTCCAGCATATGTCTTCCTTTAGCTGACTGTTATCGAACCCTCCTACTCGCAAGGTTGATCTGTTTTTATTCCATTTTTACAAACGCTGAAATCTACGGCTTGTTACCTTAACGATGATATTACGTTTTTTAAATGATGTTTTCATAGTTCCATTCTCATATTCATGGTTTTTATCTTGTCGTAAAATAAATTACAAAAAGTCAAAATGAGCAGATTCTGATGTTAATTAACGTTTTATTAAATTTATTTCTATCCCCAACACAATTTCGGTTCTTACCCCTAGTCATAATGCAGATCCCATTCTCACGATGAAAAAACCAGGTATATTTTGTGGCCTTCAATTTTACACGACACTGATTATTTCTGAACTCTACAAATATGTCCACCGATAAGATAATGCTGGAATTCTGGTGAGTGCTTCCTTTCTTCTTTCGAGCTCTGTCGTCCGGTGTGAGTCTTTTTCTTGTATTTCAAATTCTTCCACTGATTGACGGAAATGAATCACGAAGAACTCAATATCACACAACGCTTCTGGTTGAAATAATACGTTTATTGCTCGATCTATAAAAGAAACAGATGAGAGGGCGATGTGTGTGCACCTATTTATTAGAGCCCGTGCACTGACACAGAAAAAAATATACTTCGATCAATTTAAACTCTATACCATCGCGACAACAATTACAACAATTAACCGGTTTATCGTTATACATACGTTCACGTTAGGGTGGTTCTTATTTTCCGACCTCCGAATTTTTTTGATCGCACCCCCTAGGACGGTTCCAATCTGTAATTACTGTAATTACAATCTGTAATATGTTTTTTCTTGTATTTATTGGTGCTTACAATTAGTGTATCTCTCAATACCCTACTGCCGAAAATCGCATCGATTAGAACAATCCCTATAACTATTATTGTAGAGGCTATCTAACCGGATCCGGCTAGTTCCATGACCTCCGAGTCTGCTTCAGACTTGAATGGAATAACATAACATTCAATATTTAAATTCCACTTTTTTTTATCCTCAATAATAACTTTCACATTCTGAAGCTGTTGCATTTTTTCATCTTAATTTATGAATAGATTCCAAGAAAAAGATGGTTGGAGCTCCCAATGTTGAATGAAAAGGTGGCGATGCTAGAAATTATACAACCAAAAGAAATTTTTGAATTGTTCGGATAGGACATTGAAATATTTGTTACTATGGAAACAATGGCATTGTTTTAAAGGTTTCATACAGATGCTGAATTTTTTATCACAGAGCCGTCAACTTGGTTCGGAAATTGTAACTTCAATAAATGATTATAAACTGGAAATTAGTTAAAAGAACTTCGGGATTACACGGGGTGTATTGCATCCCAGTATGTTTGTTTCAATATTTCTGAAAATGTTTAGACCTTAATAATAAAATTTAAAAAATTTTGTGAATTTAAAAAAATCACTTTTATCCACAACTATTTCTCAAATACAATTTGCAACATATTAAAATTTACATTCCTAGAAAAAGACTATTAAAGCACGATTGTATGAGCCTTACAAATGTACAATTATCATTCAAAAGTTAAAAGATTAAAAAATGCGAAAGTGGTAACTCAAAAATGACGCTGGGTTGCAGTGAACCCTATGTGACCAATTTGTGATTATAAGAAGGATATGCCTCCGAGAGCACTCAAATTAGTAAAAGATAATAATAAATTAATAACAAAAGATGAGAATGAAAAACAATACTTATTAGAAATCGTAAAAGATTATCATAGTCACTTTCCTGACTGTAAGAAGGATACATTATTACAAACAATGCAAATAGACAAAGAACAGTTTCGCTAAAAGAGAGATAGATTTTTGAATTAGGAAATTTTATTCACAAATCAAGTCTGAAGCAGAGTAAACGCACGGGCCAGTGCGGTGAAATAGTCTCCAAAATAATACCCACAGAGGCTATTGTAATGGAATGCGATTTTTGACATTAGGGGTACCAAAAGATACACTAAACGCGAATAAATTCAAGCAAAAGCATAGCAGCTGGATGGCTGGACAACATTGCTGTTTATGAGATTTTACGTGTAAAACTGCAGGGCTCTTGGGGCACGTTTTCCCGTTATTTGATGGAGCTCATCTTTGGCTCGCATTATTTTTTATGGGTGCGCACCATTCTAAGGGTGTGACCAAAAAAGTTCAACAAAGATTTGTTCGTCATCTATAGCTAAGGATCACCCTTTGTATACAATCCATATGCAGGGTGCTCGCCAACAGGTGTCAGGAACTTTGAGGGGCGATTCTACAAGCCAAAATAAGACGAAAATTAAGAATGACGAAATCGCGTTTGAGGCTTCGTTTCCGAGTTATTAATTGTTTAAAATACGCGTAAAACAGCGTCTGACGCGAGGGACTTATACTACTGCCCTCGGCGGGCCTAACCTGGCTAAAGGTACGTGTCCACTTGAGAGTACATAATGCACTCGTTAAAAGCCCATTTCTACCATGCGTTGTATGCCCGGCGACTATCCCCACCATTTCTTGGAATCTTTAGGACGAGAATGAGAGAACCCAAGAACGAGCGAGAGACTCTTTCGGTTCTTCTCGCTCTCTCTTGGGGTTCGTCACTCGCGCCAGTGGCTGCGCGGAATACAGTACGCATTTGTTATAAGCCCGACGAACGAGGTTGGCGGCGGGCGTACGGCCCGTAGTGGACACTATTCCGTGCGGTCAATGACGCGAGTGAGAAAACACAAGAGCGAGCAAGAGGTACCGAGCGATTCGTCGGGATTATAACGAGTGCGTACTATAAAACTCGTGCAAGAAGCTCTCGAGACTGACTGTCAGAGACTACATCCAAGAGTGACTGTCAGAGAGCCACGTTTTTAACTCTCAGACAGCGGCAACTTGCTTTCGAGTGGATACATAGTAAAATTACTATCATAACTTTGTATTCTAAGTGCTATCGTGAGAGTAGATAGGACACTCATAAAATGACAGACCAAAAGGGATGGTCGAAGAACGGAACCTTCACCTTAATTAAATTTGATGAAGGGGATTCAATACTGTGAAACACGAAAGATAGTGACAAACATAAATTAACCCTAAATATGCAAACGGACCAAAATAAATAAAACACGTATATGTTATTTTTTGGTCCTCCAAAACATATGCAAAAATCAATGCAATCGGAGACGGACACCTAAAAGCCTCGCCTTGTAATTTTTTGCACGTCTCATTCGCATTTCAAAATAAACTATAGAAAGGCGGGATAGATAAATCTCAAATGGACACGGTTCTGAGTGTTCTGTCTGATAGTAAGGTCTCGGAGAGTTTTCTAGTGTCTATCTGAGAATAAAAATTCTCGACACTACTCTACAATGGATATAGGTACCTACACTCCCTCGCGTCAGCCGCTTTTTACGTGTATTTTAAACAATTCATAACTCGGAAACAAAGCCTCAAATCCAATTTCATCATCCTTGATTTTCGTTTCATTTTGGCATGTAGAATCACTCATTAAAATTTCTGACACCTGTTGCCGAACACCCTGTCGGCATAATGCACATGTAGTTAACAAACTTGCAGTCTCGTCTGCAGCGGAACCATCTATCGTGGCGACGTTGTTTTTTTAGATTATAAAAATGTTACCTACAAAAACGTAAATACAGGTTCGTCGAGGCAGGAAGTCTTTTCGGCTTGCCTTTATTGCCTTATCGCGTGGATAGAGATAGACTGCGAATGAGCAAGAGGGACTGAGGCAGCGGCCACCCATAAAGATTAGGCGCTACCGAGTCGCTCACCACAAAGTGGACGAAATATGGTGGCACTCAGAATCAGTTCTTTTCGGTCATTCGCAGTCTGTGTGATTCGCCACGGCAAGAACAGAAGAAGTGGAAAGGATTACCGATCATTTTGTTTCGAGAGAAAAACCCGTCCTTGTTTCAAGCTCTGTCTATACATATGTCTTCTTTCGGTATGAGGTGCTAATTTAACAGTTGTTAAAGGAAGAACACCTGACATACAAATGTGTACGATACTGTATAAATATCGAAAATAATCGATTAACACGGTATCTATAATTTGTTTATCAAGCAAAAATATTTGTCAACCAATAATATTTGGTAATGTTTGATAAAATACTTGCTATTTGGTTTCAATCAGCGTACATATTTCTCTTATAACATTCATTTCTAATAACATCGTTTGCACGGTTTAACATTTAGTAACGGTATCGTTCGATTAATAACATTTCTTTCTTACTCTTTTACGGAGCCTCGTAACAATTCTCTCGCCATGACAATCAAAACAATGTCATTATATGTAATTTATTTGCTAATCTATACAATTTGTCCTCGCGTCGCGCCATTTAATTCGATTTGCATTAGACACATAGTATGTTCTGTAATAATTGTACGTGAAAAAGTAAATCGAAAATGTATATCAATGTTTCTTACTTTGAAGCTTCGTTCTCAAAAAAAAATCGATTTTGTGTGTGGCCTAACCCAAGTTCTCGCCTTATAAATCTTGTTATAGACTATTATCATGTAAACTGTGCAACTTTAGTTAATTTAACTGTTAATTCTTTCTAGTCCGTTAATTGCTGAAATATGTATTGAGCACACTGTTGAATCTGAAGTGCAAAATTTTTTTACTAATACGACTTAAATTCTTACCTTTTTAAATATTTGAATAACAATTCCTTTAATTGCAAAACGATTTCAATACTTTTACCAAAAACATAATAATTATGTTTATGAATTAAAACTTATACATCATCACTGTAACGAAATCCATTAAAGCGACAATGAGTTTTAATGACGAGAGTCGGTATTTCACGTATCTTCAAGACCAACTTTCTTATCATTAAAAACAGCAGCTGTTTTACATTTTCGCTTTATTTTTTCACACACAGTCACCCCTTTTCCGGTTCTACGATCCGTTTTTTTTTAGCAATCTGTAATGAAAGTGCTAGGGTATAATTACGACAAATAATAGCGGAAATTCGTCTGCAGACACGCGAAAAGCGTTTTACTTTACTGGGAGCCGCGCACGGCGAGAAAAGTTCGGAAAGTAAACGTGACTTCAGGATCCTAAGGTAAACCGCACCGATCGAAACTACCGACACACAGTTTTGCAAGCTCGTTTCATATAATTTTAAAAGCGAGGGAACTGAACAGCGGTCGATTTTTTCCAAAACTGTAGATTATCTTCTAAGAGTAATTCCTAATGTTTCAATGCCTGTTTTAAAGTCCTAGCATAGTCGAGATGTCACCGCAGTTCACTCGACATTCTGTTCATTCTAGAGATAGTGAATTTTGAACAAAGTGATTCGTTTGAGACTCCACACTATAGACTTCTTACTTTGTTCTTTCATAGAGGAAGTGCAGCATATTTGAAATACTGTTGGTGATTTGGAATACAGAAGTATCTAATAAACTACTAACGGTATTTACTTAATTTGTAACACCGTATATAATAGGGGCTAATGACCTGTTAAATAATGACATTTGTGGATGACCCGCTATTTTGACATTTTCGACTTAATCTGCAGAATAAAAAAACGTAAATCTGCAAAACTTTATCAGCAAGTATTCAATCGTTCCAATCATGGCTAAAATATGTCAAAACTTTATGGTTAAACACTTAATCAATTCATTTACATAATTTGCGATAATTTCGAGAAGACAAAGTGACATGAAATTTTAGGTTTCAATGCCATGTTGCTAATTGGCAATACCGAACGCGAAGGTAATTTGGAATATTCCAAAGCTTAGCGATGCTATTGATTCACGCGTAACGGCTACCCCCGCGTCGGTTTCGGCCAGCGCTGTCCACTTATATTTACCTAAGGTTGTTCCTATATTGCGATTTTTTAGCCTGATTAGATCATAAAAGAAAATAAATTTTTTATCTACATGTTTTTTTTTATGTTTATAAAGTAAAGGTAAATTGGAATATCGGTGTCATTTAGACCAAAATTTTAGTTACTTTTTGTTTTTTATTATTACTGAGAGTTTGAAATATAAAAGTTTATTAGTTTCCTTGTGATATTATGCAGTTTTATTTGTTCCCATTCTCTGCAAAAAAATTTTCTTCGTCTTAAATAAACTGGTATTTCAAATATACTGCACTTCCCCTACATGAAATAACTTACAAGAGAATATTCTCCGCCCGAAGATCTTGATTTTAAACGAACTTCGTGTGAATGCAGACTATATTGCAGTATGCAGAGAGCAAATTTTCTCTGCGGTAAATTCACTCTAAAGAGAAATCCGCCCTTAAAGTTATCGCCTTTTTCTGTTTTTTAAAGATACCTTTAATTTTCTTTTGGTAGTGTGATAGAGCATAAAAAACTGAACAATTCTTATATTTAAAGTTTTGTTCTATATCGCACCGTTATAAAGTTACATTTAAAAAAATGGGAAAATGCGGTAACTTTGCGATTACCCTTCAGAGCGAATTTCCGCAGAAAAAGAAATGCTTCTCGCATACTGCAATATGTTCCACATTTACATGATGTGTTGTTTAAATCAGAATTTTCGGGTTGGGAATGTTTCCTTGTTAGAATTTCGGAATAAAACAATTGATAGTCTAATTATTAAGACATATACCTTACACCAATCCCCTTTTTAAAACAGAAAATATTTCACTCTACATTTGTTCTTTTATCGCTGTCTTTTTACCAGGAAATATGTAATTTTCTTGTTTATTATCGACATTGGTACGTATTTGTAGAACCGGTTTAAAATATGTCACTGTCAATACAAAAAAATTTAATGTTTTCAACTGGAAGACCTTGTTGAGTTTAGTCAAGAAAGTTCGAATATTGTTTCACGATGTTTGATGTGCTTCCTCTTTCATTTTGTATCGCTTCATTGCAGAGATTTAGGAGAAACTAAAAAATGTATGATTTCATTCTAACCGTTTGAAATCAAATTTAATATTGGTAGTGTTGATTAAATAAAAAGGAAATTTCTTTCACTCCAATGAGCAAACTTTTAATGTGTCAGCGTGTTTAGTCGTTTACGTCTTTAAAACGTTGGAAACAAATTATTGTCGGTAGCAAAAAAATTATCAACATCTTACAAATATATTAGCAATGTGTTGCATCTGAAACAAAGGCTCACGGGAAACGTCATATTTATGGTGGTAAATGAAACTGATGAATCACAGACAAAAACTGCTATGTATACAATAATTCTCGCTATGGGCTCGCGCTCGGTGCTGGCGGCAAGTGCTTAATGAAGGAGCTGCCGATGGCGCAAGAGAGGGGGAGTAAGAGAGAACGTGGGCCCGTGAAAAATAAAGCGAAAGAGAATATCATACTTTCTCTATTTTATAGCAGTTGGTAACGTCGCGTCCACTCTTTCGTCGCTCTCGCTCGCTCTCGGGTTCTCTCACGCTCGACCGAATGATTCCAAGAAATGGTGGAGATAGCAACGAGCGCTTCACGCATAGTTGACGCGAGTTCATAGCGTGGATTTACGATAATTGTATAACGAAATTTGAAAATGAAAAAATGATGCAGGCGATTTTAAGGTTGGCTTCCACTTCGGTCAAGCTGGCGACATGTGACGCCCTCATGAATTTGAACGGGAACTTTTTTATTTACTTTGTTGTGACGTGTATAACAAGAAAAATAATACAAATTTATAGGCCAAGTTTTTTTTAAAACAAGATTTTATTCAAATGTATTAAAATGGAAAAGAATAATTTTGATACCGGTCTAAATGACTGCCTTCAAAGAATTCCCTCATATGACTAAAAATAAAAGCGTGGGGCGTAAATATTGAAATGTTTTTTTATCTAAATATTTATAATGCTCTATATATATTGATACATTAGTTTTCGCATTCTGCTAGAGCGTCCTAGTTTTTAAAATTAAGCGATTTTTTCTCAAAAGCCAGGGGGGGCAGCTGCTCCTTTCGCACCTCCCTCCGGACGCCCAAGGCGAGCAGTCTAATTCCTCAATTCTAAGTCCGTCCTGAGATTTAACCAGATTAAAAGTCAAGATAAAATCACCAATTAGTTTTTGCATAACTTTTAATACTTAATATTTACGCCCCACACTATTATTTTTGGTCATATGAGAGAATTCTTCTGGCTCAATCATTTAGGCCGGTTTCAAAATCATTTTTCCCTTTTTAGTACATTTTAATAAAAATTTGTTCTCAAAAAATTTTTACTATAAATTATGTTATGCTTTTTAGTGAAAATATTGTATTGTCATCGGAACTACGTATATGTGCAAAGTTTCAAGTCGATCGGATATGTGGAAGTGGGTCAAAATTAGCTTTCAAGATTTCACCCTAACAAATTAGCTAATGAACTCACAAGTGAAGCTAAATAAATAATAAATAAAAGTTTGTAATGAAAGCTTGTAAAATGAGAGGTCGGACTCCAATGACCTTGAAAAAAAATACTGTTTGCTCTGCGCCGTATCATTATTTTTTACCGTACGTCAAATGCGTCAATCCGTCATACGGTGCCGTAGTTGGTGGAACGTTCAATTTAACGCTTTTAACTAAAATGTAATCATTCACAGAGTTTATTCGCGAAGTGAATACAGAAGAAAAAATGTATAGACTTTCTTTTGGTGAAGGGTGTCTTCAGAAATACTATAAAGCAGGATTTTTCAAACCACGCTATCCGCACTGGTAGCCTTCCAGGTGGTCCAAGTCCATAGCATGTAGCATATGCATGCTGTACTGCAGTATTCATCTTAATTTTAATTGGTGGTACGTGTCTGTTCGTATAGATATTTAAGTGGTACGCGAAAAATGAAGTTTGAGAACCCCTGCTATAGAGTGTTCCCAATGTGGAAAACAAGTGACATTGAAGCACGAAAGTTTGTTGTTTCGCTGTTTTAGTGTGTCTTACGTGGTGAAGAACAAGAAGAAAAGATCGAAAATTTGGTGCAATTTCCTTCAAATTTGAGTTTTCGTTTTATAGTGCATCCCCGAGATATAGGGACTTTGTAAACGCGGTAGGCGCTCGGGTCCTTCACGCCTCCGCGTGTTTCGGTGGCAAGTCAAACGCCCAGGGACGCGTTCAGTGTACTTTTTAGGTATTAGAAAACACGTGTAATCAAATAAGTACAGCCCTGTAGTAAGTAGGAAAGTGCACATTTAGCGGCTTGCGGCATCAATGGTATCTATTGCACACCATTTGAATGGGTCCCCCTTAGTCGCTATATCTCGAGGACGTACTATACCTGTGAGTTTGGTATTGGTTGGGGCTATATGGCCGACTTTTGAAAGTTCTAGGAAAAAAATTTTGGTTATTTCAGATTTAGATAATGATTCATATTTTCAATATCATTGATGACCAACAGATTTAATGGTAAAAAAATCGAACGACGACTACTACAGCGAAGACGGTTGAATTAGTAACGTCTGTATTTTAGATGTATTTCTTTTTTTTTCAAGGTCACTGAGGTCCCTTTTTATTATTTTCCTCGTTATATGCACGGCACAATTAAAAAAAAGTCTCGTCAAAATCCATAAGGGCGTCACACATCGACGGGTTTACCTTCACTCCTAAGCGTGCCTCGCCATCCGTGTTAACGTGTATAGTTCGTCGTTCTCAGAAAATTATCTTCCGATAAATTAACCCTTCGTGGTCACACGGGGTGTATTGTATCCCAAAAATAATTTTCGAGTTAAAATGTCGCGCCTTTACGACTTCCAAAGGAGATTTATCGCAAGAAAAAAAATAATAAAAAATTAAGAAATCGCTTTTTTTCCCACAACCGTGAAAAATCGCTCATTTTCAACTACAAATTTGATCATATCAAAATTTACATTTCTAGAAAAAGACTATTAGACCATGATTGTATAAGTATTACGAATGTACAATTATCACTGAAAAGTTAAAAGATTCAAAAATATGAAAATGGTAACTCAAACAATGACGCTGGGGTACAGTGAACCGTGTGACGAACTTTAGATTATAAGAAGGTGTGACCACGAAGGGTTAATCCATAGTGTCTCAGTAACATTATACTCATTTACTCTATGCCTCAACACGCTAATATTCTTGCAGAAAAATTTGCACCTCGGTGTTGTAACAAGCCTGAGCGAGGCGAGACGTAGCGTGAATTAAATTGTCTAGCTGTACAAGAAAAGCACAGGAGGAGTAAAATGAGTCCAAGTGAGACCTAGTGAAAGTCTATTTTTAAATTATTTACCCTAGCATTCAAATTAATTAAGCAAAGCCAACAACTTTCATATACCGTTCCTATTGCTCTTAGAGAAAATGTAATTCGAATTACTCGTTGCGCTGACCGCTCGATTTCACTAAATTAGGACTTTAAAAAGCAATTGAATCTTAGGCGCCACTCGCACAAGCACGCACTTATATACATATTAATACAATCTTCGCCACGCGTATGACAAATCATTTATACTTTATGGCCGAGTTCTTTCAACATAGTTACAAAAAAGAGGTTGCGTAATTGGCCAAACTGCGCCAGATTCTTGAGAACCTTTATTTTCAAATTGTCTGTATTCTACAGACTCACTCGTCATTTCCGTAAAGCGGTATTGTAACTTTAACAAACTCCTTTCACTTTAGTTTAGCAAACATGTTCGTAAAACGAGTGGTGCAAATAGAATGCAGACTCGTTCCTAATATATGAATGACAATGGTGATGATTGGATACTTGGACGATACCTTACTTATGCAACACTTCGCTATTTACAACTTCGTACTACAAACGATTGTCAGGGACGGACAGTGAGGTCATATATATAACGTAACGCGTCAAAATCCGCACGGGCGGCAACGAGTGGTTAAATGCATTAATTTTCGCCAAGCCACTCGCTTCTCGTGCATCATTGGTCGAAAGAAATTCGGAGCAAAAACACGCATTGAATCGAAGAGATCCATACACGCGTTCCTCTGAGATAACATTCAAAGTACTTAAATGTCACAGCGGAATCACTTCGGCAGCGCTCGTCGACACAGGAAATGAAACAAAAATAGCTGAACAAATATTTTCTGGTTCAGGTAAATTCTTATTCTTTCATTTCGTTAACAAAACGTTATATGCTATCTTTACAATAAATATCTGACTAACAGTATCGTAACGTAACATCGCCAGCACAATAGAAAATGATAAAATACATGATACTTCAACGATCAAGCATACTGAAGTTATTGAAATTTAAAAGTAAGGTTACATCAAACTTAAAGCTACGTAGTACACATATCTGTCCGCGGTATGGTCAATTAACCCATTAGCTTGCGTTCGTTACTCAGCGTGTTAACAATCAACTTTGTTTTTGGTTCGTTACGCTGGAAAAGCTGGTTAGTGATGGGTCATGGGACGTTACGCGCTGAACACGATGCGCGGAAATAAAAGAAATGGGCTAATCAACGCGGTTAACACGTATATCAACTCTGTCTCTTCTTATCTTTAACCGCTAAAAATGCTTAACAACGAGTATAACGATTCTGTCTCCCGATATATACACGCGCGCGCGCGTGTGTGTCGCGAGAAAGCTCTTAACTTTATTGCTTCATCTAATCTAGGATTGAACATACCACGAATACGACCTCGGGACTCACGATCAACCGTGCAACATCTTAACACTGCACTTATGCGTATCGATGACGGACATCAGCGTTCTGCTTTCTGATTCATTCGAGGTCAATGTCTCGATGGTTTGATTTTTTAATCTCTTTGATAACTAATGGATCGTATCCAGAATATTAGCAGAATTAAGTGCAGGGGTGGTGAGATAATTCGAAGGATGTAAAAGAGAGGAGGATTCTACTCTCGATGATGAGTCACTTGGATGTTGGCATTTTTCTTTAATGTTCAGCGGAAATTAACGTCGTTGGTGGTTTGATCTGTTAGTTTCGCTGCTTGAAATTATATTGCGGCTATTGTTATTGGCGGTGTATAGGCAATAGTACAGATATAGTGAAGTCGTAAATTCATCAGTTAAGTATAGAGTAATTCGTCTCTGTAAACCTCATTTTCACCCTTGCTACATATCAGGAAGTCACTCGGAGCACTGTTTTATGGTTACATGTATATATACTGTTGAGGATTTTGTGCATCATGCAATGGGAGTAACCCAATAACCGAGGAAGATGAGTTGACACGTCATTTAAGAATAGCTGTATGATGTTTAAAGTGATTTCATTCGTCGCATAATTTTAATAATTACGCTGGTACAAAAAGTGTCGATATATCGGTTATTTTTCTCTTTCACTTATAGGGGCACTATGCCTTCCAATGTTGTTTCGTTTCGCAAGTAACTACCGTCACTTATTTACAACGATATCGCCCCAAGTGACAGAACGGTTCCCATACGTTTTATATAGAGCATTATATTTGTCACATTAGAAGAATGCAGAAGCGACAGTGACGAAAAACTGCAAAATTGTGAGAATTTGTGACCGCAAATGTGAGATTACCATCTAAATTCATATGTTCGTTTCAGGCGAAAAACACTGTATTTTGCTGAAAAAAATTAAGATGGCATCCATTAGTGAAATGCAATATTTTATTACTTTATTTATGTGTCTCTAAAAGAAAAGGTATTAACACCACTTTCCTTGGAAAAATTATATTTGAACATACGTGTCAACTTTTTCGAAAACTTCATGTTGCAGACAATTGTAATTCTGATCTCACAACTTTGGACAAGAAAATTTCCAATCTTATTTGTTTCAAAGAAGATTTTGGATAAATGTGAAGATTGACAAGCTGTCGTTGTTGTTCGGAAAAGGGTGTTTATTTTGGAAACGTTACACATGTGTATTCCTTCCAAGCAAAGTAGTTCCCGACTGAAACTTCTTAAATTATTTGAGTCAGTCAGACTATATTTAGAATTTTCTTTTGTATACTGAAAAAGATACCGATTGTGGAAAAAGTTACTCGTAATATAATTATGATTTCTCTAGATATGGATGAACGCAATGCAAGATGTAAAGAAAAACAATAAAAAAGATACATGTCACTTTTTTTAGAAGGACACACGATAACCGTATGACAACAATAAACAAAGCAGTCACTCAGTCAGCAAACTGTACGCAGTATGCCAGCAGACTGGCAGCGGATTCGTGCAGAGTATGGCGACATTGGCAACAGAATCGGTACCATCTGTGTCCGCATTAAGCTATAGATTTGCGGGCAGAGCTTGCTGCCGAGATCTGACAGCAGATTGGCGGCAGAAATCGAGCAGATCCTGCTGTCTACCTACTCTTAATCTGCACACCGCAGACTCTGTCCGATCTCTGCCGTTAGAGTGTCAGCAGACACTTCTCGATTTCTGGCGTCAATCTGCCGTCAGGTTACGTCAGCAGAATCTGTTCGGTTTCTGGTGTCAGTCCACTAACATTCCCGAATATAAGAGATTCCGTATCAAATCTATAGCCTTTCTGTCGACGAACATTTGTAGCATGCGTTTGGCAAAATCTGCTCGAACAACTTGGCTGACTGGGCACTGAGTACAATAAAAATATGGAAGGACACATTGCCAAATTGCAGCTTATAAAGCTAGAAGAATTTGATCGAAAAAGTATTGTAGAAAAGTATTTCTGCGTATTTGAAATATTATCCCTTTAAATCCTGATAATTTGTATAAACGAGACGGAAGACAGTTAAAGAGAATACTTTTTTGCTTGAGTCTATTGAAAGAACTATTAAGCCATATGCTCTTTCATCATAGCCGTCAGGATCTGCAGCCTCATCCCAAATTCGACCACCTGTCATTCCAAAATTAGCACGTCTTATATAAAAGAATTTTTCAGATTGCATATCAACTACAGCAGCAAGCTATTTATATACTGCTGTGTATATATTGCAATACTAAACAATTGTACTACTTTATTTCTATTTTGTTCTTATTATTCTTATTACGTGCAACTAGAAGAGTAAAATAAAAGTTCAACTTTTTAATCGTAATATTTCTCAAAAGTAAATTGTATATTTAATTTTTATCCTATTTTTTTTGTCAGCAAGACCGTTTAAACTCATATTTACTCATTTTCTATTATAAGCACAACGGGCGTTCCCATTCGAGAAATGATCCGACTAAAAGTTTTCAGACCGAGACGATACCATTTCCTGCCAAACATTGGCGTATTTTCACGTCCAGGCGCTATCTCAGACGCATAGAAAGTATTCGCTTATTTCTTGAACGTTTGTTTTGAAACTTGTTACTTCTGTTTTACCGAGGTGGTATGATTTCTGAAGCTATTTAAAATCGCTACAAACTGCAAATGCAGTGATAAATTTGATAATACCTTTCCCGCGGACAACCGACCTTAGAAAAAGATCGCTTTTCAATCACCTCGTTACTAGCCAAAGAGTTGAAGAGAACGTAATCAAAGTTGAGATACTTGATACGACCTTGAACGAGGCCTACGTTCTTATATCATCCACTACTTCCTAGAGGCTTGTCCCAACGCTCAAAACATTTACTTTTACTCGAGGCCGATTTTACGACTTCACTACGTTCCTTGTATCGACTGTACTGTGCTCCGATGAAAAGAAGTCGGTTGAGAAACTCTAGGGTCGGAATCAGGGTCCGAATAGTATATCCCTATTGGCTGGCGCGGCACCGTCGACGAATACAAAGTAAGGAAACGAAGAATCGCTCTTGCCTTTGTGACATTTCGACCGACTTCATTTCATTATACGCAGAATAAGACTGAATTACATTTCTAAATAATCAACGGTCACTTTAGCGTATGTCTCGAAGACTGATCATTTGGTTGCAAGTGTTCGTGGTTCAAGTTCACTCAAAGTTAACGTGTCATGAGAAGTGTTATTGGCAGCAGTTATATGGAAAATAATAATGTACTTGAACAATCGTTCAATCGAATGGCTTGTTAAAAACAAAAGAGACTATTGGGTACAAAATGGAACAAAGCGTGTAGTGATGATGAAGAAACGCCGTACAATATTGAGGATATATGGTTGATAAACGGAAACTCATAAGTATTTATCGCGGATTCAGTTGAATGTTAACGTCCTTCGTCCAATTTCGCTGGCGGTTCACGAGTTCCTTGATCCTGTAATCTGTTTAGCAGGTGTGGTTATATCAACCACAAGTGTACTTTAACAATCGAGTAACTCATTAATCACTTGTTATTATAACTCTTCGCGATGATGAACTAACGAGGATAACGCTGGGTCGATTTAATCACCGATAAACGCGAATACATGCGACGTGCTTAACGTTAATCAGTTCTATGCAGCGAGTCGGAGGACACAGCCCGTGACAGTAATCCACGCTAATTTACCGAAGTCGTAGCTCCACGGAAGGAACCAGTCCCTTCGTATCTCCTTTCAGCCGAGGAGTTAAACGTTGTAAACGTTGTATTGTTTCACATATCGAAAATACCGCGCCAGCAAGCACGACTTATTCATCAATGACGTTACATAATAAAATATCGATAGGATGTACACTAATCAAATACACGCTCTTCGCTGTATAACGATGGATAAGAAAATAACAGAAAGCGACCGACAGTTTGTATTAAGCCGTCATTTACTCTAGTTCGTCGTTGGCCCTTTCCCGTGTACCATCATGTTTTCTTTCCTCCTCGTCCCGGAACGGCGAACAACGTAATATTTACAAGGCCCATCCCTATGTGATGTCAACACGATGACGAAAATACTGATTATTGGTGTTTTGGCAGCCGATATTCGTCTCGCGCGAACAATCCCTTCCTCGCATCGATCGATTCTTCTAGTTCTCTTGTTGGTGTTCACAATACTGGTTCTGGGCGTGGGATTGTCCAGCACCGATCAACGTATGACCAAATTATCTCGCGGAAAACATCGTCCTCTGTGTAAAATGCGCAGCCCGCGCTGAGAAATATGTGGGGGAGAGGGGGCAGTGGTTTCTTGATTCTTCGACGATCAATTCGTTAATGGTTGCCGCACGGAACGTCGACGTTCCCTCCTTTTTTTTTCACGTTCCATCCATCACGAGGCACTTCGGCAAAAGCGACGATGAGCTGTCATGGTGGCTTGAACGAACCATCCGATCGTGACGGCAATCGTGTCCGATTGTTGCCCAGAATCGGCGGAATGAGGTGTCGCGGTGATGCACGCGCGCGGAGCCTTTATGCAAAAGCAGTATACGACGGTCAGTTGAGGAACTCGCGCAAATACAACCGTACCATCATCGTGTGAACCAGTCGATCCGACTTTCTTCTATTCAGCGTTTCTCGCTGGCTGAGAACCGAATCTTTTTCGAGAGTTACGTGGACGTCGACGGCGACGACGGTATTGGATCCGGTTGATAATACCTTATGCCATTTATCTGGAACATGTAATGGTACTTGTTTCAATTCAATCATTTTTGTATGCTAAAGATTCTGTTTATTATCTAGCTTATAAAGAACTTCACTTGGTAAAAAGTGATTGCATGATTTATAGCTGTTATTATATAATACAAGTAAATAGAGTTTAACATTGCGATTGGTGGCGGCCGGCGTGCTTCCACGCCAAGGAATTTTCATCCTGTGCACGGCTTTGTTTTGGCGTGTTTTCACGTCGATATTTTAGGGAAAGTATTAAAAATTCCTATGTATTATTCGAGTGTCCCAAGCTATTCACTTTGAAAATAAACCAAGCTCGGAGTTCGTCTTGTATATATTTCGCTCGTGCGGCAGTCGAGCATTCGATGGATCATCTAATAATGAAAATTTTCATTTCTATATTTTCTATTACATCTTCATGAAAGTATCACCAATGGATTAGGCAGTTTTTCATTATTAGATAACTTATTAAGTTCAAAGAGAACTACGAGCTTCAGTTCTTTTGTGAGTAAACATTCGGAGACTCTCGAACAATACTTTCGAGGCTTTCCAGAAAATATCGGCGTAGAAACACGACAAATTCGTGTACATGATGCGAATGTCCCGGCGCGGCGTGAGAAAACGACAGTGGGGTATTTGTCCCAAAACCCGGACATAAATCGATTTCAAAATTTTGCGTAAATTATAAAATTTTGCTACTAGAAACATTGCTAAATTGTTTTTTTAATTTGTGCACTCATAAAGTAACGGACTTCGTCGAAATTTAAGAGATTTTAGAGCACGCGTTTCATTATTAACCGTCCTCTGAAACATCGTTGGTTTATTAGTAATTGCTACATGTTGTAAGAAAGTTATGTGTATTCTGGCATTATGAAAGCTTTACAGGTAGGTATATGCTACACTTTCCAACAGGTTTTACTTTTTCACCATATATATTTGTATAGTTATTAACATTTGAAGATAATCGAGAATTCAGTAAATATTCTTTACGATTATAAAATTTCATTAACGATTTTGTTATACTGCAGGGTGAGTGCAAGAGTTTTTGCTGGTGTCATTACATTTGATAAAGGTTTGTGATCACACACCAAAAAAAGAAAAAAAAAATTGGTTCCGGATTCGTCCGGATGGAAGTTTTATGACTAATTAAGATAGAAATGACAATCGAGAGATGCAGCGTTTCACGTACGCCCGTAAAGTCGCATTCGCCAGACCTCCGTGAGGTGTAAAAGAATTGTTTAAATTATGGACACATATGTATTAACTGAATAAATGAAAGAAAAACTAAAATATAACATATAAGTACGTAAAAAATACTTAAAATATTTCGCTGTGTAGTCTCTGATGGTACTGTTTCAACTGAATGCAGACAGAATTTCATAAAATGTTTATGCTATGCTGTGGATAAATCTTCGACTAATTGTAAGTCCTATATATATCCTGCGTTTATTAAGTTCATTAGGTAAGTTCATATTTAAGTGCTCTTTTGATTTTACTTTTATATTAAATTTCATTTGACTTATATTTGGTAAGTATGCGTAAACATTTGTCACATGAGCTAGATATTTCCCCCTATTATTATTCAGATGTTAATTATTTAACGAGAATATATACACGTATAAGTATCAAACTATCAGCAAATTCTTCGGTGCAAACTGCGGGCCTATCTGGAATTAAACTGATGACGAGATAAAACATAAAATTTCACATTGCATAAAATCAATACCAAAAAAGATGCCGAGATGCAATTCCTAAATGAAACAATAGATTTACTTCTTCCTCCTGACCTCACAATTTGTGTAAATGAAGAATTTCTGTAAAAACATTAAAAAACGCAGTTTTTTAAATGCCTGTATCTTTGTTAAAAAAAAAACATCCTTTTTGGATGAGGTTCGATTTATGGCAAAGGCAAATGATCATATTTTCCAATAGTTACATAAAAATGACAAAAAATATTGTTCGCATTCCGTAACACTTGACAAACATCAAGAAACTTTTACAGTTTGGCGCACTCCTCTTTAAGGGCGGATTTTAACCCGTGGATACCGACATTGATAAAATTGATTTAATGATTCGAAAAGTAGAATGTTTAAACTTTAAAATGGTTATTGTTCCATCAACTTTGGATGAATTTTAGCAAAGTTATGAGAGTTGGAAGATTTTAAAATCGGGACAAATACTCCACTGTTGCGGCGCCTCTCAGAGTGTTGCTCTACTTTCATTTCTTCTGCTTTCGCGATGAAGTACTATATTACTAATGTGAAACTTGTACATTTCACCAGAAACTTAAATATCTCTCACCGTCATGTCATACTCCGTGATGTACGCCGGGATTTCTAACTGTTCAGGTGACATAACTTCATAAAGGTATTCTACGCCAGGTAAATTGTGGACTTTCTGTTTGATAGCTGGAGCCATGAACGTCGTGAACCACCACGTCATCATCTGCAACAATTAACAAGAAAATTGATCAGCGTCAAGTAGTAACATTGCTTGGGAATGAAAATTCTATATCTTTAAAAATTTGCACAATGTTTTCCCATCGTTACAACAGGAGCGCGACTATTTTTTCCCCACTTTATCTATAACGCGGTTGTTTAGCAACGTTACAGTTTATTTAACATATTACCAGCAACACGATGTTAGATCCAGTTTGCAAGGCAATAAATAGTCCTGCAGGAGGTCGAGCATGAACAATAAATCATGTTAGCCTCGTATATCGCGATCAGGTTGAATTCGACTAGGTACAGGTTTTTAAGTAGCAGCGTGAAAAAAATATCTGTTATCTACCGGAAAGTCAGGAGGTTCGATAGTAATCGTGTACGCGGGTTGTGTGGACGGTCTGAAGTATAAACGTGGGAAATGCAATAACAACGTTTATTTAAAACGCAAAAGCGTTTATCCATATACGAGTCGGAACGAAAGCAGAATTCGAACGCGATCCAGTTGGAAACATCTTTGACGACGAAAAACCTTAAATCTAGAACGAGATACAGAATCAACTTTTGGGAATTTGCAATTCGATAAAATTTAAAGTTAGTTGTTGTGTACTAAATTCGATAATGAAGCGACGACAGAAAATCTTAATGTTGCTGCTTTTCTACACATGCAAATAACAAAGTACATTTGATTTCAATTTCAACGCGCACAATAATTGATCGTAATATAATTTCTTAATCGAAACTGTGTTTTATGTCAGCCATTATCGATTAATAAGAAAATTGCGTTGTTCAAAATAAACAGTATAGAGAAGGACGGACATAATACTACTTTCCAACCATTTTTTAATAGTAATAATATTAAGAATTAAGTAATTTCTCAATACTCAAACCGCCATGCTGAATTTGCCTGATTGCAAAAGTACGGAAATATTCTTCTATAACGTCATTTACGTCCGAGTTGGAAAATATATACCTCCATCTCGTTATCTAGTCTCCAAGTGGGTCTAAACTAATTTCCCAGCTGTGAAAGTAAAGTAACTTCGTGAAATAGCACTCATCACTACTAACCTTGGTCCAGAACGTCGGGTGAATAATGTAAAACTGTTTGAGGTTCTTCTTATATCTGTAATAAAAGATTTTCAGGTATGTAGTCATTAATAAAAAATTATAACAAAATAATTAGAACAATGATTAGTAATTTATATAAATAATGGAGAATTCTTTGAATGAAATTTTGTAAATAATTCATAAAATTTTTATTCAAAATAAGAATATTGTTTCTGTGGAATCTTTGCATTGACTTAAATCAGTTTACCTAACTGTAATTTCTATTGCTCTTGCATCAGTTTTACGTATCTATAAATCTATAATCTCATGGCCATGTCATTGAACAGGAAAAACATTATTTAAATTGGTACCGTGTACAGTATTTGTTTCTATTTACTGTATACGAATGTAAGTCACTATCAACAGTCAGAATGAAAAAAGTGCCTTCAATTTTGTATACAAATTTCCAATGTTTTGCTAATGCACTGCAACAGGATGTCTTTTAAGTAACTTAGACTTTGATGAAATTAAAACTGAGTTGATATTCCCTTTATGCTCTCGGAGACGTTAATTTAGACGAGAATGTAGTGTCAGTACCTTTTCACACAAGAAACTTCTTGGTTTTGCGTGTTATGTAGTGTAGAATGTAGAACATATTCACGCGATAAGGCAGGGGTGTCTCTAACATCAGAGCCTCACAATTTTTATTTTTTTTATTTACATTAATAGCAATACAGTTATGTAGCTATATCCATTCGTAAGTATGATGTGATCGTATCTTTTTATAATGAAATACGTTTTATAATGTATACGTTTTATGAGGAATGTACATTTTTATGTAAAAATTCATAGAAATCTTACTTTCAAGTCTCTGCGATTATGTTTTTAGATTTTTACTAACTTACTTTACTAACGTTACTTTATTGGAGAAAGAACAATAAAAGAGTTCAGAAATATGAAATAATATTGTGTAAAATATGAAATATTTATTTTAGTCTATCGTTAATAAGCTTTCTTTTGGTTCTATATTAATTTAATCTGATAAATAGTTCTTACTTTTAACTGTAAATCTATTAGTGTGCCAGAAGGGAAAAAAATATTTATTGTGTACAAAGTAATAGATAAACTTGAAAAATAGAAAAATGCAAGTAGGAATCGAAAGTCATGGATTTATTCATTATTGTTTCAAGAGGAAGTATTTATACTTTATTGATTTCTTAAAATACGATTTTTTTTAGTTTATTTAAAAGTTATCTCTCTGTAACACATTCTTTAATAGTTTAGACAATTATATTTTTTAATTGGAGTCAAGTGTCGGCTATGCGTGGATAAACGCATAAATAAACGAAACTTGTAATATTCTTTATATAAAAACATAAAAATGTTTCTTCAAAAGAACATCCTATAAGAAGAACTAGGCGTGATCAGATTGCACGACAGCGGGTACGGATCAATTTGTTGAAGCTATATTATAGTATCAAATTTATGGTACAAATGACGACAAATGAAGGCCGAGACCTTGTGCAAAAATAAGTCGAAATTTTGTGACAAATTTATCCTTAAATGACCTTGTTTTTGAGAAACCTGATTTTAAACTTCATTCAGTATGCGTGCACTCACCTTCGGTACGAAATATTTGACTTCAGATAAGTAGACTACATAATGCTAGACTTGTGCGTAAATACAATGTGCGCAAGGATACGAAATAAATTTGTTCTAGAAAACAAATCAAATTGTTGAGTATGTATATAATTTTTTCATGTCATTAAGTAAGGCAGTGTTAAAAATTCTGATCCCACTGTTCGTAGCGTAGCTGTGTTATACCAATTAATAATTCTTGAATTCTTTCTAAAGCAGGGTTGCACTTTAGTCGTTCAAATGCTACAATAATTATTTATTTTATTGGGCAAGCTTTAAACTACTTGCACTATGATTAATAAACATCGAACTATAAAATACCTACTACTCCATTATGACAAATCTAACAAGAAAACGTTTCTAACCCGAAAATTCTGAATTTGATGAAATTTAGTGTAAATATATATCATATTGGAGTATGCAGGGAGCAATTTTTTTGTGCCGAAATTCACTGCGAAGGCCTTAAAGTTATCGTGTTTTCATATTTTTAATATAACATAAGAAACTATAACAGAAGACTATAACTAAATATATCATAACAGGAGGAACATAACAAACTGAACAATTCTTATATTTAAAGTTTCAATGTATATACAGTGAGTAAAAAAAGTATTGGCACACTTTTTAAAATCGCATAACTTTTTTAGAATTGGTCCAAACGACATGAGTTTTTTTTAGAAGGTAGAAGGATTAGTTTGCTAAGTGACGTATTTCGTAGTTTTGAAAAAAAATTCAATTTGTCGGAATAGCAAAAAGAATAGTAAAGGCCGTTTTTTTCAACTTTTTTTTCTGAGCCTGTAACGAAAATTCAAAAAACCCGTTTGTAGATTTAAGTAAGCTGTATACATGCTGAAAATTTCATCAAAATCGGTTAACGGTGCTCTGAGTTACAAACGTTTAATGATCGCACAATAAGGTCGAAAATCGCGAAATACCCGAAATCAAGCGATTTTCGACCTTATTGTGCGATCATTAAACGTTTGTAACTCAGAGCACCGTTAACCGATTTTGATGAAATTTTCAGCATGTATACAGCTTACTTAAATCTACAAACGGGTTTTTTGAATTTTCGTTACAGGCTCAGAAAAAAAAGTTGAAAAAAACGGCCTTTACTATTCTTTTTGCTATTCCGACAAATTGAATTTTTTTTCAAAACTCCGAAATACGTCACATAGCAAACTAAACCTTCAACCTTCTAAAAAAGACTTATGTCGTTTGGACCAATTCTAAAAAAGTTATGCGATTTTAAAAAGTGTGCCAATACTTTTTTTACTCACTGTATATAAAATCCGCGACAACTTTAAGGACTGATATCATCCCTTCAGAGAGAATTTCTACAAAAACAAATTACCCCTTGCATACTACAATATGCTCTACATTCACACGAAGTTTCATTAAAATCAGAATTTTCGGGATGAGAACGTTTCCTTGTAAGTCATATCTCTGTTGTTTAATAAACTTTGCACTTCTTGGTTAAGATCTGATGGACGATGTCAAGAAAAATGAAACATGTATAAGCACCTTGTAACTACAAGCGCAAGTAGAAGTCTGTTCGTCTGTATTGAGAGGCAGGTCAAACCGAGGTAAGTATTCAACTTACATGATGAAACTTCGAAGTATGAAGTGTTGCTAAAAAAAGAAGTCTCGATTGAAAAAAATAGTACTAAAATTTTGATTTATTTTTACACAAGGAATCAGCTTGTCTTTGTTTGTAGTACGAATTTTAATTCACCGTATATAAACGTGAAAACCACCATCACATACATAGGTACAGTAGTCGGTGATCCAACCTTCGGACATTCTGTGAGTCTGTCTCTGAACACTTCTATTGATTATAATATACAGTGGTGCCCGGTTAAATTGAAATGAAATCTGCTCGCTTGAACATCAGCCCCACCATCTTTTTTTTATGTAACTGTCTTCACCCTCGTTTATCATCACCTCGAGTTCAGCGAATCATAACAGTTTGACAAGGAAAGTGAACATATGTACAAAAATTTCATGTCCCATAATTTTCCATAAATTCTCCCGATGAAAATAGGTTTAAACACTACAGTAATCGGACGATTTTTAGGATTATTGATAGTTAAATGTACTATATTTAATAAATAGGAATGTACTGTAGTGTCGCACGCAATTCTAAAAATAGTCCAATTTATGTCATGTTTGGACTCATTTTCACCGAGAACCTCACCAATCAATGTGTACTAAATAGTTTCATAATAATGAAATATAAATGCTAGAAAATTAAATTTTTGTCATTGCACGATAGGTAAACAATGCTCAAACGATTGTGGCCGCTACCGTTCGATAGTGGTTGACCATTTTTCTGTCGCGAACATTTCTACAGTATTTCGTGAACATGGTTCGGGACAAGCCACAGGTTTCCGTCTAGAAGACTTCAATTTTGGTGCTTTATTCACTTGGGATATTAAAAATTCATTATTCGCAATTCATCGTTTCATTTTCATTGAAATGAGGTTCTTCTATGGAAATTTAATGCAGAAAGGTTTGATCGTTAGATGCATATACAATATTAAAGTTGATGCATTGAAGTTATTCTTAGCGTCGGTCATCAATTTTTGATAAAGCACTAACTACTCGCGGTTGGCATGAAATCATTATGACTTTCTTAAAGTTCAAAGGGCGGGGGTTCAACTACAGTAATACTTACTCACGAAATAAGCAAATAAATAAAGTAGGAGAGTAGAGTAATAATGAACAGAATGAAAACGAATGTTAATCGGAGGGATAGGGGGGTTAGCAACACGAAATATTGAAATAAGTAATATTTCTTCTTGTATTTCACTTACAGCAGTCTTCAGAGAAAATGTATCACGCTTAGCAGAAATGTGTAGGACAAAGAAATGCGCATTTATTTCAATATTTGCCATCCCTTATTTCATGTTAACAATACAAAAGTATACATAACCAGAGGAATGAAAAATGAATTTTGTGACAGTAATGTTTCCTCATGAAATAGAAGTGTTCTACATAGACGAGAACTTATAGAGTGGCAATGCCCTAAAACGGTCTTAACCATGGTCACGAAATATTGTAGAAATGTTCGCCAAAAAGATCCAACCGTGTGAAGCTGATCACTAATCAGAGACGTCTCGGCTACAATCGAATGAGCTGTGTACATACAGGGTGTTCCAAAATTGCGGGAAATCTGGAACATGCAATATCCTGATGCAAAAAGACTTCGACAAGTCCTTTACCGTTTTGGGATCCACGGCTTCGTTCTCGAGATATTAACAGTTGAATACTAGTGGTGCAACTTCTGGGTCTCGCAGTTTGAAGCCGAGTCAGCTGAGCGCGAAGCAGTGACTTTTCGTACGCACACGCTGAAGGCACGCGTAAATACAGACCCACACACAGTAGAGCCGACTACTGGTTCAAACAGTGAAAATGGGTTAGCGCGCTCGGTGTACATTGTCACGCGTGCGGCACTCGTTTGAAGTACCGGGTCTCACAATCAGTCGCTTGACGTAGAACGTCTATCTCACTTACTCTCGATATATCTGTTCGTTTTCCTTGCAATCTGGCAAGTCTCCGGCACACTAGCGATCATGCTCGCTAGTTTGAGAGCCTTTATGAGGTAAATTCTTGGATACGAAACACTACCCTGCTCTCGCGAATTCGAATGCGCGAACCCGAATAATTCAAATTTAACCGGACAGTACTGTAACATATATTCAATGGCAATCACTTCAACCTAAAATAGGCCTATTGTATCTGGTTGATGAGTTCCCGCTCTAGTGGCTAAGATACTGAAAACTGTTCACCATTCACCTCATAAAATGGCAAATAAAATGAAAGAAAGCAAATATGTGAACATATATATTTTATTTTATAAGTCAATATCTTTTTCTTGTCATTCTATGTATAACGATTAGCGTACCACAAATTCATGCAAACGTCATGGTCGGTACGGATTTACCCAGAAGTTACAGATCAGTTTTCCCCGATTACGAACAAATGCAACGTCTCGGAAAACTGATCAAAGTGTCATATTGGTGATCACACCTTCCCATTTCTATTGACAATTCCCCAAAATCGCCCTGGATGTAGAAATTTGAATCTTCATAAAAGTGTCACAATAAGTTTTTCCTGCTCAGAGACATTTAGAGAAAATGATTCCTTCTGCACCTATCTACTTCATACGATAAGATACTTCGTAAAATTTAAGCAAACAAATTGATATTTATTGAAATTTGTGTAACACTAGGAGGTGTGGGCTTAAACACTGGGGGCTTAAGGTCTGTCATATAGCATGCAGCTACGTATGTATTTGCTCCTTATAATCCGTAATTATGGGGCTCTTCTTGAGACGTTAATAAATCGAATTAGATATAATAGCCAGTTAAAAGCTGAATCTCACTTGTAAGGAAGCACGTTGTACACTTCACGCAACCAGTGCAAGCTGGGGTAGTTGCTGCTAGTCGTTAACGTATGGAAATAAGCGATAACGTAATCGCCTTTGACAATTGGGTCCAGCAACTGTATTAGATAGAGCAACGCCTGAAACAGAAATTAAAAGTTCTTCATTAGTAGAATTCACTTCATATTCAATACCATGACTTGTCTATATCACTGAGCATACAGTAGAGCGTCAATTATCCGAACCTCGATTAACCGAACGGTTGATTATCCGAACCATTGCTGCATCATCGCTATCCCCACCACTTCTTCGAACCAGTGTAGCGGTAACGATTGACTGATTGACTTTTGCGTAATATAAATTAACGCAGTAGTACTCTTGCATTTAATAAGTAATTTTAGGTGTAATTCCTATAGTTATAAACTGTGTAAAGTACATGCCTGCTTCATTCTCCGAACTGTTCGATTATCCGAACAATTCGAATTTCCGAAACACCTCGGTCCCAAGCAGTTCGGATAATTGACGCTCTACTGTAATTTATTCTCTTTCATTTCTTTTGTTTAAATCCTGATACCTCGTCGTATATTTCTCGCGAATTCAATATGTTATTGTAAGCACTTCAAGAGTGCAGGCCAGGGCAGGCTACAAGTTTCTCTTCCCGATTTTCCTCTCTTCGTGACGTACGGAAAAATGGCCAAGCAGGGTTGCCAGAAAAACACCTCATTTGATGTAGTAGGGAGTAGGGCAAGGAGAATGGCCTCGCATGGATAGAGATATTGTATGTATATAAAAAGTAGTGCAATACAACTTGTGCACAGTGCACACAGGGTTACCTCTCCGGTTTTCGTTCGGAGATTTCGGGTTTTGAAGTAAATCTCCGGGTTGTAGAAAAAAAAGAGATAATAAGAAATTGTGGTATTATGCAATGGTATCAATTTTATATACAATGAAAGTTATTAATTAAAAAAAAACATATACTTTTAAATTCTGAATTGTTTGAGCTTAAAAGAATTGCACATTTGTTTCCCGGATATTCGAGAACAAAACTTTATTTGCTTTTTCCATCTCCGGGTTGGAATGTGTGGCACTCGGAGATTCATATGGTGCTAAGGTGGCAACCCTGAGTGCACACCGTGAGAGGATTCCCCCTTTACTACTCCCTACTACGTCACTGAGTTCCTACTACTTCCAATAGCTGTTCCCCTTCTACTACTCCCTACTACGCCATAGGAGGTGCTTTTCTGACAACCTTGCAGCCAAGTTACATAGTCATGATCCTCAAGGACCAGGGCTGCCAGGCTATCCGGTACGCGTACTGGCATATATGACGTCACTTGGCTTGGATGAGCTTGGCGTTGGTATGACGTCACTTGGCTGGGATTGGCTTGTCGTGGGTATGACGTCACGGCGTCACCAACCAAGAATAAGTGTTCCCCTTCTCCTACACCGTACGACGTCATATGGGCCAGCACGCCGCCATTTATCCAGTAAGTATGGCAACTCTGTCAAGATCCTCACTTATCTTACGCACCTACAGTTAGAACCTCTCCCAACATTTGCCTTAGCGTCATTTCTTATTCTGACCAGCGTTGCCGGGAGAACCTTCTACCGTAGGGTGCTCTTTTCGTCACGGATAGCTATAAATATATATAGTCCACATCACGGAGAGTTACACACACACACACACACACGCACGCACGCACGCACGCACGCACGCACGCACGCACGCACGCACGCACATATAATCTATATAAATATAAAAGTCTGGATTAGATATAGGTAGACGTTAGTACTAAAGGTGAGATAAAAAAAAGATAAAAAAACAATTTAAAAACTTTTTAAGCAAAACAGTTATATCATACTATAAATTTAAAGGCTACGATAAAAAAATTTGAAGAAATTGTTCAATTACGCGTGTAATAAACGAGATTTCTATAATCGTGACTCTGCAGCTATATAGGTACTCTACAGGGCATGTGTCCCAACAGGGTCGAAGGGTTAAGAACTGAAATACTCAATACTAAGTATGCAATTTTTTGCATTGCAATTTCCACTGCCTACTTCACTTTATACGCTTTGTATGATAGATCTAATATCTAGAAAGTTGCAGGAAAAACCATACCAAATGGTTGCACATCCTTTAAGTACACTGACCGAGCGTACCTTGTTATGAATGTAGAATAATTTAATGTTTATTAAGGAGAAAGCGGTAACTCGCTGGAAACGCTATTCCTAAGTGAAAACGTGAAATTTGCAACACCTGTTTCTTTTTCAAATTTTTTGTTCCAAAGAGATCTCAAATATAGCTGCATTCTAATCGCTCATATCATAAGCCAAGTCATGAAAAGGCCATAACCGTGGGTATAGTTAAATAACGCAACTATTTACTAACTTGTACCAATTCAAATTATCTCGATTCTACGAAACGAATGAACGTCACGCTTGTCACTTCGTTTTAAGCAATCCAAACGTTACAATTTAAATTGGATGTTGAATCTTCAGTTTCGACCTGTGTAGTAGGCAAGGGTTAATCGATTAAATATACAAATCGTTACGATCGAGTAATACTTACATAAACGTTTCATTCAAACACTTATGAATTATTTTCTATGTATTGTCAAGTGATCAACTATGATTTTGCTAAACCTCTACAGATTTTAAGAGTCCTTGTAGAAAATACTGTAAGTGCCAAAAATAAAATTCTATACTATAGTATTACCATTGACACGTAGAACATTTTAGGATAATTTTTTTTTAATTTTGGCACTTACAGTGTGTTCTACAAGGACTCTTCATTTGTAAAACAGCTGAAAGGTACAGGTGTACTCTTTTGTTGTGGTAACTGAAATTTGAAGAAGCAACACTACCTAAAAAATTATTATTGATCTAATGACATCCTGAACACTATTGAGGCTTTTAAGAAGAAATAACATTTTGTAGGTACCTATATATCAGTAAAAACATTTTACAAAAAATTAAAGAAATCAATTCTAACACTTTTACTTTTGAAATTATCAACATTTTTATAATGACGAGATAAACAAACTATTTTTATCTTGATGTCAAGATCAGCTGTAATTATTTCTGCTCGACTCGGATGTTGTTATACTTGGTCCCATTAGTAAAGGTTTCGAGGTTTCGTTGATTCACGCAGAACTCAATTTGATCATCATCTTTATAAATATAGAACTCGGAATAATTAGTTGTATCATCGGCGTTACTGCCGACTTATCTGCCTGTGAACCGGAAACGTAATACTGCACGCGTTACAATGCTAATTTACATTTTGCCTCTATACAGCTGTCACGGTCTGCCTCACAATGCTCGAGAATTATTACTGGTACTTACGCGTGTAGCGTAAAAATTAGTTGAAAATACAAAAAGATTAAATGTTTTCATTCGTGCCACGATAAATTGATTTAAAATTTCTCGGAACAATCGCCTGATAAAACGATTCATTTTCTTTTTAAATCGCAGTTGAGCTTAGATGTTCAGCATTGCCAATGTAGAATCTATTTAATTTGAGGGTCGGACTGCACGCGTGTGTGCAAAATCAGATGTTGCAAGAAAAACAGATTTTCATTACAAAGATCCAAGATGTAATTAAAAGATTAAAACGCATAGTAGTTTCTTTGTGTGCTATTAACAATTAAAACAAAACAATGATTCGTCGCGACTTCGTTACTCTGATTAAAGAGAACGCAAGTATTGCAAAGTTCATGGCTCAACGCTTCGTGGAATATAATGTTATTACATTCATTCGAGAAATATGAATGGAGATCGATTTTTAATTTATGAATGAATGTGCTTTACTAAAACTCTGAATCTGAAACGTCTGTCAAAGAAATATGATTGATAAGTAAAATAGCTAATCTAGATCCATCCAAGAATTTGAATTCCCCATCTCGAATTATAAAACAAGTATGTTAACATAAGATGTGTATAGTAGAATAAGTATCTGGTTTGTAATAATTTTATGGTTTGTTTTCGTAGTTGTTAAACTTGCGTAGAATTTATCCGTAATTCTGTCCCGTGATAAGACTGTCCGTTGCTGTTGATTGAATATTAATAATTATCAGAAGTCATTCCCTATGGAAATTATCTTAGTAAAAAGATGTGAGATCCCCATAAAAAACTTCAAAAAAGTAAAAAAATTACACCAAGTACATGAAAAAGTCGAGGAAGTAAAAGAGTATTATGAAATAAATAAATAAATAAATAAATAAAAAATTAGAAGAAAATATACAATATAAAAAAAGATGTGAAATCAAAATGAGCTGCAAGTACATAAAGGTGCTTTCCAACTGCGCTAGAGATGACACAACTACATATACACAGCTAAAATGCTGTGTTCATACATTCCATTACTCATATCGCGGACATTTTCATAATGTGAAGATAAAATGTAACATCTAGACATTTGCCTAGATGTCCACGGCATGGAAGTCAAATACTTAGCATGGCCACGCAAGGTATTCTCAGTTCATCAATACCAATAATATAGATTGCGTTTTAAAATAATTCCAAGATCATTCATCGACACCGATACCTTTCCTCTCACAAGTTTTCAGATAATTTGTCAATTTAAAACTCTGACAATATGAGTACACTTTCATTATTTCGCGTTTTGAAATAATTCTTATCCATCGACACCTTGACCTTGCCTGGCCTCGCCAAGTATTTGACTTCCAGGCCCGGGTCAACTAGGCAAATGTCTAGATGTTACATTTTATCTTCACATTATGAAAATGTCCGCGATATGAGTAACGGAATGTATGAACACAGCATTGTAGCTGTGTATATGTAGTTGTGTCATCTTAAGTGCAGTTGGAAAGCACATTTATGTACTTGCAGCTCATTTTGATTTCACATCTTTTTTTATATTGTATATTTTCTTCTACTTTTTTGTGATTTATTTGATAATACTCTTTTCCGTCCTCGACTTTTTCATGTACTTGGCGTAATTTTTTTACTTTTTTGAAGTTTTTGGTGGGTAATTTAATACTGAAGGGAGTGAAATTAATCTTAAAGAAACGGAAGACGATAGACATTTTCAATATTAATCACTGTATAGCTGCCATTGCATACAGCAGTCGTAACGTTTTATCTGCTGCTGTCACGTACAGAATGCATGATTTCACGACTTCGATCTATTGCGGTGCATGAGGCCACGGATTCAATCTACTTTAATATTTACCACTGAATGCACTGTACCATTGAAAGATCTCTACTCTATTTACTGGATACAGTTACAAAGGTTTTTAAGAATCAATGAATAGTTTGGAAATTTGAAGATGGTAGGCAGTGAGTGTAAGTTAAATTTGCTGTAAAACGTGTGACCAGTTAAGCGTCAACATTTGTAGAAAAAAACATTAGATTATTGTTGAAGGCGAGGATACTTTGGAATCGAACTGAGGTCAATTTCGATAGGTTAATTGATTTTCAACTCGCATAATTTCGACAAACGTAGTTCCCTTGCAGTCTCGAAACGAGAGAATTCGAAGTTTTTCCACAAAATGATCTATAATTTTGAGGAAAGTAAACTACGAAATGTTCCAGCGTACGATTATTCGAATATTCGTTACCAGTGTTAATAACAAGCAAAACCTAAACGACTTTCTATCTTATCATAGATTACCTTTATCGATGATTTGACGACATAAACTTAAGTCTACGCCGTAACGAGCTATAAAATAGTCGCTATCTGCATCGTGACCCTGACTCTCATTATCTCGGTACGTCGTTTAATTAGTGTCGGTTAAATGAGTATAAGTGACAGAATGCATCGTTCGAAAACTGGTTTGCTGCACGAAGTAACGACAGGAATAAAAATGGACCGTGCATTTTCAGATGTTCTATCGTAAATAATAAACATATGCATGTGTATGCACGATGTGTATTTTTGATGACAGCGTCTCCTACGACACGTGCTGTAATGTTAAACTCGTTTCAAGGCAGCAGAAGTGCAATTACTATGCCGAGCATGTATGTAAATAATAGGTTCAGATTCATTTGGAATTGTCTGTACCTTGCATTCTCGCGTGCGAAATTTTGAATTATCAAGACATTAGTTACGTCAATTATGACATAAAAATTTGTTGTACGAAGAGATTAGATATAGATTGTATCATATATTCTTCCCACTCTTCAGAAAATTTGGACAGAATTGTTATCTCATTGAAGTAATGGAAAATTTTCCAGATGTTTATTCATTCCATCTTACAGCAGCTGTTGATGAAACATTAATGACTTATAACGCGGTGAATGCAACTCGATCAGGTAAGATATCGATAACAATACACGATATGCACGTGAAGATATTAACAAAGTACGAATTTACTGTAGTATAAGATATTTAACACAACAGTTCTTTAAATTTAAATAAACCTTGCATGTACAAATAAGAATTTGAAACTCCAAAATTACAGTTTCAGCATCAAAATTTTCATGAATAGTAAGCGAACTGCATATTAATGCACACTAGTTTATAACTACTTGAAACAATCATGTTCTTAACTACACTACTTATTAAATTAGCAATCGTTTATTAAATCTGATAATATTCCCCAATTATTAAATATCGGAAACTATTACAAAATGGTTGTGAAAACTAAATATTTGTTTTGTTTCACCGTATTAGTGCATTACGTGTATATCGTTTTTACTGCCGTTTTAAAATATCCAGGCAAAAGCAATATAGGTACAGATCTTAAATCGATAATGTGACTAGTTCCGGGAATGACTGTATGAAACTCCATTCTTATCGGAAACAGGTTTTTGCACAGAAGAGTTGTCGATACCTGGCGCGTCAGGCTTCTGATATATCGAAATTACGAATCAAGTAAGAGTATATATAAATCGGTTTATCGTTACGGAGGTTTAAGCACGTTGTTTCGGCGAAACTTTTCATTGGCTACGACCCGATAAATCTGTAACCTGAAATTGGTCGGGATGTCCTTGATTCTCGGACAACGATCTAGTTTTGCTGAAGGAGTTGCTCCCGCGTGATCTTTTACGTCTTTCACACCCTTTCAACAGCTGCGCACCCTATATCTTCTTATTGCCTTATCTATTGTCTCGAGATCACAGCATGGCAACGTTCCGAATTTTCGTATAACTTTACCATTTGGATCTGTGAATTTAGGATCTGTCGAAATGATTGTTTAATCCCAAATAACCTTTACGAAACTAGTTAACTCTTCAATATTTAGTACGATTTAGTCGATGCGTTTGAAAAACGACAACACGCCAAATTTTAAAGTAAATGCAATTCAGTTCAATTAACAGTAAACACACCATTTTTATCTTTCAAATATTTAGCGCTCACTTACAACCGAATTGAATAATTGGTTAAAAATTAACTCAAGAATGCACCGAAATGAAATCACAGGCTCTACTTGAACGTACGACCATCAAATAACATGCTATGATATTTGAAATCACGATTTCCCTTAAATCAAACTACCGCGTTACCGCTACTAACGATCTCCAAAATGTAATCCAACATATGTACAGGGTGTTAAAACAGTGATGGATTACTGCTCTCACAGGTGAATCTGCACTAGAGCTGTCAGGTAGGCGCTACCCGGAAAACTACCCGAGATACTCGAGACACCCGGGATCTCATAGAGTACCGTTCCATAAATGAAGCCACACTGAGCGTCATGGCCTTCGGGTCGAAGGTTTTGACCCCCAGGGAGACACGAATATCCATTAAGAAGTGAGAAATCTCCAGTTCCGAATTTCTCATCAGATCTTTGGGAAAACGACGCCAATCGATTCCTTATGTTTCTCCGATGAAAATAACACCAAGAACGACGTAATTCGGACCATAATGAAGGAAATTCCATGAACAAATGTTTTGCATAATTTCAAATTCACTTCGTTAAAAGTAGTCCGATTTACACGAAATTAGGTATGATTTTCATCGGAAACACATAAGGAATCCATGGGTGTCACTTCCATATCGATACGATGAACATTAAATAACTTCTTAATATACTGTAATGAATATTTTACCCTCGATTACGGGAGGCCGACCTCGATTCGCTGCGGTCGGCCGAGGATTAATATCTGATTCAGAAATAAAATAATTCTTAACTCCTTATCGTATCGATATAGACGTGACACCGATGGATTCCTTATGTTTTTCCGATGAAAATCATACCAAATTTCATGTAAATCGGACTATTTTTAATGAAGTGAATTTGAAATTATGCAAAATGTTCATGGAATTTCCTTCATTATGATCGTAATTACGTCGTTCTTGGTGTTATTATCATCGGAGAAACATAAGGAATCGATTGGCGTCGTTTTCGCAAATACCTGATGAGAAATGCGGAAATTCTGGACATTTCTCACTTTTTAATGTTATTCCAACCCTTTCGAGGGTCGAAAGCCATAAAATTCGGTGAAGTACCGCAGGGGGTTCACGTCACCACGGGGTACCAAACGGCATCTCTCTGACAGGCGTCTCTCCAGAATCACTCTCTGTACTCTGTAAGTTCTCGAGTACCTACACTCCCGCTCAAAAGTATGTGGACACTTATCATGTTTATGAAATTTGTGATACATAATGTATATTTTTATTATTAAACAATATTTATTGCTGAATTCTATTACGAATATGTATGTAATGTATTCTAATAGTGTTAAATTGACCATTTAATTATTGAATTCTCTTAAATAAATAAAAGTCTATCTGGTGGGTGAAAAAGTGTGTTACATTGTATTGCGTGCAGACAGATTGTAAGGCTTTTCTCTTTCATTTTGCGATAACTGCATCGCTTGAGTGAGGTCTGCTGCCTTCTCCAGAGTAACATAAATATTTAGAAACATGATTCCATGCGAAGGAACCGTAGATAAGAGCGTAACGATCACTCTGGTGCTCTGTCGAGATCAGTTCGGTTTGAATACTTGTTAGAGCACGATGGGCACGAAAAGAAACGAATTAAGTGTAGAAATGCGTTCGCAAATACTTACTTTATCGAAAGAAGGGTATTCTATAAGGAAAATTGCAGGAAAAGTAGGAGTTCCAAAATCGTGTGTGAGCTACAGTATTAAAAAATACGGTGCTACAGGAATTTGTTCCTCCTTAAAAAGATCTGGAAGATCTAGAAAAACAACTCGGACAGAAGATCGCCACATTATAACAACAAGTAAAAGAAATAGGAGAGCCACGCCTCCGAAATAGCTGCAGAAATTAATGCATCTAGGGACGAAACAATTTCGGTTTCAACTGTGAAAAGACGTCTTACGGAGGGCGGTCTTAGCGGTTGTGTTGCAGTGAAAAAACCGTTGCTAAGGAAACAAAATAAAAAGAAGAGGCTTCAGTGGGCTAAGTGCCATAAAGATTGGACATTGGAAGACTGTGAAAAAGTGTTATGGACCGATGAATCCAAGTTTTAAGTGTTTGGGTCCAAGCGGCGTGTTTTTGTTCGTCGAAAAGTTACTAAAAAATTCAATGACAATTGTGTGGTGGCCACAGTTAAACATGGGGGTCGTTCTGTGATGGTATGGGGATGCTTTGGGAATAATATGACGGGAGATTTAGTGAAAATAAACGGCATTTTAAGAAAAGAAGTATATCTAAACATTCTGAGAGAAAATGCAATTCCATCCGGACACCCAACAATTGGTAATATTTTTACATTTATGCACGACAACGACCCGAAGCACACTTCTATAATATGTAGAAATTATTTACTGCAATTACAAGAGAACTCTGATCTGAAAATAATGGAATGGCCACCCCAATCACCCGATCTGAATCCCATAGAAAAACTATGGGATCACTTAGATAGAGAAGTGCGAAAACGATGTCCCAAATCTGAAAAACTGTTAATACTGGCCCTTTGTAACGAGCGGCCCAGCTGCGATTCTGGATGACTCAATTAGCGCAGCGCCATCTACGGGCGCGTACAGCGTACCATGCGTCCTCTCATGGGGACCTACCATATTGTATTTCTATCTGATACAGTTCGCGCTTGGTGATTGCAACACGCAACACGCACCACGCGTCTTCCTTTTTGTATGTCTCAATTAAAGTATAATTAAAACCTAAGTCTATTTCACTCTGCCTGTCGCCTCCATGTAGCGTCCTAACAAAAACATTTGTGGGAAATTTTACAATGTGAGTGGAACCTTATTGATAGTGAAATAATGAAACAGTTGATAACCAGGATGCCACGACTAGTAAACGCGGTCATAAAAGCACGCGGTGGATATGTAGATGAAAAGAAGATATAATTATTTTTTATCAATATCGGTGAAATGTTTAATGAATTATTATTAAAATATGTTCTCCAACACTGTACAAACTGGAGTACATACAATGTAACCAAATTTATCAAAGATTTCATAACTTTTTTTAGGTAGTTACACAGATTAAGGAAGTGTCCACATACTTTTGAGCGGGGGTGTATCTCGAGTATCTCGGGTAGTTTTCCCGGATAGCGCTTACCCGGGAATTTTCCTCGTCCCGGGTATCTCGGGTACCCGGACCACAGCTACAGCTCTAATCTGCACCCCTGGATCGGCGATTCGTAGAAAAAACTTGCTGCAAAATTGTTTATAACACTGAAAATTGATGTTAATTTCTTTTCTTTACATCAATATATTATATTTGCTGAAAGGAGCAAAAATCTAAAAGGAACCGTGTCGCAAACAGTTTCTTAAAAAAGAAATGATACAATTTCGGCATGGATGAATGAAACCCATGTATATGATGACACCATTTTTCCCGATTTTGAGAAAACGGTGTGTTTGCGGCATTATGGTTCCTGTTAGGTATGAAATATTCCCAGAAAATGTTGTTGTAAAGAAAAAACATTAATTTTCAATGTTATAAACAATTTTGCCGCATTTCTTTTACAAATCTCCACCGATCCAGAGGTGAAGATTCACCCCTGAAAGCAGTGACCACCATCTTTCAACCGACTTCAAAAAGGGGGAGGTTATAGATCCGATCTGTATATATATTTTTTATGTTTGCCGCGCATAACTCCTTAGCATATGGACGGATTTTGATGATCTTTTTTTTATTTGAAAGAGAGACCCTGCACTGCTTCAATATTGGCTCAATACTTTGTCTGTACTGGTTACTTCTTCAAATTTTCGCTCTTTACATAATTTGTATTTCATGTATTCTCGTATTTTAGACTTTTAGAGTACTTCCGCGTGTTGAGTTGTAGACCCCATATAACGAATTGGAGACATCCTTATCCTCACTTCTTCAAGTCGCTTATTTGTGGAATCTTCCGTTTCTAGCAAACGGTTCTTTTTTTTTATGAGCAGCTCTTTTTGAAGGCCTACCCATAGTTTTAAATACATGTAGTTACATAACTTAAATAATTAAGAAGTAAAAAATAAAAAATTAAAACCAATTTCAAAAAAATAAAAATGCACTAAAAAGTAAAAAAAGTAAGGAAGGAAAATTTTTTTTACATTTTAGTGCATCTTTATTTTTTGAAGATAGTTTTAATTTTTTTATTTTTTACTTTTAGCCAGATTTACGCCAGATTTACATAGTGCAAATGAAGAGGCCCTAACATAAACAAATTGAGAGTCGTAGATTAAATAAGGAAAAAATTATTTTTTACTTTTTAGTGCATTTTTATTTTTTTGTCTAACATCCTGTACAGTGCTGTCCCGTGATAAGTCCGGGCCCCTGTTTCATTCGAAGCACATTTCTATCCCCACTACTTCCTTTGTAGTCACCGCGGCGAGTGCGCGAACTGAGAATAAGCCCCATTACGCACTTGCGACCAGTCGCTGGCAACTTGGTCGCCGAGAGACCAGAAACCTTTGTTGTTCGCCATGACCAAGTGCGTACGAACTCATATTTCCCCGTGCACCTCGTGGTCGTCGACAACCTGGTCGCCGGCGATTTGTCGCCAAGTGCGTAACGGGGCTAAGCTAGGGCGCGTGGCAGCGACAAGCCATAAATTTCGGTGGAGATGGCGGTGGCATCGTCTTACTCAAAGAAAACGGCAAAGAACAAAGTCGTGCCGAATAGTGTACCGTTTCGTTAACACGTTAAGCGCGACGTCAGCCCGTGGGGGCTGATAGTGATCTTTCCGTTCAAGCGGCGTCAGCCCCTGGGGGCTGACAGTGGATTTTTAGTTTGGGCGGCGTCGGTCCGTATATACTTTGTAACCGAACATCTTGCGGAGTCACCGCCGCTGTTTGCCGCCTGAACGGAAAGCAGAGCAAAATTGGTTCCGCGCTCAACGTGTTAAAGGTTCGGCTTGTCCTCACAGCGTTGGATTTATACCGAGACAAAACTGTATATCACGCCAGGAAAGATGTAAGAAGAACAAAAGCTAAACGATTTGTAACAGAACTGAAAGATTGCAATTTCGTATCGAAAAATCCAGAATATGTATGTACGTAGTTCGTAGTTAACGTCGAATCCCTGTCATCTATCAATCCCGATTAACGTCATCGACAAGTCAACCAATGCGCGATAGGGCGAGGCTCTACAGGCTTTACTACTTCGATCGAGGGCGCTATTTCCGATGGCGTCGCTCGAGTTTTTTCAAAGGGCGCCACTTGATACGTAAAAAGGATAGTGTGTAAGGACGAAAAGAAACTTTTCCAGGGCAGGCTAGCGTGCTCGCGACAACGTAGCAACCCTTGCGCCCTCGGCTTGGGAGTTGTTCCGTGGCCGGTCTATTTCTGGACGTGTAAATATCGATTTGCCACTGGTGGTGCGCTCTTCATCAGCAAGCAAACGGGGCAGAAGAGGGGGGAGCAAAGATGATATTGATACGCAGCAATAATAAGATCGTGAAACTGTAAGCTTCATGCCTGACAAAAGATTTTATCCAACTGTCCGAAATCCATTGCTAGGTATTAAAATCTACTTCACACGCGTTTTTGTGGTTTTTGCATGATGTTGAATTTTAAAAGTGAAATGAACCTACAGGCTGGCGGTAATAAATGAAATAACTTCACAAAAATAATATCAAATTTACGTTGTCGGAATAATTGATGGAATTGGCAATTAAGAATGAACAGCTTGAGGATCGGTGTGGTTATCCTAGTAGCATTTATTTGTAGGGAGTTTGTTGGGCCAATGACGTGTTATCCGTTGGCCAACCGTTGAAGTGTCCCGCTATTTTTAAATGGGCCAACGATTGTAACCAACGCAGGCCCAACGTCACTTAACATAAAGGCCCAACTGAAGGTTTCTTTCCAAAAGACGTCTTAAAGACGTCCAGAAGGCGTCATAAAGAACTTTAAAACACGTCGTAAAGACGTCTTCTTCAGGTCTAGTTTAGGAAAAAAAAATCTCGCGACGAGGAGGAATCGAACCCAAACTTTCCGCTTACGAAGCTACCGCTGTTCGCAACTGCCTAACACACTTCTTTGTAGACATGTCTAATTTATAGTTACATAACTAGTATTAATTTTGTATAAAAACTGCGCAGTGACGCGAAATATTCTACAAAATATCATCATTCGACCTTTAGAATTTTTCCTTGAAAATTTTACATTCGTCTTAAGACAGGCGTCCTCATTGTGTATTTATAAATAAGAAAAGAGAAATCACAACTTGGAATATAATAACAGGTTTTTGGATGTAGCAAATTTTTTGACGTTTATAAGACGACATTTAATCATTGTTGTAAATTTATTGTTAATTAACCAACCATAGTAATCGTAGGCCCAACATTGAATATTCGTAGCCAAACTGTCGTAACTTTTTGTTAATTAACCAACCATAATAATTGTAGGCCCAACATTGAATATTCGTTGGCAAACTGTAATAACTTTTTTGCCGTAGGCGCTATGTTGGGAATTTGTAGGCAAAAACACTAACTATATCCCAACTAATTCTCAACTGTTTGCTACTGTTGACCAACCAAAAATGCTACTAGGGCACAAAGAAACACAAATTTGTGTATCTGGTCTTGAAGGTGTTAAAAATATGAATGTGGAAACTAGATATTTTTTCTCAAAGTTCTTAAGACATACCCGTGGTTGAAATATCAAAAGTCAATCGAATTTGAATTCTCAGATATTAATAGGTCTTTGTAATATTACTGGCAATTATCCATTTCTTGAGAATGCTTTAAGAAATATTAAATAGGTATCAATCATTCTTACTTCTCTAAGACCAACCTTGATTAATATAAGAAAAAACAACAATCGAATTTAAAGATGAAGATATTTAAAAATATGTATGTACAAGAGACACATCCAAATTCGATTAAATCCCAGTTCTTGAACATCAGTGGATTAATAACCTTGCGAATGCGACTTCTCCAATTAATTAAAAAAAAAAACACATTTCTATGGTAATGTGAATAAAATGTAAAAAATTAAATACGCAATTGATGACGTTGCTAAACATACGGAACATTTCCACAGGTAAAACGTCAACTTTCTCAGATATCATTCAATTTTGGACCATGAATTTTGATGTCGACAAACGCCGTCAGTGATGTAAGGTGCTTATTTAAAGGGCTACCCGCCCAACATACTAACGTACATATGATCAAGCGATAGAATAAGAATTTCTTTGGACTATTTAATAAACAACGTGTAAAATAAATATTCGATCGATCGAATTACTAATTCTGGCGTAAATCGTTTTCGATGTCTAATATCACCATAGGTTCTACGCAAGAGTTCATATTATTCCATCACTATGCATTGTATACATCAATGAATAATTTATCTACAGCATAAGATTCGCACCAAATAACACTTGCTACTATGAACCTTGCTCTTATTAATTTCATTACTGACGTACAAAAATTTACAAAAATTACGAATCATGGACAGAGAGCCGGCAATGTAAAGATTTTACTGTCCTTCGTTGCAAGTTAAATTTCAAATTCCTTATTTCTGAAATTTCAAATTATACCGGCAAATGCAAATAAGCGGATATCTAGTTTAAACGGAACTTCGTATCTTCTCACCGTTAAATATGCATAAGCGTTTTCATTATCATGGAGTGGCCTCCGTGGCGCTTTGCATTCGTTTGTTTCAATTATGACAGATTGCGCAATAAATTCATTGATAAATGCGATCGACGACTGACCGCGTTTTTCTCGATTACACGTATGTGATACTATAGACAACGCTTATAGGCGACAACGCTCGATTTCACTCCAGAAAACCGAGTCAATTATTTCTCACTCTCGGAGTATGCTAAACGAATCGATCAGCTTGTAAAGAACTGCTAAACACGCCAGTCTATAATAAAAGAGGCGAGTTCGCTCTGTTAACCTACAGCGGAATACGAATATTGATTTCAAACCCGCTACGCTCGGTTTACTTGAACTTGCAACTTCCTTTTATCACATCTTCTCCCCCCCCCCCCCCCGCAATCGTTGTTGAAGTTTACTTGTGGACAGTATGATGTTTGATTTTTCTTTGATCGCAAACAGTTACAAAGCTTTTACTGGAGCGTGGATATTCGAAATGATTTGATTGTGTACATACATACATAAATACATTATTCGTTAAGATCCAAGGTTACGAAGTCTATTTAGCAATATTCCATTTACTAATTTAGTAATATTCTACTAAATGTAAGTTATCGTTACTGTGCTACGTCAATCATACTCGTTGTGATGCTTATTGCGAGGAGTTCGAGGCTTTTCTCAACAAACCGTGTCTATGTCTATATGTCCTATGAGTAAAGATAATAAAAATATATAAAATAAAGATATAAAAATATTCAAAGAAGATGTTTCGCGGATTAACGTACTACCTATATAATTAATGCTGCATATTCCAAGACAAAATAAATCGCTCACTAAAATTCATACGGTAATAAATCCAATTTTCCAATGGGGTACTAGTACTGTACCGACTAGAATTGTCGTCATTTTGAAATGGGGTATGAGTAATAAATGAGTAACAGAGACTAAATTAATCATCTTCCCGAACTTAAGCAACGAGTATAACCTACATAAACTGTTTAAATAAATATTGTGATTAATTATATGCATATTGTACCTTATTAAAAGCAAGTCCATTATCAAAACATTGACACATCGAATTTTCATAATAATTATAATAAAACATTCATTTGTTAGTGCCAATGTTTATGTAACTTTCTTTGTTATTTCTACTGAATACACTGGCAGAGTCTAGCTGAAAATGCTGGGACACTTTGCGCATTTGGAAAAGTAAAAATGATATATTTAGCACGAAATGTGTTTATAAAGATTTCATTGTATCACGATATAAATTTTATACGTGCAGCTATAAATATAATAATAATATACGATAATGACATACGCGCGAAGTAGTAGCAAAAGGTAGGTATATATTTGTCATAATATTAATATTAGATGTCTCTGATAAAATGACTTAAATATTTATAATAATTGTTAATGTAAACGAACGTGTTCAGCTTAAACAACAGTCATGTTGAAATTTTGAATAAGTAACTGACTCGTCAAAATTTCTCGAATAGCCGGACTTGAGATATCTCGGACAGATGTAGAACAGTAAAACATTTAACCTAATACCATGAATGAAATGACACTGTTGGTACAATATAGAATTGTAAATATTCGAAACATCGAACTATTCGAATAATTCGAGGTATTCGAATTTCCGATTGTACCGAATACGAATCTGAACATTTGAAAAACAAATAATTGTAAAGACCAATATGAAAAGAATTTCACGATAATGTGAAAAAATATATCATGTTCAGATTCCTATTCAGTACAATACGAAATTCGATCACTTCGAATATTCGAATACTCTTAATTATTCGAATAATCTGCCGGGTTAATTCGACGGGGCGTATCTGCAATTTTCGCTTAAATTGAGTTATTGCTGCTAGGTAACACAAAAATGATTTATCTATATGTATATTAAATAAGAAAGCCATATCTGCATTGAACTTGAAGATATAACAGTTTATATTTCGGACGTATGTGAAATCGATACCTGATTTTGAGCGTATCTACCAAAATCTCCTTTGGAGTTCATGAAATATTTTACGCGTTTGTCACAAATACTTAGACACCTTTTTATCTGGATTTAATAATTAACTTACTCCGATTTATATAAAATACCGATAACATAACACAAACTACTACCTAAAAGTCATTTATCTTAGAACCACCTTTTGACCAGACACGCCCTTTCGAATTAACACACAATTATTCAAATTATATTCGAATTACTCGAATCTCAAATTCGAATTCTACTGCTATTCGAATCTCAAATTCGAATTCTACTGGTACTCGAATCTCAAATTTGAATTCTACTGGTATTCGAATTATTCGAATCTCAAATTCGAATACTACTGGTATTATAATACTTAGAATATTCGAATATTTGCATCAGTCCTATATAGTACAATGCTTAGTATTCTGCAAACATTTTTTTTTCACCTTAGTTAAGCTATGTTCTGATGCTTGTATCAGATTCTTTCATCTTATAAAATGGCTGCTATGTAGCAGAAAAATAAAGAACTTTTATTGTTGAAGTAGAATATAAATTGTAGAAAATCATACTCTAATTCGTTAAATAAGGGTATATACATCAAGTTTTAATAAATTTTCTTGATTCTATAATTTTTTGCAAACGATATACTAGAACACACATTTATTTTTCAGAGAATGAAGTTTACTTATAAATAACTGTATGAGTAAGTTAAAGTGATACATCTCTATCACTCGAGTAATTACGGATGCTATATAGTATACATTGTATAGATATATCAGTGACTGAAGGACAAAAAAGGCTAAAGAATTATTAGCTAAGAACTTCGCGAAAATTACTGTCCAACAGTGATGGAGTATGAATGCATTCCATACCCCGAACTACTTGGAAGTGTTTGATAACGAGATTCAGCTGCAAATTTGTTACTAAAACTCCATAAATATTAAACTCACCTTGTCTAGATTGATTTTAGTTGCGGGGAACCACTTGCCTACAAATACGACAACCGGCCGGCCCTGACGGTCGACGCCACTTTGATAGAGGCAACCAATCCCTGAAACTTCGGACAGGTCCTCCGTCTTTGCTCTCCTCAGGAGCCTCTCGTACCTGAAACGTGCAAATTGCAAAAAGTGCTAAGTATTACCTTGAATCGATTGAATGTATTAAATTTCTTAGAAACTCATTACATGTCGGGCAAAGTTAGACTGACAGTTCTTCGAAAATTATTTAAAAAAAAAAAACTAGTCGCAGTAATCTCTCAACAGATTAATACGTTGAAAATATTAAAATAGCGATAGTTTTTTGAGTGTGGAGTGTCAATGAAATGTTTCGAAACTAATCGGGTAAGAAAATAGAGGAAAATAAAAGAACTGTGGGTTTTTAGATACTTTTCAAGGTGATTTAGAGTGTACTATATTTTGTGTAGCGATCATCAGAATTTTGTACACAATTTAATGAGTTTCGACTGAGAGTGGAGAAAATGTACGGAGACAAGAACCTGGAAAACTTTCATAAAAGATTGTTATAGTTCCGCATGTAGTATAGAATAACAGAGTAAAATTCCTCTTAGCATTTTTCCTCTTTTTATGTTTAGGAACCTATTATTACTCTAAGTACTAGTTGTGTTCTTTCATTTTCTTCATTTTTAGATTTACAATTAACATGTATTACAGATCATTGTGTAACACTTTAAAACTGATCTGTCATTAACGTACATACATATGTAACTCAGTATGTTACACAGTATGTTAATTGTTGACCTTTCCCCTGACAGCTTTTGTTGTGTGCTAACACTCTAAATATGTGCTTCTTCACTTTCTGTTATTTTCATTTGTGCTTGGTTATCTTAATACTTCGACTGGCGTCGGTGTTTTCACGCCGATAATTTATGAAAAGCATCGAAAATATTGTCCTCGATTTTTTTTATGGAACAAACACGTTCATAGTTCGCTTTGTACATATTTCGCCGCCTCGGGGACGCTTTGCATCATGCAATCGAGCGCGAAAAATCCTGCGCGCAAATGAGTCATTCGTTAACGGTAGTTAAAATTGGAATATTTTTCATTATATGTGCATGAACGTATCGGCAATAGATAGTTAAAAATAAGTCTAAACTCGACCTCATTCGGACTATTCTTAATTATACATAAACAGATATCCAGACGCTGTTAAGGGTCCTCCACACGCTGATGCATGTTGCCGTGAAACGTTGATACATGCATCATGATGTGTTTCACTGCAACATGCATCAGCGACTGGAGGACCCTTAACATTCAACTGGCCCTACAGAATTCAGTGTAGGTACCTAAGGTCGGTATCAGATATATTGGCCGGTGAGTTTCGTGAGGGGTATTCTCCCACCACACCGTTTGCCTGCCTCGGTGCTCCTTTTCTCAACGCTTTCTGATTCGCTCTCGTTCCATCTCGCTCTCACCTTCGCAGAACAAGAGTGAGCCAGAGGTGGTGGGGATAGTGCCAAGCTTCTGGCGTGTAGATCAAACCGAGCTGTCAGTGTAGAAATATACACATCAGAATAGGTGTGCGTTAGCTCCGAAAAAATTCAGGAGCTTTATTGGTCAGAACATTAATTCTTTTGCGATAGGTTCATTTCGTATTGGTCTACGCATAGCTTCGTAACGCACACAGCTATTATGCTAAGAACAAATAACAGCAAAACGGCTAGGTTCAGGCGGAGCCGAGCAGCGTTTCCGTTACCCCACCATACCCTGCGAGGGCCACGCAACTCCAACTAACAAATCCACGATCGTCACATGGTGGTGGCTGATTTCTCCTCGATCGCTGCTCGCGAAACCGAACTCACCGGCCAATATATCTGATACCGACCTTAATCAATTCATGTATAGTTAAAAATAGCCCGAGTAAGGTCGTATTTGAATTCATTTTCATCCGGAAAATATCAGCTATCCATTGGTAGTATCTACTCTCATGAAGATGTAACAGATAATATAGAAGCTTAAAGTTTCATTAGTGTTGTACAGTAGTAATTCTCACTATAGTCCCGTTTCGCCTATGCAGTGTACACCCGAAGACTATCCCCGCCATTTCTTGGAATCCTTCGGTCGAGAGTGAGAGAACCGGAGAACGAGCGAGAGGCTCTTTCGTTTCCTCTCGCTCGCGGCCGCGCGGAATAGTGTCCACAACGCGCCATACGTCCGCCGCCACCCCCATTCGTCGGACTTATAACGATTGCGTGCTGTAAATAGGTTCAGGCAATACGACGCTATCAGCTAGTATGTTCTAGCCGTAATTGAGACTTTCATTATTGACAGTTTATTACTGCGATCTATATCATGAGGAAAAGAAAAAAAGTAGGTAGGAAGCAGTGTGAGTTGAGCACCGTAGTTACCCAGTTGGAAGGTAAAAAGTTTAAAGATTGACCTATCTTTGATTTACCTTCCAGTGTCACACCTCGCAAAATATTACTAATAAAATCAGCAGCAAATCCTAACATGAAATATTCTTCACACGTGTTTCGCTTCATAAAATTCTACAGCAAATCGATTTCCTGTGTATTAACTTGCTCACGAAAAAAGCATGAAGCCAGCTAAACCGTGTTGAATAACGATGGCATCACGTAGCGTTAACTGCGGAATTTCTATTTAAATTTCGGCACTGTTGTAACGTGGTAGCCTCCACACACCACCTCTTGCCATCGTAAACTTTATTGCTTAAAAATGACACGCAATAGAATTATTTAAATTTGCGCGTGGATGTGTATGAGTATTTTATTAACCGACTTCAAAAGGAAGGAGGTTCTCAGTTCGATGTGTATGTATGTGTGTCAGTATGTATTATGTTTGGCCGCGAATTTCTCCGTAACTACTGGACCGATTTTTGTGAAACTTATATAACTTAAATAACTAAAAAGTAAAAAATAAAACAAAAATTAAACCCGACTTCAATTTTTTACACAGTACAAATGACGAGGCGCCGACATAAAAAAAATGAGGGTCGTAGATTAAATGAGGAACTAAATTATCTTTTACTTTTCAACGCATTTTTTAAGTCGGTTTTAATTTTTAAAATTTTTTTTATTGACATAAAATCAATAAGGATCCTGTATCCGACATAACAAAAAATTTTCACGAGACAGAGCCATTATTGATTAATTCACTCAGAACACAGTTAAAAGCAGTTAATCTCTAATCTCTACAAGAACAAAAGTGTCAATTGAAACGAAGTATCGTCGCTCTATTATCGGTTTTCCGTCGCATTATTTAAGTTGTCCCCCGCAAAGTTCCTTCAAGGCCGTAATAGTAGCCACACAAAAAATAATATGCAATCGTAACCGTATGCGAGTTACGAGCGCGAGCCTATTTATTTTTCAACATGGCTCATGTTGACATCCGGAACCGATTTTTGTTTCGGCGTCGATGAACTCCTAATCTGGTGTGACGCTATCACTAAAAAATTCGAGACCGCATGCTCATAAAATAAAAATCGTAAATTGAACTACGAGATGCAACTAGAGTAATTACAAAATAACAATAGATATATTATAACTTTGATCGCCTCAATTATTTCCGTTACTACTGGTCGAATTTAAATTACTTTTTTTTAAAATACCTTCGTTTAGGGGGGTCTACGAGCTAATTGTATTATATATGTGTTTTCATATTTTTCAAGTTATCAAGCTTACCTTCAGTTTTTTAAATAAGACCCTATAATTCTTTTTTCGTTTATTTTTTTAATAGACAGACAGACAAATTCGGCAAGCACAGTAACATACTTACCATTAGAACTGAAAATATGATGGAAAAATGTATTTTCGGGTAGAATATTTAGAGACTTATATACTTACTTAAAAAATCTGTTTAACATGCCACCTCTCACGTTCAATACACTTTTGGATATGTAATCTAAGTAAATTAAGAGCAGTTCAATTTTTTCCGAGCACTTCAACTTGTTCCTTGTTACGGTCGTAACTCATGATTGTAACTATGCTTTCAAAACATCGCAAATGTACTGACTCACAGCTTCCAGAGTTACAAATCAGTAGTAGGTATGAAACATTTCAATGTTTATAAACGCCATGCATAAGGTTAGACCAATCTGATCGCGCAACAACGCTGCATTTATGTAATGCGTCGCAGGATTCCCCTCAAATACACTTTTCTGAATTTGTCTCATTGTCCGATAAAAGATAGGCGAAAAAGAAATTAATTTTGAAACACTGAAGATGACTGTGATAACCTCGAAATAAAATGACAAAAATATATGTACTATAGTCAGCCTATAAGTGCCTCTAAAGCAGGGTATATAATAAGTAATAATTTGAGTTTGTCTCGTGGCAACGGAAATAAAGAAAGTGATCCAGTTTTGCTGTTTACCCTGTATAAATAGGTTTCATGTGATTTATTACAAGATATTACTTTCGTCAGTATCCATTTGTCTCGTTAGCTATTATTACCTAAGTGTAAGATCGGCACTATAGTTTTATTTCTGCTTGTTGCAGGAGTATATTATGAGAATAATATGAATACAAACCAAGTTCGTTGAAGATTCATTTTACCAATAAGGTAAATGTCCCAATACCTGGACATTTAAGGTACGGCGGACACAACACACGTTTGAGAATTTTTCAGTTCTACAAATCGATTTATTTAAAAACGATTTTGCAATTACATGGGACATCGTGTGTACTTTATCCTTAAAAAAACAACATATTGTAGGATTGAATAATTTTGTAAAATATTGAAAATTCATAATCCTCACAATGGCCCAATTCCTGGACAGCTTAACTAGTACGTCCCGCTGTCCCGATTTTACTGTCCCATAACCTGGACACATGATGAAATTTGGATGTTTTCTAGGGAAATTAAATGAAAAATAGAACAACACAATAGTTTTTTTTTTAGCATATTTCTTCTGTATAAGTAATTTATTCAAATCAGTAAACAAAATTAAGTAAAACGAATCTATTATTGAATGACTAATTTTAAGGTTACGTGTGTTCGTGTGTAACACGAATTTGACACATGAATTAAATATTATCATTAAAACAAGATAACAAGAATGCAAAGTAATAATTATTAAGGTGTTAAATAATTATTTTATTATTGTGTCAACAATAACGCGTACTTATTTGCACACATGGTCAGGTTTAGGATGGTTCCGGGATTTCACTGTACCAGTAGATAGACACGCGAATAAAAAACTAATACGAACTTTAATTTTAATCTTCCAATAAAAAAATAATACTATAAGGTACCATTTTTCTAAAACTGTATTAGTTGTACCAATATACTAAACATTATTAATAATATTCGTTTAAGAAAAAGTGGAGACTGTTTAGCAAATCGGATAAGAGCAATACTAAAATGGTGTAAACTGGAGAGTTCAAGAAAATTTATTTTTAATACGAATGTTACAAGTTTACTAAGAAAAATATATATATGAATATATTTTATTAAAGGTTTCAGTAATTGAATAAAATAGTTCTTTTATGGATAAAGTGGATATTAAATGTAATAATCAGTATTATTTGCACTAGTGTCCAAGTACTGGGACGTGTCCAGGTATTGGGACATTTACCTTAGTGAATACAGTTACTTCTGCAATTTTGTTACAGCATTGACGTTCTCAGCGAGTAGTTTGTATTAACGAGCAATTTTTCATTCTGATACGAAACGATGCTGACTATAAGAGAACTGTTTCACTTTTTCTGTCTTTTCGAAACCTTTTGTTCCCGTATTAAGAATTTAGTTCCATCATCCTGTTTTAATATTTTAAATACTGTATTTTATAAACATTTTTATCTTTTTTATATTTCTCTAATAAAGTGACGCTTCATTAATTAGTGTTCGTGTTCATACACTTATTTCCTATACTTGGAATTTTTAAAAATTAACCATTCACTCATTTTTAAGAAAAAGATAATTAAAGTCAAAGTGCGCTCAACAGCCAAAAGCAGAGAAATACGATTAATAACAGTATTTTGTTAATTCACTAACACTTTTTTACCAATTCATTCGCCGCTAATAATGCACCGTTTAATCCCTGGAGGAAAATGTGAAAATGCGAAGTCACAAAGTGAGAAATGAAATATTTTGTTTCGTCACCATATGCCTGGGTAAGTGTAAGTGTAACTTTTCCATTATAACGTGCCCTATACATATAATATGTTTTCTCACATATCATTCCGATTTTCAAGAACATTTTTTAGTGATTTCAGACATAATAGGCATTGGATATATTCTTGCGCGATGCAGTTTATTAAGAGTTATTGAATCCTTGAAAAGCTACGATTAGTAGTTATCAAAGCATGACTGGCAAAATTTCATATTCTGTTTTACATATGACAAAATGCAGACAATACATTGTTTTCTCAATTATTACCCATGCTGATGGCTGTAATTGTGTTTTCAGCAATATCACGAAGCATTGTGCTTCTCCCAGAGACACGAACATTATTATGCAAGTCCCAAGAAAAAGAGGGGGAGAGAGCCCCAAATTTCTATGAATTTAATTCTAAATTGCAATGCCACTTCCTTCAGTTGGATGAGATTAATGCGATCGAGAGATTCGGCGATTTCAAAGGCGGCCATGAAATTATCGTACTTCATTCAGGAGCTCCAAATTTCATGGAAGTGGAACAGTATTTGAGTTACGAAATGGTTCTCAAAGCAATTGAAAATTTTCATGGTGCTTTGGCCAATTTTCTTCTCGTTCGACGAAAAATAATTCCGTGGGGAATGGTCACTATCTACGGACCATTCTAAAATATTCAACACACGCGAATATTCTATTTTATCCTATTTCAATTGTTTATTTCATTATTTTACTGCTGAACATTGGTTTTACATCAATTATCCCGACATTTCCTCCTAGAACATTACAGGTTCAATAACGATCACTTACTTATGCAAAAAATATGATTTAATATTTGAGTAAACTAGCAGTGACGCTACAACTGTACTTTCATAAATGTTATATCTTACTTTATAGACCAGTGGTGAAGTTTTGATTTCTACTGAGAAATTAGAAATTTGAAAATAACAATTTACTGTAACTTATTTTAGCGAAACAGTACTTAATTTACAGCACAACAATAACAGTTTAGATTAAACTTACAGAAGGTTTTTAGTTAGAATCCGAAATTCTTTGTGTTAGAATATGCAGAGGAAGTGCAGCATATTTAGAATACTGTTGGTAATTTGGAATACCGAAGTATCTAATAAATTTTGTAACTAAGTTTTTGTAACACCGTAGATAATAGGACCTGTTAACTGACATTTGTGGATGAACCGCCATTTTGAAATTTTCAATTTAATCTGTAGAGTAAGAAAACGTCAATTTGCAAAACTTTTTCAGCAAGTACACGAACGTTTCAATCATGGTTAAAATATGTCAGAACGTTAGAGTTAAACATTTAATCTACTCATTTGCGTGTTCCTTCTATGGTCTCGTGTCACTTTTGCGATAATTTCGAGAATTCAAAGTGACATGAAATTTTAGGTTTCAATACTATGCTGATAATTCGGAATACCGAAGATGAAGGTAATTTGAAATATTCCAAAGCTTAGCGATGCTTTTGTTTCTCGCGTAACGGCTCACAGTGGGGCATATCGGGTCGAAACGCGGCACTAAGTCCTTTTACAAAAATATCGCCATACTGCAAATTTTTTTACAGGTAGTTGATTTGGGTCATAATGTAGCATGATTGTTTTTCACATTCATTAATTTTTAACGCGACCACAAGGTTTTGAAGAGAACAACCTCGAATCTCTTCAGAAGTTGTTATCTATAGTTTTGTTGTTTGCTTAATTCAACTAATTTTTGGTGGGATTGTGTTGAGGTATGTATTTGAAGTGTGCCAAATTTGATTTTGATATCTCTGATATTTTTTGGAATTATACTTTACTGAATTTCTCCATTTTCATTGTTTATTTTGAACGGGAGTTCTGTGGAGTTCAATGTTCTTACTGGTCGCATTGGAAAGGCCGAAACCTTATCTTTAACATACAGGAAAAATTGGCTGCTACTAGCTGCTACCGGGGTAGTTAGAGAGTCGAGAAGGAGTACAGAACGCGATTTTTTTTACAAAAAAGCCTTCCCTGCCATCCATTGAAATTCAAAGGAATTGAAGTATTTTTACATGCGAAAGGAGCGGAGTTTTTTCTATGTACACTGTACCTACACGATATTATCTGCAATTTGGTCCAGGGCTTGAAATGTGTTATAAAATTGATTTCGGTTCTTCAAACGGTTATGAAGAATTTTTATTCTGAATAACTGTTATGACGAACCGAATTTTCCAACTATTATCTGTTTTGGTTACGGTTCTTCTTTCCCTTCTCATATCGGTTGCATAACCGTTATTTTTTTGGTTCTATATCGGTTTCGGAACGGTTCTGGAATCAATTCTTGTACCGCTTTTCCCTAATTGATATAATTAATTATTATTGTAGCTGCCGATTACTGTATATGTGCATATTTTTTTACAAAATCCTTATAGAAAAGGGAGAAACATATTATACATATCATTAATTTCTAATAAAGCGTTGAAATAAATAAATCAGCTACATATTTTGTACATTCACACACATACTATATTATTCAGAATAAGAAGTTAAAAGTTTCTCCTGTAGCCGCGGCTACCACCGTGTTGGTTTGGGCCAGCGCTGTCCATTTATATTTAACTAATTGTAAGATTGTTCCTATATTATGATTTTATACCCTGATTAGATCGTAAAAGTAAATAAATTTAATATCTCCATGCTTTTTTTAAGTTTATAAAATAAAGGTAAATTGGAATACCGGTATTCCAAATTACTTGCACCTTAACGAAATCAATACTTCTTATCATTTTTCATTTAGACCAAAGTTTCAGCTACTTTTTGTTTTCTATTATTACCGAAAGTTCGAAATATAAAAGTTTATTAATTTCCCTATGACATTATGCAGTTTTATTTCTTCCGATCCTCTGCCGCAATTTTTTATTCGTCTTAAACAAACTGGTATTCCAAATATACTGCACTTCCTCTATTGTTTGGACTGCACTCTCTAGAGGTCTAGGACATGCTGCCCCGCTCCTGGTTAAGGATAGCAGCCCTAGACCATCTATCCTCTCTTCCAACGACTACTAAAGGGATTCTAAAACATACGTGACAAAAGTTACATTGCATTTTTCTGGCAACTCTAAGACATTTTCCAAACATCTCAAGAGTCACCACAACCCTTCGCGCCAGTCAATTTATCCAGACAGGCGAAATATATGTACCGTAGACACTCGTTATAAGCCCGTTTTTAGCATGCGTTGTACGTCCGGCGACTATCCCCACCATTTCTTGGAATCCTTCGGACGAGAGTGAGAGAATCCGAGAACGAGCGAGAGGAAACGAAAGAGCCTCTCGCTCGTTCTCGGGTTCTCTCACTCTCGTCCGAAGGATTCCAAGAAATGGTGGGGATAGTCACCGGACGTACAACGCATGGTAGAAACGGGCTTATAACGAGTGCCTACTGTATATCGCCTACATAACTGACAATAAGGTTTTTCAGCTTCTGTCCAGTGATACAGACGCAGTAAAATGCCTCTTACTTAACCGGTCCCTATAGGACTGGACCTCTAGCCGGATGAACGAATGGCCAGTTAATCCGACAAAATATGCCAAATGTATACTATACATAATAAGATATATAATGTATTATCACATGCAAATTATACAAATTCTGCTATAACATGTTCATGTCAAGTGAGTGCGATCCAAACGCAGTTAAAAAATTACGAGATCATTACAGTACACTTTATTCATTGCTGGAATCTTTGGCCATGTTGCGTGTAGAGACAGAATATTAGACTTTATAATATAGAACCTTAAATAGTGATAAACAATTGGATTACAACATTCGACTGTACGAAAAGAAATGTTTATTTAAATTCCTTACACTTTCAACTTTTTCCTTTTATTATATTCCAGAACTAATAACCGAAGAATGTACTCATTCGTTCGATTAATCTTTCCTCTATGACAAATGCCAGGAACCACGGATAAGCTACGTAACACGGAATGTGACAATTTTATTTTCTTGTTAGAGCTCGCAACAAAAATATTGCCGGTTAAAGGTAAAATTTCACTATCCGCCTAGGTAGCAGGTTACCGTCCGTCGAAACATTCTTCAACGGGCTTTACAGAGGTACCTCGTTAGCGGGCTGAATTTTTTCCCCGTTAGCTGATCGTGGCTATCGCCACCATTCTTTGGAACTAGCTTCACGGGCCTACCGACTTAAAGGTGCGATTCAACAGCTCGTGGCTCGACAAGTTTCGCGCTGTACTCGCCGAGCTACGTGCCGTTGGATCGCATCTTAACACCTTGCTATCTTGTGCCGAGTTCGGTATGTCACTCGCACTACATGTTTCGCAATCACTCACTCGGATTCTTGGAACTCTATCTGCCGCGATAATCGACCAGGTATGGTCCCAAACGCCGGCCAGCTAACGAGGCACCTCTATACATGGTAACATTCACATTGTTCTATACAGCAATAATCTGACGTCACTATGTAAAACCTTGTAACCTACCGCCAGCTACGCGAATAGTGTAAATCTACCTTAAAACGGATACTGGATAAAGGTCTGCGCACACATATCAGTTCCGTGTCAGTTCCGTATCCGTACGGTGTCCGTTCCGTGTCCGTGCGGTGTCCCTAATTTTACTGACAACTATGTAGAAGGCTTGCTCTGGCCCGGCCAGTCCAAATTCAGCCGTTTCTGCAAGCCTGCTGTACAGTTCTTGCAGTCAGTAGGTGACAAAAGTATTCGGACACCAATTAAAATAGAATAACATTTTTAAAATTGGTCCAACCGACGTGAGTTTTTTTTAGAAGCTGGAAGTATTAGTTTACTAAGTAGGTGGCGTGTTTCGTCGTTTTGAAAAAAATTGCAAGTGGTCGGAATAGAGAAGAAAATAATGAAGGACGCTTTTTCCATTTTTTTTCTGTGCCTGTAATAAACATTTAAAAACCCCTTAAGTAGGTAGATTTAAGTAAGTTTTACTCCAATGCTCGTACATAGTAAAACATCTGGTTTCCTGTAAATGGATGCTTTACTCGACTTCAGCAATCCACTGCTAATTAATAATGTAAAAGAACATTTTAATCTATACAACCTCATCCACACACTGTTGTATTAAAAAATTACACGCGATTACTCGCGACGAGGGCTAATACACTTCGCGTAGAGACCCGGGAACAGGTAGTTTATGCGCGCGGGGTCCCGCCTGCGGGATTAAGTTTGCACGTCTTGTTGAAACGCACATCCAGCTCCATTTCCCTAAAACTCAGCATTCATGCATCCGATCATACACTATACCTATACTGCGCAAAATTCAAATACAAAACTCTTTTCATTACAATCATTAAAAATCAGAATTATATCATGTTTGGTATCATTTTCATTGCAAAAACTCCAGCAATCCAATGGTGGTACTTGTACGGCGATCTAATATTAATTATAAAAATTCCGATTTTCATTACTGAGCGGCCTATTGCTGTCCTTGTTTTTATGACTCTAGGGTCTAGGACCCTCGAAGCGCATGGTTCGAGAGCTTCGACCCGAGAACCTTTCACGGTCATAAAAAAGGTCGTCCCTTCAGTGATTTCAGGACTCCGTCTCAGTCCAAATGCCCAAATATCGTTGGCAACCAAATTTTAGTTTCATTGAACGGATCCGGGTTCCACACTGACATCTGCTGACATCCCTGATACGGACAAGTGTGCGCTGCTCCATTGTAAAGCACGCAAACGATATTTTTAACACTGATCCTGACGGCCCGGAACTCACGGGTACGGAGATACCGTCGAATTTCACGGAACTGACAAGTGTACGCTGCTCCATTCCAAACAAGCAACCGATACCTTCTGCGATCGCGGAACTGACACGGAACCAGAGATGGGCAAACAATTATTTGAAATAAAAATTTGTATACGAAATTTTTATTTCAAATAATTTTTTGCCCATCTCTGCACGGAACGGATATGTGTGTTTAGAGCTTAAGAGGGAGTATACTGTAGGTAGATGCGTCATAGCAGTCTTATGATAAGCAAAAGAAAGAAGAAAATGTCACAACTGCATCACTAAGTAGATGAGATTACCGGGATAGTAAATCAGCACCAGGCAGAATGTATAGTATTTGAATGAGGTTTGTAGTTTCTGATAGAATATTATAAAAATATTAGAATAAATATTCAATTAGCAAAGTGTGGGATAAAATTATTTTTATACATTAGAATAAATTATTGAAGTAAAGAAATTGTTCACGTGTCTCTACATATATATGTACTTAAAACTTCATACTCCGAAGGAAAAGTAGTAAGAACGTAATAACTATGATAAGTAAACAAGAAATTTCACTCTTCGCAAAACAAATTGCGAACTTATAAAAAATGTAGTTCAGACAGTTGCTCTACGTAAGAATAACGCGCCTACATACCTACATGTGTGGACGTCACTGTACGTTTACAGAACGTGGTTGATCGTATAAACACAAAATTCACGTTTACTGCCTCACTTTCTTTATTGAACAAATCATCCGTACATCTTGAAACAAAGTTGAAGACTTAAAAAACGTGAAATATATATGCACTGAGTAACATTGACTGACAAAAAAAGCATTTAGTTTTATTATGCACTTAAGGAAAAGCCAATGTTCAGTGAAATCATATAAATGAGTTGTTGAATAAAATAATATAAATATAGATAATATATATTTTTATTTATAAATACAAACGCACACACATTATACTATTTACGTATATATTATTGTGTATATTATATAATATATATATTTGTACCTATAACAAGTTTTGTATTATATTGTAGAATAAAAATATGCAGAAAGGCATCGTTAGGTCGAAAACGACTCGAATTTTCCCGTTTATCAAGCACTGAATATTTTATCACCAATTACCGTTTTATTTCTTTACAATTCAAATAATATAATGTGTATCGCACGAAAACGCAAAGCATATCGATTAGTACAAGGTACTGCATTATAAACACCAGCGTGCTTTTTCCTCGACGATAATAATTCCTCCTAAAACTCTGCTTTCTGGACATTAGAATCACTAAAGTGAAACGCGAAAACCAAAACTGGGCGTTGTACGAAAAATAACGTTGCCCCGTACCAGAAGCCGATCGAAGACACGAACTTCCCTGATTTAAACTACCCTCCATCGTGACTGTTTGCAGCATCCTTGAAATTTTAACTTCATTGACCACCAAGTCAAGAGAGTCTCGCTCTCGAGACGGAGAGCATTTCGGCACACGCGGCTGACATTGCTACGAAAAGCGAGACGTCAGACGTGGAATATTTACGTAACGCGGCAAAATCAACTGGGAACGCGACGAACAGCTACCTACTCCAATTCATGAATCATGAGGCAAACGAAATAGAGGAACACAACGGATGTTGTATACGAAGTGAGCTGCTGTTTCGATACGCACCGGTCCTCGTCCTCGATCACATCCACCATGTCGATCATGACCATTTTGACAGTAGTACACCGTTTAACTCTCGAGGCAGGTCGCTGTGATGCTCGCGATTACAACTCCTTTAATATCAACCGCGCAGTCTACTTCTATTTCGTCCTTCGATCGTCGAGCGGGCGAGTAGTCTCGGCCAGTGGCATCGGTTCGGAGGATAGCAACGGGGCGAACTCGATAAAAGTCTGAACGTCTTTGGACGGGATACGATTCCGAGTCACGAGGAGCACGATCTGACACTGCGCGAGAAGAAAGAGGAGAGAAGCGGATGCGCGTATCTCGTTCGAAAGAGGGACGATCAACGCGACGACCGTTCGCGAGCAGCCGCGACACACTGAGTCGCTTGAACGAGGGAGACGAGGCTATGACAGTGATACCAGATCGGGGACGGGTTCCCTCGAGAGTTTCCCCCACCTCGCATGCACACTATGCACCAATCACGTGCGTGTAAATCACATACGCGACTCCTGCATAGTGTGCATGCGAGGTGGGGGAAATTCTGGAGGGAACCCGTCCCCGATCTGGCATCACTGGGCTATGAGGCGGCGAACGACCAAGGAGGCGCCGCGTCTTCGTCGGCTTCGTGGGCGCGCGCCTCCGCCGGCTGCGTCACGGCGCCTGCTCGCCGTAGGGTACTACGTGTTCGATGAGTAAAACGCCACCGCGGAGGAGGGGCGCGATTTGCGGACTGGTTATTACGTACGATTTCGAGGTGTCGACTAATTGCAGGGACATCGTTCTGCCACCGTGAAAGGATCGATACGCTGTATTTTTTAGCTGTACCGAGTACGCAAATTCTTACTACGGAGTTTCGTCTATCAACGAGGAGATGTACGGCTCACGTTTACTGCTACCGATGTTTAGAATTGGAGCCAATTTTGCAGTTGACTGATAAATGTAGTTTTATAGAATCGATTAATTATGAGAATAGAGGTTGATTCACTTAAAGAAGATGAGAAATTCTTCCATACAATAAATTCGTGAATTGTCACCAGAGAATGCTATGGGCCGAGGGAAGAATGTGTGGCATAATTTTCGCGATAAATATGTTTAATGACAGATTTCTTTTTTAGCTGATTCGAACGTTTTATTTTGAGACGTTCAATGCGGAACCAAGTATTATTTCACTTGGTTGGCAGAAAATTAAATCACGTATAAACGTGCGGAATGCAAAGGCTTAAAGATATAGGTATTATTGGGTTAATAAACTGATTTGGTCAAGTGTTAGTTGTAGATATTTATACATTAGCTTATTTCAATAAACAAATACTTCAATTAAATCATTTTACTATTTAATTCCCAATTAAATCATTTTTTGCCATGTCTGAAAAGATTAACAGGATGTATTCTTTAGATGTAATGGCTCCAAGACTTTTTAATGTCAAATGCTATAGATCAATAACAAAATTCTACATACTTCATCAATAACAAAGATATTATTCTAGTAGTTTCAAACAATCGATGGATTAAGATTAAGGATTTTTAAACAGAATTCTGAGTATAACGTCCCACGAATCGACAACATGCGTGCTACATACAATTACTCACAAAAGTGTCTATTCATGCAAACTTATAACATAGGAATTTTACATATTTAATCAATGTTAAAGTGAAAATTTCTAATCCTACTTCATGTTAGTATAAACCTGGATTAATACACTTTTAGTTAGTACCATCTACTAAAGAAATGCTCAAACAAATATTAGAATAATGATGAAACTAAATAATCGCAAATTTCACAAAAAACTAGTTCAATCTATGTGTGATCGTATGACGAATATTATTTCAGTTTAATTAAGTTCATATAAAATAAATATTCAATTACATTTTCCTGCACGGTCTGTGTTATTTCTGCGAATAAAGATATCTTTTTGAATAAACTGTGTATAAGATTTTAATTGAATTCACCCTAATCTAAAGTACCATCAAACAAGGTTGATACTAATGTAAATTAGGATTAGTAATTCTAACTTTAACACTGATTAAATATATAAAATATGTTATGTATGGGATAGGTGGATACTTTTGTGAGTAACTGTATGTGAGACTACTTTTGTTTATTTTATCAAATTAAAATAATAAATAATAAAGCTCATGAATTCTATCTATCACTGATAGAATGAATAGTGAACATTTGATAGTACAATGCTCCGTATGTGCTCTATTTTCTCGGTTTTATTAATATTATTTACCTACTGAATACGTGTGCAGGTCGATAAAATTTTATTTTAGAATTCTCATTCATTAGTTATAGAGGTGTAGTTAAATCAATCTAGAAGTATTAATACGGGTACAATTCCAACTTGCAAATAACTCGGAATTTCCAGAATTCAAAGATCAATTGAATTTTACTTTGGGATCCATTTTGTAGTTTTCACGATTCGTAGGAATGTATTTTAATATTTATTAACTTTAATATTTTAATATTTAATAAAATACATTCCTGAATTTTCTGCGATATCAATAAGTTATACGTTTTATTTTCGATCGCTTCGGGAGTTTTTATCAGAGAATTCCAATAGGTCAGCCATACAACATTTTGTCAGTTGATATATAAATGTCTGCGGTTTGTGTAAAAATGTTTTTATTTATGGTTGTTTTGTACTCAATATCATGGCCACTTCTATGCTATTTATCATAAATTGTGTAAATACCATTTTAAATGAACTTTGTAATTCTCATATGTTCAGGAATTCTAAGCACGAGAATTTCATGAATCAACGCTATGTATAATACACACTTGACACCAGAACGTTTAGAATTGCGCAAGATTATCATATTTAGTTTAATTGCATTGCAGTAACTAAATATTCTGACGTTTAATTCTATAGCATTGATTACTTATAAAAATATTGTTTAGATTACCATTAAAAAATTAATACAATATCTTTTTAAATTTCAATAAATCCACCAATTTATGGTATAAAAATATATTTATGATTATATCTACGTTCATCCGACGCAAAAATCATTTGGAAGTTCTAAATGCTAATTCATAGGTGCACGACTATTTAATCATGATGAATAATAACTGACTGATCTTGATATGAGATTGCATGTAATTTCTATTTAATTTCTCAACATTGAATGAGGTAATCACTTAGAAAAAATTTACAGTTCGTGCGAGTCAAATTATTTCGAAACGAATTAATTTCACACATGTATTGTTTCGATAGTTTAACGCGAAACTGCACTTCCCTTTCACATTTCTGGCTCGAATGATTTTAATCTATTATACCTTGAATGCACAACAGAACTGCGAGTTGATCCTTGAATATCTTAAACTTTTAGAATACAAATAAAGTTGAGTAATTGCTGCTAGCAAATGTTAGAAGCGAATGAAGTTTGTAACTGTAGGTGTTCCAGTAAAACAGCTTCTTTGTGGTGAAATTACTATTTTCCAATTTCTGTGCAAGTTACTTCACGTAGAATAAATAAAAAAGGAAAGTCACTTATTATAGGTAATCATTGTAAATTCATAATTCGATCAAACAAAAATACAGTATTCAATTTCTCAAAACGCGACATTGGGTTGCTTCAAAATTCACACAGAAAGTTGTGGTATGCGGAGATTAATCATCGATTTCGCACTAAACTCTATTAATTTTAGCCTTCCTTGAATTCATAGTGTGTATAAATGGTTTGGAATTCCTCTAGGGGCCGGAAGTATAATTTTGCCATTTCCTCGAGAATCTTAGATCATAAGAAAGGTTTTTCACCAGCCTAGCATACCTTCTGATGCATACTCACGCTATTATTACTTCGAAGATGACGTTGTAACTATGTACTTTTAATTTTGATAATAATTTAACGAACACTAAGGAAAGGACAGGTAAAAAGATTTTTTAAACCTATCCGGTTTACTGTAACAGGTACGGTTGCCTGCATCATTAAAACAGTAATTTCCACAACAACAGTTACGATTGATTTTCATTTGCGAGCACACATCGAACCTCGTACAAGTATAAGTGTTCGATTGTGTCCATGATTTCGCGACCGTGGCCTCGATTAAAAGTGGATTCAAGGCACCTTTCGACGAAATACCCAATCCAGCACGCTCCTTCGTCGAAATCAGAAATTTACGGCACGTCTTTAATCGGAAGGAAGAGCATCGAATATTGCTCGGTTTCTTTGAATTTACCTTTTATTTCTAGAAGGCTCTAAGCGTAAGATTTTGAACCGTTCAAAACTAAACTTGCGATTTTGAACGTGACTAATATCTCTTAATACATCTACATCCGCAACAGCTGGGAAACGTAAAAACGCTAAAAATACGACCAGCATCTGCTTCAAATGCAGCAATTTCCATTCGCGCGAAATACGTAGGTATGCAGAAGATCATTCTTAACGGCGCCAAATGTTCCGTCATCAGCAGATGTCTAAACCAATGTTTGCCGCTTTCGCGTAAAATAAACTATGTGTACAATAATTCGTCGTTATTGTCCCGTTTTTACCATGCGTTGTACGCCCGGTGACTATCCCCACCATTTCTTGGAATCCTTCGGTCGAGACTGAGAGAACGAAAGCGTCGACGGCAACTTCGTGTCAACTGTTTTCTTCCCTCTCGCTCGCCCGAATAGTGTCCGTATCGCGTCGTACGCCCGCCGCCAGCCCCGTTCATCGGGTCTATTACGAGGAATTACTGTACACGGCATGACAGACGCATGAACATCACGAAAGAACAGCTGAATATGGGGTGTGTCTTTCCTTTTGTTGATACAAGCTGAGAAGTTAAACTATTAAATCCGTTCCACGGCTCGTATGGCTCATTCAATTTCAAACTAATGTCGTTCTGATAACAAGCTGATGACAACAATATCTCAAACTTATCTTGTTTGATACGTTACTGAAATCATGCGCGTGATTTATTTCGATGACGCAGTCACTTTGTTCTCGTGTCAGCCACAACGTATTAATAAAGGCAGGCAAAATGTTTCATAAAATTTGAGACGATTTTTCTACAAATGCTCTTCGATATTTTCATTCGCGCCGTACTGCTTTTGGGCAAAGTAACGAGTTAATGAGTACAGAATGGTTACGAGGACAGTTCAATTGGTGGTATTGCTGACAAGGACTGTCTGTATAAAGCTAGACGGTCTTCTTTCAATAATGAAAGGAAAGCAATTCATTTAACCAAAGGAATATCGATATGTTCTCCTCAATTGGAATAAACGTGCATACAATGAATGGTACTTATAGTGCCTTGAAGAGGAGATAGAAATAGCTGTCGTAGACATCTATCAACTTTATAATTTATATTTAAATAATCTGATTATTCTATTTGTATACCAAAACAAAGTTAGGAAATTAATTAAATAATAAATTGCTTCTTTTTACCCGACTGCGGCACGCAAAGGAGGGTATTGTGTTTATCAGGCTATGTTTGTATGTGCATGTACGCTCTAGAGTCTGTACGGATACACCGATTTGAACAAATGAGGTGTCTTTAGAATTGTTTTGACGTTCCGAATGTTATAGGACATATAATTTTCAAAAAAGTAAAAAATAAAAAAAATTTTAAAAATTTAAAAAACCCGACTGCTTAAAAAGCCAACTAAAATGACAAAAATAATAATAAGATGACAATTTAAATTAACACAATTGCCTGCAGTCGGAGGCCTTAAATCTTTTGATGCTCTTCTATCCCAAGCATGTACCGCAATGACTAAAGAAAGTGCTTCAAGCTGGTAACAAAGAGAGGTGGACAACATCAATGCAAATTCAAGCTTTTTTAGTGACACTTCAACTTCAGCGTATTTTGTAACTTATATGTTTCTCTCTTTGTCCGTGTGGGAAATACTGTTAGTATTGTTAATAGCCCATCAAATCTAATTAGGGCAAACAGCGAAACACAATATTTATTAGGACAATATGTAATTTTCTATTTCGAAATAAATGTTCGAATGTAATTACATCAAACATTTGCATCAAAAGATTTAAGGCCTCCGATTGCAGGCAATTGAGTTAATTTAAATTGTCATCTTATTATTATTTTTGTCATTTTAGTTGGCTTTTTAAGCAGTCGGATTTTTAAAATTTTTAAAAATTTTTTTTATACGACTTCAATTACAAAATTGTTTTGCCAAAAATCGCAATTATTACTATTACTAAAAATCTACGCGTATTGATAGATGTGTGTTGCTTTACAGCTCGATTACAATTTTTGAATGAGAGTTTTGTGCACATATGTACGTGTAAATATAGAATTTGCTATTTTACGCTCATTGCTAGCATTAAGATATTAACTTATCGATAGCACAACGTTGCTTACTAACCGAAACATCTATGTAGCGAGTGTCGGTATGAAAGAACCCTGTGTTCGATAAGTAAGTAATTTTAAATTTCTAATTTACGAAGGACGTTTGATCAAATGATAAAAAATTGAAAGAAAGGGAACATTTTACCGGTTAAAATAATTATGAAACAGATCTGAGCTCAATGATGCATGACTCGCAATTCATTTTCTGTGAATCATGGGACATTAATAAATTGATGTGTCCTTGACGAAGGAATCAATGCGTAGATCCCAATAAGAACGCTAGCATACAGAAATAGCCGTATACAGTACTTACCTAGCCTGAAATAGCAGTGTGACGCGCAAAGACGATGTTGATTTCGTATGAAACTGCAGTGGCGGAGTATTGTATGAATGGAATTTCGTATACTTTACGAAACACCTAGCTGCTTGGCACAAATATACGAAATCCGATTGCATCTATATTTGCAGTATAACGTGATTCTAGTTTATGAATTGCAAAAATCCATATAGGTTTCTATTTCTATAACTGTTACTTAATATTTCGAATTTGATGTTAGAACGAGAGTTTTACGAAAATAAAGGAAAATGTAAACTGGAGAAATACCTTTCTTTCTGCTGCATTTGTTTTAGCATAATATCCGCGAGTGGATCTGCGGGTGGTCTTTCTCCCAGAAGTCTCTGTCGGTCTAAATCACCCTGCATCTGCGCGAATGCGTGTTCGCCGATATTTACGGATGTCTCCAACTGTGTGGACAATTCTACACTTTCGTCACCTATAACATGGGAAGGTAAACCATCATTGATTACTTCCGCTGGGGAATGAATGTATATACATTTCATAAAATTTCTAGAATTGTAGGAAAGAAATTAGTACTATTTTATATCTACCGTGTAAAGCATGCTGCGGATTGTCTATGATTCTGATTTGCCGATCAGGGACCAGAGGTTCTCCATCCATCCCACCTATGTCGTTCGGTAGCTGCCAACATGCGTTATCTTGCTCTGCTAAATTTCTTGGGAAATAGAGTGGAAGAAGAACTTCGTAAATTCCAAGGTCACACGGCTCCAAAACAAATATGATGCATGTAACAGAATCGCCATATTGTTCCAAAAATCTTCTGATTGTTCCTGTTAGAACAGAAAATACCGAGTTATTTATCAGGACATATTTAACGCGTTAAAAAGATTTAGAAATCTGTATTAGTCTGTATTAGATACATATCGACGTGCGTTACGAAAAGTAACACGTTTCAATTTTCTTACGAAAAATAGCATGTTTCGTCTTTCGCTGCCAAAGCTAGCAACGTTTGAGCGGTTTGCCACTAAAAGAATAGCATGTTCCGTTCGTAGCGACGAAAAGCAGCACATTTGGATGCAGTGATGCCAGAATCGTGGGACGCGGGACCAAACGTTTACCCCCACTATGACCTACCGTCGTCTCCCACTATGGCCTACCGTCGTCCCCCCACTTTCTTCCCATCGCGCTGCACACAAGCATATCCCTACCCCTGTCCGTGTGCTCGGCAGCCCAACAAGCAGCTCACACGGACAGGAGTAAAAATATGCTTGTGTGCAGTGCGATGGGAAGAAAGTGGGGGACGACAGTAGGCCAAAGTGGGAGACGACGGTAGGTCATAGTGGGGGTAAGCGTTTGGTCCCGCGTCCCACGATTCTGGCATCACTGTTTGGATGGTTGGCTACGAAACATCGAGCGCATCAACTTAAATACCTTCCGACGCGATTTTTATTTAGTACTAGGTCGGTAATTTATTACACATTAAAATACCGTACTTAAATTATGTAGACTAAAGTTTTCATATGTGTTTCCTTTTAGAGATTAGATGGAGTTATTATTTATTAAACAATATTTTCAAAGGTTGAATTCTTCGATGCAAAATGCACTTCAACAATTTAAACTAACCACGCGCCAAAACGTGATAGTTCCTGCAGTATAATCCAAAACGTGCTGCTATTCTTCGTGCTGAAACAGGATAATGTGCTAGTTTTCGCCGCAAAATACGAAATGTGCTATTCTTCGTGGCTGAGCAGTCGAATATGCTAGTTTTCGCGGTGGAATACCAAAGCTGCTAATATTCGTTAGAAACGATGAAATGTGCTTCTTTACGTGACAAACTAAATTGTGCTGTTTTTCGTAAGAAAATTGAAACGTGCTACTTTTCATTAACGCACGTCAATATATACTTACTAAGCGCTATGTGTGCTCCTGCATCAGGGGGATAATTCCGTCGGACTGAATTAATTACTGGTAGTGCAATTGTATGCAAACCAAGCTCTCGTGCTTTTTGTAAAACATTTCTGCAACAAACAAGAAACGATCATTGTAATAAATTCCGGAAGTATGCGTGCTGATTGGGTCCAACCGTTCGCATCGACAGAAGGGAGAGTATATAGTTAGAACTTTATATTTCACACGCATGATTAGGGTATGGTTCGAACAGTCTGACAAGGATAATGGAATATACTGATTTGTTCCGTTAAACAGACGACGCTTGGGGTCAAGCCGTCCCCTTAAGGGGGTATACCCGTTTGAACCCTCGGAAAATGTGTACATTTTGTGGATTTCTTTTACAAGTCAACGGCTTGATGCAGATTTCCCGTTTTTTACTATTTTTACATAGTATTATGAACTACTTAAACAAAAAGTTTGAGTTAAAAAACTATTGTTTTTCGGAAGTTATGGATACATATTCGAAAGACTCTCGATTTTAGATGGCTAAACAGTGGGCCTGAAATAAGCTGTATGTCGTGTCTGAAATAAAAAACAATAAAATCTTCTTATAAAGTATATTAAAGAAATGGTGGGAGATCAAAGGTAAAGTTACATTTTTCTAAGAGAAACGTCCACCTTTTTCCTTTATAAATAATAAACGGGGAATCGGAATAAAAAAAAGCTCTCGTAGGACGATGTGGAATCTTATTACGATTCTGGATACAAAATTGGAAGTGAATTGGTTGAATGTAGCCCGAGTCTTTAGGCCCACCGTAATGAAAAATATAGTTCCTACCTAGGTGGTTCCATTCAAATGCCTATAACTTTGTCAGTCTTCCGAATTTTTACATCGGGCTTGATTTATACTATTCCTAAAACATCAATCTATGAAAATATGTAAAAAGAAAAAATCCGATTTTTGACACTTTCAAACGGTTATACCCCCTTAAGGGGGTAGTGGACTATTAGATAAGACTATTAGATACGAAAAATCGTTAGTTTCTTCGACGCTAAATTACTTTGATACCAAATAATCCTTATTGTCGTGCTTTTCACAATCTATTGTGGGCACGTTTGCGAGTAATTACAAAAAAAAATCGTCGCAATGTATAAAATTGTCGAAGTTATTAATCATTGAAGATAGCCCTGAACGGCGCGCCGCTGCAGGTGGTGTACATAGATTCAGGTGAGCCAATCATCTGAAAGCAAAATACTTTGGGCTGAGTATTTTATACACATTAATTTGAACAAAATACTGAGTACTTTATACGCGTTAATTTGAACAAAAATTGTGGAATTTACACACGAATCAATATTTTCCCCACATTTTTACAGAAAAATCGTTTTTAATCAGTTATAAAATGTTTTACAAACATCCAATACTGATGCAGGAATTCCACTCTGTAGACGAAGGAATTCTACACATCTAGTAAACATTTCAAGTGCATATTCATTGATTCAAGTGTTATGATGTACAAAATGGTGTTTCGAAACAGACAGCTTCAAAGTAAAGTCCCCTACGCCAATACCGCTCTGCGACACCGTTAGTCGACGGTTCGCTGCTATAACTTCTACAATTATTTAAATTTCTTTATGAAATTTTGTTTAAAATGTTCATAAAGGAGAAGACTTTCAGAATCGGTAAAAAATCGATTTTTTGGAGCTGAAATAGTCCACTATTCCCTTAACAAAACGCTATGCTATTCGGTTAGCTTTTCGTCCTTGCCTCTTCTTTTATTAATACGATACCGTCGCTATCTCGAACGAAATTTGTCTTACGGCTGTCGCGTGCCCTCTCGCTCACTCTCAGTCTCTCGCACTCGCCGCGGGGACTACAAAAGAAGTAGCGGGGACAGAAATGTTCTCTTAATGGAACGGAGGAACCCGTCCCTATAATGGGACAACACTGTACTGACAGTGAGCGAAAAGGTGCAACACCGAAGGGCCTTCAACCTACTTCCAATTGAGAGGGATAAGCTGCGTATGCGACATAAGTCATATACTAATGAAAATCGAAATTTTCGTATTTGTCAACAGATCTCCGTGACAGTATTGCCGATTGCTTGGTGAGTGCTCTCAATGAAAATGAGTCCAAACACGACATAATTCGGACTTCCCAGTCCTACAATCCAAGCAGGGCAGCGCATTTATACTTTAGGAGGCGCAACATCATTATGAGGCCACAAAAGAATAAGTCTATTTCTATGGTTGTGTGGCATATGTACTCAGATGTAGGGAACAAAATAGCAATTACCTCAATGGTTTTTTGCCTCGTTGGTTGTAAGCTCGCGTACATGAATGGTATGCAATACAGCAGTTTCTGTTAGTTTTATATTCTAAGGAAAGAACAACGTGCATATTTCAAATGAATGCGGGAGGACTCACTAATTCTCCAGCCATCTGTAGTTTCTTTATTATGAATTTAATACTTAAAAAGCAGTATTTTTATTTTGCAGCTATGTGTAACTAGGCTGTTTTTATATTGTTGTTTGTAAGGAGTAAGGTTTTAAAATGTGGCCCCATAGAGAGCGAGTCTCCAGTTTGCGCCTTGCAGCAAATGCGGCCTCGTTCCCAAGTGTGATTACGTATTACATATAATAAATTACAAATGGGCCGAATTATGTCGTGTTTGAACACATTTTCGTCAGAAAAACCTCACTAATCTATCGACAATGCTGTAACGAGGATCAATGAAAAATATAAACGTTTTAATTCCTCAAAGTGGGTGTTTCAGCCAAGGCTTGAAAAATGTTATAATATTGATTTCGGCTCTCCAAAGGGTTATGAAGAACCGAAATTTCCAACTATTATCTGTTTCGGTTACGGTTCCTATTTCCCTCCTCATATTGGTACCATAACCGTTATTTTTTCGGTTCTATATCGGTTCTGGAATCAATTCTTGTACCACTTTCTTATTATTCTTTTTTTTACAAAATCCTCATAGAAAAAGGAGAAACATTTATACATATCATTGATTTCTAATAAAGCGTTGAAATAAATAAATCAGCTACATATTTTGTACATTCACACACACACTATATTATTCAGAATAGGAAGTTAAAAGTTTCTACTGTTTCTATAAGGATTTTGTAAAAAAACATACACATATACAGTAATCTGCAGCTACAATAATTAATTATATCAATTAGGGGAATGTCGATACAAGAATTGATTCTGGAAACGTTTCGGAACCGATATATAGGACGGAAAAAATAACGATTATAGTACCGATGTGAGGAGGGAAATAGGAACCGTAACCGAAACAGATAATAGTTGGAAATTTCGGTTCTTCGTAACAGTTATTTGGAATAAATGTTCTCCATAACCGTTTTAATCGGAACCTTTATGTAACAGTTTCAAACAATTATTTTCGGAACAGTTTCAAGCCCTGGTTTCAGCTCACACAAGGACTTCATTGCTTTCGGCTGCCTGAGGACGAAGAATCGCTTGTGCAGTGTAAGCAAAACAAACGGTAGGGGGTGGTCAGAGTCGGGCAAGTTTTATTTCGGAATAAATAATAACGAATAAACCTGTAGCGTTATTCGACACAGATTTATTCGATACTTTATTCGAAAAAACTTATTCGATATTTTATTCGAATAGAAACTTATTCGATACTTTACTCGAATAGAAACTTATTCGATATTTTATTCTAATAGAAACTTATTCGATACTTTATTCGAATAGAAACTTATTCGAATAACGCTCAACTCTGGGGTTGGTCTAAAAACATAGAACTCGGGAATTGAGCATGCATACAAGGAGGGAGTACTGTATTCGCTTTATGAAAATTTGAAATGATAAAAATTTACCTGTAGCAACAGTGCAACGTATTTTGCGCTGCTGTTTGATATTTCACGTTATACACTGGTCCAACAGTGTGGAAAATGAAACGTGCGGGTAATCCATGCCCTTGAGTCACTCTTATCTCACCAGTTTTGCATTCTGTAAATTATTAGCATGAAATAAAAAGATGCAATAAATCCTAGTTTTTTTTCTCTATTTGTTCATTTTTGGCTTTAAACATAATATAAGGATAAAAAGAGAGGCATCTCCGTAATATAAATTATCTGCAAAATCTATTATAACTGCTGACTCATATCCAACCCACACCTTTTACTTCGTTAAAAATTTCCATCTTCAGCGCTGACCCAGCTCGAGCAAATATTCTTTGGCACATAGGACTGTTATCATCTAACGTTTCGTTAGTGGAATTTACCACTGCATCCACTTGTAAAACAGAAATATCCCCAGTCCTGAAACAAAATGCGGCTGTAACATTTCATAAAACAAACGAACGTATTGCTTTGGAAATTATACTGCTCTTACCATAGCGCAAGTTTGTTGTTAAGTGCTGGTTGACAGGGGAAGGGGCTTATGGTATGATGCGATGGTTCTCCAATGGAATTGGAGTAATCTGTGAACCGATGTTGGACTGGGAAGTCGGACCATTTCTTCAATGAGCCCGTCTCCACCACGTCCAGGGCAACGCCTAAAGGTTCCATGAGCCTCATTCAGCTGAAACCAAAATTTCCTGCTACTCATATTTGTCTTAACCTTCTGTAATAAAAATACACATCGATCTCTGATACACATGTTCTCAAATATACCTTATTTACAAACTTATTATCTCCGCCAATCACAAAAAATCCCAACCTCATTTCGTCCGTCACCTAACATTTAAAACGAACTCAAACAAATTTTCCATTAGTTCTTCGAGACTTTTAAGAGCTACTGCACATCGTTTGTTTACGAAAGTCGAATTCAGTTTGCCGTTCTCCCACGCGAAATGTCACGCTGACATTCAGCGCGCAGGCGCAGAGTGTCATCAAAGTGCCGCGAAATTTCAACAGAATTCCGAACAAACGATATGTAAAAAAAATACGCGCGTCATATATTCGAACGTGAGATGGGATTGCAGAGCGTGCGGATATCCTCAATCATATATGTACGTAAGAAGACAATGTCCTGAAACTTGGGCCAATTTATTGGGATCGTAAAACGCCGAGAGACATCAAGGACAACGGAGCTGACGAAATATATACTTGCTGACACGAACTGTCTTCAATATCGTGGAAACCTAAAAATAAACAATTCCATCGATAGAAATCTAGGGCGCACCCAGGCTAACGGGAACAGCGGGCTTCCAAGGACGTAACCCCGATCGGAAGTTACGAAAAACAACTTAATTCGTGGCGATCGCGCCGCCCTACGCGCAAACACTCGCGTTGCCGCGCGCACCGGCTAGCCTGTGTGCGATCCACGTACAAGGAACCCGTGACCCGTGTTGGGCAGAATGCAGGCTTCCCTAATGGCAAGGAGACAGAGCTTGGCGCCGTCTGTCCTGTCGCGGAACTTATATCCTGGCAACCCCATAAAGAACGGGATCATTGAACTCCCTGTGTTAGTAGGTCCTTGCAATCAATTTGAACGGTAAATTCATGCGACCACCTGGGGTTTGAGATGCCAATATCGAATACTAGGAAGAATTACGTCAATCGGTGTTTCAGTTTGGCATAAGAGTAACAACGTATCTGAGAATGTTATATAATGTTTCGGAAGTAATATCTGAATATGTCTTATTCGTTCTAACGTGAATAACGGTACAAGTGAATTTTTCCAAATTAAAAACGATTATGCAATGCAATGCTATTCAATTATCAGGCGGTCCGTAAATTGTTATCTAATCTGGTCTGGGAGTGATTCACGTGGAAAAGGAAGTAGAAATTTAATTTTCCTGAGAAATGGTTGATACAATACAACTATTGTACTTTGAAATACGATATATTCTTAGTTTTAATAATACTGACTACACACACAATAAATATACTAACAAGGAGAGGTTCCTAGGTGCCCGCCTCCGATTGCTTTGGTTTTTGGATATGTTTTAGAGGACCAAAAAATAACATATACGCGTTTCTTTTATTGCGGCCCGTGGTCATATTTAGGGGGTTAAAGCACCCCTCAAAGTTATAAGATGTCCAGGTGTTCGTCTCCGATTGCTTTGGTTCTTGGATATGTTTTAGAGGACCGGAAAACAAAAAACAGGTGTCTTTATATTTTGGCCCGTTTGTATATTTAGGGGGTGAAACAACCCCTCAAAATTATAAAATTTTCAGGTGTCCGTTCCCGATTGCTTCGGTTTTTGGGTGTGTTTTAGAGGACCGAAAAATAAGAAATGCCTGTCTTTCTATTTTGATCGACTTGCATGTTTAGAGGGTGAAACCACCCCTCAAGAGGGGTACAAAATTATGTTGAATAAAACTTTATATAAATTTCATTTGCGTTATAACTTGCTGTATGGATGATGTTCTTGTCGCCAGTCACCGTTATTAGGGGGAAAACTACCCAAGGGGTGGTTCACCTCCCATTGTCAGTAGCGACGGGAGGTCACAAAACTACCGATGTGTCTTCCTACAATAATTTATGTCTAAGGGTTTTTATTAAGAATTTTTTGAATTTTTTTACAAGTTTCAAGTCTCACAAATGCGCAGTTAAACCAGTACGGGTAGTTTACCCCCTATTAACGGTGTCTGACGAAAGGAACCATGACTAACTTGATCCATACAGCAAGTTATGACGTAAAATTTGTATCAAGTTTGATTCAACACAATTTTGTACCCCTTATGAACTTTGAGAGGTGGTTTCACCCCCTAAATATGAAAACGGGCCAAAATAAAAAAGATACCTGTTTCTTATTTTGCGGTCCTCTAAGACATATCCAAAAACCAAAGTAATCGGAGGCGGACACCTGGGAATCTCACCTTGCAAGTACATACATATTCGTGTACAACAGTACCCATTGTCTACACGATATAGACCTAGAACCTAAAATACGAGAACCTACCCAAAATGCATAAATTTGTCTAAACTCAAATGGCACATATTCAAAGTTCGAATTTTGTGTCAGAGTGAAAGATGCTCACAAAAGAATTCCAAGTATTCTTTTAATGTTAAACGGAAGTAGATTTAATAGGAAATTGATCTATATTTAGCGATAAACGCAGCTTTAGGATGATTTTTTAAACTATATAATTGAATATTAGTGAGAACTGTGTTAAGGAACTGCTAAATTTTAAGAGTACTTTACTTCAAAGACCCTCTTGATGTTGTAACGGAGTTACTGAATTTTTTTCGACTTCGTCACATAATTTCTTGGTAGAATTTAAATCTGGACGTTATGATGGATATGGCCACGTTTCTGGGATACTGCACAGTATGCGTGCGCTTCAGCTCGTTTTATTGGAAGCACAAATCTTCTGGCAGATCTGTATGTGGCTTATTCTATATTCTGATTTGTCGCTGCTAAAAACTTCTCTCTGACTTCCACATGAGAAAGTCTTTATTCAAAAACGAATCATCTTAATTGATATATTTGCTTGGCGAAATCTAAACGGAGGACTCTTTTCGTGCTAATACAAAACACTTTCCTCGGAATTCGAGCATTAAAACTGTTGTTTCTGAACATTCTCCAGTACAATTTTGGATTAAATTCTCTGTTAAACTGCATAGCTACTATTAATACCATTTCAGGCTCTGAAATAAGAGGATCGTGATTAATTTCTGATATTACGATTTTTTCATTTCGTTCAATTAACCATTTCGATCGACATAGCACAATTTATTTTTTATCTTATTTCCATTTTTGCATTCTTTAATAGTATAATGACCAGAAGATTTCGTTATATTTACAAGTTGTGCTACTTTGTTATTCAATTCGCCTTGCCGACTGTAAGCTTTCTTTCACTTTTCTTCATTTCTGATTTCTTGCAATTCATCCGAAGACAATTAGATAAATAAGGTAGACTGATATGGTATGTAGAGAATGAAGTATATATGCTTATACAGTTTTCATGAAAATTTCTTTGAATTTTTTTCCAAGCATCTTTTATATAGTGATTTCATATAGAATTTAAATATTTTTCCCACTGCACTGAGAAACTTGTAACCCAAAATATGTTTGTCGATTTTGGTGTAATTTACATATTTTCGCTATTAAGCATTGTTCCATACAAATATCTACTATATTGTAATTTTGTATTGACTGGATACCTTCGTATTTACACGACTTTTGTTATTTGGGGACTTGGTATGTGTTTACCTACAGATTGTTATTTATGAGGCCACATTAAAATAATCATTTGCACTGTAGACATAATAAATCTTAAACAATTAGAAGAAAAGATTATTTTGGCATTCAGAGCTTAATGTGCGAAAAGTGCAACTTTATTTGCAACATGAACAATCCTTTCAACAGTTTTTATAACAGATAACATTTGGAAATTGTTGGAAATTGTGCTAAGCTTATTAAAGTAAACTCACGGTAGCATAGTTTCATATTCTAAGTGATTTTTAACCGCATATTTGAATAATTTGGGATCGTATCATATATTACAAATATTGCACGATTTTTAGAAGTACCACTTCAAATTGGTCAGGTCTTTTCGAGCCATTGTTTCTATCGAGATAGTTTTGCTTAATTCGTCCCATGCAAACATTCGGGGACAGTCTGTCAGTACTTTCGTTGTTTTCCAGAACATGCCGATATGAAAACACGCCAAAACCGCGCACAGGATACAAATCCCTCGGCGTGAAAATATGTCGACGCCAGTCAAAGTGTTCAGAGAAAAATCTGGAAGCAATGGAAGTCCGTGATTTTTATTGAAAACTTTGTTCATTTTTAATAGAAGGGATATCAATTATCTTAAGGTTAAGGGAATTTAAAGCGTTTACTGAAAACATTATCAATTTCCGATGCGAGATATACCTATGAAGAATTTGGAAACCATGAGAACATGAATTTCGTATTCAGAATGCATTGTTACAGATTAACTTCACGTTGATATTTTCTTAAGTTACAGTTTGAAATTTCTTTTCTACTTTGAGAGTAATTCAAGCTTCTATTGGCACAAAGTCATTTATCAACAATCGCTGCAAAACTCACTAAAGGAAATATAAATATTGTACAAAATTTATAAAAGCCAAATACTGCGAGAGAATAGAAACTGAAAATATTAACAATTACATCCTTGTAGAAGATTAAAATTTTGTCAATAAGCGACATAACGCAACAGCATGCAAGAAGTTACAAATTTTATAGTTCTACGTATAAGTACTTTTCAAGGTATGAGCGTCTCAAATGTGGAACACAATACTCATCGATCGCATAAATGAATTATAATATTTACATTACAAAGTTTCTAGTACCGTCAACTTCTAACAAATCCATTTTATAGGAAAATATAGTTTACAAACAGCTTAATATCAAACTTATGTTTCGCGTTATGCTGTGGTTTTAATACATTCAATACCTACATACGTGAAAGTACTAAAAATTTCATATTGTTCACTTTCAGCAAGACAACTTAAAAAATGTTTAAAGTCTATAATTTCAGTATCAACGAACTCCAGAAGCAATTTTTATTATTACTATTATTATTATTATTACGTGAAGAAAATAACTGAAACATACCTATGTTCTTAAAAAATGGTGTACATTTTCCTTTCATAACTATTCGATGCTGTTTAAGATTTTACTCAAATTTAGTGCAGTCCTCGTCCCGTAAATATTACAATTTATTCTACATCATAAGTTACTGGTAAAAAGAATTCGGCAAATAGAAACGCTTGATTATTAATATTTAAGGAGTTCTTTATAGTATAATCAAAATACATTGTTCTAAAGAATGAAAGGTTCATCTACTCGATTGTAGTACGAAACGTTCTGAAAACTATTTATACGAGATAAACTAAGCCTCCACTTAAAAGTTCTACAGTATCTACTGGACACATAACAATTGTTCATTTCTGATACTTTATTTCTTTACTCTCCGGGCACAATAATATCCTTTAATGATATTGAGGAATATAGAAGCATGCACACGTAATTGGAATGACCTGATAAAGCTGCACCCTCGCAAATTCACTTTAACCTTTGTCCATCGCGAAAGGAGTTAATGTTTTGATCTATTCCAAGCACAAAGGTAGATTCAGCCAAAGTAATCGGCTGTAAAGGGTCTTCCTCTTTTACCATCTCTATCCTTGAAGTTGTATTCGAAATCAGGTCCCATCCATCGCTTTGAACTAGAGATGTCCAAATAGTTTGAGAATTCAAGCGAAGCTGAACTCAGATTAAATTATTCGAACCAAGCCAAGTACTTAAATTTCCAAGTACAAAATTCGATCTTCTCGAATGATTTGACCAGCTTGAACATTTAACTACTTACATTCAAGCTACTAGAATTGAAATAATTACTCAAATCCCATCATTTCAAACTATTCGATTAAACAAGAGTCTTATGAGAATAAACCGAATCGATAGAAAAAGAGGTTATTTCAGGAACAGAACTGTTACTGTATCTTAAGAATAAACCAATGTAAAATGTGTACTTAAAATATCTAGGCTTTATTATGCGTGGAAGTTAAATTTTTCTGATTCATATAATATTCACAATACATATATATGTATATCTGTATAAGTTGAAAAATTAATAACTATTTTAGATTTCGCAAATAAAACTAGTATTATGAACAGTGTTGGTATAATATACACTTATATCGAATATACGTCTTAAATAAAATATTCATCCTGATTAAGTAATAATTGCTATTCTGACCCGAATTTTCGAGTGGTATTAGAATTTCTGAGTAGCTCGAATTCGATCGAGTAGCTGAAACAATTCAAGTTATTCGTTTGAATTCAAGTTGTATGTTGCAAACCGTTCAAACATTCAAGCCACTTAAATCATTCAAAAGACCGAATTTTATCAAGTTTATTCGAATATTCAAGCTATTTGAAGCATTACTTCGATAATCGAGTACTTGGCTCGGATAAAAAAAAACAAGCTTTACTCGGATTGAATTTCAAATACTTAAATTTTTCAAGTAAGTAGGTTTCTCTTTTAACATTTTCCATCAACGAACTTTAAACCTATCATTCGCTGAAACAAAAGTTACCCCAGAAAATGCATTTTGTGCAAGTACTTCGCGACGAACTTCGTATGTTCCTTTTTTTTTCATGAATCGATGCCGTGTCGACTTTCATATAGGAGAAAAGTTCTCCCTTCTTTGAGAAACTTTCTGTTGCGGATCCATTGTTTCGTTTTATTGGGAAGTTATTTCTACGGTTTCATTTAACCTTGACGAAAGATAAAGCTGTCTTTCTCGATGGCCTAGATTAAGTAATTATTGATAGGCACCGCTTCTCCTCAACCTCGTGTCTAAAGTTAGGGCATTTTCACACGAGGCACATGGCTTGCCACTGCTATAAAGAGAACAGTCACACATTTTCCACCAATTGCCCTTTGCCTTCAATTTCACTGGTCTAATGTGGGCACACAGGGGCCCTCTCCAGCGAAATAACTTTTGTGATACGCGTTTGATATTTTGGAAAAGCTACACAAATTTCCTATTCCTTTATATATGTTTTTAAATAGTACCATTTCTCTCGAGCAAATACATCAAAGATAACAAGCGAGAGGCACAAAAGTGTCTGAAAAGCCCTAAGATGAGTGGAAGATACATTTGTGTTTCGGCCGCTAGAAAAAAAATGTCTTGTCTCTGAAGACACATTTAATTGGAACGTTTAACCCACGATGTCTTTCCCTTATAGTGGCCAAGACACTGACCCTTTCAACGAACTGACACGCGATGCACTCGCGCCTGAATCTTGCTTGGGAGTTCGATGAGCATGACAGCATAAATGTGTGTATGTATTCAAATGGCTCTTATGCAAATACTAAATAGAAATAATAACCTGGACCCAAAGTATCAACAGCGTTGTCAAAATACTTTTCCACTCAACAATCTCGATTCTACGATTTTGTAATTGTCCCCGTTTCGAGCGAGCTAAAGAGAAACCAGCCACGAAAACTATCCCAGTGCAAAGCTGCAGAAGCTACTAACCGAATCTGGCTTTCATTTCCCACGTCGCCAGCGCCGAGCTTTCAGACGAGCTTTGTTTCATTTACCACCCACTCAGGCACCCAGCCGCCTTCCTATTAAAGAACAAACGACCTTATACAGAGCTCGCCGGTCAATCGATGTTCCACATTCGAGCAAGGTGAACATTTGCGAGCTACTTCGTGCCCCGCCTCTCGCCCTCGCGAGGTTTCGGAGTAAATGCTCCTTCATGCGCGGAAAACGAATACCCCGTGGACAAAGAGAAGAGAGTCATCATCGTGCATTAGTATGCACCGCAGACATTCTTTTTCAGATAGGAATACGATGGTAAGCGCGTTTCCAAAGGAGCTTTTGCGTCGAGCGTCGTTCACTGTGCTATACACGATGCAGGCTGTGAATGAGATTCCTGACGTACAAAAGTGTATATACCAGCGTAATTAGGCTCTCTTTATTTAACTTCAGGTGATCTGGAATATGGTTAATGTTGCTTCTTTGTATAATCTGGGTAGAGTTGACGTATCTTCGCCATGTGCAAATGTTTGTAAGCGAAATATTATAGTTCGTAATTTGGTGGTTAAATCGTCATTGGATGTTAGTCAAAATCGGTTGGACTGACAAGTGAGTCAGACGTAACTTCGAGTACCTTTCGCAAGAATGAATAACTTTTAACGAGTTACAAACATCCGTGCCTTAACAATGACAGTATTTACTTTAAGGGGTTACATCTCCACCTAGAGATCTGGAAAAAGCATATAGGTTCTGAATTTTTTTTAGGAAAAGCATAAGTGAAAATTATACACAATGTTTTTCTACTAAAAGATACATCTTTTAACTATATTATTCTAAATTTTCATGGGATATTGTTATTAATTAAAGGAGAAGTCGGCTTGGATATGAGCCGTGTTTTTTATGGATTAGTTGATGATGCATTTGAGAGCAAAAATTCAAATAGATTTTAAAAATATATAACTATCAGAAGTATCTGACGTTCTCATATTTTTAAATTTTGCTTTCAATTTTGCAATAATGGAAATATTTGCAAAGGTCTTTTGAAAAAAAAAGAAAAATTTTTGCCACCGAAATTCGATATTTCAACTTCAAACGGTTGCCCACTTTTACTAAACTACAATATTCAAATTTAGAGAACGCAGGTACTTCTGAAAGTTATTCATTTTTAAAATCTATTTGCATGTGCTCGGGCTTTAAAGGTATTACATTAATGAACATGACTGGAAGTACTTTGATTGAAAATTAGAGCTTTCACCAAGTTTTTCAATGTTTGTAAATTTGGGAATGTTCGACATTTGACGGCGGTTTGCTACCTGACATATATATTACATTGATGTGTAAGATATCTTGTTAATTTGGTAGCTATAACGTCAGACTTGGTACACATTAAGCAAATGAAATTGCAGAAGTCAGGATTTAAAAAAAAAAGATCGATTCTTGTTTGCTATGTACATACATATGTTGCTAAATGTACCTTTATGTACCTATTACGTAAATGTAAAAGAAATTTTAACGGAACGAAAGACACTTTAGAATCTATAGCATTATAAACATTAAGCCACTACATATTTTCTTTCCCTTTACAGAGAGCCAAACAACCAAAATAACAAGAATATTTTTCATGTAAAGTTCCAGTACAATTTCCTAACAATGGAACCCCATTAGTCTGAATCAACAAACACAAGAATGCGTGTATGTATCTACAGTCATGACTAAGCATCATAGATCGTAAATACATGTTTACGCCAATTCCATTCAACCGATATGCATACAACTCCTTTCATTAAAATTCCCTCTTGAACGCACGCTAAGCAAATTTGCTGGTGCTTTTACCTCTACGCGTACTCACACACACATTTGGTCTTCATTATTCTACGAATTTATTCAGATAGAATACCTAAGAAGATATCGATGATATCTTTACAATGGATGAAATTATGGCAAAAGCTTAATATTGCTTATGACAAATACATATTACAATAAGTACAAACGCACAAAAAACAGGGAATATTGCAGAAGTGTATTTATGTTTCGTTTAAAAATATTCTTCAATTGTTTTTATGATGTTATATATTTTTCCTTAACCACGTGCATGATATAAACGAATTCTACGTAGCATATAAATTGCTCTTGGAACGCTGGGAACTATTACTCCTTTGCCCATATGATTTCTGTGAAAAATCAACATTCTCATATTCCTTTCTCGCGCGTATTTACTTTCTCAATAGCATATCATGCATGAAAAACATGAACGGAACCGGTAATCGATATTACATGGGTAGTTTAATCCTTCATTACTGCGAGTACACACGAACGAGCAAAAGTTATAACATGATACTTTAACTTTCGTTACATGCTGGAGCGTACGCTTTTTATCAAACGGTAAATCACGATGTTTGACGTCGATATTCTTATGGTAAACCAACAAACTGATAATAAATTCACGTTTTAATTATCTTATAGATCAGCGGTTGCTAATTGGACAATTATGTTTTCCTAGGCGGCGGTTCCTCCCATTTCAGGCGATTAACCGCATAGAAACGGTTACACGTAAGTATGTAGTGGTAAACACGCAAAATATTAACAACTTTATTATTTGTCTTTTGTCCGCTTCCGTGGAACACTCCCCCCGTTTGGCACTAACCATTTTTAAGATATAAATTTTTATATAGGTAACAAATGAAATTGTTTTGCAGATTCTGGAATTTAATTTGCGTCATAACTTATTGTATGGATGATGTACTTATAGTCAGTCACCGTTATTAGGAGGTACACTCCTCATTGCCAGTAGCGATGGGAGGTCATAACACCGCTGATGTGTCATCATAATATAATTCATGTCTAAGGTTAATTTTTAAGAATTTTATGAATTTTTTTACACGTTTCAAGTCTCCTAAATGCGTATTTAAACAATTACGGGTAGTTTACCCCCTAATAACGGTGACTGGCGACAAGAACATGATCCATACAGCAAGTTATGACGCAAATTAAATTTATATCAAATTTTATTCAACACAATTATGTACCCCTAATAAACTTTAACGCCCTAAACATGCAAACAGCCAAAAATTAAAAGACACCTCTTTCTGATTTTTCGGTCCTCTATAACATATTCAAAAACCAAAGCAATCGGAGACGGACACCAGAAAATCTTATAACTTTAAGGGATGGTTTAACTCCCTAAATATGAACACGGGCCGCTATAAAAAAAACACAAATACCTTATCTTTCGGTCCTTTAAAATATATCCAAATACCAAAACCTTTCCTTGTTAGTTTGCTAAGTAGTTGAATGTTTAACCAATTGAATTCCATAAGAAAGATGTTAAGTTTTATTCTATTTTCTCCTTTATCAAACGTATATGTATGTAGCAAGTGATCAAATACTGTTGAGCGGTAGTGTATACACATTGTGTTGCGTTGAAATATTTATGACCGTTTAGGAAATACTTAGAAAACCTATTTTTGTTATTATTTTTATACCACTTTATTGTGTTACTGCTTCTTAGTGTATAATATATAAGGGTACGTTTATGTTGGTGCTACGATAAACGATCAGAGCTACGATAAGAACGAAGCGTCGAAATACATTAGGTATATTGTTTTATAATGGAAGTGTTCACATTGAAGCAGCGAGCAGAGCAACGCTTACTCGATGACCAACGATAAAAGCGTCGAAAAACAAATATTTATTTTTCTTCACTATTATCGCCGATCTCATCGACATAAAATGAGAAACCTTAAACGACTGAAACAGTACTAATTTGACAGATCCACTGTGAACTAGGGGCTGGAACTATTTGTTGAATTTTTCGGTATTCGAATATTCGAATACTTCAGTTGCTCAATTATTTGACAAATATAATTCAAATATCCAAGTATTCGAATATAATTCGAATATTTAATATTTGAATATTTATATAAGTTTAAGTTACGGTTCCTATATAGCTCTATGATTTTTATTTTTTAGGTTCTATATAAGTTCCAAAACGGTTATAGAATCGATTTAATAACTTTTATTTTTTAGGTTCTACATAAGTTCCAAAGCGGTTATAGAACCGATTCGTGTAACGATTGTACAGAATTTTATAGAAAAGGAAATCACAACATATTACAACTATAGACTACTGTGTATAACCAAATTGTTTAAAAATGATTATAAATAAGTAAGTAAATATATATTATGTACACATTTGTACATACATATACAATTATTTTGTAATATGAAGTGTTCGTTAATATAAATGTTTGGTTGTTATACCGATGAGAATGTATCTCACCGATTTTAATGATATTTTAATATGTTGTCAGAATCCGGCGCTCCGAAACCGCGGCCTACCGCCCGGAAGCCCGAATACACCGGCTGGGGCCGTTTGCGCGGGAGAACTTGGGGAAAACCCAAGCCCAAAGGAAGCGTCACGGGAAGGACGCTATGCCCGTGCCGCCAGGACGCAGTCTTCGGAACACACTGGTCGCTACTTTAGAAGCTCTCCGCGTTCTTTTGTACAATTCGCCTGACTCTTGTGAATTAGAATATAGTGAGATATCGATAGTATACACTGCGCGTATCTGTTGTCCATCATAAGAAAAACATTTCTATTAGATATTATTAATTATAATTTGCCAAGTGCCTGCTTGTGGTTGCAGCTTTGGCATATTTAGGCGGATTAATAAAATGTCTTCTATAATGTCCGGTTTCATTGACGAACGGTAGAGGGACAAGATAAACTTTAACGCCGAAAATAAGCATTCCACACTTACTTGTGCTGGCGGAATTGCTAAAATTATTTCAGACAGTTCAAACAGTTTCGTCATTAATTATTGCTGTTTGCGGTATCATAGCTATGATACTACGGAAGGCTTTGTCGTCAATTAACGAAAGTGGTCGGCCATGTACAGGGTCATCCGTTAAAACTGCAACCTACGCGCGCGCCAACAGACGAAAATGGCAACACCGCCTCACGGACACATTCCACTACAACCATGCACCGGCCTAGAGTTCGGAGGGTTAACAGCGACCGCTGGGTAGCAGTGATGCCCGAGCTTCGAAAATTTTAGGATGGTCTCTTTCAAATTAACGCCGCAAAGAGCTGTGCAGAATTTCCCGGCCCAGGTAAGCGAGCCGCACGCTCCGCTTTTATGATCGGTTTACCACTCGCACCCCGGATTACTGTAATGAGGTTTGAAAACAATGTCAACTGATCTCGTATCCGTCTTAATTTAAAAAATTTTAACTACGACAGGATTGACCGCGGCGCTATACCCTTGTACGTAGAGATTTTTCGCCACCTGCGTGTAAAAGCCACAATAATGACGCATCGTTCCAAAAAATGACATTAACGGAAGCCGGTATATGCGTGGCGTTGAGTAGCTAAAAGGTTAAACATTCAAACTCGTTAGTTACTCCTTACGTCCGATCTATGCATGCACTGCATATAAGGATAAAATTATAAAAAATAAAACTAGAACAATAGATTCTGAGGTCTGCAGAACTAACACATAATTGAATAAAAATTTAATTTCTCAATTTATGAAAGTAATGACACAGAAACAACTAGCGTATTGTTTATCAACATCATGATTTTTAAAAAGAGCATTAAATACGGTATTAAATAAACAGTTTGCAAAAGCTTTTCACAACAATTATGGTTAAAAAATTGATAAAAGAAAAATTAAGTAAACGTAAAATATTTTGAATTATCCATCATTAAGAGGGAATAATTTTTCCTCATTTTTCGGCGCAAATTGCATTCCGATATCTTGTATAATTCAAAAGTTATACGAAAAAAGCCCCAAATTCTTCAACCCCGGTCGGGAAATTTCAAATAGCTCCTTGTGACGTTAATTTGAAAGAGACCATCCTAAAATTTTCAAAGCTCGGGCATCACCGCTGCCCAGCGGTCGCTGGCAACCCTCCGAACGCCGGGCCGATGCATGGTTGTAGTGGAATGCGTCCGTGAGGCGGTGTTGCCATTTTCGTCTGTTCGCGAGCGCGTAGGTTGCAGTTTTAACGGATGACCCTGTATAAATAGAAGAATCATTCAAACCTCACACCCCTGACGTATTCGATATTCTACCATAAACATCCGCTTCCGATCCCAATCACTCTGTTCCAAACATACTTTGTCAATCGGACAGTCTTCGACAAATTATAATTTATAATATCTATTCTGTGTATTATTATAACAAAAAGTGCAATAAATATTTAATACCATAGATCGAAACTTTTATTTGTCAAGTTCATTTTTTCAATTTAGGCAACCAGGCCTAACATCAGGATCATGATTCTGACAACTTTTTAAAAAATTATTCGAACCGGTGAGCTAGAACCCTCACCGGTATAACAACCAAACATTTATAGTAACGAACACTTCATATCACAAAATAATTGTATATGTATTTACAAATGTGTACATAATATATATTTACTTACTTATTTATAATAATTTTTAAATAATTTGGTTATACACAGTAGTCTATAGTTGTAATATGTTGTGATATCATTTTCTATAAAATTCTGTACAATCGTTACAAGAATCGGTTCTATAACCGCTTTGGAACTTATATAGAACCTAAAAAATAAAAGTTATTAAATCGGTTCTATAACCGTTTTTGAACTTATATAGAACCTAAAAAATAAAGATCATAGAGTTGTATAGAAACCGTAACTTAAACTTACATAGTCTGATATTTAGGTTCTTTATAACGGCGATTCAGAATAAAAGTTCTTCATAACTCTTTCAAGAACCGAAATGTTTATAATAACGGTTTCAAGCCCTGATTGGTCACCTCGAGAAATGGTATCGAAGGATCGTGACCCACCGGTAGCCGACACCAGCCATACTTGAATGTGTTAAGCACAGTAGATGAATGCACCATGGAAGCCTTTCCGATCTGGGGCGTTCTATAACGCGGGGCTTCCAAACAAATCCTTTGTAGCCAGCAATTTCCGCCGATGAAGCGAAAACAGCTAGCTCGAAAAAACTAAAAGGGAAAGAGGATCACTAGATTCCGCGCCATTGATCTATTAATTGCTTTATAGAAACTTGGCTGGAATAATATCGTGGAGCATTAGCGTGGCGCCACGTATGTATATTCGTGAACGGAGATTGCGAACTCTTGGAGTGGTATTCTCTGCGACACGGACGTCCTTTTGCGGATAAAAGTTGACAGCACTTGACACGGAACTGCGTCTTTTCATTAGAAGCCGAGGACCCTCGTCGTACGTCTTTTGTTGACGGCTGACGATGTTATCGGTCGAGCATCTTAAGGTGCGATCCCACGTGCTGAGCACGGATCGGCTGGGGCTTCCCCTGTGTTATCGGTGAATTAATATAGCACGAGTCAAGGAAATGCTAATCTGGCTCGACTGAAACGACGAGCCTAGTCGTGTCGTGGGAACGCCCATGGCTTGTCGACTCCCGCTTGCAACACGACTCGCCGAGCTACGCGCCGTTGGATCGCACATTTACGTCGTCATTTGATTATAAGCTGTGTTTGCTATGTATTCCTACGTGCAAAATATGTTTATGCAATATCGTGCGACCCAATGAAGTATCAATGTTTGATTGTAGTATCGTAGCACACACTTTTCACGAAGCTATTGTGTATTAAAAAGTGTTTTACTATTTAGTCTACTTATCACTAACTGAATGGAAGTAATTTACTAGTCAAATTTTATGCGAGAAAACTGTCGACCCATCGACTGACCGACTTCAATACTACTTTCAATATTCATTCTTATCTTTCAGAAAATTTTAATAACTTTATCAGAATGTATATTTAATCTTACTAAGAAAGACTCTGTGATACAATGAACAGCCCAACTTTGAAAGTTTGTTTTGTTAATCCTCCGTGTAAAATGAAGATTGTAATTGATTTGTTTCTCGAACGTTTTTCCTTCAGCTTACAGCAGTTCTTTGATTCAGTAAAAGTTTTACGACAGTTGGTATATTCGTAAAATTTTATTCCCCTTATTGAAGTCGATGCACAATTCTTCCATTCGTTTCAAACAAACACGTAAATAGCTTCTTCTTTCAAAAGATTACCTATACTTAAAAGTATTACATTTCATTTTTAGACGTATGCGTATGTAAATAGAATCCGACTAGCGAAGGATCAGACGACTGTTTTCTATAATATGATCACTTTTTAAGGCACTGTGAGCTTAATTAAAAACAAAGTGTAAGTTGAAAGCAGAATTTTCCATTATAATATACATAGAATCAAATAAAATTTGCAGAACACTCCGGGTCATTCCACGTGGAATTGGCACACTTGATGTCAAGGAATTTCATTAAATTGGAATATGATGTAGTAGGTAGACATGAAATTGGGGGAGTGGAGTGGAGATTGCATCAATGCAAACTTTGATGACCTATATTTTTTAAACACATTTGAAACCAGCAAAATGATAACTTAAATCTGCTTTAATCTCGCGGCAACTACGTCGTATTTCAAATTCATCAAAATCCATCCATCATTTGCAGCACACTTTGTTTCCGACAATTTCGAATTTAACCTGATTTTGCACTCACAGGCAATGGAAAGTTCCCAAAACTGATCACAAGATGCCAACTCAAGCATTGACGACGAACAGTTATCGTTGGGTTATCTTTCGAAGGAATGACGTGTTTGCTTAGCAATAACGATCCTCTGATTTCTCGGCAGTTGCACATCGATAAAGACAGGCGACACACTTTATCCGTCGCGGTGATCGCGCTTTACCGATATATACGTGGGATGTATGGAAGCCTTTATTGGTCTTACGAGAAGAATGTATCAACACAAACGCTCGCGAAAAAGCGCCGTGCAATGTTTACCTTACTCAACTACCCTAAATCACAAAAGTATTGGGTCAGCCAACGTGCTAAAAGAAATTGAATTATGTGCCTGACTTTATAGCGAAATTACAAACGTAAACGTCCCACAACAAGCCTATATGTATTTATATTCCTCTTGTTGCTGGTATACCGTAGAACATGTGCCACCAACAGTTTCGACGGAAATATACATATAATATATCATACATTATACATAAAATTATTCCCCTAGTGGCAAGATATAATTATGTACGGTATACGCAATTTAATAGAGATTTAATAACAAGTTTTAATCTCTTTGGTATTGACGTGATTAATTTTCTCGTAAAATCTGAAATGGATTTATTCCTTTTTGGAATACATTGCGCTGGAATAACATAACACTTTTTTTTTAGAAATGTTACGTTTCTGCAAAGATCTTTTCATCAAACAAACGCATGTTTAAGTGGATTTACATCGGGCGTTTGAAACTACACATGACTGCAATCTTTAAGCTTAATTACTTTCTTCAATTGTGACGATACAAAAGAAGCTTTCGGAGATAATTTCAATGATACAAAAGCGTAAATACGTTGCAACAAGAATTTTCTTCTTAATGTTATATCTTTCCAAAGTTGTAAGATAAAAAACACTGCACATTCTGACATGTCGTGTGACTACCTGTTGACACTTGGTTTCAAAGAAACGAGATTAGTAGTTTATATTTAAATTTATAAACAAATGGCATGTATATATGAACACGTTAAAACAATATCCACACGGTTTGGATTTTCCTTAGGCATGTTAGTGTCAGAAATAATGGTGTTTCGTTTCTGAAAAACGTGAGAAATTAGTAAAATTAATGAAGATAAATCAAATCGTAACAAAAATAGTTAAAATCCTTCTTTTGAACATGTTTGATCTCAATGTAAAGAAATTTCGAGTTTAAAAATAAGTACCTAGTAGTATAACATGTTATAATAATGTACTTACACCACCGAAGTTCTTGTACTGTGTGTTGTAAATCGACATGTTAATGTGCAGAATGTGTCAGAATTTTATCGTCTATGTTGTTCTCTTTTCTACGGTGTATTTGACATTAATATACATTCAGCCATTATCACAAGATGGCCCTAAAATTATACATATGAAACTCCAGAATTTTAAACCAAAGGTTTCCAATATTACATTATAAATGTTCAAACGAACGTCCTCCGACGATATGAACCGAACGTGATAAACAACTGTAATCTCGTAATATTTCTCGATACACTCAAACTGATTATTACTTTATCTAGTGTCAACTTTCACCGTAAGCAAAAATTATATTAATTGTCTCTTCCTTAGAATAATGCATTGAACAATATTTATCGGCACATAATATACATGTTTATTTATATTCATGGATGATTTTCTCTTGCCACTGAAACTTGGAGGCTCCAAAAATATATTAAATGTGTCATGTTTAGTTTCAAATTCTGCGATAAACGTATTATTATAATTACTAGATGCATACTAATGTCAAATACAGCATTCAAACGAAAAAAGCTTCGAATAAAATGATATTAAAAAAATTCTTACGACGCATTGCTCCCTTAAAATCATTCAGATTATGTATGAAACATTTTTTCGTATCATCACAACTAAAGAAGATAATTACGTAATTTGGTTCTTCGAGTGCAATGTCTTATAAAAAAAACCATTCCCGAATACTACGAACAGTGCTTAGGATCATTGTCGTTTTGAACAGAAAAATTATATTTCAGCCCCAATGTTACTAGATACCCTTTCTCAATTTCTCCTTCAATAGAATTCTCCTTCATTATACTTTCTATAAAATGAAAGTTGATAACTTTTGATGCTGACATAAAATTTCATACCATTAATGAACTACCTTCTTTCACAAAAATTGAATCCTTTCGCTCCGACTGCCTTTGGTCGAAAATCGCCCATACAGTATGAGTTTGTACAGGGTGACGTGTATCTACTTCATGGTATAAAGAAAAACATGTGATTCTGTATTTATTATAAAAATAAATCCAAAATGTGGAATATAACTTTTTCGTATGTGACTTCGATTTCGAAGATTCGTTACGTCACAACGATTTAAAGGACTTCTTCTTCTCCTCATCTTCCTAGAGAGGTAAGAGAAGTCATTTTTTTATTTTTAGTATTTTTGCATACTTGAAAAGTTTTAAGTTTTAAGAGTACCCGTATTATGAAAATTTTAAATCGCTACTTCAAAAACTAATGAAGCTATGCCCGAGCACTGAAACGCTGCTACGTACATAGAAGATGCTTGAAACTTTAAACGCGTTTTTCTTGAAACGTGATTTTCACAGTTAAGGACATCATACCTTGAAAAGTAATCGATAGAGTTACTTGCAATTTACAGAGTATATTTACAAAAACAAAACGCAGTCTTTGACGTTCCCGGTTTTTAAGACTCCGATCTCAATTGCCTGATAATTGTAAAAAAAGAAGGATTTTTTCATGAAAATTGCATAAAAAGTTTTCAAATAGCCGCCATTTTCTCAGAAAGTGCAATATTAAAAATCGGGAACCGTTAAAGACTAATACTATTAGGTATTTAATTTTGAAAATTCGTTCGATTGTTTTTCTTCGGACACTATATGAGCTGGATAGTGTCCACTGTTCAATGAGGCACAAAAACTCATGTCTCTTAACGGCAGTTGATACATTTTTCCGTTATTAATATTTTTTAATAAAAATTTGTGATAATCTAGACAATAAGTCTATCTATTAATGGAAAAGTTTGCTTTAATTTCTGCTTCGAATTTCTTCTAATACAATCTTGAACTAAGAACATCTTTTTCTGAGGTCTCTAGGAGATGTAACCCCTTAATTGGTAGTTATTTAACTATCCATTAAAGTGGGGGGAGTTGAGGTACTTTGATGCAGGGGGCACAATGAAACATTAATATTATCTTAATATCTATAGAGTATCATCTTATAATCTTATATCATCTACCAAGATGCTAGAGTTTATACTCTCTTGTGGTCATGTTTTGAACTTCTGAATGTTTCTAGATATCAAGAGAATATAAATGTTTGCCACTTCCACCAAAGTGCCCCAACTCCCCTAACTATAGTTTTACATGTCTTCTTGCATGTTTGTATTCATAAATAATGACGGTGGCAGGGCTCAAAGAAAATACATCATTATATTCGTACAGATCATTAAACTTTTTATTGTGTTGAAAATGTTGCTGTTGCGGTCGGATACAGAGTCCTGTTTAACAAATTAAAGAAGTACGAATGGAAATTTTCAGTGTACCTTCATTTCTTTAACTGTTCAAATTTGTATATAGGTACGCTTTTCTTTTAATTTGGAAATCACATTCAACTTCTCCTAAACTTTATCTTTTACATTTTATACATATGTAGCAATATTTTTAATCTGCCCCCTACCTATGATTTTGGAGGCCAAATTCATATGCCACAGTAACCAATTGAAACACAATTTTTAGGATAATAAAAAACTAACAATGTATAAAGTTTAACTGTATTATTTGAACCAGACCAGCATCAATATTGAATACTGATGCGCAAGTGGAAGTAGTGAGCAATAGCCAGACAGATCAACCTATGGCATAGGTCCTATGCAATCACAACCATGCCTGATGAATCTCCGAAATCGATTGTTTCGAAAATGAAGTCCCGTATCTAACAATTTTATTTCACTTTTTTGCTTAATTTTATACGTAGAATCAATCCTCTTTCGACTGTACCATGAAGAACGCCCCACTCTGTATACGTAATATTTCAACTAAGTTACGCAATTTTCTTATATCTTCAAATTTCTGTATCGAAGTAAGTAAAATGAGTAGTGACATACATTTTAGTTGTATTCATTCTTTGTCAAAGGTATAATATTTCCATTATAAATATTAAAAGTAATTCACAAAAGAATTCAACTGAATAAAATAGGTCAAGTTTAACGACATCATTTCCGTATTAGGTCATCGTTTAAGTTCGTGCAGAATTTGGAGCCGAAATTTAAATCAATATTCAAACATACCTTTGAATTTTATGAAAAAAAAACGCAGATAATAATATAATATTATTATACATAATTAGAGGATTAGGAACAGAGATTAGAAATATACTTTTTTTGGAGAATTATGAAAGAATTTTACTCTGTCCGTAGCCTTGCTCTTCGAATTATTTTTCGCGCATGTTTATCTTTTGCTTCTACTTTCTCATAATATCTGGATATACCTACGTTGTTTGTTCCTCTTTTGCCCTACTTCTACTGAATTCACGCTTATTTCCATATCGCAATCTCTCAATGATGTTGCTACTGTTTTTGTCCATCCAATCGATTATTATATTCACACGTGACTTCTGCAAGCACTGCTTTGATACGAGTTCGCGAGAGAAAAATGTCTTTTGGGCATGTGAGCCACATACTGTGCAAACTTTCATTTGAATTCTACGTGACGCATTGGGAACATCTCCGAAGCATTTTTCATCGGAACTCTTATTTTATATGTGTTCCTATGTTGGACCTATGGGGACCGTGTTTTTAAACCTTTTGCAACTGCTGTTTTGTATAGACACATTGAGTCTGTACTTGGTGGACATTTTCCATGCTGCGGTTTTGTAACAATTGGCACCGAATAGTAAATATATGAATGTAGGGTAAAGAGTACAATGGCTGGCCACTTAAGTAAGAATGTCACATAAATAATGAATTATAAATGTGAATTTAGTAAATTTGAAATGGAAATCAATATAAATAAGTACGATAAACCCCTAATAATCTAAAAATAAATAGAGTTTATAAAAAAAAATCAAGAATGTATAAAAATATAGAAAAAATATGTTTCCTACGAAGAAATATAGTTATTGGCATGGTCGAAACAGTAATTGTCCAATCGGTTCAACAGTGATTGGCCGCTATTTGATACATAATATAACCTAAAAGAAAATGTTACCTGATTTGGCGATAGAAATAAGATTAAATTATACAATAAAAATGGATATATTTTATTTAATATGTATTTGCCGTGTTTGTTTCTGTTTTGAACAGGGGGCTAATTACTGTTTCATCATTAACATGGCTAAAAAACAGTCACTGGCCGTCCGGCCAATTACTATCATTCAACATTATTCATATGACAGTTGTTGGCCTTCCTGTTTTTTCATAATATATGTATAATTTTAACAAATAAATAATCCTTTTTTAAAGGTTCAACTTTTATTTATCGATATATACCGAATATGAGAGATATACATATCATAAATACATTAAACTATTCGCAAACTTTCAACTGTACTCTTATGGTTTTTTGATTAAATGGCTGTAATTTCCAAGCTTCAAATCCGAGTCATCCTATTTGCTTTTATATATAATCAGAGTATATAATGAGTGGAGAAATATTGATTACATCCGAAGCAAGAAAGTACAAGGAATATGAATGTGTTCATTAAAAAAAGGCATGATATTGGTATTTCTTTATATTCATTTATTTCTCAAAATAAGGCCAATCACTGTCAGGTAGCCAACCACTGTACTCTTTACCCCTATATATCGAATTCTTCTTGGCTATTACATAATTTTTATTTCTTAAAATTGTGTTCTTATAATAATCTCACAATTTTCTACTAGTAGCTTCTGTTTGTGTGCCAAGTCCTCTACCTCGTAATTTGATGTAACACGACCCTGTTTTAACCCTTCGGTGGGCGTGCCCGCGGCAGTTAGCCGCAAATTTTACATTTCGTATTGTACCATATGTAGTGTTCAAACTGGGTCTATGTCCAGTTAAGGATTCTTCCAGCGGACATTTTTGCATCATGCTACGTACTTGTCAGGTTCAAATTCAGTTTGGAAGTGTCTCTAATTGAATGAAAACGAAAGGATACCGCGTATCCTGTCGTCGAGCGCCCGTCTACCTACTCACAAAGAGTTTCCCAGGCGTTCGCTTCCGATTGCTTTGATTTTTGGATATGTTTTATAGCACCGAAAACTAAGATAAACGTGTTTTTTTATAGCGACCCGTTTTCATATTTAGGGGTGAAACCACGCCTCAAAGATATAAGGTTTTCAGGTGTTTGTCTCCGATTGCTTTTCATTACTTTTGTCGCTGTCGCATTAGGCAACTAGGCCCTTATGTGTTTGAGAATAATGTTATTTTCCACGCTTTTAGTTATCGTTGTCTATGCTTTCCTGTGTCTTCCCGTTCTCCCTTTCGTCTTTGAGCCATCGAAATACCGAGAATCAATTAATCTTCTTCGACTGCGCGGCATAATTGGGTACAGTACGCGCTCGTTATAGCCCCGTTTATACCATGCGTTGTACGCCCGGCGACTATCCCCACCATTTCATGGAATTATTCGGTCGCGAGTGAGAGAACCCGAGAACGAGTGAGAGGAAACGTAAGAGTCGACACGCAGTTGCAGTTGGCTATATTTTATGTTCATTGAATAAAATGTTATTTAGCGACTAATGTAATTTCGATTTTCTTCTGTGAGACCTAAAATTGTCTAAATTTAGACGTAAAACATAGAGAACTCCGATTGCGGTGTAAAAGCCACAACGCGCCCACCGAAGGGTTAAGGTAGATTCTCACTATCCGTCTGGCCGGCGGTAGGCTACCGTTTGTCGAAACATTCTCCAATGGATTTTGTATGTTGACATTCACATTGTGCTGCACATTTGCTGGAAAAATTAGCATATGATAATGATTACAATCTTTGTATTTATTACGATACGTAGAAGCATAGGAAATGAAAACTGTATGAGCAGCAACTGAAATTATCAGTTATTCATAATGCACTGTAACTAGATTCGGACTATAATTAGGTGTCCTAAAAGTGGAATGAATAAACATCTGATAATTAATTTCAGTAATATGCATATAAATTTATTTATATACTTTCTGTTTCGTCCTGCGTGTATTTTATTGTTGCTGAAACAATATTTTTGAGCCGATTATATTATCGGTGCGTTGCTGCCAGTCAACGTGAATAATTAGGACATAAAAATAGCGTATTTTAATGCTAAAGTCGATTTATATTATCCGTTCAGACACGGAACGATTCGATTGAGACAATAACAATGTAGTATTTATACCACCAGATTACATTCGGCAACGACAGGCGACAGGCGTTAGAATAATGTATCTTTCGAATAGTGATCATCGTTTCAGATACTGCCTGAACTAAATACATATCATACGAGTCTCCGTTCAACCACGTTCCGACAACTTCAGTCAAGTATCGCTTCTGTCAAAACATTCGTTTCGAGAATATCGGCCGTCATATGTCCGAAGCGTAAAGGCTGCCGTTCCAATGTGCGTCCGGCGACCGGTGCCGTTCCACTAGTGCAGTGGTCGGCAAACCGCGGCTCTTTGGCCGCTTGAATGCGGCTCTGCCACAATTTAATTTTTATCAATAAATAAGATCATTATTAAGTATGATATCAAGTTTTATTCAGTGTACCTATAGTTTAATCAAGACTTAAAACCTTAATTAAAGTTTATTAAGTTAATAAACAGTGTATCTACTGTCGTTTGCAAAGCAGGCGGCATGACGCGCAGTCAGCGGACCATCCCTTTTCTTCCTGTGGCTCTCCGCGAGGCGTACTGGCCTTTCTGCAGAATAATTTCGTTTCCTACCCCATTGCCAGGGAAACATTCTTCGATCTAACATAAGAAAATCTTCTTCTTTTGATAATTGTGCCATAAAATTAATTTTCGTCACGGTCAATCTTCCGACCATACTTATTATTCTTTTATACTGTAGCGAGACACGGAATTAGCTTGTAGCAATTGGGGATTAAGCCTAAATATTGTTCCGCTGTTCTGCACGTTACTTGGCAAATGTTTCCTAATTACTTTATATCGTGTAGTAGGGGGCCAAAGGTCTAATGCACAAAGCTGTAGTAAACCGTGAGCCGCTAACAATCCGTTTAGGGCATCACTCATCACGCTACATCATGGAACTTCGCGCGTGTGTCGATACGAACACTGCACTTTCCACGGCATATTTATCAAATTCTTTTAGTTTTATTCGAATTATTGACGTTAATTCACGATGAATTGACGTTATTTTCTTAAATAACGTCAAACTTGTATATTAACACTTCTTGTATCAATTTCCTTAATAATATTCGGCATTTTTAAATGCGAAATACAGGATGTTGCATTTTTTCCCTATTTCTTGGGATTCACACCCACTGTGCGACATAGAATACACGTATTTAATCCATTACTGCCAAATATTCGCAAATGCTTTTTCCGCAGTAGCAACGACAAGATTATGTTGATTATAAAACAAACAAAAAATTTGTTCGGAAGTTCCCGGAAGGCAACTAAAAAGTCGATGATTGCTGACAATTTTTCAATTGGTATCTTTTGAAAAAAGACTATGTATGTAACTAATTATTTGCTATTACTTAGCAAAATCGATACTATTCATTTGGGGCCCCAAAAATTTTTTCTTTTATATCACCAAAAATTAAAAGACTCGATTTAAAATTCTGCACGAAAAATATATACAAACATAGACGCGTGTTTACACACAAATCAGAAGTAGGCGTCATGATATTTTTACCTTTTTTAGGTGCTCATATTAGTAGTCTACGGATAATATATAAAAATACATACTCCTATAACTTTTGAATTCTGACTTATTTCCTTATTTCTTGGGATTCTGTCCCACTGTGGCAATGGGTCACACTGCCCAGCCTGCGACTAGGTATACAGTAATGCCTCGTTATAGTTCCGTTTTTAGCATGCGTAGTACGCCCGGTGACTATCCCCACCATTTCTTGGAATCCTTCGGTCGAGAGTGAGAGAACGAAAGAGTCGACGGCAACTTCGTGTCAACTGTGTAGTTCCCTCTCGCTCGGCTCTTGGGTTTTTTCACTCACGGCATCGGCCGCACGGAATAGTCTTAGAGCATATACTACTCTAAGGAAATAGTGTCCGCATCACGTCGTTCGCCCGCCGCCAGCCCCGTTCGTCGGGTTTATTACGAGGAATTACTGTACAGTAATGAGAAACACAGACCCTCGTCGCATTGTGTTGCATCTCGAGTAGCCTAGGCTGGTACTCAAACAGACTCGCGTCAGGCTCCTCCGTCTGGCGCATACCCGACGATCCCAGACGCTTGTAGGAGAACAGATGCATGCTTCCCCATTGCACCAGTATATGTACTGCGACCGGTCGCTGCGACCAGTCGCAGGTAGGAGATCCCGCCTTAAAGGTTCATTCAAGACTAACCGTCTAGCCGGCGGCAGGCTACCGCCCGTCAAAACATTCTTGAATGGGTTTTACATGGTGACGGTAGACGGTCGTCGGACGGCACAATGTGAATGTCATCATACAAAACCCATCGGAGAATGTTTCGACGAACGGTAGCCGGCCAGACGGATAGTGAGAATCTACCTTTAACGTGTTGTAACCAGGGTTGTCGGTTTTCGCCCGGAGACTTCAGATTTTGAAGCAAATCTCCGGGTTCCGGTTTTACTTAAAAAAAATCTCCGGATTGTAGAAAAAATGAGATAATAAGAAATTGTGGTATTATACAATGGTATTTAATTTATATACAATAAAAGTTATTAATTAAAAAAGCAGATGCTTTTAAATCCTGAATTGTTCGAGCTTAAAAAAATGGCACATTTGTTTTTCGGATGTTCGAGAACAAAACTTTATGCTTTTTCCATCTCCGGGTTGGAATGTGTGGCACTCCAGGATTTATATGGTGATAAGGTGGCAACCCTGGTTATAACTGATCGCGATGCTGTGTATAAGCATCCGTATTCCCGAGCAAATATTACAGTAATTTTGCGAATTCCACCTGATTTTGCCTACTGATTTTGCCTACTGATTGGACGACAGCGTATCGTACAAGAATACAAACAATCAGTGTTTATTAATTAAGCTTGACGTACACTTTTACTACAGGAATTTATCGAAACGCAATTACAGTAACGCGCATTCCAAATTACTTTAAAACTTATATTTATGATTCTTATTTTCCTAATTATTGAGTGCTTTTCATCGAATTCCGGCTAGCTTAGGACCAGAGACTTATAATCAGTATCATTTCTGTTTTGTCGAAGGCCGAATTATTAGGAAATTGCCGGCAAAGTTTCGGAGCACGAGCACAATAGACACGACACGAATTCTAAAGCACGATAACAGTTTATTAACAAATCCACGAATGACGAAACATGAATTGATAAAATATACAGAGGGTGATATAACGAGTTTAACAAAGTGAGATGCTGTGATCCGTGATCTCGGCCAATAACGAGAGGCGCGCGACGTCACGATATCAGGCGTAGGCAATTTCTTCAAAACATTGCTTCTTCATTCAGAGTTAGCAGTTAGACTAAAATTTGATTCACCGAAAGACCCGGGCACAGTCGCGGAGACGGTTGGGGGTGACCGCGCTCGACTCGCGTCGGTTACGACCACGGTATAATAGACAGGTGTTCCGATCGAGGAGAAATCAGCCACCACCATCTTATGATCGTGAATTTGTCAGTTGGAGTTCCTCGACCACCAAAGGGTATGGTGGGGTAACAGGAATGCTGCTCGGCTCCATTTGAACGTAGCTGTGTGGCTGTTATTTATTCTTATTGTTAGCGTAGTAGTTGTGTGCGCTACGAAGCTATTCGGAGACCAATACGAGATGAAGCTATCGAGAAAGATCAATGTGCTGACCAATAAAACTCCTGAATTTTTTCGGAGCTAACGCACACCTATTCTGATGTGTGTATTTCTACGCTGACAGCTCAGTTTGGCCTACACACCAGAAGCTTGACACCATCCTCACCACTTCTGGCTTACTCTTGTTCTGCGAAGGTGTGAGCGAGATGGAACGAGAGCGAGTCAGAAAACGTTAAGAAAAGGAGGCAGGAGGCAGGCAAGCGGTATGGTGGGAGAATACGCCTCACGAAACTCACCGGCCAATATATCTGGCCCCGACCTTAGAAGAAAAGTGAATAAAGCCGATAAAGAAAACCACTTAATTGCATAGTAACAACGTACTGAATACCTCAACTGTAAATGAAGGAAAAGTGTTGAAGAGAGAGTTGGATAGATAAGAAGAAACACGACCATAATAATTCTACGTACGTATATACGTACGTACAAGGTATATACCTACTGAAAATTATTAATTTCTTATAAAAATTCTTAAAGTATTCTCATTTAGAGCTGAAAGATAAAAACAAAAATAATATACCCGAATTGTATTCATTAGCTCAAGCCGCTTTATCAGTGTTTCCGTCTCAAGTTAGTGTCGAGAGATTGTTCTCCTCCCTAAAGTGCACATTATCATCTTTACCGTATAGTTTAAGAGATGATATTCTTAACGATATTTTAATGATTAAAGCCAATGCAAAATGTATAGACTTATAAGTTCAATACAGGGAAAGATTATTGGCTGATCTGTATTCTCGTACCTACATGTAAATAAGTACCTACATCTTTTAAATTGCTCCCATAAACATTTGTTCGTAGAAATATAATTTAAAATATCTTGAAAATAGTGATGAAATAAAAATATGAAAAAATACAGGCAAATTCTTACTAATGCATATGTCAGTATTTTCACATAACGGTATGACGTCATACCGATATTTTCGTGTTTCTGTTCCTATAAGGGTTATGAAAGTATAAATATTGAAAACTACCGGTAACATATCGATTTTTTGTGTTTTGGTATAAGTTCCTGCTTAGGACATCCAATTATTATTAGGCACCTACCGTATGGATGTATGATAGCAAAAGTATCATAAGTATTCAATATCAAATGTGATGCAACTCTGCGTTTTTCAACACTTTTACAGTAGGGCGGTAACGAACATTCGAATAATCTATGTATTCGAATATCCAAATAATTAGGAGTATTTGAATATTCGAATAAGTAGGAGTATTCGAATATTCGAATATTCGTTATAGTAACGGGGGTAGAAATAAAAATATTATAGTTCCTCAAAATCGTATCTGGAGTTTCAGTTTCCTACAAAAAACTCTGTTTATACTGTTTGTCACCCGCTTATGGCGGGGCACGGGTGGGCCTAGAGGAGAGGGCTCTTGCCCGAATGAGTCGGGGTTATCCTCTCATTATTATTAGAATAATAATATTTATAACTGATGATTGTTTTTGTTTCAAGATATACATTTACCAAAGATTAATAAAGTTCCAAATTTATCGTTTGAAAAATAAGTAATTGTAAAGGCCAATATGAAAAGAATTTCACGGTAAAGTATGAACAAATATTTCATATCCAGATTCTTATTTGGTACAATTCAAAATTCGATCACTCCGAATATTCGAATACTCCTAATTATTTGAATACTCGAAGAAATTATTCGTACATATTCCAATTATTCGAATATTCGAATAGTCGAATAATAACAGCTCTATTTTATACCTGCGGACCGGCGAGAATAGAAGAAATATTTCACGGACCGGCTGACGGCTAACAAGACTGAAATAAAAACCAATGTAGGTAGTATTTTATTTATTAAATCTAATGTTATAAAATTGCAATTTAATTTATTTTAAATTTTGTTATTTAATGTAGGCACTACATGATCCGGCCAAATTTTTCGCGGACCGCCGGTTGAAGAACACTGATGTAACTTACGCCACCTTAACTTTCATGCGTGAAATTTTAATGATTTTGTTGAGAGTGTTCAATGTAAATGTGAGAATATGTAAGAACAAGAACTTCGATAGTGGACATTTATTTCACACGGTTTGGATAATATACGGTAAAAAAAAACGACATATTTTTGATGCAGCAAACAATACGTCATTTCATCAGCAACAGATTGTATTCTAACATTATTCTACCATTATGTAAATTGTAACACACGAAAAAATAAAAATGTTGACATAGTAAATTGATTCAAAGTCTCGACATTAATTGTTGAATAGTGTAAGCTGCGTTTTTTGTCGATTCCAAATCGCATCCAGTGGTTAACGTTTGTTTTCTCATTATGATTGATTTTGTGGAAATTTAATATTAATACAACAATTGTATAAAATCATATTACTTAAATAAGCAGTTATTTTTATTAAATTCTTTCATAGTAAATAAAATTGCACAGAGTTTATCTAATTTCTCAATATAATTAAGGAAATTAAATTTTTTTAGATTTCTTCTTCAGCATAAATATTATACATCAATATACTGATCATAGCAAGAAGCCTATCCCCCTCTAAATAAACGAGACTGCAAATAATGCAGCTAAAGTTTAAAACGAAATACCTTATCTTACGATAAACCACCATCTGTCAGAAAACAATGTGTATCGACGCGAGAAAAGTAGGAGATAACAGAATTAAACACGGAATTCAGATAAGACTTTTGATAAGATTACCGTGGAATAATACTTCGCACAATGCATATTTTTGCAATTTTTTGATATAATAGGTACATGTATTTCTTTTTTCCATGTATTCAAAAGAAAAACAAAGAGCAGTTAAATCCATTCAATTATTGAGATGCAATATTATTTTATATCGTATGTTTAATCTGTGCTTTACATAACAATATAAAAAGATAGGTGTAATTTTGAAAATGATACGACACGAACCAGATCTTAAGTTAATTCGAGCCTGTCATAGGATTTGTAACCTTCGGAAGGTACTTAATATCTTCAGCAAATATTTCTAACTATACTACTACTCGACACTATTTTTTGCCGAATGTATAATTATGTATACATTAATTGAAAAATAAATGCCCAACAAAAGGCATATACAATCTTCTTAAAAATCATGTAAGAAGTAAATAAGACAGAGAAAACAATTTCTACATACAAATTTAGAAAACTTATAACGAGGGCTAATTTATTACGACATATATGTTTGACGATAAAGTTTGTCACTTTGAATAGTCGCATTTGTTTACTGATTCTTAAATTTGAAACACCACGCCATTTTCTTCTCACTAATAACTGATAATTTTACTTAACATGAATTTTGTTTAACTTTTCGCGTGGCTGATCGAGTAATATGTTCATCATAATGTACAATTAGCAATAGGGCATATAAGAATAATACTTTATTCATGACGTAATAATTCGAATATTGAGTGATCGTCGATATTTAATCATCTAATGTAGAGGGTCCGCGTCAACAGAGTCCTCCATACAAGATAAATTCACAGGCAAAATGATAAAAAAAAATTATCAATGTTTCAAAAGTTAGTGCCTTCGTATATTACTTTTCAGCAAGAGAAAGTATATTACTAGAGTGTATACTCAAAATGATTACCAGCCCCTGTGTTTGGAGTATATTGTATGTACACCAAATATTATATCCTAAGTGTTGCACCAAGTGCCAAATATTTTGTGCCTACCCAATTTCAAATTCTTACTTAAAAATCTCGCAGAAAAAAGACAGAGAAACTTTCACTCGTTTACAAAAATAGGTGAATACAATTGTAACGCGTACACGATAAACGAGAGTATTCTAATTTCACACACCTTCCAATTTCCAATGTCTCTAAATTCCAGTAACAAATGAAAAAGAGGCAATATCACATGACGTAAGCTTCGATATCCGTGCAGAGGTTGTTAAAAATGACGTTGTTGCGGCGTTGCGTCATTTCAGCAACTCCATAGTACAGGTATTTAATAGGTAACATTGGAGCACAAAATGAAGCGGAAAGAGCCAGGGTTCCACCCAGCAATTTACGCGAGGCTTGTTAAGAAAACGGCAGAGATTAACATCTGATGTTTCCCGTTAATAATAACCAGTAATTAGGAGGAAATCCCCGCATAAACGTCAACAGAAGGCTGAAGCACGATTCGCTGCTTGGATGAATCAATTTTTGGACCTTCTCGGAGAACATAAGACAAAGATGTCGCGTAGACACCGATGTTGACGTGGTTAAACAATCGCCCGAACCATTAATAAATGATTCACTCGTTCTTGAAGACTTTCCGAGAAAGAAACGTATTGCGTTTAAAACGTGTGTACTCGGCGTTTATCGTTCATGTTTCTTTGTGCACACACTCGTTATCTAGAGACAGCGTTGCGATGTTATTATTATTTGTATATTATTCAGCGGTATATATTAAGTGTGTTGTTCACTTTGCCTCAGAAAAAAAAAGAAATATTTTGCTGCGCCAATGGAGCGCAGTTCAGTGCACTCCTAATCTAATAAAGCGATTCCTACGTTTTCCCTGGCTGATTTATGTTGGACATGCACTGGTTAAATAGTTCATACTTCCCGTATCAAGATAAACCCCGTTTCCTGTATCTTGCTTCTCACGCTATATTGCGAAATATGTTTCATGGTTTTGCGATAGCGTCCACGCGGTGCGGAAATATTGTATTTTTAATCAGAATTCCAATTCTTCTTCTCCAGGCCGCTAATGTACAGTTCGCATTTTTTAACCTTTCTTGAATTGTACTTTTATCTTCGTTAAGAGTCAATAATAAATACAGTATCCGCGATTACTTGAGTGGAATTTGTAATTAATATTGTACTTTAATTTGCAGTTATTGTTTTACATAAATTCAGTTGAAATGAATTAAAAAGATCGTTGAGGGATTCTAAGCTATTATTTAGTTCGTAGAAGTAAGTTTTCATCAAAATCTGATGTCAGACCTAAGCTTTTTGTTATCTAATTGTATCAATAAAGTGTACAGAAATCTAATCTATTAGAGTACACATATTCGTTATGTTAAATATTAGGCTTATGGCGTCAGCTTACCTCAACCTGGATGTAGATAAGCTATAGCCAATCCTTCCTACAACTCCTAACTTGTTTTGAGTATTTTCTACAAGAACAATACATACATTAGGTGTTCTGCTATATACTGAAATGCTTCAAAGTTATGATGATTACTACTTAGTTCTTGAAATACCAGATTTATATCCAATGTTTCTGAAAATGTTGTGTTATGGCGATTCTGACAAAATGTTCACACTGTGTTCGAGATAATGTGTAGACTAAATTGCAACTCCAAGGACGTAGAAGACTAAGAATGACGTTAAGTTACTACTGACGAGGCTCTTGAATTTTCTCGTACACTTTTTCATCTTTGCGGTAATATGGAAAATGCCAGTAAAATGATTGCTAAAAGCTTAATACTTTTACGCGTTCAAGCTATGACGTAACTTACATACCTTAGGTATGTAAGTAAGCTATTGTTGCACTGCTATGTCTTCTCATAAGCTAAAGCTGGAAGCCTTCAATGTAATGTAGTAATGCTGTCTTTCATTATACGTTTTATTTCCAAAAGAAAGAATTAATTATGAGATACAGGATATTCAGTGTGCGAACATTCTTGGTTGCATAACTTCTTTTATTATTTTATTATAATTATCACTATTACCATCATTTTTCTTTAAATATCAGGTATGTCAGGCATCACACACTTCCTCGTATTATTCACGATGTGTTAAAAATGAATACTATCACATTAGACATTTTTTATAAGAAAAAATCATATTTCATATTTCAACGTTTCTCATTCCAAGAACTCACAAGTTATCGGCCGCACACAATATAAAAAAAATGAGTCACTGAGATCCTTGTATGTACAGATACTTAAAGAAGCATGGAGTTAACAGAGGTTTACTAGGGAAAAAACTATAAATTCAGGCGGACAACACAGCAGATAGGAATTTGGATTTACGCAACGACGATAACTTTAGAACCAGCTTGCCATTGAATTGACACCAGATTCAACTGACAATAACTGATAATGGACACTTAAACTCACAAGCTCACAGTATTATCAGTAGCATATTTATTACTTATTGCATCATTCACAAAGAGTTGTCTTAAAAATTTCAAGTCAAACTCAGTTGGGGTAATCATGTAATAGGAGAAAAAAGCATGCAGTTCAAGGAAACAAATTCAGTGCTACATAAAAAGGGTACACAAGATTGAACTAATTAAGGTGGAATTCAGATATATTGGCCGGTCTGAAGTTGTTACGCGAACAGCGATCGAGGGGAAATCGGCCCCCTCCAGTGAGTCTTCATGGCGTAGCACGGAAGAGAGCGAGAACGTTAAGAAAAGGAACAGACTCACTGGAGGGGGCCGATTTCTCCTCGATCGCTGTTCGCGAAAAATCTTCGGACCGGCCAATATATCGGACATCTACCTTAAGTTATGTACCTAAGAGCAATTTCCATTGGAGTGTGCATTAACATTAACCAAAGAACGAACTACAGGATAAGTAAAATATTCTAGAATTTTAGGTGGAGGCTTGGAGAATGACTTCAATATTCACTAACTTTTCCGACAACTTTTGTCAGTATTTTCTCCCCTAATTTCTTTTGAATGATAGAACTTTACGTTCCATCGAAGAATGCAATTTTTAAGGTATGGAATAGCTCTCAAACTAATCTCTTGTTATCCATTTCGAAATCAGTGGTTAATTTGTTAATCGGACCATTTCTCAATCAGAACCGTTTCCAGTGTAAGCATTCACTCGTTTTGTCCATAGTACATGCGACATAGCCTTATGTATTATTTACATTTGCCGTATGAATAAACTTTTTTAAAGTGTGCCCATCTTACCCAATGTGGAAGAATTTTTCTCCAACTAATTAACTCGTCTTCGCCGGTTAATAAGTCGATGTGAAAGACATCTTGAGTTAATATTTCTACTCGCTATTGCGAATTGCTTTTCCGTTATAATGGAACAAAAATGAATGAAGAATAAGAAGGAAACACAGTTGAATATAGCATGAAAACGCGTTGAAAAAGAAAAGCATGTCGCACACGTCGAGCATCTTCAAAATTTCATGGAATCAAATTTAACAGCGACGCGTCACGCGATATGCAACGTCGTAGACAGATTTTCCTCCTCTGCTCGCGCCTTCGCTCCATTTCGTTTTGCACATTTTTCCGACTTCGCTGTTCTTTCTGCTCCTGGATTCTGCTCGTTTCACGTTTTATTTGACTCCGGGAACGCGTCCCGAATGTCACGCAACAAAAGTCACCGACGGAGTCGAATTCATTGCATTCGATGCACAGACATTCAAGAAAATGATGACAACATTATGCATGCGTGAATACTGCTTGAGAACTGACTCATATCTTAACTCTCTGTAATAATGACGTATAATAGACACCAAATAACGATTGTGAAATCTTGAAAAATTTCCTTCAGTGTTTCAAAGAAGGCTACCTTCCGCTAATAAAATCTTTTTTACAAGTTCAATTCTTTTTAAATTGAAACGTGCACTTCTATTTACAAAGATCTATTTCTCTGCATATGTTGCCTAAAGAAGTATTAAGGTATAAGTATTAAGGTGGCAAAAGTTGGGCGCGTCCGGCTTGAATCGCGTAGAATAAAGTACCTTAAACGATTATATTATCATTTTTGGAAGTAAGATTCTAGCTAATATGAAAGTCAATCTCTTTTTTAAAGAACCTATTCTTTATTCATTATCTTTCATTGTTTGCGATATTATTATCCTCTTTACAGTCAGAAAAGCAACTACGTCAAACTTTTATAATTTGTAATAAGTAGGTATTGCATTTTAGTCTCGTCTTTTATCGTTATTAATCTATAATCTTCTATCAATTTCAATGTGTATTACTTTATAACAGTTATTATATGTATAGGTCAGGGCTCTCCAAGGTCGCTTACGTGTAAGCTCGGAGTTCTCCCACTCTTATCCGCGTTGTCAGGGATACCGCGCGACGCTAACCGCGAAGACGCTAGCCCGGCTAGCCCGTCATGACAGCCTTCGTAGCGTCGCGCGGTTTCCTTGACAACGAAAGGCACGCTGCGCGAAAGGAAGATTGGAAAGGGAAGCAGGCGCGTGAGGGGCCCCTACGCTGGAGAGCCCTGGTATAGGTCATCCCATAAGTTCGTACCGCGGTGTGTTTATATAGAAATAATATGTACTTCACGATACATTTTCTACAATATAATTCAAAGATATATATTGGAAATATTGATATCAATTTCGAAATAAAATTTGGCACCTACTATTATTTTCGAATCGACGGATCTGTGGTCAAAAATTAAAAAAAAATGCTCTTGTTTCTACAGTAACACGACTTTCAATGTCTTTTAATGATAATTTAGAAAATTCATTTTCCTGTATAGGTAATTGCTTGTATGACTGTATTTGCGGTTTGATCCGTTCAGCTGTTTTTTTCTTGGAACTTTACTGATAAATTGAAACAAAAAATGCAAGTGCAACAGCTTGCTGATTTAAGAACCATAATTAAGTACTATAAATGATTTTGACATTTAATTACAGTAAAAAATAGGTAGGACCAATTTTGAACACATAATTTAGCTGCAAATTTTATGATAGGGCTGCTATTATCGAATACTAGAGAAACGAAATTAAATATTGAATGTTATTTCAGTGCATTGAAACTTGAAACACAGTCTTAACACTCTTAACACACGGAACCTAATGCAAACGGTCAGGTAGCCTCAACAATAATAGTTGTACTTTTGGCGGTATTTCGTCTTACGCATGGGTATGTAGCGTGGCTCTGGTAAACTCTAAACTTCGAACACAATTTTCCATTGAAATTTTGAGTGGTATGCCCTATGCTTTTAAGGGGGAATCCTATTTTATAGGCTAAAAACATAGCAAAATTTGGGATTTTTTTTAAGAAACCGGCGATTCGATTCATCTCAAATTTGGACCATGTTTTGGCGCATCTTTGAAGAAACTGTAGGTTTTTTTTATTAATTTTTAACTATAAATATAGTAGTTAAGCATGTTTGACCATCACACCACGCAAAATTCGACGTCCGTTGGTGTGCATGATATTTATCTACCAACTAACCTGAAACAGAAAAATGAAACGACGTTTTCTTTTATACATATGCAGCTTGAAATCGATGAACCAGCAAAAAACAAAAAAAAATATTGAGCAGTGTGGAGAGTTTTCAAACTGAAAGGTATGAACCTTTAACTTTTGCAGTCCAATTTTGCGCCAATTTTCTTATGTAACAAAAGGAGTATAGAATTTAGCGGTATTCTGGCTCATCAAATTGAAGCTACATATGTAAACAAAGTAAAACGCCGTTTCATTTTTCTGTATCATATTACCTGGACGGTAAATATCAGGCATACCAGCGGACGACGAGTTTTGCGCGGCGTGATGCATAACTCCTATATTTATTATTAAAAATGAATAAAAAACTGCAACTTCGTCAAGGATGCATAAAAACATGGTCCAAATTTCAGATGAATGGAAATGCTATTTTCTTAAAAAAATCCCAAATTTTGCTATGTTTTTAGCCCATAAAATAGGATTCTAGAAGCCAATCGTTGACTTGAGCTTCAAGCACTTCCCTCGCGTAGACGGATTCGCACATATCAGTTCCTTGACGGTTCAATGCACATGCTACTGTGCTATGTACAGTTGTGACCGATTAAGTTCATAATTATATCCCGGTTAGGTTGATACTAGGGGTGGGTATGAACCTAATTTTTAAATTCTCGAAACTCGAATCCGATACTTCGTAAGGCTTCGAAGCTCTTGAAACTCTCGAAATTTCATGTGCTGATTCTGTTTTGTAAGACTTACAAAAGAATATCTTACTTAAGAATATCTTGCTTTAACCACTGAAGTCGATAAAATTTTCGCATAACTCTCTATTGACCACAGTTAACAAAATACAAACAAAAATATAACAATACCATTTTATTCATTGATTTTATATATTTTCTTAACTGGATTTCAAATGTTTCGAAACACAAAAAATTGCAAAGTTTCGAATTCTCGAAACTCGAAACCTTCTTGGGTCTCGAGGTTTTGACGGTTCGAGAAACCCATCCCTAGTTTATACAAAATCATCCTACTACTATTTTTTGGTTACTCAAATAAAAAACCAAAATGATTCTTAATTAGGACGAGTTTAGTTATAGCCGGTAGCAGAAATAATTAAGAATCATGTTTTTTTCCACGTTTTTAGTCTACGACAGGTACGAAAACATGAAAAAATCGATAGTACAACTTCAAAAGGTCACCATTTTGTTAATTGTCGATTTTTTTCTTTCATTTTGGCACCGGCTATAGCCAGTCTCATCCTAATTAAGAATAATTTTAGTTTTTTATTTCAGATGAACAGAATAGCCGGAATTACGGCAACCATAGAAAGACTTTTTTTTAGAGAATGTTAATTATTTTGCAGAAATTTTAATTATTTCCCTCTAATAAAATTTGTGAACATTACTGAAACATGGATAAATATATGGATCAAATTTTGATCAGATGGCAAAAATACCAAAAATTGTGCAAAAATAGCGCCTTTTAGAGTAGAATATCCCCTTAAACTCGAATTTTGGAAAAATCGGAAAGCTACATATTCATGAGTTCCATTTGAGTAATTGTACTGGCAAAGTTTGAATGAAAACAAATATACTATACAAGAAATATTTCAAAGAAACTGACTTTCCTAGCCATAGCGATCCCACCTGTAATGCTACAACGTTTTTGCTTACTTCATTTCTCTTAAAAAGTCAGGCAACTTTTCCAATTAAGGTTTTCTTCTATCTTCTTTTCTAGTTATTTGATCGAATTGGTTTCCAGGCCTCAACTTCGAAAGGTAGTTTTATCCCTTACACTTGAGTTACCATTGTTAAAAAATGTACTTTGTCCGTGACTTTTACCTGCTCTACAAATCTGCGAACTGCGAAGTTTCATCGAAATCTGAGGATGACACTCCGCGGGAAATCTCTTGCAATAGTAAGTGACTATATGAACATAGGATTCGAATGTATGATGCGTCCTCCAAAAATAATATCACGACGCTTCGTCAGTATTGCAGCTAAATTTTGCTATACACTTAATGTGTGACATGTTATCAGGGATCATTTAAGCCTCCTGCGCACTCGTCATGGTTCATTGATTATACATGGAATCAAAGCAGACAGACAATGAGGATCTCCGGAGATTTCTTAATTTTATATAAGAATCATGCAAAAAATATATCTGGAAGTAATTAAAGCGGGAGGTGAGCACATAGGGAATCCACCTGTAAACTAAGCTAAGCTATATATGCTACGTTTTAAAAAATTAGCTTTAATACATTCTTATGGAACCGTTTCCATCACCAGCTAAGCTAAGCTGTGCCATGCTATGCTACCTATGTTTTAAGAAAACAGTTTCAATACATCCTTTTCCACCAAAAACTACGTTTCTGTGCTGTTGCAGTGTTCGGAGCGATGGAGCTGCAGTGATGGAGGGGGAAACACTAAAGGAGCGGTGGTAATGTGTGCGTGACTGACGCAGGCGCAGTTCATGCAACATAACCGCCGCTCCTGTATGTGCTTCCCCCGCCATCACTGCAGCTCCATCGCTCCGAACACTGGTGCTATGTCTTGCTATGTTTCCAAAAGCTGGCTCACGGGGCAAATCTCGTGCTGCATCGAACTAACCCGAAAAATATGGCACAGAAATGTAGCTTTTGGTAGAAGAGGATGTATTGAAACTGTTTTTTTTACACATAGCATAGCATGGCACAGCTTAGCTTAGCTGGTGGTGGAAACGGTTCCATAAGAATGGCTTAGTTTAGCTTCCAGGAGGATTCTCGGCTTTAGCTTCCAGGTGGATTCCCAGCTTAAGTATGTTAACTGCATAATAAAAGCTGCACGAACGACGTCATGTTACTTATTTAGTTTGCACATTATTAGAAATAAACAAGTATAATATTGCATTAAGAAAAATATTTTGAATTTAAGATGTTGTTGATGATGGACGGAGTAAGACACTATAGACGGCATTCCAGTCGTAATACAATAATTTGAATAATGCCGCGATTTACTACGTCTTTCGTTTTTATACAAGCGTCCGTTGCCACCTTTTTCTTCTATCTTTAGTCTTTCTTGTGCTTTTTTTATATGTTTAACGACCGCATATATTCAAAAGATGTTCTCTACATCTTCATCAACGGAGAAAAGTATTTAAACCACATACTATTGCCCTTCTCTGAATGAACCAACTTTTCTAACAACACTTTTGTTTTTTACTTTCAACCAGTCACAAAATATTTCCGCGTATCAAAATAGAAGGGCATATTATACTGTATGTATACATGTAAAATAAAACCCATGGTGAATACTGAACGCACTGCCGTGATTAAGAAAACTGAAATTGCAATCACTACAGTATAAACACAGGAACCATATTGTTTATAAAAACATATATACAAGTGGTCTTAGTAGTACCCGATAATAACAATGGCCTGTCGAAGCCGATATTATTTGACACATTACTTGACCTAATATCTGATTATATTGCGCGTCTCGTTCTCGATGATTACTTGTAGTACTGTCAAGTACGCGGGAAAATACACAACGTTTAGAGTTTAAATAAAACAATATTTTTTGGCGCGCGAGACTCGCGTGTCATGTGCGCGCCCTAGCAACCTCATATTGTTTTGTTGTGCGAAAGAATATACACGTTTAGAATATTACGGTAATTTATTAATTATTAAAAGAATCTAAGCAATATGGGAAAGTTGAAGAAAAGTGATCTTTCTCGTTCGTGTTCAAGAGAACGTGAAAGAGAATCTAGCAAAACGTCAAAAAAGTTAAGAAATATGCAAGAGCAGCTAGATAACCTAACAAAGGGTTGGATGGAATTTATGGAAAGTCAAAATTCTTCAAAAAATATTACACAAGATTCAAAAAATGCTGTTGAAGGCAAACTACCTTTATTAAGATTTCTTAAATACAGCACGATCTTCCACACGAAGCATCGTTTTTTTATGGTTAGTTCAACAAGAACGATACCCAGTTCCATACGAACAAAGAGAAGATAATTGTGTAAAGCTCCATACGAGCAAAATTTACACATATACCTACGTAAAGCGTATTAATATAGTACAAAACTCTCTTTCAGATGAAAATCTATTGTCCAATAAGGAAATTGTAAGCGAAAATATTCCCCTTGAGTGTGAAATAATCTCGCAAAGACAAAAACAGTCTCCCGAGAATAAGAATGATCGGATTTGCTCAACTGATAATACGAAAACTAACCTAGATGAAACAAAAAATGATGATCTCGATGTAGAACTGTTGGAAATGTTTGGAGAGAAAATTCCTTCTACAGAACCGGCACTAAGAATAGATACAGGTATTATAAAGTGGTGGAAAGAATGGATGTCGAAAGGTTTATCAGAAGAAGATAAGAAAGAGGTTTTAAAAAAATATCCAAGAGACGTTGAATTCCCTGCGCAAGCGCCAAAAGTTAATTTAGAAGTAAAACGTCATCTGACGGAAATTGCCAAAAAACGAGACCAACACTTCACTGATACGCAAAATTGCGTTGGGTCAGCCATTATATCGCTAGGCGCAGCAATATCAATGGCTACGTCTAATCCGGATGAAGCAATTGATTATGTTCAATTAATGAAACATCTCTGGGACACAGGAAAAATCTTATGTGATGCTTATCATCAACAGTCTCTCACGAGAAAATCTTTTATCACGCCTTCCTTAGATAAAGATATTAGACCAACATTAGACGCTAGCGTGGCAGATGAGTGGCTCTATGGTAAAAAAATAACAGAGCAGGTTAAGGAAGCAAAAGCAATTGAAAAAGCTTCCATTACACTCAAGGCTCCCGAAAAACGTTAGCTGTAATTGATATTAATAATATTCAAAAATCATCTACAAGCGTGCAGATTAAAATCCCAGACTTGTTAAAAACCTCGAAGCCGGGAAAGATGCAGCCAGTACTAAATATACCGTTCTTCAGAGAAAGACAAAAAGTTTGCGTAGCTTCAGCTATTCTACAATACCTAAAAATAACTGAAAAGCTCAGGTCAGGTACAAGAAACCTTTTTGTTTCAACAATTCGACCACACGGTCAAATAGGATCACAAACGATTGGTCATTGGATAAAATCACTATTAAACAAAGCAGGTGTTGATGTCAATAAGTTTAGTGCATACAGCACAAAACATGCGTCTGTCTCCTCAGCGTACAGAAAGGGAGTAGAGGTAAGCACTATAAGAAGAACGGCGGGTTGGTCCGGCAAATCTAATACATTTGCACGTTTTTATAATAGACCAATTCAAAAACCAAATGATTGTAATTGTCCCCAGTGATATTGTACTTCGGATTAAGAGTTAATAAAGTGTTTTCTGACATAAACATAGTTTATATAAGAAATAAATAATTACAGAAACGTTATCACAGGCGCTAAATTTCTACAAGGAATTATCGAGAACGAGACGCGCTATATATTTGAACGATCAAACGAGCCCGCCGAAGGCGGGCGAAGTTCGATCGTAATTATATGAAGCGTCTCGTTCGAAGATGATTACCACCCTCCCAAACAAAAATGTACCCTTAAGTAAATAATCCCGTAATCATCTTCTTCATTTTCTGTGATAACATTTTCTGCAAAAAAAAAAAAATCTGAAAATATGAGGTTGCTAGGGCGCGCACATGACACGCGAGTCTCGCGCGCCAAAAAATATTGTTTTATTTAAACTCTAAACGTTGTGTATTTTCCCGCGTACTTGACAGTACTACAAGTAATCATCTTCGAACGAGACGCTTCATATAATTACGATCGAACTTCGCCCGCCTTCGGCGGGCTCGTTTGATCGTTCAATATTCTTGCATGTGCCGCAGGTAATGCTAAAATTAGAATCAATAAATAAACAAGAAGTGAAGCTTTTAAAACTGGTCCTTCGAAATCGCCTTATACCGGTGTCAGAAATTTGTCAACGTAAAGCGAACTAGTGGCTTAAAATTTAACAAACTCGATGATATTCAACGCGAGAATCTCGCCGACTGTTCTCTAATTAATTAGCACACTCCCTGTTGCAGCGACATTTTTCCGGAAGCCCCGAGAGTATTCTTTAAAGCACTACTCGAGCTTTCAAGCACCTGAGGCTACAATCTTCGCAAGTACGGAACAGCATACAGAAACCTCACTCTACACCGTCCTTTTTTCTGATTTTGATGCTTCGAACACGAGCTGAAATTTCGGACTTGAGCGTTATAGCACGCGAAATTGAATTTCTTTAATTATCGTCTGACGGGTTTGTTTAGCATGCCTGCGTATAACCAAAAAAGCTTTTAGAAGCTGTTTGCACGAGGAGGAATATTTCAGCAGCGGAGAAGTCAATTTATTGCTTGCAGCTTATTAATGAGGCATTTTTTGTTTGCCTTTAAATTGGGGTTAGCAATGCTGGAAAGATGAGAAATCTGTTTAATTGAGAGTGAAAAAAAAACAGGAGAAAAAGAAGAATGCTAAAAGCGTAAGTAATTATTTTAAACATTGAAATTTTGCCTTAGAATAATAATAAACACTTTTGAATCATGAGTTTTACTTATCTTCCTATTTCAAGTGGCTCTGACACTCGACATTAGTTCTATGTTTTGCAGTATCCCTAGATTCTAAAAAATACATAGCAAGTGCATTTTGATTTTAAATTATAGCATTCACTTCGCCGAACACTAATTAGTTTTAATTTAATGAAGAGGGTGTTCTTTGGGAAATGTGAATTTATAATATTTTTCGTGTGTGGTTTTGTTGATAACATTTATAAACGGGCATTTAATCACAAGTGTGATAGTATAGTCATAAGTAAAAGCGCAAAGAAATTCTGCCTACGAGTTTACTATGTGCTTTGTATTCAACAATAGCTAGATGGCGTTTAGGGGAGAGTAGGGTAAAATGAAACATTTACTTAACTTTGGAGGGTGATAACATAAAATCGGAAGGAAAAAGAGACACGGGACTACAACAGCGGACCTTAGACTATAAGAGAATCAAAGAGTTTGTTAAGAAAAATATTTGGCAACAAAGAAAAATGAGATTTACCGGAGGTATTGAAATCTTCGCCTCGCTCAAGTGGTAGGGTAAAGCGGAACACCCACTTGAAGACCATGTAAACGTACAAAATCTTTATTTTTATGATTTAAAGGTATTCATTTATGTAAAAAAAAAACTATAAATATATGTTTTAAGTATAACTTTAGGTATTACAAATAAATTATAACAAAAATATATATTATACAGATAAGGAAAAATATTTGACCAAATAACATAAAAATTACTGAAAATAATCAAATACACATGGATTTTTACGTGAATAATGAATATCAACACGTGCAAGAAGAATTTTTTAGTTTTTAGTACATTTTAAATAAAATTGTTTAACTTAAAAAATTTGTTTTGTATATTTTTTTATTATTTACTTTTTAGCGTCTAAGTTTTGATTTGTGGTTACATGCTGATTTCATGTCGATTGAATTGATTTAATTTGTGGCTACATTCAAGTGGTTGATTTCAAGTGGTTTGGATTTGTGGTTATATGGGTTATATTTATTGATGACTGGGTAATTTCTTCACCCCTCCCGTTTTTTTTCACAATTTTTCATTATCATGATAACTATGTATGCCTGCAACGTTTCAAGACAATTGGATTGGTGCAAGTGGATTAAATAGGTGTTCCGTTTTACCCCACACAAAAGTCTTCCGCTTTGCCCTACATACGGTTATTTAGTAAACATTTAATATTTACACTTTAGCGTTAGGTAAAGAATAGTGTAAAACATCAAAATGTAGCGCAAGGACTATAGAATCCAACGGTGTTTTTGCCGTTATACATTTTCTAAATCCAAGTGAAGAAAAGTGGTCAAAACTACAATGCAATATCGAAATTTCGATACCGGAAATATTTACAACACTGTTAATTGAAAAGTAACGTGTGCACGGGTCTATGGTCTGTCACGAAATACTGCGAGGACCGTTTGGTCCCATGTCACGTGATACCAACTCATTCGCAGCTCTCATCTAAGAGAAACATTGATGTTCCGTTTTACCCACCCATTCCGCTTTACCCTACTTTCCCCTACTTACTAGAGACACCAGATGGCAACACGACATGGATTATGCGTTATTTATAATTGTGAAAGTCGTGAAAAAAATGCATTGTCGAAAACTATTCGACGAATATTAAAATTAGAACAAACGTAAACGGCAGGATGCATGTAATCTTAATATATAAAGTGTTTGTGAGTTTGTCTGTCGCCTAAAAACTTTCGAACGGTAAACTGGGAAGTAACGAAATGTATCCCAGCTCATTATGCCCTGCTAATCCAGATGAATGTGACTATTTTCACAAAAAAAATAAATTAATAACAATTTTTTTTATAAAATCAGAATTTAAATTTCGGACGAAGCCGAGTACTAAAGCTAGTATAGTATAAATGGAAAGAACTGCAAGTGGGAGGAGAAAACATACGTTGTATTATATACCTCCTTTCGTGTTTCTCTATTCTTGAAACCTACGTAATGGTTTCCATTTCATGATTCCAGAAAAAAACGAAGTGTATTTCAGCGAGTCCGTCGTAAAAAATAAAATATGTATGTGGCCACACATAAAACATTTTCTTCATGACTCATGAAAATTATTACTTCTGTGCACGTTCGGAGTTTTGTAGACCAGCATTTAAATATTAAAGAAACATTAAATAATTGTTACCACTGACGATACTAATACGTTTCCGGAATTCAGAATTTATGATATTTCTTACCTGTTTAATTAGTGCATGATTTAAGAAATTCATTTACTCACAAATTGTTAGACTGTGAGAGAACACGAATAAAATATTCTAACATTTATGTGGAAACTGAAAACGAAAAATGTGTTTGACACGAACGTGTAAAAAATGTCCCAACCAAAGTATAACTACTTTATTTAGTACAGTGAAAGAGTATTGCCAAAAAATAATTTTTGCAAGGGTAACGAAAAGGCAGTGGTATGGAATGATAATGATTTTCACTCAGACAATTCATGGATACGCTTTTCAACGTCACCTGTGCTATTTCAATCCATTTTACCATTATTTTTCTGACACTACCGTGGATTCTATCAACCTATACTTTGTCGATTACAGTAGTTAGATACGAAAATAGGTGAATTCTGCAGCTGCGCAGGTAGAGACAGTTTACTCGCCATAGTACTAAAAAGGAATTCATGCATTCAAGGACAAAACTAGGTTGTATAGCGCCCCGGGGAAGGATTCTGTTTGGCGCCCCCCCCCCCCAAACATTCTCCCCGCTTGTATTGCCCACCATAGGAGATGGGGTTCATTCTTTACATAAAAAAAAAATTATAATGAGCGTGTTTATTACCTGGTTTCAAACATATTGCAGGTACCCTAATATGTTTGCTGTTTGGTAACAAATACATAAATTTTAAATAGATCAATTCTAATTACTTTTCCATAAAATGTAAAAAATTATGGGACTTATGTCTTTTCTCTACGAAGATTTCTCGTTTGGTGCCTCCCGCAAATCGGCGTCCGAGGCAGATGCGCCTACTGCCCCCCGCCCTCCCCCCCCCCAGGTTCGTTCCTGCATGCATTTCTACAAGTAAATGAACACCAATTTGGAGAATTAACAAAGTGATTACTAACCACCTTAGTATAATCTAATAATCCTACTATAATCTGCTGCGCTATCTCGTTTACAAAAATGATTTTTCCTTATACTTCTGTACTATTCCAAACAAAAGTGTATTTCAGGTAGATGCTATAACTAAGGAGGGCTATTTGAAAATATTAATATTAATGTACCGTTTCATTTAAAAATTCATAACTCTCTAATTATGAAAATACCAAAACATGTTTTAGATACAGTTATGAGCCCGACGAACGGGGCTGGCGGCGGGCTCATAGTGGGTTGCCAATATGATTCTCTCTTTCGTACGCGACGGCAACTTTGTGTCTAACTCTTTCGTTTCCTCTCACTCGTTGTCTGGTTCTCTTACTCTCGTCCGGAGGCTTCCAAGAAATGGTGGGGATAGTCGCCGGGCTGTCAACTGGAGATAAAAACGGGCTTATAACGGAGATTTACTGTAAATCGTATTAAGCTCAAGAGAGTTATTGCAAACTACAAAGTATGTCTACCATTCTATATGGAAAAAAACTGAATTCCATTCTGTCTCCGGGGTGGGAGGAATGTAATTACTTTGTCACGTAAAAGACACTGATATGACAAAAACTTTTATAGTTATTCTTGTTAATGACAGAATAAAGAATTTATCGCATTAGCACTTTACGTAAGACACACTATATATAAAAACATATTGAAAAAATATAAAACCAAATCGACCGTGTTACTAAACATAAACAGAAAACGGAAGGAAAACATTATACGAAATAAAGCAGTGAAGGAAGTTAAATTAAACTATTAATAATATACTCTACAAGTACGTACATTTACATATACGCATACATATGCATGTACTGAGGGTGAATTGATTATTAAAAATATATATTCATTTCCGACACAAATCAAATGTAATTATACGAGAATTTGCGATAATAATTCATATGATTAAGTATAATTGTGATGATAATGCGAACCCAAATTCTCGTCGTGTTCCCGAGTAAAATAACAATTAATTAAACAACGTAATTACAGAAATTGTATCGCAAGCCGGGAATTTATGCAGATAACTGTAATATTATTAAACCATAAATATCCACTAATTTAATGGAAACTTAATAGTCTTATTTTTACAACGAATTTCAGCAAAGCCAACCCCATTATTTTACGCAAAAATCTCAAAGTAGTCGAAAAAATGCAATTTTTGTATTAACAAATTGTATACATTCAAATCCATTTCTGCGAGAGCTTCCTAACCATATCGAACGATAACTTCTTTGATGACAATTAATAATATTTAAATATAATATGGATAGAAAAAATGATACAACCAAAAGAAAGTGGTATGGTTGCGTACATGTATCTTTAAGACATGTTGTCAAAAACTCATGAGTAGATATACATGGTGTCCTAAAATTCAAGAACATCCCGGAACGTGCAATATCCTAGTGCAAGAAGACATCGAAAAGTCCTTTACCGTTTTATGATCCGAGGTTTCGTTCTCGAGAGATTAACAGTTGAATATTAGCGGGGGAACTTCCGGGCTGAGCAGTTTAAAGCCGAAACAGTTGAGTGCGAGCAGTGACCCCTAGCACGCACCGCAAAAAGCACGCGTAGATGATACAGACCCACGCATAAGTAGACCTGCAGCGCTGTTGGAATGTGTGTACATGCGCCTTCCGCGTGTGTGTGTGCTAGCGTACGCTATCGCGCGCTCAGCTGACTGGGCCTTAAACTGCGCGGCCTGGAAGTTCGACCGCTAATACTCAACTGTTAATATCTCAAGAATGAAGCCTCGGATTCCAAAACGGTAAAGGACTTTTCGATGTTCCATTGCAGGCTTGGGAATTAAGTAAACTTCGCGGCCGATTTTCAGAGCTTTCATCCTTTCTCCCGTCGCGCGTTTTGGCCCCCGCGGCGGTGAAGCAGCTTGGAGCGCCTTAGGCCCGTACCACGTGACCGCGCGTGGCGCATTGGGGCGACATTGTATCAATAGGTTTCCACATCGTCCCAGAGAGCACGATTGTCAATGCGTATTTATTTTGTCAACGCGCCACGCACGGTTCACGCGGTACGCGCCTGAGGTGGCTCGAGCATTACAGCCGCCGCGGGGGCCAAGACGCGCGGCGAGAGAAAGGAGGCGTTGCCTCTGAAAGAGACATAAATTCCATAATTTTTTACATTTTATGGAAAAGTAATTAGAATTGATCTATTTAAAATTTATTTATTTCTTCCCAAGCCTGTCTTATTGCATCAGGATATTGCATGTTTTGGGAAGTCCCTGAATTTTGGGACACCCTGTATATGTATCAGGGAGTCGAGGGAGTCGATAATTTTATAAACATCTACTTTAAATATTTTTATAAATGATATATTACTTTTATAGTCGCAATGAAATATTTTTATAAATAATTTTCAGAAATAATTTATATTTTTATCATAAAAATGTTTAGTTGTAAATAAACAAAGTTAATCATCACAAAAGATACATATCTACTCTGTGTTAAGCAAAGATTGTACTTTATATTTTTGGTCAGTCTACATGATTGTATTTTCCGATGTACCACTCTCTTTTCTTATACATGTTTGTCATAATAAAAATTGAAGAAGTAACGTTTATACAATAACTGGTTTAGAAGATGTAAAATAATGTTTTCGTATGTTATTGCGAGAAATAATTATTGAATCATTATAATAAATTTCGCTGTGTAATTTGTTATTTAAGTTTAAGTTAAATATATATTTATATTTTGTTACATTTATATCTTCTGTTTTCAATGCACACTTGGACATACTTTTGAAATAAAAACATGAAAAATTATATTTTCAATCATTTTCTTGTTATTTCTATTTTAACAATCATTTATGTTATATTAACTACTTCTATTAAAGTCGATGGTAGATGGCAAGCATCTTCTTAATGTAGTGTTTCAAATACAACAATGCCTCGGTACATCGGAGCAGTTTGGGACTGACAGTGTCAGAGTAACAAATAACTGCAACAGTCTGCCTTCACAAATCCCGTCACGAGAGAGACAAGCAATGAGAGCCAAAGGAACAGCATACATACCTTCCCGGCCTATTCAGCTAGGTCGAACTGAACCGAACCCACCCGAACTAAACCGAGCCGGAGCCCTAACCAGTCGGCGGACCGCTCCATACATTAATTGGTGACCGATCTACCGACCGGTCCCCGTTCGTCTCAGAACTACGGTCCCCGATTCCCGACCGAAGTGCAATTGGTCAGGAGCTTCGGTTCCCTTTTGCAACCTCTCGCTACTACGGTCAGAAATCTCTCCACTTTCGTTACGGTTACTGGTTACTTGACCGATATGTGACCAGTCTGAATTTCGGTTTCTGCTTTGGTTTCGACTCCCTGATATGTATCTCATATGCCGAGCTAGCTTCGCATAAGTGGCTCAATTAGGGCGACCATTATACTTACTGCCACTGATTGCATAAATAAGTTTATTGTATTGAAATATATGTCAATGATGATCTTCGAACAAGGTTGGACTCCGTTTTTTATATGAAATTGTCTAGCACTTGAGCTGACGCTTCCTCATACAGTGGGACAGAGACAAATATAATATAATATGTATGAACTTCATAGCCCTGTTACAAATATGTCATAAGCCTTACTGCAAATTATTGGAATGTATGGAGTGCTGCCAGTAGCATCGAACATTTCGAATGCACAAATCAGTAGTGCAGGTGTTTATTTTACAATCACAAACTAATTACTTGAAATAGAAGACAAAATATGTATGTTGTCGTAGTTGGTACATCCCCGCCCATGAATCACCGCCTCACCGGACGCTTAAAGTTGGTAAGATGACGACCTTATAGTATGAAATTACCTACATTAAGATTAATAACACTTATTAATCATTTAGAGAATATATATTTCATATTGCATGTTAAAGATCTTACTAAAAAGTTAGCAAATAATGCTATATTTGCTTCTTATATACACATATGCATATATCCGATACATGTATGTATCCGCCACGTTTGGTTTTGACCTCTTGAACTAATAGCAGAATTCTTTCAAATAATTTTTTGAATACTTCTGAATGGAATAGAAGCATCCTTCAGTCAATCCTTAACTTTCAAAGCACATGAAACCTAAATACGGAATGAATGTCGGATCGGGTTGGGAATCCTTATTTTTTAAATATTTATTTAAATTATAAATGTATTTATGTTGTTAATTTTATATTGAAGTAAAATAAGTAAATAGGTATATCAAAATAAAATTATAAAGTCACTTTAGAAACTTGTATCCAATGATCAGTTTGCTCAAAAAGTGGAAACGTCCAGTGACTTATGGACGAGTGTGTAAAAAACCGACTTGCTCGAAAGAAGAACTTGTTTGTCTCATATGCGTTTAGGATTGCATTCAGCCGAAGAACTCATCACAAATCCTTAGAAAGTGAAATTATGGTGAGCCACATGCCTTTCATTTTGTTTGAAAACCCATCAACATTAACGCATACTTTTCCCATCAAAATCAATAACTTCACTAAATCTGTTCGCTCAGACATCCATACGGCGTAAATTTGCATCAAATGTGTCCAGACGGTAACTACCTAAGAACGCTTTTGTATTCGCAGCAAAAGCAAACTGGCAATGTATTGCTGCGGACCATTCGCCAAGCAGGGCATGCAACACGTCCAGGCATGAATGAATAGCTTACATTACATGTTGTATTACGCCCGTCTGTACCTGGCCTATCATAAACATTGACGCTTCGACGATGACGTTCATATGCTGGTACTCTGTTGGAGCGAGAATTCTGTATACATAGTTATGTACATATTTTAAAAGAATGCGTTTCGCAGGCCGTATGCACTATGCAGTATAACAACGAGGAAGTAACACGTACATATTCATATCTTTTAAAACACACTTTTATAGCGATGCACTTAAAAAGGAAATATGCATTCGACTTTTTCTCGTGACATTGAAAATGCCACGCGCTAAACACTGTACAAAAAAGATGCGTGGTTATTTAGCAAAAGAAAGAGAATTCTGCTGTAGACCAACAGTGTGAAACATAAGAACTGGAAAATTAAGATTGAGAATAGAGGAATACAAATTCATCTTGGGATTTCACAATAATTATGCGATTTTAGTTAAAAAAAATTGCAAAATAGTAGTATTTTACTTGAAAAACACTATTATGCGCAAGTACTGAAGTGGAAGGCAATAAAGATTCTACATCTAGACAGATATTTATGGGTCTTTATGATTTATTTGTACTTATTACTTATCATTTACTATTACCTTGAGTCACGTAAAAAAAAAACACTTCGGAAAAATCATTAAACCTAACTTCACTATAAAATTCTTTTCCAGAGTTCGTGTATGACGAAGTTTATGCTACGGGTCAAAATGGCTCGACATCCGCCGATCGAAAGTTAACTCGTTGAATGCCAAACGAATTTTGTATGTCTTGCTTACAAATTCGGATTCAAATATTTCTTATACCAAGTATATGTATTGTGGTGGCATAATATTATATAAAAAGGTTTAATTCAACTGTATTATCTTATTCTTTGCAGTTTTCTTGTTTTTCAAGATTACGGCATACAAATGGGTTCCGCCGACAACGCTGCATTTTTATTTCGTTGCACTTTTTTTCTTCAAAATGGTATTTGATTTTTTTACTGAAACACCAGCTCAAATATGAAACGAGAAAGAAACTGGAAAATGAGCGAGATCAGACAATTTTGTACGATCCGTTACAAAAAAAGTACTGAACATGTGGTAATGATCCGTGAAGACTGTATTGATGAACCACATCTCTGTTTGGGTTGTTTCAGTACGATAGTAATCGTATCGTAATATGTCTATGTAGCATACACATTATTAAAAAGTAAAATTGTAGAAATGCTCTATAGTGTAATTGGTGTTTTACATAATTATTATAATAATATCAGTATTGAAAATTTGAGAAATATTACTGTTTATTTGATTCCAGTGTTCTAATTAATTCCAGCGTTGCCGGTCAGTGATGACCCTCAGGGCGCCACTAGTAAATCGAGTGCCCGTCATCGGTGACTCCCATGACATTCAACGTGTTAATGGGAGGATTAATGGCGACGAGTGTATGACCTAGAATCTAGATCGTCGATAGGAGATTTCTATAACGAACAGCTTAAGATTCGACACGATCCAACATAGGATGCCAAATGACTGCATGAAGGAAGCATAAATTGGCACAACGTCCCCGAGGACTAGTGGATACGTTCCACCGGTACACTGACCCGACGTTTCTCAAGAAATGTTGTCAAACCAGTATCGATTTCGTGAAGGAAAACGCCTTATCACTTTGACTGGCATCGGCGTTTTCACACCGAAACATAGGAAATATACAGGGTGTTCGGTTACTGATGGACATCCCTTTAGGGGTGATTATACAGGCCAAAATAGGATGAAAATATAGAACACAATTATTTGATATCGCGCTCCGTTTTCCAGAAAATTAACTCTGAATTGTAGCTATATGCGCGTGCACCGAAGTAGTTTTTGGGCTGTAGGTATGCAAGTACATAGGAGGAGCGCGTCACGCTTTCCGTATGCCAAGGCTGAGGTGCCAGGGATGCCAGAAGGAGGGAAAACATGACCGCGGCAGAAGCTCAATGACGTAGTAGGAAGTAGTAGGGCGGGAATGCTCGCATGGTGTGCAGAAATCGTATTAATGTGTATAGGTCTATGTGACGTCACCTTGTCCCGTTGAGAGAGAATTCATCCGGCAACACTGTGAGGAAGAGAGTTATCATACGTACTGTGATTTGCAAAAATGTTGGCGTCCGAATGCTAAGCGGGGTAAGGGTGCTACCTCGCTCGCGCAGCCCCACTCTCTGCCGCGAACTCCCCAATTCCCCCGCTCGCTCTCTTCGTCCCGCGATGCTGCTGACCGATTCGTGACGTGCCGCGTCGGCCAATAGCGACAATACGTGTGCCTTACATCTACCACTGTGTTAGAGAACGTGGGCCTATGAAGATACACTGGATCCGACCACCAATTTCTGCCGGCAACATTTTTGCAAACGACAGTAGGAAATTAATGGCGGCGTAAGGAAGACATGACATGGTATGGAATAGTAAAAGGGAAACACCCAAGGTTGCGAACCGTACTATAATATATAGTATTGTACTATATTTTGTCTAGTGTACTATATACTGTTAGAAAAAGATATAGTAGGCAAAAATATTATATTTCCAATACATCGATAATATTCTACAATTTTTACTTATTTCTTTATTTTATAGCAACATCAAAACTTTAATTTGTGAAATTAAACTTTAAAAGAGAGAATGTTTTCTATAATGAATATGAAGTGGTGGGAAAAGAGAAACAAAGGCAGTCTATCTCTCATAAAAAATGTTAATTTAGACTTTCAGTGCAATCAAACCTTTAACATATTTGTTAAAGACAATCAGTTAATTAATAATGCAAAATGTATAAAAAAATATACATTTAAAAAAATAAGATGTTTTAATATAGTTTTATTTTGTACCACTTTCCTCTGAAAAGTAGTCTGAAAAGTATTCTTTCATAATGTACTATATTTCTTATCACATTTGGTGCTAAAGTACTACCTACATTTTCCCGAAAAAAAATTGGCAACCCTAGGAACACCTGCAACAATAACGGTATATTTGTGTTGGTGACGCGATGATGTACCATAATTTACGCATAGCGTGAACAATGCGTATTAGTGTATATGTTTAGGTCTATGTGACGTCATGTCTTCTCTACGCATACCTAGGGAATTGCCTGGCGACTCTACTGAGGAACTCCTTCGCCAGGAGCTGTATGAGGCCCACTTTCAGTCAGCCGGTCACCCCAGTATTGGCAATATCAGCCACATATGTAGGAGCGAGAGCTCCGTGCTGTTGGCGAACCGCCAACCAGTATACAGTAAATTCTCGTTGTAAGATCGTCAGATTTTATTCGTTGTATGATCGTCGCTCTCCCCACCAACTGAATTTCCCCCGGAACCATTCAAGCGTGAAAGGTGACACGGGTCGGAACATGACAACCGTGAAATAAGACTCGAGCCAACGACGTGCCGGCGGTTTCTCAATAAAAAGCCAACGGCTTATTAAAGATCACAGCCTTAGTGACAAATTAAATGTTTAAATTTTTGTTTTATTCTTATGAAAATACTTTTAACATGAGATTTTTCTGATGAAAATGAGGCCAAACACGATGTGATTTCGATAATTTTGAGTTACTTTCATATTTGACTATCGATCATTCTTTCTCAATCGTTCCCACTTTTTCTCACTCGCTGTCCTTTTCTTCAACTGCCGACGCGCGTATACAAATTGGGCCATATATCTACAACAAAGGATTTTGAAATCTTGCGACTGTCAGTCGCGTGCGACTAGTCGCAAGTGGAAATAAGGCTACGGTTATTCTGGATGCGTAGTCGTACGACTAGCTCGGCGTCCGTATACGGACGATGTTATGAGCTGTCTAAAATACAGGATCAGCGTTTTATCCTGCAACCCGCGCTCGAACAGGTAAAATGGCAACAGCGCCTCACGGACGCATTCCACTCAGGGGCAAAACTAGGTTGTAAGCACCCCGGAGCAAGGATTCTGTTTGGCGCCCCCTACCCAACTTTTTACCACCTCCTATTGCCCACCTTAGGAGGTTGAGTCCACACTTTACATATAGAATACATTATAAACGCGTTTATTAACTGGTTTCAAACATATTGCAGGTATCCTAATTTGTTTGTTGTTTGATAATAGATAAATAAATTTTAATTACTTTTCCATAGAATGTATTTCTCCTTTATTCTTAATGGAATAACGTAATATATAAATTTGAATAAAGCCATTAATGTAGCTTTTCCAAAACTATGTCTTTTCTCTATAAGGATTTCTCATTTGGCGCCCCCCGAAAATCAGCGCCCGGGGCAGAAACACCCTTTGCTCCCCTCTAGTTACGTCCCTGATTCCACTACAACCATGCACCGGCCCAGCGGAGAGCTGCCAGCGACCGCTGGACAGCAGTGATGCCCGAGCTTCGAAAATTTTAGGATGGTCTCTTTCAAATTAACGTCGCAAAGAGCTATTGGGAATTTCCCGGTCCAAGTAACCGAGCCGCACGCTCTGCTTTTATGATCGGTTTACCACTCGCACCCCAGATTACTGTAATGAGGTTTGAAAATAATGTCAACTGATCTCGTACCCGTCTCAATTTCAAGAATTTTAGCTACGATAGGTTTGACCTGCGTGTAAAAGTCATAATAATAGCGCATCGTTCCAAACAATGACATTGACGGAATCCGGTATATGCGTGGTGTGAAGTAGCTAAAACATTCAGACACAAAAATTCTAGAAAAAAATTCAAACACCGCTACAATTTAGTTGTGTTGTCCGTTATTAAACTACGGATTTTTACCTCAATAAGGAATTACAATCACTTGTCGTACATTTTCTGTTACATTACCTTTTCTTTTATACGTTATTTGAAAACGAAATTTACGTATTTCTTGTCCTCTCGCTTCAAATAATTATTATTTAAGATTCTGCTTTAAAAACAAATTGTGTAACGCGTGCTTGTTCGTACGTTCGTAGTACAAGCGCAGCCGCCTACCGCGTAGCCAACGCTACCGCGGGAGCTCGGGCAGAAGGCGCGCGCTCTGATTGGTTGGTGCTTTTTGTTAATATCTCGTTAACGAAACCTCGGAGAACATTTTCGTAAAGGAAAAACTTGTTTGCAATCACCAAGTGTGTCACCCCCTTCAAGGAACCGCAGCATTTTTGGAACACCCTGTATTGGCTTAAGGCCGCAGCGTGGCCGGCAGTCGTTCCCTCGACCCTTGTATCTAAAGAGGCTATGACTGCCAGCAGAGAAGAGAGAGCTGCCTAATATGATTTTTTTTTTAAGCTGAGGAAGGTTTCCTCTACGGTCCTGGTATAGCAGATTAGGTTAAGTTACAGAAATTAGTCGTTACCTACCGTAACTTCAGTCGTATAGGTCGTAACTGCATGAAAAACTTTAAACGCGTTTTTCTCGAAATAATTTTTATGGATCAGGCGCACATTTTTCTCAAAAACTACTGGACCGATTGAGCTAAAATTTGACACGAATTCAAAGTGAATGTGTACCTATAGCCCGAACTCAAATTATATCAATAGTTTTAATACAACCTCCCCCACACCTTGTTTTAACTCAAGAAAAGTCAAAAAAATAAAATATAAATTTTTAAACAGCTGCTATTTCAGTAACAATGTCCGGACTTAGTTACATCTAGTTCGGACGATAACTATACTAGATTACATATAGATTAATAAAATCTTTGGTACTTTCGTTTCAGATGATTAGGACGGCCGCAATTCGTGCACCCGATGGGGCCGGTTTTTATGACATGACCTGCGCTTCGGCGTGTAACTTTTACAAATTTCAATATAATGAATTCCAAAAATTTGTGTTGATAGTTCAAACACTACTAAATATGTGTGCAAAACCCCTGCGCTGTAGGTGCGATAGGTTTTCCAGAATTAATTTCCAAATATCAACTTCAAAAACGAGTGTCTAGACTAGAATACCCCCTTAATAGAATGTTCCGATACCAACAAGGTATCGATAGTTTTATCGAATCTTTTTTTAATCCAGCTCCAACTTTTAAATTGATTGTGTGTGAAAAATATGGAATATGTTTTTTCCAGACACTACTTTCTTAACTGCTGCAACTCTGTTCGCCCCATTATCTGCGACGATGCATCTAATTTTGGGAAGTGGAATATTCCATTCATCTAATATCATCCTGAGTACAGCAGCAAGATAATCCGCTGTGTGATTATGGTAAAGTTTTTTTGTGGCAATGTTACAAATTATTGTTTCCATACCTACAAAAAAATGTATTGTAATGCCCAGAAAACTCTTTTCTGCCATTGTCTCAGTCCATATGTCCATAGTTAGGCACACTTCATTTGCTTCTTCTATTTTTTGTTTGTATAATGCAGTAGTTACGTCATATTTTTCACAAAGTTTCTTTTTAATAAATTTTCTTGATGGAACTTTAAAAAGGTGTGCGACTTCTCTCATCAATTTTAAGAAATGTTTAAATTTAATTATACTAACGGGACGCCTGTCTCTGCATATAAAATATAAAATGACCAATGTGATTCTTTCACATTTTAAGCCACCTTCTTTATGAGACATAATTCGTTGAAAAGCAGTCTTTGATGTGGAATATTCTTCAGGTGTTGTATTTTTTGTTTCACCTACATTGAGTTCAGCTGCAGATGTTGAGGGCATTGGTAGAACTGGATCATCCGTATTTTCTATTTCAAATTGTTTTAAAATCTGTTCTCTTCCCTTTTGTAATTCTTTTAAGAAAGTTTTAATATTTCTCTTGTGAGATAAAATAATACTATGAATTTTCATATGCTTGTGTAAGTTTGAGGTATTTCCACAATACCGTACCGATTTCAAGCATTTTTTACAGCTTGCTATATTACTGTCATTTTTTTTAAATATGTCCATACCTATGACACTGATGGACTTATAGATGTTTTTAAATTTTGCTTAAACAATTAAAGAAAAGAATACAACTTTGATTATATCAAAATGATAAGAATAACGAATAAAAATATAACAACAATAACAAATAACAACAATATCTAAAAAAACGAAAATATTGGTGGTTTTGTTTAACTAATGAAAGTTTATTGACACAAAAATTATCTTTTATATCACTTCGTGGAATGCATAAGAGAACAGGGCTGAAATGTTTATATTGATAGCGTGACCAACCGATGGAGTCCGTGTGCTTGACAAATCTGTCGTAGAGAATTCATTCTGCCAGATTGTTTCAAAGCGTAAAGACGTTGCCTTCTGAGTGTCTTAAATAAATTAAGATTTAAAACTACTAATGTATTTTAGTATCCATAGCCTAATTTCCAATAAATATAATCTCAAATTGCTTAAACTTGCCTTGCGAATTAAGAATATTATGGGGATCAGAATCGTCATTTGTTTCGATCTATCTACGTATACAACATCGATGGATGGAAACAAATGGCGATTATGCGGGAAGTATCAAAATCGAAGTATCTCCTGTTCTTCATTTTATTCATTGTGATAACCGATGTATCATACGTCGCCATCGATCATCACCATCACCATACACAACATACGGCAACATTGGACAGCATCCAGATACATAGGGTAGGGTGGGGCTAAAAGTCCGGCGGGTAAGAAGTCCCAAATTCAAAATCTCTATTCCTAAACAATGTATTGAGTTTCGCGCATGTAAAAGGCGAGAAGAAACGTAGATGATCACAGAGTCACCAGTCCCTCCTGGACGTTCGTGCGAATTACAACGACGCCTTCGTTATTTTATGTATCCAAAACTAAAAGAAATATGTCGTAGTAACGAAGTAAACCACAGTTTAAAAGCGTATCAGCCAAGTACGTTAAGATTGTATGTTCCTTTAGTAATATGTGCACGATATTGTTTATTGCTGAATGATAATATTTTCTAACTTATATATCACAGAAACTATAGAGGTACCCTTGGGGCAAAAAGTCCCTCAGACTGAATATATATATATTTGTTTTCATAATAAGATGGCTAAAGTATAAAGAAATGATGCCAAAGTCTTTAAATAGTATTTTTGTTTTAGTTGAACGATTTTTTTTAGTTTTTAGTTCAAAGTGACCCACTGACTTATATTTTTATTTTTTCTTAAAGAAGTCCTGCTTTCCTTTTTTAAATATTTGTTTATTTGTTAAGAGTTTTTTACTTATTTAGTTTAATATTACACGAAAAGACATTAGGGACTTTTTGCCCCGTGCGTGGGGTATCGCAACCGAAAGTATCGATACTAAAAATACTCGGTATCGAAATGAAAGTATCGAATATTTACTGGTATTTACTTGTATCTTAACATCACTAGATTATTTCCATTTGCGCCTACCGCGCGTGACTGATTGTCGTGCGGTTACAAAATCCTTTGTTGTATATGGTTCAATTTCAATAAGCGCGGCTGCGACTGTCGTTCGCGCGCCACTGCAATGCCAAGCCGCGAATCATCGCGACTCTTCAACGTCCATTACAATACTGAGAAAATTTGGTCTCGCGCGTGGCTCTATCGTGTTATTACGCGTCGCGCGCAGCTAGTCGCAAGTGGAAATAAGCGCTCAAGGGCTAGCCTGGTCGAGACCGAAAGTCCTGAACCGGGCAGTTCTGAATTGACACCTATAATATTTGCTTTGAAACCTGATACAGTGGTGTCCCGTTGTATGTACACTGCCCGGGGGAGGAGGTGGTCTCTTAACGAAACGGTATGCTATTCGGCTCGCCTTTCGTCTTTGTCGTCTTCTTTTAGTAATACGATGCCGTAGCTATCTCGAACGAAATTTAAGGCTTATCGCGGGCGCGTGTCCCCTCGCTCACACTCAGTGTCCCGCACTCGCCGCGGTAACTACAGAAGAAATAGCGGCGATAGAAATTATTCTTTTAACGAAAGGGAGGATAACGGAGGATAAAAAAATAAGAAGAATTCAGTGTGACGTCCCGGCCCCACCACGGGAGCGCGACTTAGTGTTCGCCAGCGCTACCAGAAGTTTAATCTTCCTAATTCTTTCTCACAACCCCGTGTGTGTCTAAGGCAGGGGCCGTCAGCTATATAGCCCTACTGATGAGTCTGGCTGACGGTTCCAAGACGAAACGGCATCTCTTCTTTTCCTCCTCGATCCTCCAACGCCCCGCAAAGTTATTCCATTGCGGCGTAACCAGCCGGCCTTAGGGTTTAGATTACGTCGGCGGCGACGGGGCAAGAACTCCCTTCTCGTCCAGAACGTTCCGACAATTCAGGACGTGACACATCAGTGTAACTAAGGCTTTCATTTAAAAATTCATTATTTTAATGTAAGATCATCAATTTATGCTGGTGGCTCTAATAATTTCATCACCCACTGTAATACCGCAAAATATTAATAAAATTAATATAGTATACCACATAATGATAGAATATATAATTTATAACATTAATATGTAGAAAATTGTTTTACCAACAAAATAACATAAAAATATAATCACGAAACTAAGATATACAGAACATAGGTACATACATAGGATTGTTGCGAGCACTGTGTATAAATTTCATGGCCTACTGGTGCTCGCATCCGAAATTAGAAGACGATCGGTAAAGGCCGACCGAACATTGTTATCGATTTGCGATTGTAAAGCCAAACTCTAAACTCTTTGTGATATTGTACTGTGTTATGAAATAACTTGTTTTGAAATAAATAATCATGGCTAAGGGTCTAAAAAGTTTGAGAAATCTCTCGTAATTTAAACTAACTCAACTTCTGAACTGAATTATGATTTACCCTAATTGAACTAGCCGAATATATTTACCTATTGCGAATTTTCTCTAAAAATACTGTAGGAGACGCAAAGCGTAGCAACACTATGGTAGAATTATTTAAGAGGTATCGATTCGTGTCAGTAACAGTGTCGATTCATTGGAGAACGCCAGTCGGGAAATAGTCATTGAAACAATAGTCGATATGGCGTGTATAATAAGGGTCTCCGAGATATGCGTGACCTGAATTATGAAATCGTTGTCGCAAGCAGTAACAGGAATTGAACGCTGACGGTTTCGTATGCTCACTATATTCGATAGAGCCCGCTTAAATAACTAACGGAGAAAACAGGTATATGTACCTCTGTCGTAGAATCTGATACAGACAGTTGGAGAGCAACACGTGAACCGCTCGCAACGAAATGCAATCGGAACAGAGCAAATGCAAATGCGAATGTAAGACAAAAGCAATGGCAAATGTGAATGTGAGACGCGGAAGGCAACGACAAATGTTGTAATCCAATTAATTAAGGTCTGTCTACTCTAGTGACTGTCACCCAGTAAGAAGAAATACAGTTTTGTCTTGCAAAGTGAAACTGGCTCGGTATCGGCGAGCAGAGCTGCCAGGCAATTCCCTGCGCGTAGGCAAGACATGACGTCACATAGAGACTTATATAGACTATATAAACCTATATAGAATTGTGGTACGTCACCGCGTTACCGACACAAAGTAAATTCTCGTCATAAGCGTATTACGACTATGCGTTGTATGCGCGGTCGCTATCCCCACCACTTTTTGGAATCCTTCGGCGAGAGTGAGAGAACCCGACAGCAAGCGAGAGGGGATGAAAGAGTTGGCTGCGAAAGAAAGAAAGCATGCATCGACGGCTCGGAATCGCCGACGCCATGTGTTCTATATGTTCGCCGCCAGCCCCGAGTGTGACGCTTATAAGGAGAATTTATTGTATACTGTTATGTTGTAGGTGTTCCTCTTCTACTACTCCGTACTACGTTATGTCTTCGCTACACCGCCATTAATTCCCTACGTGTGGCAACACTGCCGGCGAGTATAGTGCTTCCCCGAGATATAGGTACCATACCAAACGCCTAGGAACGTGTACTTTATAGGTATTAGTTGCTTGAAATCAGGTACAAGTAAGTATATACATGTAACCAAATAAGTAGAGCTGGATATACTTCCGAATGGCCCCAGTTGCCGTCGACACGAGGTTTGAGGGGAGGGGGTGTGGATCCGAAATCTAAAATTGTAGCTTCGTGTATTTATTAGTTTCCGAAATATTAATAAAAGATTGTTAATTTTTTTTACAAATTACTTTTTTGAATTGCGTGCAGGTAGCTCTAACGGGGATCCATCCTGCCCCCCCCCCCCCAATTTGTTCTACGGACAGTTGGACGCGTTCCTCTTACCTCCGCGTGCTCCTCAGACGCCTAAAAGGCACTCGTATTTAGTTGAAATTCAAAGCCATTTTTCTCGAAAATGAAGCGCAATATTACAAATTGTATTGTATATTTTTGTCTTATTTTGGCCTGTAGAATCACCCCCTAGAACAGGCCTGCCCTTTAGGGTGCAAATACCTCGTCAAATTCTGGGACCCGGGTAACAGACAAGCACGGAACTGTTACGTTGCTAACCACAGCATGAGCTGCGGGAGAACTGCAAAACTGTGCGTGGGTCCATACTGGGTCGTACCACGAGTCTATATAGCTGGGCTTCACGCGTATGGGCGCACACACACTCTTGCAGTTGTTCCAAAACCCACGCAACGGTTAGCAGGATAACAGTTCCGCGCTCAGCTGTTGTCTGGGTCCCAGAACTTGAGGAGGTATTTGCACCCTAAAGGGCAGGCCCGCCCTAGAGGATTGACTATCAATAGAGTAATAGGTATCCACCCTGTATAATAGGATGGATCGCATCCGCGAGTTTCTGGTTCAAATCTCTAAACTAATATCGGTTCCCTACCATGCTTTACGTGTCCCCCCCCCCCCCCCCCTCTCGCACTAATCTAGCCCCAACCAATACTAATACTCGAAACAGGTTGGAAACTGGAATGCGTTATATCGGAATAAGTGAACAAAAATACTAAATTTTTTTATTAATATCTCGAAGCAACAATTTTAGATTTAGGGTCCACCCCCCCCCCCCCTCAAACCTCGTGACAATCGGCCACTGGGGCCATTCGGAAGTACAGCCGTACAGCTCTGTAAGGCCGCGTCCAGATCTGAACTGAACCCCGAACCGAACGCCACTTGAGACTCTCTAATGCCACGTTCCTACGTGTGGAACGTATATTTCTAGCGATCTTCGCCAGTTTAGACTGAGTCTCGTGGCTCGCGACAGCTAAAGATTGAAGGACAGAGAGTGTTTAGAGTAGTGCAGACCAAAGATTTGCCTGCCATATGACACCGAGGAAGGGACCTGGGGACCCTCGACCAAAGGAAAGTCAGGCTCGCCGCGATGTTCGGGCCGTTCCCAGCCGATGTCGGTAAAGTCCCGACGCATCAAAGGATTGGTTCACCCACATAGAGCAAACAACTGTAGTGGTACATCCCTGTCCCTTACGCCACAATGACTTGTTGTCGTCCTTGCCATTGGGGGTATCAAGTAGTTTGAAGAAGCAAAACAAGTTGGTGATAAACGAAGAGTGTTCCACATACCTTCCCAAGCGTATTCCATAAATCGTCTCTTTCGCGTCTTTACACGCATGCTGACATCAACTCTCCCAATAAATTTCGCAACACACGTTATCATGTGATGAATGAGAAAATATAGCGTTTCATTTAAAACAATTAAGTTGTCCCTGAATTTTCTCCCATTTCTCCACCTGCATAAAAAGTATTTACACCACATAATCTCTCACTTCATGTCAAGCAACTTTCGTAAGAACAATCCTTCAATACCTTCAGTTACACTGTACAATATAGGTAGGTATTTACTACATAAAGAACAACCATCATTGGACTTCATACAATTGAATATTATGAAATACTCAAATGTGGAAACATTTAAGTAATTATTCCGATTCTAGTTGTTGCAATATTTCAATTCTTTACATTTTTTCCATCAAGTTCAATTTCTTGAAGGCTTTCGAGACATTCGGCAAATACAATAAATTTCGAGCGTTTATGACCAATTTGTCTTGCTCCTTCTAACTATTTAACACTATCAATCATTCCTTTGATGCGAAGGGACTTTACCGACATCGGCTGGGAACAGCCCGAACATTGCGACGAGCCTGACTTTCCTTTGGTCGAGGGTCCCGAAGTCCCTTCCTCGGTATCATATGGTGGTCTACGCTACTCTAAACACTCTCTGTCCTTCAATCTTTAGCTGTCGCGAACCACGAGACTCAGTCTAAACTGGCGAAGATCGCTAGAAATATACGTTCCACACTTAGGAATGTGGCATTAGGGAGTCTCAAGTGGCGTTCGGTTCGGGGTTTGGGTCAGAACTGGATGCGGCCTAACAAGTAAGAAAGGACACATTTGGCGGCTTGTAGCCTCATTGCACACCACTTGAATGGCTCTCCAGTAAAGGCAGGATCTCCTAGCAGCGACCGGCTAGAGTCCCACTAGTGCACGAGAGACACAGATGCATATTTCTTCCTTGCACTAGTGGGACCGATGTCGGTCGCTGCGACAAGTGTCCACGGGAAAAGGCCCCGTAGCTAAGAACTACGCTCCGTTAGGCATGCGCGATGATGCGCGATTACGTCAAACCAAGCTAGCCAAGCCAATCACGTCGCTTGGCTTGACTTGACGGTGGCGCCCTTTCGTTTACCACCTTGGCGTTGATTGGTTTGACGTCATTGCGCATCATCGCGCATGCGTAACGGAGCGTAGTCCTTAGCTACGGGGCCTATTCCCGTGGACACTGGCTGCGACCTGTAGCAGCTAGGAGGTCCCGCCTTTAGGCCCGTTACACACTTGCGGCCAAATCGCCGACGACCAGGAGGTACACGAGGGCATATGAATTCGTGCTCACTTGGTCGCGGCACCAGTGAGTTGTCGGCAACCGTGAGTTGTTGACGACCAGACACGCGCAAGCAATGAGATGAGCTTCGATACACAATTTACTTTACAAATTGAATCTCAAAAGGCAATTTGCCACTTGTCATATAATGAATACTCCAATCGTGACATTAAAATAACAATAAGAGGAAATGATGCATTCATTTGGGAATGAGAAAGCTATTAAACATTCCTTTCTTACGGCGTTCTTACACTAAAAAATGCACCGAATAATATTGCCTCTTCTTTTTCTTTTCAATACACTTCCCAATTAGAATAATCTCCTCGACGTCCATTCTATATGTCGGTCCCTACGAAAGTAATAGGTATTCGCCCGGTCTGGTCGCTTCGTTTGGTTGCCCAATTTCTGATCTCTCGGTGACCAAGTTGACGGCGACTGGTCGCAAGTGTAAAGGCGGCCACACACGTTCCGGCCGGCCTGTCAGTTCGACCTGCGCAGGCCGGACTCTGCAGGGGACGGATGCCCGTAGTGCCCCCACACGCTCCGCCCGGCCTGACAGACTGGCCGGATAGTACATCCACATGCTCCGGCAGTTTCAGAAAAAAATAATTATTTATTCTTTATCGTATCGATATGAAAGTGATGCCGATGGATTCCTTATATGTTTCCGATGAAAATCATACCAAATTTCATGTAAATCGGACTATTATTAACGACATTAGCTTCAGGTTATGGGAATGAATTTTTCATGAAATTTCCTTCATTATTTTCCGAATTACGTCGTTGTTGGTGTCACTTTCATCGGCGAAACATAAGGAATCAATTGGCTTCGTTTTCGCATAGATCTAATGAGAAATGCGGAAGTCGAAGATTTTTCACTTCTTAATAGACAATCCAACCTCTTCGAGAGTCGAAAGCCATAAAATTCGGTGAGGCACTGCGGAGGGTTGTCCTCGCCACGGGGTACCAGCCCGCTTCTCTTTGACGGGCGTAGCTCCAGAATCACCTGTACATTCGGGCCGCTCCAAAAAATTAGAGCTACTCGGTTTTTTTGAACCGATCAGTTTTTACGGGTACTCAGCTCGGCTCGACTCGGCTCGGTTGTTTAAGTAATTATTCCGATTCTAGTTGTTGCAATATTTCAATTCTCTACATTTGTTCCTTCAAGTTCAATTTCTTGGAGGCTATGGAGACATTCGACAAATCCAATAAATCTCGAGCGTTTATGACCTACTCGTCTTGTTCCATCTAATTACTTAACACGTTTAATGGTGTTACGTATGTGGAATTTTCCCATACGTCGCTCTCAACCGCTTTTCGAGCTCGCGTCTGCGAAGGGAAAACGCCCTAAAATCCTTTCGTTTATCAAACGCCACTAATGGGGGTCATGGTCTCGACCATCTGGATCACGACCGTGGGAACAGGAGTGACACGACGACGACCCCGAAGGATTTCCTTATATGGAGATTCCTAACGAATCCCCACTCATTTTTGGGACTATATAAACCCTTTGGTTTCAACCCTCGTTGGTTAAAAGCTATAGAGTCACTCGTAGAGTCACGTCGTGTCACGCTCGTACAGAGTTCGTTAAATCTAGTAAGATCAGGCTAAAGTCTCCGTCAGAATCATAGTTAACCTCATAGAATCCGCGAGTCCGGTTTATATTCTATTTGGCACTTTGAAATAGCCACTCGTACGCCCCGCATCGCCAGTGCGTCAACACCGTGCAACTATTGGTAATTTATACACATTATTTAATTAAGTAGTCGCGACACTTACATTTGTACAATAACTGATTATTGAATATGCGAATGGTGTTCACGTGTAAATCGAGGAGATTCATTAAATCCATATTTTACCCAGCGATCCTTATAATATTAGTAGCACTCACTCACTGATACAACTTTACCACTCGAGTTGTATCAACTTTAATTAAGAGTTACGAGGCATTACTAACATTTCCCGCGACCCCCTGATTTCGTATCAGGTACGTTCGCAAACCCTTTACCAAAACAAGCCATCTTCTCCAACCCAGTGGCTCCCCGATTTCGCATCGGGTTCGTCCACGAAACCTCACCCCTCCTACGGCTCCCTGATTTCGCATCAGGTTCGTCCGTATCCTACAACTCCCTGATTTTGCATCAGGTTCGTCTGTAAATCTACCAACTTCCGAACAGCTCCCTGGTTTCGCACCAGGTTCGTCTGTGAATAATCCAACCTCCTAGCAGCTCCCTGGTTTCGCACCAGGTTCGTCTGTGAACTTCATCCTAGTGACTCCCCGATTTCGCATCGGGTTCGTTCACGACGTTTCACCCTCCTGCGGCTTCCTGATTTCGCATCAGGTTCGTCCGCGTGTGACTCCATTCCTAGAGGCTCCCTGATTTCGCATCAGGTTCGTCCTCGCCGTCAATAATCCTAGCGGCTCCCTGATTTCGCATCAGGTTCGTCCGCGCCCCCAACTAACAAACTCATAAACCGTATTCCTTGGGAAATATCCTTCTCGCCGGCCTCCCGCGTTGCCGCAGCCCTGGCTCGTAACAATGGCAAGGACGACAGTAGCTCGTGAGCCATTTCTTTGATGCGACGGGACTTTACCGACATGGGCTGGGAACAGCCTGAACATCGCGGCAAGCCTGACTTTCCTTTGGTCGGGGGTCCCGAGGTCCCTTCCTCGGTGTCATGTGGCAGGCAAACCTTTGGTCTCCACTACTCTAAACACTCTCTGTCCTTCAATCTTCAGTTGTCGCGAGCCACGAGTCTCTGTCTGAACTGGTGACGATCGCTAGAAATATACGTTCCACACGTAGGAACTTGGCATTAGGATGAATAGGGAGTCTCAAGTGGCGTTCGGTTCAGATCTGGCCGCGGCCTCAGGCAGACCGAATCGTTTTTCGAATTTGCTCCGGCGGCCTGCACAGTCTGGATTGCGCAGGAAAAATAAACGTTCTCCTATCGAAATCTACTGAATGTATACTACAGGGTGATTCTTCAGCGATGCCTATCAAAGAGATGCCGCCTGGTACCTCGTGGGGAGGACGGGACCCTCCAGTGCCTCATCGAATTTGATGGCTCTCGACCTTCGAAAGGGTTAGAATACCATTAAAAAGTCAGAAATGTCCAGGATTTCCGCATTTCTCGTCAGATCTTTGCGAAAATGACGCCTACCGATTCCTTATGCTTCGCCGATGAAAATAACAACAAGAACGACATAATTCGAAGCATAATGAAGGAAATTCCATGAAAAATCGAATTATATAATTTCAAGCTGAATTTGTTAAGAATAGTCCAATTTACATGAAATTTTGTATGATTTTCATCGGAAAAACATAAGGAATCACTTCCATATCGATACAATAAAGAATAAAGAATTTCTTAATACACTGAAATGAATAAATCCGTTGAATAAATTAATAATAAATGAATAATAATGTTTAAGTAAACTGTAGATTTCGTCACAATTTCTAATAGTACTATTTGGTTTTTCCCTATAATCGGAAACTAAAACTTTCCCCAACAAGTGATTTAAGTCGCCTAAAGAGCATTAAATAAACTACTAAATAAACAGTTTTCAAATTTTTTATAACAATTAAGTTGAAAAAATTGAGAAAAAAACATTAAATGAACGTACAATGTATTCAATTATAAATCATTAGAAAGGAATAATTTTTTCATTTTATTTTTTTGGCGCCATTCCGATATTTTGTATAGTTTAAAAGTTATACAACCAATGATACCAGAATCATGAGACGCGGGACCAAACGCTTACCCGCACTATGACCTATCGTCGTTTCCCACTATGGCCTACCGTCGTCCCCCACTTTCTTCCCATCGCGCTGCACACAAGCATATCCCTAACCCTGTCCGTGTGCTCGGCAGCCCAACAGGCAGCTCACACCAGTGATGCCAGAATCGTGGAACGCGGGACCAAACGGTTACCCCCACCAGTGATGCCAGATCGGGGACGGGTTCCCTCGAGAGTTTCCCCCACCTCGCATGCACACTATGCACCAATCACGTGCGTGTAGATCACATACGCGACTCTTGCATAGTGTGCATGCGAGGTGGGGGAAATTCTCGAGGAAACCCGTCCCCCATCTGGTATCACTGACCCCCACTATGACCTACCGTCGTCTCCCACTTTGGCCTACTGTCGTCCCCCACTTTCTTCCCATCGCACTGTACACAAGGATATTTTTACTTCTGTCCGTGTGAGCTGCCTGTTGGGCTGCCGAGCACACGGACAGGGGTAGGGATATGCTTGTGTGCAGTGCGATGGGAAGAAAGTGGGGGACGACGGTAGGCCATAGTGGGAGAAGACGGTAGGTCATAGTGGGGGTAAGCGTTTGGTCCCGCGTCCCACGATTCTGGCGTCACTGGCTCACACGGACAGGAGTAAAAATATGCTTGCGTGCAGTGCGGTGGGAAGAAAGTGGGGCACGCTGGTAGGGTATAGTAGGAGACAACGGGAGGTCATAGTGAGGGTAAGCGTTTGGTCCCGCGTTCCATGATTCTGGCATCACTGTATACAACACGAATGTCACTAACTATCCCTATCCCGACCACTGTGCGGCGTCCGGCCGGCCTACGCAGGCCAAACTGACAGGCCGGCCGGAGTGTGTGTGGCCGCCTTAACGGGGCTTATTCTCTGTCGCGGCGCGGGAGGAGGACTGAGAACGGCTGAAAACGACTAAAAACAACTGAGATACAGGTGACAGCAACAAGCCACGAATTATGGTTCCCAGTCTCTCTCACCCACCGCGGCAATTACAAAAGAAGTAGTGGCGATGGCAGATTTTCATTCATCGAATCACAAAATGTGACTCACTTTTCGGGACAGCACTGTACAATGTTTCTGAAACACAAGTATGCTACAATCAAATCGGGGCATCTAAATAATTGTATATAGGTAAGTATACATTTGAATATTTCCGTTGCTTTTGAATGTTTGAAAAAGGGAAAAGTACGTATCTTTTTTAAGATAAGAAGTAGGTATCTTTTTTTTTAAGTTCTCCCTTCAATTTTTCTAATGCTTATATTCGTAAAAAAGGTGCTGAAGGACCATTAGGTGCATAGTGACGCGTGTTTATGTGTACATTATACATATTATTCATTTACATACATTGTAAGATATTTAGTGCGAAATATTTAAAAAGTCGGATCAAAGAGTTATTACAAGAGTTATCACGTTTCTGTTTAAATTATGCGTGCAGAAGTGGTATTTTTCGGTACAAAACTTTTAGTGTATTTTATAACGAAATGTTATTTTGTATATAAATTGGAATAAACTGTGGAAAAAAATATGTTACAGTGTTAGACAACGGGACTCGAATTCGAGCTACGCAGTTAGGAAGCAGTTTATGTACTTTACCACCCACGTTACCGCACAACTTGTTACACCATTGAAGTTTCAGACACTTAACGCCAACGGGCAAATGTGACTTTTATTATTACATATCTTGTAAACTATTAAGGCGCGAATCCACAATGAGATTTTACATGAGACTCTTCTATAATGAGAAATCTCAGCAACAACTAAATGTAAATACCTAATGGAAATAGTCGCGACATATGAGATTTTTATAAATATATTATGAAATTTGTTTCATGAGAGTCATGCGAATCTAATTTCATGAAACTAATGACAAAATAATTTAAAAATAATGAAATAATGAAAAAGTTGTCACATATGAGACACGATATTTTTGTCTCATCACGGATTTGCACCCTTAAGTGTCGAAACGTAGGGCCAGACAGAAATATTTTTCATTTCCCTATCTTCTACGAAGTTTCATCAACATCGGTACATAATAATATCTCATGTGGTTCCCCTGTAAGAGAGACACGTTTCCCCGTAATCATGCATTATGTGTATAAAAGTATCTGGCAATGTTAGCATATATACGGCAAGTCATCTGATACTTAAAGGGTAAATAGAAAGACTTAAAAAGGACTTTATTTAGTGAGCTATCTATTTATTTAAAAGTTCTTTATCAAGAGGTATTATTTTATTAATATATCAAAACCTGTACTACAATTACACCAAACATTAAAGTTCAAAGTCCACGTCTGAATTCATTTTTACAATACCATATTACGCACAGAATTCTTCTCATGTGGAAAGGAACAGATGTTTTAACCCTTGGTCGACAGAGTCTGGATTTTTCAACCCAAATATAAAGCCGTTGCGCGTCATAGTAAATAGTAATAAAGAAAGCCCCAGAACTAAAATAAAATGAATTCCTCTGACAAACAGAACATCATCTGATAAAATGCGTGTATACATAGTGGAACTCTGATTTCTGTACGGTAACTCGAACCGTCCGCCGTATGAGAGTTAAGATGCAAATCTACGATGAGACAAAAATATCGTGTCTCACATGAAACTTCAATTTCATGAGATAATTATTTCATTACTATATTATTTTTCAATTATTTTGTCATTAGTGTCATGAAATTAGACTATCATGAGACAAGTTTCAAAATATATTTTCAAAAATCTCATCTCCCACGACTATTTCCATTATTTTCATTTAGTTGCTGTTGAAATTTTTGTCTCATGATAGAAAAGTCTCATGTAAAACTACATCAGGGATTCGCAACTACAAGGCAGGCTGCCGCGCAATTTCTACCACTCACACCTCTCTAACCATACACAGAGAGCAAGCAATTCTCGGACAGCAACCGTGTAAAATCACCTGTAGGTGCTCCCCTAACTTGGGTTCGCTTTTTCACTGTGTGAGTGCGGCTGGTGTCCACGAATTACTTGCACTCCGTGTACATCACCTTCATTTTTCCTCTACCGAAAGTTTCCAATATATTCGAGTTCACATATTCCAAGTTTCTCAAGAATAGGTATTATACCTATTCGCACTACGCGTCGCCTCACTAAAGTATTTTCGCAGGGAATCCGCGCCTTGGAGTTGCGGCAAGCCGACGCGAGGTGCTGTGAGCGTAGTGAGAATCGAATTGTCAAGGCGCATAAGAAACGCAGAAAAAGAACAAAATGGGATAAAGTGAGGTATACTGACAGCTTAACTAACTTCGCACAGTGACGTGGGACATGTGGCTGCAACCTATGCTAACACGGTGTCACGATGAAATTCGTTAATTAAAGCTACATCGGCCGGGGCATGACATGCTTTGAGCCTAGCAGCTGATAAAGAGGCGAGGTTCCGGTCGATGTAAAGGCGGTAAACGTGCATGGCCGAAAATGCATGGCCGAAAATGCATGACCCAAATTATGAACACGTGACCCCCTATATCACGACAGATTGGGTATTTAGTGTGGGGCAACTCGCAGCATTTTCAGAACGAACCGCGGGCATTAGTTTACTGATGTGGGTTCATTTAAGGACAGGGCTTAATAAATTATTGTAGTGTGGAAACTCGCTTATCTAATCACTTCAAGCGCGAGGTGTAATATATATTGACAGCAAGAAGTCCTAGCAGGGTCATTGACTTCGACCAAACTTTTTCCAGTAAAACTAGAGTGGAAGTAAGCAAGCATACAGGACGTTTCGTAATGGGTGGTCTAACCGAAAGCGTAGTGATTAGGGATTGTAATATCGGTAAACCGGTAATTCGATAAACTACATATGACAATTTAGCACGTAGCTATATGGGTTTAATAATTCCTTCGACATCTACCACGTTATCAATGAAAGAAAAACTTCAATTACTAATGAAGGCGAAAACCGAAGTATCTCACGAAGAACCAACTCTGATCCAAAAGAAAATTAAAAATCTGAATCAAGTTATCAAAAAAGAATTGACGTATTTTCAAGAAGAAAAAGTAAGGGGGATATGTGTGTGTGTGTGTGTGCGTGTGCGCGCGCGCGCGTGCGCGCGTGTGTGTGTACACATACAAATGGCATATGATTTCCTAATGACTACCCGACCAATAAGTGTAGAATCTAAGAGAGCTTTTTCCGCGGCTGGATTATTTCGAACAAAAATTGGGTCGCAATTAGGAGACCAAAGTTTAGACAAATTATGATTTTTGCGTGCTTATTTGTTAAAAAGAGTTGATAAATAAAAAGTATTTAATTATGTAAGTAAGTTAAGATTCTTTTTATTGTTTTCGTGGTGAAGATCCATACTTAATAACTATTTTATTTGCATATATTTTCTAATGGTCGATTAGATTTAAAAAAAATTTGTTTTGTAATATTTACTCTTATATTTTCAAAAATACCGGTAGGTTACCGGTAAACCGAATTTAATTGAAAATTTTACCGAGTTGCCGATAATTGAAAAAGTCGGTAAATTTACAATCCGTAGTAGTGATGGTTTACGAAAAAAATAAAGAAGAAACTCAGTATCAGAATGGACGTTGAAGAATAGCTGTTCTGCGGTTAATAGATCAGCGTGTCAGGCGTCTTAAACGAAAACATAAATATTGGATACTAACTAAAAGGAGCATTTAATGTTTTTTATCACGATGCAAGAAAATATAATACCAAATTTTTTAATTACACAAGAATGTTTGCAAAATCATTCGACGAATTTCGTGAATGAAATGCTCAGACTCCAATTCATTCATGTTGCTAAATAAAACGTCCTTGCACAACATTCTCTAGCAGTAAATAAGCGTTCGGTCGCGTGCGACTTTTTTACATGGGTATAGTACGTATATAGTATTCGACATATTTTATAGTCACGCACGACCATACAATCGCCATGAGCCCTGGCTTCACATTGCAGTGGCGCGAGACCGTCAGTCGCCAGACCGTCATTTCTATAATATCCAAATGATACCGATAATTCGATATATCGATAATATCGTTAAGATATCGTTAAGGAGAATAGAAGCAGACCTGCTCTTCCAAGACTCTTCTTGTAACTTTGACTTCGTTCTTAACCAGTTTCATTTTCGTTCCCACATTTACAAATCCAAAGTGATACCGAGAATTCCTTCCTGACAGACCTGATGTCTATTGGTTTTTTTATAAACACCCAGTTACAGTTCTTTCGCAATGAATGCCATTCGCTAGATATCTTAACGATATCGTTAAGTATCAATAAGGTATCGATAAGATATTCATAATCAATAGTCCCAACTTTAGACTTGGTTAGGTGGCGTGCATGTGGGCGTGTGGAGTGTGTCGGGTGTGTGTAAGATTTATAGGATATCTATTAGTTTAAGAGGGTGTTGTGTAAAAGGAGATATAGAAAAGTAGTGTAGAAGAGGGCGGGAAAAGGGGTAAGTAAGGGGAGTGGAAGAAAAGGGGTATAAGGGGAGAAGGAGGGTGTGGACATAGAGAGCAAGCAGGTTGAGGTTAGAGCGCGAGTAGGATGGGAGACCGAAACAAGTCGGTAAAGAAGGTAGTTGGGTCGGTAGGTAAGGAAGGTGGGACTGAAGAGAGGACAGTGACAAGAGCGAACAGAGGGAAAAGCACAACAGCAAGGATCGAGGGCGGGCTGGATAGATTCTGGAGAGGAGAGGAGAAGAAACAAAGAGAAGAAGCAGGTAGGCAGAGGAAGGAGGAGGAGGAGAAGGAGGAGGAGGAAGGAGCACAGGAGCGCGAGGGGGCGGAGGATTTGAAAGACGAGGGAAAAGGAATTAGGGATATGGTAAAGGGAATATGGGAAGAAATAAGAAAAATGAGAGAGGATATAAAAAAAGAAATAAGAGAAGAAATGAGAAGAAAGGAAAAGGAATGGGAAAGGGAAAAGGAAGAGTTAACGGAGAAAATAAAAAGGCTAGAGGATAGAGTGGGCATGATAGAAGAGAGGAGGGAAACAGGAGGAGAGGAAGGGACAAAAAGGTTGGAGGGGGGCATTAAAACGCTTGAGGGATTGTTGGAAGCACAAGAGAAGAAACAGAGGAGAAACAACATAATAATAAGGGGGCTACAGATAAAAGAGGAGGATATAAAGGAAGGAGTGAGAAATTTCTGTGGGGAAGAGTTGGGTGTGCAGTGTGACTTTGAGTGGGTCAGAAGAATGGGGGAGGAGAAGACGGGCACAATGATGGCGAGGGTGGACAACTGGGAGAATAAACAAGCGATTATGGGACGGAAAAGCAGGCTTGGAGGTAGGAAAATTTTCATAGATCATGACCTGACGCGGGCAGAAAGAAAAATACAGCGGGAGATTGTGCAGTTTGCTAAGACGGAAAGGAGTAAGGGGAAAGAGGTAAAGGTGGGATACAAAAAACTGAGAATTGAGGGGAAGTGGGTAAGGTGGCAGGGGGAAGGGGGAGCGTGGAAAGATGCAAATTTTTAGGGAGACCTTGCGGGCAAGCGCACAGGGCACAGGAGAAGAAGATGAAGAAAAGAGAAATAGGGAAGGAGGGGGGGAGTATACTGTTCTGGAACGTAGCGGGATTAATGGGTAAGGATAGAGACTTCTGGGAGTTTGTGGAGAAGCAGGACTTTGTAGGTCTAACCGAAACGTGGATAGAAGAAAGCAAATGGAACAAGATGAAGAGCAGGCTACCCAAAGGCTTTATATGGAGATGCCAGCCGGCGAAAAGGAGGTGGAAGAGGGGAAGAGCGATAGGAGGTATAGTAACGGGAGTGAAAGAAGAGTGGGGGATGGAGGAAGAGAATAGAGAGGAAGAGGGTCTAGTGAGAAGACAGATAAGAGTGAATGGAGAAGTGTGGAATGTGTGGACGGTGTATCAGGGCGAAGGTATGGCGGATCTGGAGCAGAAAATGCAAAGAACTATGCAGGAGAGAGAGGAGGTGTTGATAATTGGGGGGGACTTCAACGCGAGAGTAGGAACAGAGGGTAGGCGATGGGAGAATGAGGATGAGGAAAAGGAAAGTAAGAGGAGCTCGAAAGACAGGAAGACAAACGCGGAAGGCAGAAGACTAATACGAATAGCGGAGGATAGAGGATGGCAGATATTAAATGGTAACATGATAGGTGATGAGGAGGGTGAGTACACATACGTGGGAAAACTCGGAGCAACGGTAATCGACTATGTGTTAACAAATAATGAAGGATGGGATAGAATAAAGAGCTTCACTATTAAGGAGAGAACGGAGTCGGATCATCTACCACTGAAGGCTGTGTGGGAAGGGTACAGGGTGGGAGGGAGAAGGGGGGGAGAGAAGGAGAATGAAAAAGAAATCACAATATGGGACGTGGAAAGCATCAGGGAATTTAGAAGCAAGTGTGAGAAATATGAGGGACAGGCAGAGGAAGTACAGGAAGCATGGGGGAAGCTGAAGGGATACACGAAGCAATGTATGGTAACCAAAAAAAGGAGGTGGAAGGTGAAGAAAATAGGACATGCTGAGTGGTGGGATAGGGAATGTAAAACAATGAAGAGGAAAGTCAAGAGAGCCTACAAGAAATGGAAGAAAGGGAGCATAACAAGGGAAGAGCTCTTAGAAAGGAAAAGGGAGATGAGGGAACTGAGGGAGAAAAAGATGAATGAGAGTAGAGAAAAAATTATAAATGAAATAAAGGAGACAAGGACGGTAACAGAGGTTTGGAAATTTATAAATAAGGAAAGGAGAGGGAAGAGGGAAATGGGGGAAAGGAGCACGATCAAGGAATGGAGGGGGCACTTTATCAAGCTGTTAGAGGGATCGGAGGAAGCGGTAATAACGGAAAAGAGAAAAAGGATAGAGACGGAATACGGGGAAGAAGAGCTGACGGAAGAAGAAATCCTGAAGCAACTAAATGGGTTAAAAAAGAAGAAAGCAGCAGGAGAGGATGGCATCCCTGGAGAGGCGTGGATATACAGCGTGGGAGGGGTGAGGGAGAGCTTAATTCAAATTGTAAAGGATGTATGGAATGGTAAGGGTTTCCCGAGAGATTGGAGGAGGGGGGTGATTGTGCCGTTGCATAAGAAGGGCAGTATTGAGGATGTGGGCAACTATAGAGGGATCACCTTGCTGGACACAGCATATAAGGTGTATGCGGCCGTGTTGAATAGAAAAATAGTAGAAGATATACAGGAAAAGGGAATACTGAATGAAACGCAGGCAGGGTTCCGTAGAAATAGAGGAACGATGGACAACGTGTATGTTTTGCAACATGTGGTGGAAAGGGAGCTAAGCAAGAAGGGTGGGAAAATGTTTGCGTTCTTCATGGATTTAAGGGCTGCATTTGATAGTGTGGATAGGGCAAAGCTATGGGAATGTATGGAAAGAAGAGGTGTAAGAGTAGGTTTGATAGAAAGGGCGAAGGAAGTGTATGAGGAGGTAATAAATGTGGTGAAAGTAAATGGAACAGAATCAGAGGAATTTTGGACAGGGAAGGGAGTTAGGCAAGGATGTGTACTAAGTCCGACCTTATTTTCGGTGTACTTATCGGATCTGGAGGGGGAAATGGAGAAAGTACAAACAGGAGGGGTGAGAGTGGGTAAGGAGAAGTTTTGGTCGCTGGGTTACGCAGATGATGTGGTAATGGTAGCGGAGAAGGAGGAAGATATGAGGGAGATGCTGCGAAGATTGAGAGCGTATCTAGGTAGGAAAAAGTTGGAACTAAACGTTGAAAAGTCGAAGATCATGGTGTTCAGCAAAGGCAGAGGAAAGAAGAGGAAGACAGAGTGGAAGTGGAATGGGAAGGAAATTGAAACGGTTAAGGAGTTTAGATATCTGGGAGTAAAACTGCAAAAGAATGGGGACATCACAGGTCATGTCAGGGAAAGGGCAAAGATAGCAAATATGGCAGTAGGACAGGTGTGGGGCATAGGGGAGAGATTGTTTAGAGACGACTGGAAGAAAAGGATGCTACTGTTTGACTATTTAATAATGGGGATAATGATGTACGGGGTGGAAATATTTGGGTGGAAGGAAAGGGAGGAATTAGAGAGGGTGCAGACAAAGTATATAAAATGGTGCCTAAAACTGGACAGAACAACGCCGGACTATATTGTACTGGAGGAAACTAAGAGGGAGAAGTTACGTGTGAAAGCGGGAGTAAGAGCACTGGGATACGAGGAAAGAATAGAGAATGCGGAAGAACGTTGTCTAGTGAGGGAGTGTTTAAGGGAAAAGAAGAAAGGGGGAGGTAACACAAGAAATAGTAGAGAGAGGACAGAGTATTTAAATAGGAACGGGTTCAGTCAATTAGGTTTAGAGCTAGAAAAACGAGAAGGGAAGGACACAACGAGAATACTGAAGGAGAGGGACAGAGAAAATCAAGGGCAATGGCAATGGAATAGGATAAGGGAAGCAAGGTACAATAAAATGTACAAGTACTTATATAGGGTGAACTTGCCAAAATATTTGGAAGAGGGAGGAGCAAGAGGAAGCCAGAGCCTCATGGCAAGAGCAAGATGCGGAAATATGGAAGAGGGGAATAGATATTGGATGAAGGAGGAGGATAGAAGATGTAAGTTATGTGAAAGGGATATAGGGTCGTTAAAACATCTGGCGGAAGACTGCACAGGTGTGGAAAGAATAAATATAAGTTTGGAAAAAATACTTCAGGAGAGAAGGGTAGAGGAAGTGGTGGAATGGCTAAGGGGTATAGAAGGAAGGAGGAAAGAAAAGGATAAGGAGAGAGAGAGAGGACAAAATAACACCAAAGAATAATAGCGTGCAATAAAACAGAAGGTTAGGAGAGAAACTAATTTTAATAGATAAGCGGATAGTATAGGAAAGAGACTACGTTAAACATATAGAGGCGAAATAGTGTAAGCGGAAGTAGAGTAGGTGTGGATGAGTTTGAACGAGCGGGAGTGGTATGCGGGTGTGAGGTTAAGAGGAATTGTAAACCAAGTCACATTTCTGGGCCGCAAGGTCGAAATTAAATAAATAATAATAGTCCCAACTTTAGCCGCAGGTTTGGAAATTGGGCCATATACAGTATTCACATACAACAGAGGATTTTGTAGCCGCGCGACTGACTGTCACGCGCATGGCTAGTCGCCAGTGGAAATAATTGCGTACGTTTCAGTTCAGGTAAATATTTAAAGAATGTTTTAATCGTTGACAGTGCTTCCCTTTGCTGAATCCATGTTGAGTATGTTTGACACTCACATCTGTTGCCAAGTTAAAATTTCATGTAAAAAATTACAAAATTGCATTGTACTTTTATAACACGATTGTGATTTTTGAAATTATGAAAATGATATGAAAATTCAGCCAGTATCATTCATAACACCAATTTTATTCAGTCCGAGTTATCTATAAAACTGATTTGTGGAAGGTGTAGCTTTGCTAATATAATACGATAATAAAATAGGCAAAACATGTGGGAATTACCATTAATATAGGAAGTATTTGTATTTGTGTCCTAGTTTTCTGGGATATACATACTGCTTTTGTTATAATAATTCCTTATAATATAAATTACTTCGACAATTTCAAAGAAACGATTTTTTTTGCATTTTTCTATAGTTTAATATTTTATGAGTGCTTCCCTAAAATTCCCAGACGAAATTCGAAGTAGTAGCACAAATATATGTATGTACAACTACCACTTAAAAGCATTTGATCACTTGTTACCTACATGTCCAGGAAAAATAGAAGAAAACATAACATACTTGATTATTGCTTATCTTTCTGAAACTGTTATTCCGTTTAGTTAATGGTGAATAATGGTAATATTGCATTTTACGATTAGATATATGGCTCGCAAATGTTTTGTTGCTAAGAAAACGTTTAAACACTTTAAACCGTCAAAATCAACAGTTATATCTAAAAAAAAAAAGGAAGATTACGGCTGTCAATAATTATCGAATCATAATGATAATAGTTTAATAGTTTGAAAATCAACTTTTAAGGCTGTAAAATAGAACAAAGCGATTGTTATGAACTAATGAATATCCAATTTGGACCACAAACACGTGGAAAAACGTATTTCCTCTTTCATCAAACGCATTTTGTTATCAAGGGACCAAATACTTTTGGGCGATACTGTATGTACAAACAATGTAATATTGTAATCTTGATGGTAAAAAGTGCTACAGCGGTCGAACACGCTGCATGGCTGTTTTTCTCGAAATCAATTTTTCAATCTTATGCCTGCGGCGACATAAGTACTCAGAAAGTACTTATCCGATCGATTTCAAATTTTACCTTTATATTCATAACAGCATTCTCTACCTTTACACGTACACATTTGTTTGTTCCTCTCATAGTTTTCTTCTTCAAAAGCTTGCCATTATTCAACAAATTAACACTTTTAAAAATCCATACATGCCAAATACACTCCAGGGTCGTTATGGTGAATTCAAGAGGGCAAAGTTAAATAGAGAGTATAATATTTAGTAAAATTTGTTTATAAAAGCTGTTATAAAGGTTCTTAAAAACATACAGATACTATTAATATGTCGATAGAAAACTTTATTAAAACTGTAAAAAAGAACACTTTTTCAGTTCTCAGAACGATGAGGCCCCGGAAAATTCTAATTTTATGCAGATACAAAATTTTGCAAGCAATTTCTTATAAAAGTGCCTAGCCAGAAGCTCTTAAACTTTTATAGTTCATTTATGCTCACCGACCCTTAGAACTTTTGGTCGATTTCATTGAAAAAGTACTCATTCGAATATGTGATTTTTTTTGTAAATTTTTCACTGACCAGTAGTTATTAAATATTTGTTACCATTCTATAGTTTAAATTGAATAAGTTTCTTGAAATATACAGTTTTTCACTGTACTTTGCCTGTATTTAAGCAGACAAATAATCTTTCGTAACAATAAAAAGACTTTCCAACAATGGAGTCAATATGTGCCAATTGTATAAACTCCACTCTGCCCGTTGAATAAACATTATATGGAAAATCTTAGGAGAATATGTAGGTACAAAACGATTCAGTTCACTTCAAACCCTGAAAACTAAATTCCCAATACTAGAACCTAACCAATACAATAAGGTAGGGGTCTCAAATATATCTTAAATGGCTGTCAAATTTTCAAAGTCCCTATAATATGATTTTCCATTAGAATAAATATTGTAAAAATGAATGGCAAATTCCACTTCGTCCTATTGTGAAATTGTCATCAAGTCTAAATAGAAGAACTGAAATACATTCTTTTATTTGTTTACTCTACCTATATTAAAAAACTGAATTCCAGCATAAATTGAAAAGGTTTAATTTGCTCTAAATCATATCAAAACTCAAATTTGGCAATAAAGCTTTGAAAAATACCCGTATTTTTCCTATCGAGTCCTGTGCTGGTTTCATGAGTTTTTATAACATCTCTCCATCGCAAAACTTTAGCAACAAAAATAACAGGAGTCAAGTACCTCAGAAACTGGATCACATCGAAATCTGGTTTTGTAAGATTTTATTTTTAGTTTGCAAATATGGTGGCGAGGGAGAAGACAGAAAAGGCGCTAAGAATAATTTACATCACTTTTAAATCTGGTTACGTTGACAGAATCGTGCAATTGAATGTATCAATCTTTACCTAGCCATGTTCTGATCATCGTTTATTGTGTTCCAATTAACTTTCAGTACTGAGCCTTGGAATATTAAACCGTTAATTTCTTTACTTTTTTTAGTCGTGGTGACGCAATAAATGCACGTAACGCTGAAATAATGATGATACATCGCGACATGGAATTATAATCAATTGACACAGGGAATTCACGAGGTTCGGGTCATCGGTTGGGTTGAAATTTTGCATACAGCTAAAACCATGTCTTAATTTAAACGGATCAAGTGCATAACTCAAAAGTTCGCGAGTAAATGGTGTTCAGCCCTGTTCTTTTTTTCAGAACCTCAGTATGTGTATACACCGTGCGTAAAAAAAAGCATACATATGCATCAGCGCTGTCCAGTGGTGGAGTCTCTCACGTGCCTTCTTCTCCTTCCAACCGCTCCGTCCCCACACTATATTCGCAAAGAATACTATCATTGCCTCGTGTGGCCACGTGTGTCACTAATCACACGTCATGTGTAGCATCATAGGTAAGTAGTCGTTTCTTTAGCCGCTAAAGTTTAGCGTGGCGCGGTATCCCTGACGACGCGGACGGGAGTGGGAGAATCCCAAAAGTCTCGCGAGCCCTAGCTTGGACAGCGCTGATATAGGTACAATTACGTTTTAATTATTATTTCCACGATTAGTTACTTAGCTCTGGTACGGAAGGTACGTCTATACGACGACACTTTTGTGTCTAAATCAAGTGTATACGACATTCAAAAAAATTTCCGGAAGATTGGAAACTGCCTAGTTCAGTCCGCGACACTGAATTCGACCTATGGTCGTGAGAGTTGCAGCCAGAGCTAGACTGAAGACACTGCAACTAGCTCTAGCTAGACACAAAAGACATTTGATCTAGTCACAAAAGTGTCGTCGTGTAGACGTACCTTCAATATAGGGTCATCCACTTATCTCGGAACCAGTGCACGCGAGAACAGATAAGGAAGGCAACAACACTACAAGCATTCTCACTACTACAATCATACATACGTAGAAGCTTCGAGGAAAACGTATATGAACTGTGAAACAACTTGTCCGACAATTCGCTTAATGTGGAGGTCCCTACCTCAAGAGTATGCAGTCAATTTAATCGAAAGCATGCCTAGGAGATACAAAGGCGATGATTAGAGACAATAACGGCGATTGAACCACATATTAATATAAAAGCGTTGTAGTACTAAGTAGGTAGAGTATGTATAATTTTTTACAGTTTATTATAATAAGCAGTTTTGAAATTATGGTCCCAGAGGTGCCAGGTTTTTGACAAGAGTCTCGCAAACCGAATTGAGGAGTGATATTTCAAAAGGGTACATTTACATACAAAAAATTTTAATAATTGCAAAAGAACTGTGGACCTACGTTTATTAAAAAAAAAATTTTTATTAGTACACGTACAGTTTATTCGTCCATTTGATAGCGGTAATGTTTTAAATTTAGCGACATTATGGTAACAGTTATTTAAAAAAAAAAACGTTTGGAATTAACCATTTTGGTGGAAACTATAAAAAATAACCCCTTTATCAAAATATAATATAATGTTTATGGTTACTTTGTTTTGGCAGATTTTATTGTAAAGATACCATAGTGGATACATTTTTAAACTAATTTAGTATATGTTTGGATAACTTTATGGAATTAAGTTTCTTTTCTTTCGAATTCATAACAATTTCACAGACGAGTATAGGAAATATGTCCGTTTAGTTTCAGACTAAAGAGTTATTTCACTATGTCATCGGACAAACTTGGAAATAAGACCTTTTGTATCAAACACGTATTTTCATTTCAATTCTTTAAAAAGGAATTAAACCTCTTTTGTGATGTTTTGTGCAACTGGGGGATGTAATTTAATATTATTAAGGCGATACCAGCAGAATTTGCTTCAAGGTCAAAAATGGAAATATGTCCTTTTTAAAAATCACTCCCCAATTGTCAAAAGTCGCCCAAAGTCGCCTAAAGTTGCAATAGTGCAGCCAATCCCAGTAAAGAAATATTGAAGGTGTTTTTCTAATACCAAAAAGGTTTAAGAGACGAAAAGATTTTATGCTTTTATAAGAATTACTTATTTTTTATTTCCATTATCCGAGAGTATAATAAGAATCAGGGTCAATGATATACCTACTTAAAAATATACTTAACAAATTGAGTATATAATTGACTGAAATATTAAAGTATTTTTTAAACGTAGCTACTATACCAAAAAAATAGTCAAATTACAGCAGTAAATGGTCGTACGCCACGGATAAAGTAGTTATTAGATAGTTGTTTTATATTATTCTCATTCTTTTTCATGTTTTTAACAGCCGCTGAAAAAGAATTAACATATAAGAAAAATTTCCCTTGCCAATTATTTTTAACTGTTTCAAGAAAAGCACTTATATTAACGAACACTTTTCATGTTACAAAATAATGGAATGTGTAGTTATTTCAGTTTTTGCTTTTTTTTCATAATGCTTTTGTAAAATGTATGCTCATGCTTATACAGAATAATCGGCAACCGTAATACTAGCGATTTCAATTAACCCTTGACTGGGCACGTAGGGTTTAATCGAAGACACCAGCCAGTGTTAAGCGTTCATAACATTGTTATTTCAATCGTGAGAATTTTGTACTTTCGCATAGCTGAGTTTGTGTGTGCGCTTTAGTGCAAAAAAATAATAACAATAATGTAGATTATAGGTGTTTTTCACATAGGGTCTGACAAACCCCACTTAACCGACCATGCGATTCTAAGGCACGTGACCAGTCACAGGTTAATGTAAGAACGATACGAGATTCGATTCCAGAACCGTCTCGGAACCCATATAGAACCCCAAAAATAACGGTTCTAATACGGTAACCAAACTCGGGATAGTCAAAATATCGATTCTTCATAACCGTTATATAATAGTTTGAAACAGTTATTTCTAGAATCGTTTCAACTCTTGGAGAAAACAAAAAGTGAGTGAGAAGGATCGTAAACCAGCGAGAAGTGACATGTAGGGCGCAATCTAGTACGATCATTCCACGGCAAATCGATCACTTTTTGTGCTCGATGTCAGAGATTTTGGCGAAATCGAAATAGTATGTAGTCCAATGAAACTAGAGGGCATTTAAGTCATCAATTTACTGGTTCAAAATTTGTTTAAAAAATATAGACTATTAAATATCGCATTTTTGCCTATTGTACTGAAACCGGGCTGTACTTACGAATTTTTATGTCGGGAACTATTTATCGTATTGAGTTCATTCTTTTTTATTCACGAAAATAAACAAAAATTGCAAATTTTGACAACCTCTATTTTTAAAAAAAAACCAACAAAATGATGACTTAACCCCCCCCCCCCCCCCAAATTCACGTTGACTACATAATATTTCAATTTTGCCAAAATCTGACATCGAGCGCAAAAAATGACCCTACAACGGTTTTGTAGGATGAGGTTCGTCGCGTATACTGCGTCTGACATGCCAGTCTCACTGGCTTCCGCTCTCTCTCATTCGCGTATCGTTTCCTCTCTCTCGTCGTAGCGAAGTCAAATGCGAGTATTCGACGAGCGATCGACCTCAGTCCGTAGTCGCCGATTGAGATATGTATGATTGTAGTAGTGAGAATGCTTGTAGCGCTATCTTTATCTGTATCGCGCGCGCGGGTTCCAAGATAAATTGATAACCCTGAACATTTAACATAATATAAAAAAAAACGGGAGACTCGCATATTAGTGATATCTTCTTCACATTTTTCTCAAAATTAGAAGAGCCCGCAAATAAAAGAAATCGCGAGTGAGTCGAAAAACATCCAATGAATCGTCTCGTTCTTACATGCAGATTCATGCATAAGGCCTGGAGAAGAGGAAACTTGGAACTCGATTTTTTACAAAATTTTGAACAGTTCGACCTACTTACTTAATTCATTACTATACATGGTATGGACCAACTGTGTGTATTTAGCCAAATCAATGACCAGGACCTTGTGCACTCTTCTTGTCGGTGAAAGCAATGTTACGACGGAATGATATCTATCCCCCTTATTTATTTGAGCGCAGTTGTTTCGAATATAAAGGAAGAAAATAATGAAGATAAACGTACGTCGTAAAAAACGAAATTTCTCGCTATAATCAGTTTCAAGTGGCATGACAGGTACTAACAATAAGAAAATGTGAAAAGTAAGGAGTTATCGTTCGATTGGAACGTCAATGATTAAAATTCAAAATAACAGCGCAATCATAAATCGAAAGTAGAGAATTTGCTACAACTTCTTGTGTCATAATTTTACATCACACAAGCAATGTTATTCTTTTACATGCAGAATAATTTGAAAACAGATTCTACACGATCGAGTTAAAAAAATAGAATAAATACCTAATATGTAATTTCACATAGAAAATTCCATTTTCACCAAAAACTGGCTTTAAATATCAATTGAAAGCATGCATTCCTTAGTACTATACAGTGGAGTAAAAGATATTCAACAAATGATATAACGTAGAAGCTTTTTCCAATTAGAGGAACGAACCTTTAAAACCGCAGAAATTGAATAACATAAACCAATATCTTAGATTAATTAACTGTAAACATAGATAAACTGCAGATCAATCAATAAAGTTCTAAACATAGATAAGTTCTAATCCTATATTAAATTTTCAAGTTTAGATCATCAAGCAATATTGCCATATGTTTACGATAATCATATATTTTCAATAAAGGTGAATCTTGCAACTCGAATATATGTGATTAGATAAGGGCGTTGTTCTTGGAAGAGCGCGATAGTATAGAATTCCTGGAAAAACAAGCCCTGATTCGGAATCCGAGCATGTCCTCCACCATTTTTTATACCTCCTTTTTGGGTATAAAGGCCTCCCATACACCAGCGACCTCACTAAGTAGTGTATCGGATCAACGACCGGTTCAAATGCTCGGCTCGTGAGATGCTCTGGTCGTTGGAAATTGCCTATGAGTCGAGCGGGCAGCCGAATATGCTCAGATCTGCGTGGGTATTAAGCCGCGTATTCTTCTGAACATTCGCCTCGAATTGCATGAAGCATTGCATGAGCGCCGATTTGCTCGCGTGGTGCTCCTTCAGGGCTCGTGCACATTCACAGTCCGCATGAGCACGATCCATGGTATCATCCGAACACGTCTACACTGAGTGTGCTCACTTTCATGTACCGACAACAGCTCGGCGAATGCACGGTTCGCGTTCGAGTCACTGTAAACATCAACGAAACGTTTGTTTGCCCGATGCTCATGCGATGCTTATTCGGGGGGAATGCTCAGATGAATACACGGCTTTGGATGAGCATGTCAGCGAGCTTCACGCGAACAAGTTCGGCGAGCATGCTTGCTGGTGTAGGCCTTATGAATAGAAGCCTGCACTCGCTAACACAAGAGAGGTTGCTTTCTACCGTGACAACACTTGCAGCAATCGCGACTCACCAAAGTCTATCATTTATGTGGGAAAACACTAGATAGTTACCGTATTTTTCTGCTTGACAACATAACATCATCATTTGTTTTGATTGTTACAAAATGGTTTAAATGATGGAAAAGTCAAATAGTTGTGAGGTTTTAATAAAACAAGTTCAGCTGGAGTTTCATGCAAATGGAACAAATGAATCGAATGTTATAATAACGTGCAAAATAAGTGAGCAAAACGACCGAATTTTTGTATAGATCGAAAACAATAATTACTAATTATTCTCTGGTATTTGAATTAATTTCAATACATGTCCTCGTTTACTCGATAACTTTCCACTTTTGCGAACACGAAAGTAGTATCAATTTTTAGTTTCCAGACCCTATTAATAGAATATGTAATTTTATAAATGTTATATGCGATTGTATTGATTTCTTCTGGAAATTTGTTCATTCGTTCAAGTTAGGTGTTTAAACGGCTGTTAATCTCATCACTTATGGCAAGACTTGTTTCTTAAGGATGAGTCGGACGTACAATATTAGACAAAAGTATGTGAGATTTGAAATACTTGAATATCTACGTCTTAAGACCGCCATACACGTTCCTATTTGCCGTTTGATTTGCTTGTAGAGCCAAAAAGTTGTAATGCAAGATGGAGCGTGTGTGTCCACAAATCGGCTGACTTAGTATGTGCGTACTGTCAATTGCCTGGCATGAAAGCAATTATAACTTTTGACTGTACAAGCAAATCGAACGGCAAAAAGGAGCGTGTATGGCGGCCTTTACGCATAGTAAATCTAGATGTAAGGAACGCGAACGACAGTTGGAGTCTTATTTTTACTCCTAGAATGGTATTTCTCACTTTACAAATGCTTTTTTAAGCATTATTGGTTGAACTTTTGGCAGTGAAAATTCTCTGAATTCACAATTTTCTCAAGATATAATTTATTTCTTTAAAACGGTCTAGTGAAAACAATTGAAACTCAGCAGATATTCTCATCTATCCATATACTACATGTACAAAAAAATTGAAAATAGTAGTACCATTTCTTCAACATTTTTTCAGCGGTTTTATCTGTCACAGGATCGTCCCTTTCCATAAGAGTACGCGTAAAATCAGTGAAAATTAAAATTGTTATAACTCAGCAACAGTTTAGTGAATTCGTTTAAAAGTTTTGGAGCACATCAGAAAGATTAAAAAGAACAATCTCGAAAAATTTCATCAACTTGGTACCATTTTGAAGATAGGTCCGATATATCCTTAATTTCTTCTTTCTCATATTGCCATAAATTTCTCCCTTGTACAAAATAGAGCTAAATTCCCGTAAATTAAATAAATAAATAACGTCTAAAGCGCGATTCAGTAAAGTTCTAGCATCATTTCGTGCCATAATCTTACGTAAACAACAAAAGCGTCAGTGCGTAATAAGAAACAAGAAATATAACACGTTATCAAAATACACCGATTTCATGGAGTTCGATTTGCTGGACATACAGATTCATTTACAAAGAACTGCACACCCTTTATCCTATAGTAGGAAATTATGAAAAAAAAATTGGAGAACGACAAAAATTGTGAATCATAAATAGGACAATTATTTCTCAAAAAATAAATCAGAATTGTATAATCAAATGCTTTCAAAAAGTAGAACTGGCAAATATGCCAATGCTGTCTGTGATTGATTAATTATACGAGTTCAGTACACATGCAGAATAATTTACTCTAACAGACAATGAGCAGAAGAGGGTTCAGGTAAATTGAAAACTATCACAATATTAGTACCTATATTCTCACTGACAACATATCTCGCTTGGAAGAATATTATAAAACTGTATTACACGTATAATCAAGAAAGGGGGTCTCAATGTACTTGGAGTCTACAGGTAAATTTCATTAAAGTTCAACTAATTTTGAACAGAGACATACCTTCAAAGAATATGCAAAACTAATAATATACAAGAAAAGAGAAATGCACTCCCAATTTAAATATTTTCTCCATCCACATTAGATTCCAAATTCTCGAACGTTCTATACGTGGGCGCAGCCATTGAATTCGGGAGCATACGCATTATAGTGAAAACTTTACAATACGTTCCTCTTGAAATCGAACTACGTCTATTACTTCTACTAATTTTTTTCCGGACCGCAAATGGTTGTAACATGATTTTCATAATGTACGTGGTTCAAGACAGGTCTGCATCTTAAAGATGATTCAACAGACAGAGGTAGTAGTCTGCATTTTAAAGATAATTCAATAGGTAGACGCATTAGTCTGCATCTTAAAGATGATAAACGCGGCAGATGTGTTAGTCTGTGTAGCGTTCGAAAAGCGGGAGAAAGGGCACATTGTATACAGGTACCGAAGCACAGCTGATAGAGGACCAACGGATTGGCGCGAAGACAGCGAATGGGAGACGGAAAATGCACGATAGGAATTATCGACGCGCGCTGCTCGAGTAATACAGTGTTGTCCCGTTAAGAGAACAGGTGCTCCGTTCCGTTAAGAGAACATTTCTATCCCCGCTACTTCTTTTGTAACCCCGCGGCGAGTGCGAGAGATTGAAAATGAGCGAGAGGACACGCGACAGCGATAAGCCATAAATTTCGTTCGAGGCATTGTATTACTGAAAGATGGTGGCAAAGACGAGAGGCTGGCCGAATAGCATAGCGTTTCGGTATGAGAACGCTTTGTTGGGAAACGGCGTTCTTACAACGGGACACCACTGGATTGCTATAAGAGAGCTCTGCGATCAAGGTCGCGAACGAGGGTCTTCCACTACATGTATATGCTTAGGAAGTCGATGAACATACTTAAAGACGCCGCTCTACTGATTCTTACTTATTGTTCATTCTAAAGAAACCCGGTCTGCTACAAGAGAGAATGAATCAATAAAACATGAAAAAAAGAGCGATCGACGAAAGGGCGCTCTTGAACGTCAGCAAAATCCGTTGAATGTTTTAATGTACCGAAAATACTCGGCACAATGTTTTATCCGTGGAAACGCGAAAGCGAGATAGTCCTGGATTCCGACAGGAAAGGGCAGCATCGATAAGTCTCGGGTTGCGCGCCTCTGTAATCGAATTTCTGTCAGTTCGCTGTCAAATATTCGTCGGTCCTTTCGGACGGTACGTAACTGTCACGCAATCTCGGGGCAGCCTCTGGCCCGTGAGTTTTCAGTCGAATTTACATGACAGTGACGAATTTGATTATTCTGCAGAGGAGGAGAGTCGAAGGATGTTTTAGATAGAGGCGAGCACTGATTGAAACACGTAGAACTACGTCTACGATCGTGCAGCAAGTTCCATGGAATTTCCATGGTGAACACCACAAGAATGAAGGAGAAAGAGAGACGGAGGAACCGCGTGCTTAGTCGCGCCGACGCATCGTTTGCAGCTCACTCACCTGCGAATCGTCCGCTTATCAGTGCGGCCAAAGCTGGACTAAAATGCAGGCCCAGGTACTCGGCAGGTTTCCTGTCCTTCGGTTTGTGTCTCGAACGCGAGTCCCCTTGATTCTCCTTGTATCTCTCGCCTTCAGTTAGACGTTCACTTTATCTACGATAAAAACGTCACCTCCGTTTTCTCGTTCCCGAGCTGGTCTCGTGAGCGCAGCTCCGAGGGAAAACCCGCCAAGACGCCCGAGCGTTTCGTCGCATTCGTGCACGAACAGTAACTGGCGGCCTCGTCATCGAAGCGATCAGTACGGCACCTGAGCGCGCGTGCAATCCAGCCAAGTGACTTGCGCATCGACCAATAGGACCGCAACCTACCTGCTACCGCGCACGCGTATGACGACACTGCGTGGCGGCAGTATTTGAACGCCCTATTTATAAAATACTTGTATTTATTACACTGTAATAATAATTGTCTTCTTTCACCTTATTCGTGTAAGTGTGATTCTCTGATCTGAATCGGGGCAGAGATAATTTTTTGTAAATGAAGCAAATTTATTTAAAATGTTATTAACAGTGACTATGAGAACTGTTAGTCATAAATTTGTTACGTTTAAATTATACTTACATAATTTACATTTAACAAGTGTGCGTTTCATTATGTAATTTGAACCTTAAACGTGTATTATAGTCAAAGGAAACATAAGTTCGCTGCTACAGTATCTTTTATATTATGTCGGTAATATCAATTGTTTCATTGGAAAAGTAAAACAATTTTTATACTCTGCTCTACAAATGTAATGTTAATCGATGCTGTAATTAATGACATGTCAAATGGTATCCATGAAATAATTTGTATATAGTAAGTTTCTGGTTTCTTAACGTGCATTTAGGCTGTTACAAATACCTACGATTCGCTGCCAGATGGCAGCTGTAGTTTCGTTCTTCTAAATTTGTAATAGCACAGACGAGATAAGGGATAGACCTATCACCCAATGCATTTTTCTGTAACCGGTTTGTGGGGTTCCGGGATCCAATACCATTTTAGTGTCTCATGCAACGTTACCGGCGAAGTCTCGAAACAGACTGTAACGCTACGCGTGGTAGGAATTAGAATTCAACACCGGTAAAAATAAGTCACTCGAGACCCGCGATTTACAAATGTTTCTATTAGAGAAACAATTTAAAGGTCATATCATAAACGTATTCCGTTCAACCGAAGAGAAAGGAGAATCAGAACAAAACGAAAACGCATTCGCCATTTAACCTTACTGTCCTATTCGGGTTTATTTAACGCAAAACAAATTCGCTCGCAAGATCGTAATTTGTAGAAGAAGTGCTTTAATGTTTTTTGAGAGCTTCTGTTGCTGAACTCCACCCATTCATCATGTATATGCACATACATTAATGATGGTGTACAGTGTATACGATATAATACAGACATATAATAATAATATTCTTCTCCTGTATTATTTAAACGGGACATATACATCGAACCCGTACACACCGATTTTGATGCAACTTTGCATGTTTGTAGAGTAGCCAAAAATATTCGACACATTTTTTGAAAGAGAAACTCATACCCCTCGACAGCTTTTAGAAAAATTCATTAATTTAAACAATATACTAACAATTACCATTTATTTGTTAAGTCTTCTGGTAATGTGTTAACTGATGTTCGGATGTTCCAATAAGTTTATATGTGTAAACTATGGACCAGAATAAGAAATACGGATATCTTGGATTTTTTATTTTTGGCCTTGTAATAAATACTATTCTATGCGTAGTTTATTCGTATTCTGTGCAAAATCGCGTATTCGAGAATATGTCGGCGAAGATATTATAAACTATTATCATGTTTTGGGTAATTACACTATGGCATACGGCGCTAGGATGTCCTTTTGAACAAACCCTGATAGCCAAATCTGGGGAGCAGAATCTGATATCAGAACCGTAGTCGTCTGTGTCCGCATTTGGCTGCGTTCTGAGGTGCAGAGCCTGATGTCAGTGCCTGATGTCAGATCGGCAGCAGATCCGCAGCAGATTCTGCCGTTTGCTACGGTTCTGACGTCAGACTCTGCGCTCTCATGCCAGAGCCAGACCCTGCTACCAATCTGATGTCAGACTGGAGACAGATGGTTATCAGGGAATAAGATAGGTGTACCCGGCCTAAATGTGGCGCGATACTAATCTCCGCAATAACGGGTATAGAAGGCGTATTTATATTGCGTTCGATGCTGGCCTTATGATCATAAGACAAAACATAAGGTCTGGGTTAGTATACAAGGTGAGGCATTTAACTCGAGACACTTGAATATCTCTTAATCAAAGCAATTTAGAGAAAAATGTTTTAGACAAAAGTCATTCTGTTTGAGGGGGAAGTATGGCGGTCATATGAGTTTTTAATTCAAGATCGTTTTTAATGTTGTCCGAAGGTGAACTACATTTTTTCAAATGGGAACCTACCTTTTTTTATTGCATCACTTTATTCTGCTAACAAAATGGAGTATCTTTTGTCTGAAACATTTTTTTGTACGACTTCAACTTTTTGACATATTGACAAAAATATGTGAAGTTTCGCATTTTCGTGATCACCAGATTTAAGGGGGTAGACACGGGTAATGCAGCGCGCTGTATACCGACACAATCTGACCCGAAACATGGGTTTGGTTTGGGAAATTACGTTGTTTGTCCTTATATGAGCAGATTTTGGGCTGGGTGAGGTCTTATACGAAAGAGGAAGGTTCAATGCAGCCCGCTCTGGTCATGGCTCAACGAGATTGTGTTGATATCTGATAATATGAGTGTCCAAAGTAGAGAAAAAATCGACAAAATACCCTCGCAGATTCCAAGTATTTGTAAATCACTAAAAGAGTTTTATGACTCAAACGATGACCAGAGCGGGCTACATTGAAGCTTCCTCTTTCGAATGAGACCTCACCTAGCCCAAAATCTGGTCATATAAGGACAAACAACGTAATTTCGTGATTGCATTCCCAAATACGAGTTCCGCCATATTGGTGATAATGCAGAGCAAGTTACGTGACAAATTTAGTTCAGCTAGTGGATACGAGATGGCGCCTATTCGGGAGGACTGCCAACGTAGAATCATAGCAAAACTGAACACTTCAAAGAGGAGATATAATAAGAGGCGTCACTCCGGGCGGAACCATTGAAGTCCTTACTTGACCTTGGCATTTAAATTGGTTGTCTTTTCGAGCGGGATATTCAAATCAACTAAATTTACCATCCCTGCCGATCCATGCCGAAGTTTACCGATCCATGCCGAAGTTTACCGATCCATGCCGAAGTTTACCGATCCATGCCGAATGGACATTTAAATTGGTTGTCTAGTGATTTCCCCAGTTTATTTCTGTCCTTGTCGAGTGACGCCTCTTATTATATCTCCTCTTTGTACACGTGCCACAGTAAAAGCATGATGCAGTCAATGTATGCATTTTCGGACGATTGTAGGTTAGGTTATATGCAGTCAGAGTTGGGCAAAATGTAATCTAATTACAAATTACAATTAAAATGTAATTGTGTAATTCATTACATATTTTTCTGTAATCTTTCTGTATTTTTCTTGCATATTTCGGTAAATGCCCCCCCCCCCCCCCGCTTAAATGTTTAAAAAATAGTGCTCGAAAATAAAAATTCCATTTTTTTTGTTCACCTTCATAAATAAAAAATGTTCTAAAAGCATTTAAACTTTCAAAACTTGAAAAAAAAGTTTTTTTTTAGTTTTTCGGATGTTTTTCGAAAACCGTTTGTCGCACGAGAAAAAGTAATAGAACAAAAAATATGCTCCTTGTCCGGATCTACAACTTTTGTTTGACATATTTTTTTATTTAATCAATAACTTGGAAGATGTTATATAAAATCGACTTCGCGAACTGTTAAATAATGATTTAAATGTTTAAGGGCCCAGGGGCACCCTTTCCCCTTAACCGATCGAGCTGAAACTTTACAGGGACTTTTTTTTAATTATTTGGAACCATTCTGGAGGGTGCCCCGAAGAAAATCTTGAAAAAAATTTTTACCAAGAGTAAATAAGAGCCACCCTAGTACTGACATTGCGAGGATGCCGCACGATGCACGCTTCGCGGAGTGGAGAGTCTGGAGACTACCTCGATTATGATCACTTTGCGAGGCAGGCTCGTGCGACAGTAGTAGGTAAGTAGTGCCGATTCTGGACCAAGTGTGGGCGAGGGGGTGAGACGGGGCGGGGAGTACCGGACCGAGGGCGCGGGGGCGAGGTATGGAGGGGGGTACCGTACCTAGGGCGAGGGGGGATGACGTCACAGGGGAAGGGGGATTTCAAAATTTTCAAAATGGCGTCGCGCGCGCAGGTCGAGTTCGTGGGCGAGGGGGGATTTCAAAATTTTCAAAACGACGTCCGCCGCCACGCAATCTCCGTACACGTGCGGGGATCGGTGCGCACGCGCGAAAGATAAGGCGCGAAAGGATGTAACGCGAATGCTGTAATTCGACACCGATACCTATTCGAGATTAATTAATCTAAGTAGCCCAACCGTCTCACGAAAGAATGCAACGTCGCCCTAGTATAAACATCCGCCGACGAAATGTAATTCGACACCCTCAGAGCGATAATTATTCGGGAATCGCCCAACGTATTTTGAATGAAATAACTATTCGAGATCAATTCATAATACGGCAAGAAGTCCTCCGAAAGATAAGGAATCATGACGCGCGACAGGATGTAACGCGTCGAGGCGCGTACGTGCGTGCTCCGCAGATGCTGTAATTCGACACCCTCTGACACAGCGCGAAGCGATAACTATGCGAGATTTATTAATCTAAACAGTACCCCATGATCATCATGTAAGAATGGGGCATTGCGTTCGCGTAAACATCCGCCTACGAAAACATAGAGCGATAATTATTCGAGTTTCGTTTCGAATATTTCAAAGATTGGGACCGCCGTGACGGATGCGAATGCCCTTATCGCGAACGGGGGAATCCGATACACGTGGTAACGCAACGAGTTAGTGCGACTTTACGTTACTCGATTGAGGAGCATGAGAGAAAGAGCGATAGAGAGAGAATTCGATGATCATCGCCATCAATGCTGCAATATATATTCATACATTGACGTGCACGTGTACGTGAATCTGTATAAAAGCAACGTTTAAATGAATCGTTACAGGTATTAACGTGAAAATCATCCATTTATTAAAACATATACGCGTACTATAGTGGTACATGATTTACATCGCGCAACATGGATTGCATTCCTAACGCTAACAATTCGCAATCAATCAAAGAATGTTGTTCAAAGTGATCGCTTTCGGAAATTAATTTTACATAATCTGTTGGTGCGGTAGCGTTACGTAGAACGTTTACGAACGCGGTATATTTACTAGCTACAGCGTACATATTTTCGGTCAACCAAGTGAACATATGATCGATGCAATGTTCATACGCGAACAGTTTTTGCATCGTGACTTCCGTCATGTATAAGGTAACGCGATTATCGGTGATTTTGACGAGTTGATCATTGTGCATGCGCGTGAATTCGATTCGCAAATGATCAATTTCGATGTGGGTCTGGGGTGTTGTTACGTTGTCGCGTAATTTTTTAAGAATGTCAGTCATATTTTGCAGTAGGAGCTGCCACGTAGACATTGAGAAGCTCAACTCGCCACCTTTATTGTCGACTATGGTGATCTCGACGCGGCACGAATCCATGCCAATGCGAATTCCTATCGTGAGCCGTTTATACGCTGTTGAGGTCAGAACGTGTGGAACTCTTTTCGCGTACAGACATTGGGCGAGTACAGTGATTTGTATTTGAAAACAGATGTGCTGTTACTCGCCGACGTATTCGAAAGTTTCCGCACCGACTGTATCGCGAGTTACGATCTGGATCCCGCGCATTATTGCACGCTACCAAGTTTCACGTGGGACGCGATGCTCAAGTACACCAGCGTACGATTAGAGCTTCTGACGGACGTGGACATGTTACTGTTCGTGGAGCGTGGCATACGCGGCGGTCTGAGCCAGTGCTCGCCCAGGTACGCGCGAGCCAACAACAAGCACCTGCCTGCAGGGATGTACGACGAGTCGAAGGCATCGACGTATCTAATGTACTTCGACGTCAACAACTTGTACGACTGGGGGGATGTCGCGGGCTATGCCGAAAGGAGGGTTTCGATGGCTGGACGATGCGACAGTGGCCGCGCTCGACGTATCATCCCTACCCGACGGCGAGGACTCCGAGGAATCTGAGGGATACCTGCTGGAGGTAGACATCGAATATCCTAAGGAGGTCCACGACGCCCACGCCGACCTTCCATTCTGCCCGGTGCGCGAGCACGCGCCACGAGGAAAACAGACTAAGCTGCTTGCCACGCTCGACGATAAGGAGCGATATGTCATCCATTATCGCTACCTGAAACAGTGCGTCCGACACGGTTTACGCGTGACGCGAATTCATCGAGTGTTACGATTCGATCAGTCGCATTGGTTGCGCGACTACATTCGATTGAACACCGATTTGAGGACGCGAGCCACGAGTGAATTTCAAAAGACTCTATATAAATTAATGAACAATGCGGTGTACGGAAAGACAATGGAAAATGTGCGGAATCGCGTAGACGTGCGACTGGTGACGCGGTGGGACGGTCGTTACGGTGGTGGAAGCGCTGATCGCGAAACCAAACTTTCACAGTCGGACGATTTTCTCCGAGCAGTTAGTGGCCATCGATATGCGCAAACTCAAAGTGAAGTTCGACAAGCCGATATACGTGGGGATGAGTGTACTGGACGTATCGAAAGAATGCCTGTACGAGTTCCATTATGCGTATATGCGTGCGGAGTTCGGTGATGGGTGTAAGGTCCTGTACACCGACACCGACAGTTTAATGTATAGTGTGAAATGCGATGAAATGTATGAAAAGATGAAGTGTGATGTTGTCCGATTCGATACGAGTGATTACGCGGTGGACAATCCGTACGGTATGCCCCGCGTAAACAAAAAGGTGCCGGGACTCATGAAAGTTGAGAACAACGGCATCTTGATGACCGAGTTCGTCGGACTACGATCTAAGATGTACGCGACTAGAACGTTTAACGCTGCAGTGGGGTCTACGAGTGAGACTAAGAAAGTGAAGGGTGTGCGGAGACATGTAGTCACGAGCGATATATAATTCGATGATTACATTCGTTGTCTTCATGATCTTACCGAAAAATCAGTTCGGCAGAACAATATACGCTTCAAAGAGCACGATGTGTATACCGTGAGTCAAGAAAAGAACGCTCTCAGCCCGTTCGACGACAAGCAATATATTTTAACCGATCGGGTCAGCACCCTTCCGTGGGGGCATTATCGAATCCCCGAGCTCGAGCTTGAGCCCGACGAGTCCCTCGAGAATGCCATTGTATAGAATGCTTGTATGTTTGTATTTTTTTTTTGCATGTACATATGTATATACGTTTCTTTTGTATATGTTATTTATTTATTTATGGATATGTAATATATGTATAGCGTAGAATATAACCAAAATTTTATTTTATACGTATTAGTATATATATATATATATATATATATATATATATATATATATATTTTCTCTACTTTATTAAGCTTCTCTACTTTATTAAGACAACGATAACATCAACGACAACGACAACGACAACAACGATGTTGACGAAGTTGTCGATGAAGATAATGTTGTCGATGATGTTATTGATGATGTTGTTGATGATATCGTCGATGAAGACGATGAAAAAATTCCTGATGATGAGTCGTCAGTAAAGGCTTACGATTTGGATATGGTGCGTAAACCCGCCGATGATATCGAAGTGTATATACGGAACGCCAAAGGACCCTTGTCGCGACAATACCTACGACTGTTCTTCACCGACAACAGGAGACTAATCGATGATGTGTACGGCGTATACTTGGGGCCCGACGAAGATCTAATGATCGGCGATTCCGTGCTCACCATCGATGCGGACGGCGATGACATTCACGTGAACGGAACGCGATACCTGGGGACTCGGGGTTTATACGAGTTGTTGTTCATGCGAGAACCCAACCAGCAGACGTGCACGGACGCTGATTTTCGCTCGTACCGACGCATCTTGTTGTCGACGAGCGCGCATAAGCAAAACCATTCGCCGAGCAAGCGCACGCTGGGTAACAAGGGGTACAAGTATAAATGCCCGTGAAAACGAAAAGTGGGCGCGACGTGACCGCGGCGTTCACGACCGTATTGCGGCAGAGCGATAGATGCCCGCGAAATTTACAAACCGACATAGGAAAGGAGTTTTACAACGCGGAGTTTCAACGATGGGCGAAGATGCGCGGGATCAACCACTACTCCACGTACAGCGTGATGAAAGCGTCGATCGTCGAACGTTTCAATCGTACGCTGAAAAACCTCATGTGGAAACAATTCTCCTTGAACGCGTCCTATTGCTGGGTCGACCTGTTACCTGCGCTCGTACGCACTTACAATCATCGCAAGCATCGGACGATCAACGCCCGACCCGTTGACGTGACCCCCGCGACGCGTTTGTCGTTCGCCGCGAATGAACCCCCCTCCCCTCTGCATCGAAAGGCGTTCGACTCCGCACGAAATTCAACGTCGGTGACAAGGTACGCGTGAGCAAGTTCAAGACCCTCTTCGAGAAGGGGTACACTCCGAAATGGTCGACCGAGGTATTCGAAATCGTAACCGTAAAACGAACGTTCCCAGTGACGTATATTCTGCACGATTCCGCGGGAGAGCCGATCTCGGGTGGATTCTACGAGTACGAACTACATTCGGTCGCGAATCCGGACGTCTATCTGGTCGAGAAGATTATTCGTCGCAAGGGGAATCAGGTGTACGTTAAGTGGCTTGGATTCGATTCGTCGCGGAACTCGTGGATACGCGACAAGGATATTCTCTGATTCGTTATCGTGCTTGATGTTACTGGAACAAATAAATGAATGAATAAATACATATAAATATATACATTGTCCGTTTATTCACATTCTCCTCCTCCTCATTCTCATTCTTCTTCTTCGTGCATATACAGGGTCATCCGTTAAAACTGCAACCTACGCGCGCGCCAACAGACGAAAATGGCAACACCGTCTCACGGACACATTCCACTACAACCATGCACCGGCCCAGCGTTCGGAGGGTTAACAGCGACCGCTGGGTAGCAGTGATGCGCGGGCTTCGAAAATTTCAGGATGGTCTCTTTCAAATTAACGCCGCAAAGAACTGTGCAGAATTTCCCGACCCAGGTAAGCGAACCGCACGCTCCACTTTTATGATCGGTTTACCACTCGCACCCCGGATTACTGTAATGAGGTTTGAAAACAATATCAACTGATCTCGTACCCGTCTTAATTTAAAAAATTTTAGCTACGACAGGATTGACCGCGGCGCTATACCCTTGTACGGAGAGATTTTTCGCCACCTGCGTGTAAAAGCCACAATAATGACGCATCGTTCCAAAAAATGACATTAACGGAAGCCGGTATATGCGTGGCGTTGAGTAGCAAAAAGGTTAAACATTCAAACACAAAAATTCTAGAAAAAAGATTCAAACACCGCTACAATCAAAGACACGTCTCATTAGTTACTCCTTACGTCCGATTTATGCATGCACTGCATATGAGGACAAAATTATAGAAAAGAAAACCAGAACAATAGATTCTGAGGTCTGCAGAACTAACACATAATTGAATAAAAATTTAATTTCTCAATTTATGAAAGTAACGACACAGAAACAACTAGCGTATTGTTTATCAACATCATGATTTTTAAAAAGAGCATTAAATACGGTATTAAATAAACAGTTTGCAAAAGCTTTTCACAACAATTATGGGTAAAAAATTGATAAAAGAAAAATTAAGTAAACGTAAAATATTTTGAATTATCCATCATTAAGAGGGAATAATTTTTCCTCATTTTTCGGCGCAAATTGCATTCTGATATCTTTTATAATTCAAAAGTTATGCGAAAAAAGCCCCAAATTCTTCAACCCCGGTCGGGAAATTTCAAATAGCTCCTTGTGACGTTAATTTGAAAGAGACCATCCTAAAATTTTCAAAGCTTGGGCATCACCACTGCCCAGCGGTCGCTGGCAACCCTCCGAACGCCGGGCCGATGCATGGTTGTAGTGGAATGCGTCCGTGAGGCGGTGTTGCCATTTTCGTCTGTTCGCGCGCGCGTAGGTTGCAGTTTTAACGGATGACCCTGTATATGCGTACAATTAAGCTTAATAAAGTAGAGAACAAATATATATATATATACTAATACGTATAAAATACAATTTTGGTTATATTCTACGCTATACATATATTACATATCCATAAATAAATAAATAACATATACAAAAGAAACGTATATACATATGTACATGCAAAAAAAAAATACAAACATACAAGCATTCTATACAATGGGATTCTCGAGGGACTCGTCGGGCTCAAGCTCGAGCTCGGGGATTCGATAATGCCCCCACGGAAGGGTGCTGACCCGATCGGTTAAAATATATCGCTTGTCGTCGAACGGGCTGAGAGCGTTCTTTTCTTGACTCACGGTATATACATCGTGCTCTTTGGAGCGTATATTGTTCTGCCGAACTGATTTTTCGGTAAAATCATGAAGACAACGAATGTAATCATCGAATTATATATCGCTCGTGACTACATGTCTCCGCACACCCTTCACTTTCTTAGTCTCACTCGTAGACCCCACTGCAGCGTTAAACGTTCTAGTCGCGTACATCTTAGATCGTAGTCCGACGAACTCGGTCATCAAGATGCCGTTGTTCTCAACTTTCATGAGTCCCGGCACCTTTTTGTTTACGCGGGGCATACCGTACGGATTGTCCACCGCGTAATCACTCGTATCGAATCGGACAACATCACACTTCATCTTTTCATACATTTCATCGCATTTCACACTATACATTAAACTGTCGGTGTCGGTGTACAGGACCTTACACCCATCACCGAACTCCGCACGCATATACGCATAATGGAACTCGTACAGGCATTCTTTCGATACGTCCAGTACACTCATCCCCACGTATATCGGCTTGTCGAACTTCACTTTGAGTTTGCGCATATCGATGGCCACTAACTGCTCGGAGAAAATCGTCCGACTGTGAAAGTTTGGTTTCGCGATCAGCGCTTCCACCACCGTAACGACCGTCCCACCGCGTCACCAGTCGCACGTCTACGCGATTCCGCACATTTTCCATTGTCTTTCCGTACACCGCATTGTTCATTAATTTATATAGAGTCTTTTGAAATTCACTCGTGGCTCGCGTCCTCAAATCGGTGTTCAATCGAATGTAGTCGCGCAACCAATGCGACTGATCGAATCGTAACACTCGATGAATTCGCGTCACGCGTAAACCGTGTCGGACGCACTGTTTCAGGTAGCGATAATGGATGACATATCGCTCCTTATCGTCGAGCGTGGCAAGCAGCTTAGTCTGTTTTCCTCGTGGCGCGTGCTCGCGCACCGGGCAGAATGGAAGGTCGGCGTGGGCGTCGTGGACCTCCTTAGGATATTCGATGTCTACCTCCAGCAGGTATCCCTCAGATTCCTCGGAGTCCTCGCCGTCGGGTAGGGATGATACGTCGAGCGCGGCCACTGTCGCATCGTCCAGCCATCGAAACCCTCCTTTCGGCATAGCCCGCGACATCCCCCCAGTCGTACAAGTTGTTGACGTCGAAGTACATTAGATACGTCGATGCCTTCGACTCGTCGTACATCCCTGCAGGCAGGTGCTTGTTGTTGGCTCGCGCGTACCTGGGCGAGCACTGGCTCAGACCGCCGCGTATGCCACGCTCCACGAACAGTAACATGTCCACGTCCGTCAGAAGCTCTAATCGTACGCTGGTGTACTTGAGCATCGCGTCCCACGTGAAACTTGGTAGCGTGCAATAATGCGCGGGATCCAGATCGTAACTCGCGATACAGTCGGTGCGGAAACTTTCGAATACGTCGGCGAGTAACAGCACATCTGTTTTCAAATACAAATCACTGTACTCGCCCAATGTCTGTACGCGAAAAGAGTTCCACACGTTCTGACCTCAACAGCGTATAAACGGCTCACGATAGGAATTCGCATTGGCATGGATTCGTGCCGCGTCGAGATCACCATAATCGACAATAAAGGTGGCGAGTTGAGCTTCTCAATGTCTACGTGGCAGCTCCTACTGCAAAATATGACTGACATTCTTCAAAAATTACGCGACAACGTAACAACACCCCAGACCCACATCGAAATTGATCATATGCGAATCGAATTCACGCGCATGCACAATGATCAACTCGTCAAAATCACCGATAATCGCGTTACCTTATACATGACGGAAGTCACGATGCGAAAACTGTTCGCGTATGAACATTGCATCGATCATATGTTCACTTGGTTGACCGAAAATATGTACGCTGTAGCTAGTAAATATACCGCGTTCGTAAACGTTCTACGTAACGCTACCGCACCAACAGATTATGTAAAATTAATTTCCGAAAGCGATCACTTTGAACAACATTCTTTGATTGATTGCGAATTGTTAGCGTTAGGAATGCAATCCATGTTGCGCGATGTAAATCATGTACCACTATAGTACGCGTATATGTTTTAATAAATGGATGATTTTCACGTTAATACCTGTAACGATTCATTTAAACGTTGCTTTTATACAGATTCACGTACACGTGCACGTCAATGTATGAATATATATTGCAGCATTGATGGCGATGATCATCGAATTCTCTCTCTATCGCTCTTTCTCTCATGCTCCTCAATCGAGTAACGTAAAGTCGCACTAACTCGTTGCGTTACCACGTGTATCGGATTCCCCCGTTCGCGATAAGGGCATTCTCATCCGTCACGGCGGTCCCAATCTTTGAAATATTCGAAACGAAACTCGAATAATTATCGCTCTATGTTTTCGTAGGCGGATGTTTACGCGAACGCAATGCCCCATTCTTACATGATGATCATGGGGTACTGTTTAGATTAATAAATCTCGCATAGTTATCGCTTCGCGCTGTGTCAGAGGGTGTCGAATTACAGCATCTGCGGAGCACGCACGTACGCGCCTCGACGCGTTACATCCTGTCGCGCGTCATGATTCCTTATCTTTCGGAGGACTTCTTGCCGTATTATGAATTGATCTCGAATAGTTATTTCATTCAAAATACGTTGGGCGATTCCCGAATAATTATCGCTCTGAGGGTGTCGAATTACATTTCGTCGGCGGATGTTTATACTAGGGCGACGTTGCATTCTTTCGTGAGACGGTTGGGCTACTTAGATTAATTAATCTCGAATATGTATCGGTGTCGAATTACAGCATTCGCGTTACATCCTTTCGCGCCTTATCTTTCGCGCGTGCGCACCGATCCCCGCACGTGTACGGAGATTGCGTGGCGGCGGACGTCGTTTTGAAAATTTTGAAATCCCCCCTCGCCCACGAACTCGACCTGCGCGCGCGACGCCATTTTGAAAATTTTGAAATCCCCCTTCCCCTGTGACGTCATCCCCCCTCGCCCTAGGTGCGGTACCCCCCTCCATACCTCGCCCCCGCGCCCTCGGTCCGGTACTCCCCGCCCCGTCTCACCCCCTCGCCCACACTTGGTCCAGAATCGGCACTACTTACCTACTACTGTCGCACGAGCCTGCCTCGCAAAGTGATCATAATCGAGGTAGTCTCCAGACTCTCCACTCCGCGAAGCGTGCCACGCGAGGCAGCCTGGCAATGGCGATACGCAGCTTGAGAAACACGCGAACACTCAAGCAATCACAGTTCACACAATAGATTTTGCACAAAAAATTACAACAATTCTATGACGGTAATGAAACTTTACCCGGAATATGTCTAAATACAGTCTTGGGTTGGAAGTAAAATGTAGAAGTATGTCAGTTATTATGAAAATGGCGTCGTGCGAAATTTAAAAAAAAAAATAAATTGAACTTTACGTTTATTATGTATCATGTTGATATAATATGTAAAAAAAAGACGTGAAATGTAATAAACGAAAAATTTGGACTTAGACCACTTTCATAATAACGGGCACATATGTATGCACTATATACACTCCTCACATTAATTAAAGGATCACCTCTAGGAGCCCGAATAATAGAGGGAAGTTCACATGGTCAAAACTCCGGTAAAAATAGTCGTATCGATATTTTGAAAATATGGTTTGAAAGCGTGGAATCTCTATTTTCAGCTGCTTTTTTCAAATTGTAGATGCATTGCTTTTCGGCAAAGTTATAGCAATATAAAGAGCACTTGGTCAATTTTAAAAAAATTTCTTCAACTTTGCGGTGTTCCACGGAGAGTATAATATTTTTTACACAAATTCCATTCATACCAGTCGAAAGCGGCTACTTTCCTGTGTAAAAAAAGAGGAACAAATTTCTTGTGCGATTTTTTTTGGCCGAGTTATTCAACTTTGAAGTAAAAACCGTTTTTTTTATTTGAATTGTTTCTTGCAAAGGAAGGAATCATCATAGAACGTTCATGAAAAAAGCAATAGAAAGATCAGTCTTTTTTCTTTAAGATGCATCTTCGACTTTTTCATTTCGGTTAAAATTTTGGTCTCTGATGTCCTTTCCAAAATATGCTTAAAAATTGCACAAATTCCATTTTCTCTTCAACTCGCTGTATCTTCGCGAGGAATGCCGGGAACATCAATGTCTTAAACTAATTTTAAAGCGGAGAGTCTGCCGATTCTTTTGAGCTCCACCGAAACCCGCTGCGATAATTTCTTACCTGTGGCCTTTAAGTTTGAAGTTACCGTTTCGGGAAAACTTATGCGGAGACTTCAGCGGCCGCGTGGCTAGATTGGCACCACCGATGGCATATCGCGTGAAGGGATGCGTCATATGTGTGTGCACACACAGGAACCTTCGGTAGCGCCGGCGTGACTCGGCTCGCTTTCGGTTGCTATCGTCGCTTATGTCGACGGGTGGGGATAAGAACAAGAGCGCTCGCTTCCGAGGGGATGACCGACAGTGGCGACACATTTTGTAGCCTTATTTTCCCGAAACGGTAACTTCAAACTTAAGGGGGTAGACACGTCACGTGACCTGGCCGATTTGGCAGGTCGGTATTACAGCAGATTTTTTCTGCACAGAAATGGTAATACCCATAGATACGCGGCTGCCTGGTGACGCGAGAGGGAGCTGTTTGCTATTTCCGTATTCTATTCTGAATAAGGAAAGAAATTCTCAGCTGTTGCGTTGTACTTATAAAAATTTAAACGGAAAATCGGCTGGTACTGCAAACGTAGAAAATTCATTGTACATTTTAATTACTTAAAATGTGCTTATGCTACAATATTCTACGTTAGCAGTAAGGAAATATGAGTGAAAACGGAAAATAAATGAGGGGATGTCCCCAGAAAATGAAGTTTGTTAGGTTAGACATTTTTTTATTAGCAAAGCAACGAAACACAACATGAAATACACTTATTACACGTCCTATGCAGAAAGCAGTTATGAACAAACATTAATATAAAATTGTATTGGATGTTGAATTGGACTAGTGAAAATGCGCAGGCTGGATGCGCGTGATTATTATATGGTCGGCTCCTCGAAGTGACAGAAAATATAACCTAAGTATATGCTATATGACAACAAATGTTTAGTGGCTATTTCATTCTTTTACGAAACATTTGTGAACATTTTAGCATCCTTCCAAAACATTATTATTACGCCGCAACAGCATCTTTAGGAAATCGAGTATAGCAATTAGGTTATATTTTCTATCATTTCGAGGAGAGAAAATCCGTTCGTGAAATCCGCTACTGAAAATGCGCAGCCTGGATGCGCGTGATTATTATGTGGTCGGTTCCTCGAAGTGACAGAAAATAAAACCTATGTATATGCTATATGACAATAAATGTTGGGCGGCTAGTTCGTTCTTTTGCGCTATATTTGTGAACTTTTTATCATCCTTCCGAAGCATTATTATTACGCCACAACAGTACTTTAGGAAATTGGATATAGCATATAGGTTATATTTTCTGTCACTTGGAGGAGCGGATTTTCTATCACTTGGAGGAGCGGATTTTCTATCCTCGAAGTGACAGAAAATATAACCTCTATGCTATACCCGATTTCCTGAAGATACTGTTACGGCGTAATAATAATGCTTCGGAAGGATGATAAAAAGTTCACAAATGTAGAGCAAAAGAATGAAGTAGCCGCTCTACATATATTGTTTATTAATTTCCTTCATTATGGTCCGAATTATATCATTCTTGGGGCCAATTTGATCGAGAAAACATAAGTAATCGATTGACGTCACTTTCGCAAAGATCTGATTAGAAATTGCAGAACTTCAGATTCGTCACTGCTTAGTGTGCAACATTGTATAGCCCCGCTGGTTTCGAGCGTCGAAGCCCACAAAACTCAGCGAGACACATGATTGTTGGCAAGCATCGCATTTGACGATTCTAGCTAGCGAATCACCTCGTATAAATGCTAATTGAAATGAAAGACCTACCCACCCCACTGTTTTGCTTTCTCGCTGCGAGCGAGGACCTTCGGGCCCGAGTAGACCACCCGTTGACAGCCGAGAGTAATAAAACCGACGGTGCAGATAAAATGTTTATGTTTTTGATAACTGTTGATGAAAGTATTACCAATGGAATTTTCAGGGTTTCTCGATGAAAATGATGCCAAACATGGAGCAATTCGGTCCAGTTTTAGTGAACGTAGTGTGTGTCCTAATCATGTATTTATAAGAAATAATAGACTGAATTGCTTCGCGTCTCGACTCATTTTCGTGGACATAAACTCACCATCGGTAACACTCTTATCAAGGTGTAATGAGAAATATGAATATTTTCATATTCAGTATTCGATGACTCAAGTCGCCGTCGACCGAGGGTCTCTCGCTGGTGCGCCGCTATTTCACTCGCACTCGGTTTACGTCATTCAGTCTCCTTGTCAAGCGGTTCGGGCGAGGGCCCTGATAAGTGTGAATTTATTTGGGAAACCAAAGTCGCGTCATTCGTGACCCCTACTCGCGAACATATATATGTTCTATGTACGAGAAAAAGCAATGATGACTTGAATCAAGACTTGAAACAACATTTCTAATAAGGAAATGCATGAAACTTTGGGATCTGGAATTCCCAACCAAGTAACGCATATGAAAGAACTGGCGAAATTCAACAATAGTTCGTCGTCTAAATTTTACAATTAAAGTATTTATTTGACGTGAATATAAAGATTGTCAGCAAAGTCTTTCTTGATTTGAGTTCTATAGAAGGCTGACTTTCCTTCGCCATGGAAAGTCTCCTCTTGTCCTTCACGCTGGCAATCATGCGACTCGCTGAGTTTCGTGGGTTTCGACGCTCGAAACTAGCGGGGCCTACAATGTTGCGCACTAAGCAGTGACAAATCTGCAGTTCTGCATTTTTAATCAGATCTTTGCAAAAGTGACGTCCATCAATTCCTCATGTTTTCTCGATCAAATTGGCCCCAAAAATTATAATATTCGGACCATATTTTGAAGGAAATTACGTGAAACATTGTTTGCACGATTGAAAGCCCGTTTCGTTAAAAATAGTCCGATTTAAATTATTTTCTGTCAATTTAATCGGGAGAATGCCAGGAATCCATTTGTGTCACTTTCATATCGATACGATGAAAAATAAACAAATTCTGTTTCTAGTAAAATCTCGTTAGCCGCTCGCTGGTCGGGACCGGCGGTGAGCCCGTATCGTGAAGGGAGTCCTAATTCCAAGTGTGAGTTTCTCGCTTCTTTCTGGCCGCAGGGGGGAGCGAGATGGAACGCTTTGCGTGCGCGAAGGCGTGCGCGACCGTGTCTCGCTCGCTTTCGTTCCATCTCGCTCTCGCCTTCGCCGGACAAGAGTGAGATAGAAATGGTGGGGATAGCGAAAAGTCCGTATCGTGTACACCAAACCGAGACCGTAACGAGACTCTACTGTAATCGATGACTCATCACCAAGCAACGGTGATCTCGCGCGGCTCGGACCACAAAGGTTCTCGTCGGTTATTCGAGCTTCTAAGATCGTATTCAGATATACCCTTCGGTGCCCACGGAACTCCAACTGACAAATCCACGATCGTCAGATGGTGGTGACTGAATTCTCCTCGATCGCTGTTCACAAAAACGAATCGACCGGCGAATATATCTGCATACGATCTTAGGATAAAAATACGATGACAGATGAAATAGTATTCGAAGCTCAAGATGAAAGGCCTTCGAATAATCAAAGGAAACTAAATATCCGAAGCTAAACAGAATTTTAGATTTAGGGTACACACACCCTCCCAGAAACCTCGTGTCGATCGGCCACTGGGGCCATTCGGAAGTATATTCTTTTATTTAAATAATGCCCATCTGTGCATAGGACCGTAAAGAATTACAAAACAAAATCAGGGAGTCAACTGTTGACCGATTTGGAGACTTTTCCTTATTACATGTTACATACAATAGACGGAAGAATAATAATAAGAGCAATAATTGCAAATAATTGCCAGAACTTCCACATTCTGAAAATATGATATCAGTAAATCAATATTTCCAGTATTAGTAAAAAAGTTCCAATTTCTCTTTTCTTATTTTAAATAATGTGATCATATAATTATAACATAAATTCGACAGCGATTTCAAGTGATGTATGTGTCACGGTAAAAGCATTAATTTAGTAAATGTATACAATTCCCAGCAGTTCCTGGTTAATATATGTCTAAAATGCATATAACCTAACCTACAATCGTCCGAAAATGCATACATTGACTGCATCACGCTTTTACTGTGGGACATGTATCCAGCTAATGCTTCAGTTTTGCTATGATTCCACGTTGGCTGTCCTCCCGAGTAGGCGCCGTCTCGTATCCACTAGCTCAACTAAATTTGTCACGTGACTTGCTCTGTATTATCGCCAATATGGCGGAACTCGTATTTGGGAATGCAATCACGGGCTGACGTTGTTTGTCCTTATATGAGCAGATTTTTGACTGGGTGAGGTCTCATTCGAAAGAGAAAGGTTCGATGCAGCCCGCTCTGCTCATCGTTTGAGTCACAAAACTCTTTTAGTGACCTACAAATACATGGAATCTGCGAGTGCATTTTGTCGATTTTATCTCTACTTTGGACACTCGTATTATTACATATCAACACAAACTCTTTGAACCATGACCAGAGCGGGCTGCATTGAACCTTCATCTTTCGAATGAGACCTCGCCCAGCCCAAAATTTGCTCATATAAGGACAAAAAATGTCAGCGCGCAAACCCATGTTTCGGGCCAGATTATGTCGGTATACAGAGCACTGCATTACCCGTGTCTACCCCCTTAAGGCTGCTGTCTCAAGTTTGTTATGGTCCGAATCGATCGAAGCGTCCTCAATAAACAGACGGACCCTAATGAAACTACTGTGGTCGATAAAAAGAACTTATACCACAGACCAGGTATAGAATAGACCTGACATTCCTTTGTCTTCTGTGTCACTAGATTTTGGGGCTCTAGAGCCCCATTACCATTTCCGTGTCGCATCCAACGTTAACGGCTAAGCATGAAATAAGAGTTCAGCGCTATAAGCGGTAGGAATAGAAGTTATAATAGTGGTGAGAATTTACATACAGGGTGTCCCGATGTCAAATTAATGCAGCATTTTTAAAAGGCAAATAAAAATTTCTTCATTTCTTTATCAATCAGCAACTCTACAGACCCATACAACGGAGAAGCATTGTACAATTTCGCTTACGATGTAACGAACCTCTGCTATCTTATAATTCCCTAATAAATTATTTGCGGACATGGGTTTATATTAACTTTTTCAACTTTTCAATTGTTTTCAACTGTATACCCGGGATACTCTGTGTACAGACATACACTTTCATTTATTGTTTTGAACACTTCCTATAATAACTGATTAAAAAATGATTAATAAATTATGGTAATCTTATGGTGTGTCTCATATCAAGCAGCAGAGTAGTACTGGGCCCCTGCCTACATATACGTGTAATTCTACCCAATCAAGTCGTTCCGAAATCTTTAACAATTTTTACTGATCAAAGGGTTCCTTTGCGTCATATGGATTCATTCAAACATTTTTCCTTTCCAACGCGCAGAATACGTTGATGTAAAAGAAAATTGGTAAATTTGTCGAAAAGCTACCTCTTCATCGATTTCAATGACCTTCGCATATGTTGTCAATGTCATCATTCTGAACAACATTTCCTTTTAAACTTTTTGACGGTCGGCCTCAGTTTTGGAGATATTAATAAAAAACTTTCGGCATAATAGATTGAAAGCTACCTCCCCACCGATTTCAATGATCTTGACATATGTTATCAAAAAACATATGAAAAACTTTCGGCATAATATATTGAAATCTGTTTCATAGCTGACGGTATTAGTATTGGTTGGGGTTAGATTAGGACCGGGGCACGTAAAGGATGGTACCGCAGAGGAGAACATGTGTTAAACTCGGTAATAATTCTTGTGTTAAGTAAAGGTTTTTGCGAATATTTCGTAAACCAAAGCCAACCGCCAAAAAGGTTAAAGGGAAATGTTCAGAATGATGACTTCGACAGCATATGTGAGGGCCATTAAAATCGGTGAGGAGGTAGCTTTTCGAACAGTTTACCAAAAAATTTAACATTAATTTTCAATGTTATAAACAATTTCGCGGACACTTTTGTTACAAATGTCCACCGATCCAGAGGTGTAGATTCACCCCCTAAGAGCAACGACCAATAATTGTTCTACACATTGTACAATGCATGTGGAGAATGAGCAGATAGGTGTGTTCTGTAGGAGCGAGTACTGTTTGAAAGAGTGACGTGTGACTGATTTTTGGGGTGTGTGATTGTGGCAGCAGTCAGTTGTCAGGCAATGCGCAAAGAATGGTTGAGGGGGTCGCGTCGCGGTAACAATAATCTGGGTAGATGCCAGATGGTCATCGGGTAAGTGGTTGGGGAAAACCCAAGTGGTGTAAACGATACTCCTGCAGGTCAAGATACTAAATGTGATTTTCGCTTCTCATTTTGGAACCATTTTAGCTTCTGACATTTTGCCTGTCTTCTAGCATCTAGACATCAAGAAATAGTTTGGAATGGTTTTAAGAAAAAATGTTCCCAATAAAAGTTGCTTGTTTTCTAACGTGGATTAGGAAAATAATTGGTTCCACCCCTGCTTTAAATACAAGGAGAGATGAGTGCGAGCCTGTATCAATACATATTTAAAAGCATGAGATGCATGGAACTCGAGACCAGAACGAACTAAAACTGATCGTGTGCGTAATTCTCGATATATTGAGGTATTAAAACTTACGCGTGTTACCCTATATCAGGCCTTCCCAAGTAGGGGAAAACCACTTCTGAAACACATGTTTCGGTTCTCCTTTAGGGTGAAAGTACCAAACGTGTCAAGTAATAAATTTTTTTTAATTCTCTTTACGTCATTTTGAAATGCTAGTTTGAATTTTAATTTTTCCTACTATTTTTAAGTCATTATGAAATTTCCTATAAAAACTTGACACATTTGGTACTTTCACCCTAAAGCGCCCCAACATGCTTCCTAGCGGCGTTACTGTCTCCTCGGAGAGAGGGTAGTAGGAATCGTCCCACCTTAGCTGGAGGCGCACCGTTGGAAGGAGAACCGAAACATGTGTTTCAGGAGTGGTTTTCCCCTACTTGGGAAGGCCTGCCCTATCTAAGTAGAGAAAACATAAGCGAAATGCGGATATGCTTTTAATAATCTTTAATTTCTGTATATACAGTATATATATTTTATATTATATTATATTAATATTATTTTTATATTATTTTATATTATATTTTACATTATATTATACTTTCACAGAAATCAAAGATTACTAAAAGAACGGTTAATTCGATCTCCGCCTGAGCCTATCTTTTTTTCGGCCCGTCACGGGCTCATTACGGGATCCTCAACCCGTAATCTTACATCATAAGTCGCACTTATTATATTATTAACTCTTATATTGTTAACTCTATTACTTCAATGTTTTAACGTTTTAACATTAGCAAATTCACTTTGAAGTAACGGCGGAACTAAGGTGAAAGAAAGGCACTTGTGTTGTACATACTACTGTTTAAATATTGCGGCGAATAATAGAACGAGATGCATGATTGTAAAGTAAAAATGGATACGAAAGAGGGAGAGAGAACGTGAGAGTGTGTGCGTGCGATAAACAAAACCTCTTCTTGTTGTTTTGGCCAAACATTTCGTTCTCATATGTGTAATGAATTTTATTTGCTGCCGAGATTTCATTCCAATTGTTTTTTTATAGTATGAATAAATGATACATGAAAAGTCCCCTTTCGTTTGCTCTTTAAATAGTGCAAGCGCCGGCCACGCGAGAGAAAGTATAGGTACTCGAAAAATAGGAAAGTCTCATGAGGGACGGTCCGCCCGTGTCAGTAGGAATATCGAATCATTTCTCGAAGAAGAGACCTCAGGACTTGAGACGGGACCCCCGACATAAGAAAATTTAAGTTCGCTGCACTCGCGCTGGTTCGAGTCGATGATGGTCTTTAACCGCCCCATTGAAAGGCTGGCACACGGACATAGCGCGAACCACTGTAGTGGTGCATCCCTATTACTTACACTACTATGATTTGCTGTCGCCCTTCACCTTGAAGGTGCGAAATAGTTAAAAAAGGCAAGACAGGTAGCTGAAAAACAAAGTTGCATCAAGTTCGATATAATATGTACTCTCCGAATGCTTCATATACTTCCAAAAAATTGTTTCAACTGGTTAGAATATTCATTATATTCTGCTGTGTGATAAATTGAATTATTTGTTTAATTTCTGTACCATGTTTTAATAAATATATCAATATGTTTGAATTTATATTAAGTGTCGTTCATTTGGTTTATTACACACGCGTCACATGGCATGTTTATATGTACTTTCAAGAGTAAAAAAGCGACCTTTCACGTTCATATTTATTGTTTTATTTTATTATTTTGGCATTCAACGGCCGGCTATCCGAAATGAACTGAGTATAGCTTCAAATTTCATAATCAATATCGTAGGATGGACAATGCTGAATATCTCAGAAACAATAAGTTTTAAGATTAATGCACGAAATTTAGTACTTTCATACTTAGAATTCGCTATTCTATTGAATTTGACAGTCCATTTGAAAAAATAAAATTGACCTCCACATCTGATCTATGCCTGTAAAGAAACTAGTTTCACCGTGTTTTGTGTTTCGTACAACCAGACAACTTTTATAAATAATATTTTCGCTTCTTACTTGAAATAATAGATATTTGAGGTGAACCGATTTAGTGGGACACCCTGTATAACACAGCTTCTATACTTTTCTCGGTGATACCGGCAGCTTTACCTGTGTCAATCCTAGAAACACATTATGTTTCCCGCACCCACCGCTCGAAAATTCGAGAGGGCGCTCGAAAACCAGTGCTTATTTCAGAATATCGGTACTTCAGACCGGTGACACTGAAGACAAAGGAATGTCAGGTCTATTCTATACCTGGTCTGTGCTTATACAGAGGTTACATCTGCAGGTACTCTATGTAGACGAATTTTTTACGCATAGTTGCCACATTTTCTGTTCTCTCCGTCTCTGCCGCGCTGTTACCAATTTCTATCGAGAAGTCTTGAAGGAATACGGCACGAGAGCTGCGTCTTTTTAAATTTAAAAAACCGGTTTTATATACTAGAATTCATATGCAGAAATGAATTAATTATTTAATTAGAAACGTTAACATTTTGACTTGAAATCGCCTCGGACACAAGCATATTGTAGTAGGTACCAGTTTACTCATTACTGTAAAACTAATCTTCATGAGTTCATATTTTCTGGAGAAGAATACTATATGGAATAAAGATTTATAATTTGGTACCACTGTAAAAAGATTTATATTTTGTGCGGATTTTAGTTTAGTTTTTTTCATTTGGTTTTGTATGCAGTCCATTTTATTGTGTTATATTTTTGTAGATTTATAAATATAAAATGAACTCAAAAATTGTACGGATTTGTACGGATTTTAGTTAATTTAATTTTTATTTATTTGATTTTGTATAGATACAGTATATTTCATTTTGTTATATTTTTGTAATTCCATAAATGTTAAGGAAACTGAACATTTTTATAATAAATACAAATATTTATTTAATATTTTAATTATATACCTATTGTGAAAATTCGAAAACCGGTTTAACCGGTTTTTTGGGAATAGTGGAATTCGAAAATCGTTTTTTTCAAAAGTCGGTTTTTATATAAACCCTACTGTTTACGAATCTGAATTTCACATTTTTTTAATTTTTTTATTTTAGGTTAAAAATGAACATATTTTTGTTTCAAGATTTAAAATATTTTTTAAAAATATTTTTTTAAATATTTTTTGTTTTCAAGATATTCGTAAACATATTTTGGTATTTATTCGGAATTTATCAGGTACATCTGCATGGATCATTTCTGCAGAATCGATATATCGATATATCGAGGTTTGGAGGGCGAGAGGGCCCCCCGTTATGAGAGTTCACAGCTACGTGTATGTAATTCAAATAAAATTGTAAAAAGAATTTACAATAATCTTTTATTAATATTTTGAAAACTAATAAATACCCCAAGCATCCATAGCAACACGGTGCAGTCATGCACGCAATAAAATGGCGGACGTAACAGAAATATACTTTCCAACTTGTTCATTTTCGATTTACGTTTTCTTTTTGTGGTATTGTGCTTATGTGTGTTATTTATTTATTTTCATGTTAGGTTTTCTGATTTTGGTAAGAATACAATTTTATATACTTATATAAATATAAATTTAATTAGATACTGCAGAGATGGGTTCAATAATATCGACTTTTGCCACAGACCCAGCAAACTCGGAAGTTATCCAACGTCGTGGTAAGTGTTTGGTCCAAGCATGGTTGAATCGGCTTTCCCCCGAGGCTTTCTGCGTTGGACACCTCGTCCATTTCTTTGTGAAAAAGAAAGATCTCCTTTAAAGATCTCTTTTTCCTCCTCTAAAGAAAACACAAAAGTCGGAATGTAATGAAGTTACTTAAGGGTGAATTTCAGTGACAATCTTAGCCAAAAGTTAACCAATTTCAAAGATAATAAGGCTTTTCCCTGTAACGAAAACCAGTCAGAAATGGCAATGGTGTAGGTATTTGTATCGGGAATTCAGTCGAATTCCGTGTTTGATCTTTCCGTACACAAGATTTCAAAAACTTTGGCCTATTATTTCACTCTTAATTTTGTACTTATATTTCTCAATACTGCGTTTCCCCATAATTATTCCTAGGAATACATGCTAAATTGAAAGTTAAATCATTTAAAAACTACCGAATCAATTTTTCTAAAATTTCGCAGGGGGTTTTACCACAGACCAGATATAGTCTTCAGTGTCACCGTTCTGAAGTACCGATATTCCGAAACAACCACTGGTTTTCGAGCGCCCTCTCCGATTTTTGAGCGATGGGTGTGGGAAACATAATGTGTTTCTAGCATTGACACAGGTAAAGCTGCCGGTATCACCGAGAAAAGTATAGAAGCTGTGTTATACAAGGTGTCCCACTAACTCGGTTCACCTCAAATATCTATTATTTAAAGTTATAAGCGAAAATATTATTTATAAAAGTTGTCTGGCTGTAAGAAACACAAAACAAGGTGAAACCAGTTTCTTTACAGGGATAGATTTGATGTGGAAGTCAATTTTATTTTTTTCAAATGGACTGTCAAATTCAATAGAGTAGCGAATTCTGAGTATGAAAGTACTAAAGTGTACTAAACCCAGATAGCACAGGAAGTCTTTAAGACGTCCATTTTACGTCCATTTTAGGTCTGAACGTCTGTGGGTTGATTTGTGAAAATGGACGTCTTTAAGACGTCTTCTGGACATTTTCTGGACGTCTTTAAAACGTCTTGAAGACGTATTTTGCAGACGTCCTTAAGACGTCCAGATCACGGCTATGTCCGAAACAGGCTGTGCGCCATGTGAGAAATGTGGATAGATTAGGATATATTAGTTCAAGGAAACCAGGGATTGTAACCGCTGTCTAACCCAAACCATCCACGAAATATAGATAGATCGCACAGGTAAAGCCTAATTAGATCTATATATATATACACATAAGTACATACTGGTACATATAAATGTTTATGAACATTTGCTCAAAGAAACAATGGAAAACTAAAAACACAGTGGCATTTGTTTAAATATTTCTGACCGAATGTTTGTAAACCGGCTTTATACAGTTTTTATATTGTTTTCATACAGTTTTTATACAGCATTCGTAACGTTTTTGTACAGTTTTTGTATATTTGTTTCAGTATTTGCGATCAATGGTATGTAGTTCTAGGATAGGATTTGAATAATTTTTCAATTTTAGGTTAACAAATTGGCACCTAAGTGCAGCAGAACACAGAGAAATGGCAGAGAATAGAAAAAATACAGAGCTATCTGTTTAAGTGCACATGCATATGCATTTTAAGTGTACATCCTGCATAGTTTGTATATTCTGTATATTGGACTTCGTACTAACATGTTCTTGTATCTTTTGTAAGTGCATTCTGCATCTCATTTAGTATTATTTCTGAATGAAATAAATAAAATAAATTGTTATCGAGTTTGATCTTATTTTGAAAACTATTTACTTCCTTAAATTTTTATTAAATCGAACCAGTACCGTCGAACGTCCCAAAAATGTCCCAAAAACGCCTGTTTCGGACGTCTTTAAGACGTCTTGGTTAAGTCCGAAACAGGCGTTTTGGGGACAGTAGGTAAGCTATGCTGATTCTGGATACGGCTGGCGAGGGGGTGAGGCGGGGCGGGGGGGTACGGGCACGGGGGCGAGGTGTGGAGGGGGTACGGCGCTCTTCCGCGCGATGGGTGCGGGGGTGAGGCGGGGAGGGGGGTACCGCGTTCGTTGGTGAGGGGGATGACGTCACAGGGGAAGGGGGATTTCAAAATTTTCAAAATGGCGTCGCGCGCGCAGGTCGAGTTCGTGGGCGAGGGGGATGACGTCACAGGGGAAGGGGGATTTCAAAATTTTCAAAATGGCGTCGCGCGCGCAGGTCGAGTTCGTGGGCGAGGGGGATGACGTCACAGGGGAAGGGGGATTTCAAAATTTTCAAAATAGCGTCGCGCGCGCAGGTCGAGTTCGTGGGCGAGGGGGATGACGTCACAGGGGAAGGGGGATTTCAAAATTTTCAAAATGGCGTCCGCCGCCGCGCAATCTCCGTACACGTGCGGGGATCGGTGCGCAGGCGCGAAAGATAAGGCGCGAAAGGATGTAACGCGGATGCTGTAATTCGACACCGATACCTATTCGAGATTAATTAATCTAAATAGCCCAACCGTCTCACGAAAGAATGCAACGTCGCCCTCGTATAAACATCCGCCGACAAAATGTAATTCGACACCCTCAGAGCGATAATTATTCGGGTATCGCCCAACGTATTTTGAATGAAATAACTATTCGAGATCGATTCATAATACGGCAAGAAGTCCTCCGAAAGATAAGGAATCATGACGCGCGACAGGATGTAACGCGTCGAGGCGCGTACGTGCGTGCTCCGCAGATGCTGTAATTCGACACCCTCTGACACAGCGCGAAGCGATAACTATGCGAGATTTATTAATCGATTAATCTAAATAGCACAACCGTCTCGCGAAAGAATGCAACGTCGCCCTAGTATAAACATCCGCCGCCGCCGAAAGATTTCACAGGGAACGTGGAAGATTGGCGAGTAAACCTGACATATTAATATTAAGATTTTTTAAGATTTAGTAATTTATTCGATTTAATTTTCCCACTCGACTACATCGTCAGCGAATAGGGCACTATCGTCGTCGGTAAAAATAGCATTGTCGACGATTTCATTAAATAGATCCTCGTCGGTATAAAACGAATCATCGCAAACTTGCTCGGGGGCAGTCTGAATTGCAATATCGCGAGCCTGAAGCCCCGATACCGCATTCGCAAAAACAGCGTCGAAGTCAATCTGTTTCGCATTGACACATTTCCGCCAAACTACACTTTTTGGATCCATCAAACTGTTCAGTTGATATATATTATTATAATCATTGTCCTCACAATCATCATCATCATCATCACTAACATCTAAAAAGAATGTTTTTTGCCGCGTATGCCTATTTAACCAATATCGCTCGCTGCCGTAGTTGTCAGCCGGCATCTCGCCGTATATACCATTAGCATTGTAAAACACTTTTAAAAAGATGTCGCCATCGTGAACAACTATCGCCTCATGAAGTTCTTCACCACGAATTTCTTCGGTTTGAACCGCAACATTCCGACACGCAACATATATTTTGGGGTTGGAGTCATGTATAGGCAGCACAGCGGAGTCGGAGATCGCAGCGGCAGCTGGACGATTCAATTGCAGGGGCAATGACATAATCTGAAACCAATTTTTCTTATAATTCTCAAAGTTACTAACACAACGATTCACTAAAATATGGTAATGGAAACTTACGGTATTATTCGATTGTATTTCTCGTGCGTTGAACGACTGACGATATCCTCCACAAGCAATCTCTTTCAAAAGCAGTTTCCTTCAAAAGCGATCTACTTCGATGCACTTTCACTTACAACACTTTGATGCAATTACAGTCGACTTAGATGTGATAAATTGTTAAAACGTTTCTCGCGGTAACGTACGTCTTGATCGCTGTAGTATCATTTGAGAACTGATTTTAAGGATGCTGATCCATGATCACACATGCGAAAGTATAGCGCGATAATTATTCGGGCATCACCCAACGTATTTTGAAAACTGAGACCACCGTGATGGGTGTAAACACCATTATCATGAAAGCTGCAATTCAATACGCGTGGCAACGCATCGAGCAAGCGCTACATCACGTCACCTGATTAAAACGTTGATGGTGAGAGAGTTCGAAGAAAAGAATTCGAGGCGATAACGACTCATGAATCTCGGCTAGGGTAGGTGATTAGTACATTCAATCAGAGTCGCGCAGTCGTTCAATAAAGATCTTCGCGACAACATTCGTCACACCTCATTCTTCCCCCCCTGAGTTTTCGATATTCGAATCAGAACCGCATCAGGTGGTGGAAGAGTTGCATCAACCACTCATACCTGCTAGTGCATACCTTTTAATTGAATATTAAAGCAGAAGAAGTAAACATGGAGGTATTCATGGACACGTACAGGGTTTTGTCCCGAATATCCGGACTTTTACGCAGTGTTGTGGAATTCCGAGACTGGGTGAATCAGTGTGACACGTGCTTGCGACTCATCATCGAGTATCAGTGCGGCGAAGGAGTGTCAATGGCATCGAAGCAGCGTCTGGCATCGCTAATCGCGCGTATCAAGACATTACGTACGATCGTGCGGGTACGGTTTTCGCGAGTAGGACTCGGGGTTTCGGGTCGATCGACGACACCTAAGGTCGTATGGGAGGATGTGGAAACCGCGTTTCGGAATCGTATTTCGACTGGTGCGGTCATTAATGTGGGTTACATCGATCCGCGTCAATTTTTGGAGGGGGCCCGACGAATGGTGATATCGCGCGTGACAGACGCTATCGGAGAACATTCTGGTGTGGCCGTGAATACGGTCCTGAACGCGGAGTTTATGTTAAATACGAATATAGACATGTGTAACGAGTTATATCGGTGGGACGCGAATCTTCCCCCCACCATGCGCGCCTGGCGCAGCCCGCCGCTGCCGAACGCGGGCGCGAGAGGGCCGCGCGCCGAGCGGCGCTTTCGCTCGTGAAATCGTCACGGCGCTGCTTATAGGCAAGTGCGGCGGGCCCGCCAGGCAGAGTCTACCACGAGCGTTGCAGGCGAACGGTCAGAGCTCTCCCAGCGATCTCTTGTATTGCACAAGCTGTATCGTTGCGTACTTTTGAATTCCCCCACCTCCACGGCTCCTAGAGGAACGCGAGTCCGCCGACCTCTAGACACAGGTCGATATCCACCGTCAATCTTAGGGTCAGACTTTGTCTGCCCCGGAGGACATCCTACAGTCTCCGTTTCTCCCACGTTTCACTGGGCGAGCGGACGCAAGACTTCCCGGTCAGGGCCATTGGTGGAGACCACAGCCAAGGCACCAGAACGACCACCCCCCACTCCTACTTCTGCCGACGAAACGCACCGAACCGCGCCCCGCGATCGCGACGCGCCGCCCGCACTCCACCGCGCTAGTATAGGTCATAGGATAAGCCGCAAAGATTCTGTTAGCCAGCACAGACCTGGCCGGGCAACCTTGTACCTCGACAATAAGAATAAAGAACCGTTACACAGCTCACTTTGCCTCGTTCACTCGGCCACCCCGTACATCCGTTCGATAGCGAACCTCCACGGAGCGAGGCTACACATGAAAAGTTTCGCGACGCGAAATCGCGTACTGTTCAGGACATCGAACGTGCGCGAGTGGTATTCAAAGTGCGTGGTCGCTCCCACGTTAGTGGCGATCGAGGAGTTTCAAGATCGCGATAGTGGATGGGCTCTGAGGGCTGTGCTAAACCTCATAATAAACATTAATAAGCATAACCCTCTGCGCGCCGGCTGCGACGTACCACTTCCACGCGAGGTAATTCTTAAAAAGGCAGTGGTCAATGTACAGAGTAGAGACAGTGCGTGTTTCTTATGGTCCATCGTCGCAAGTTGGTATCCAGCTTCTACGAACGTACACATGGACGCGTCGTATCATCATTACTCGACGGTACTTCGCACGGACGATGTGACGCTTCCCGTGACGTTGGACCAGCTGGCGAAGTTCGAGAGGTCGAACGACGTGTCGGTGAACGTGTACACCTGGACCGACAAAAGCTGCGTGCCTCTGCGTTTAACCGAGGACAAGCGGGAGAGGCACGCGAACGTGCTATTGATACAGGACACCAAGGACCCTCAACGATATCATTTCGCGTGCATTCGAAGCATGTCGAGACTCATTTCGAAGCAACTCGGCAATCACGGACACCAAGTATTCGTTTGCGATAGGTGAGTAATAAAAAAAAAAATATATTTCGATCGATATATTATTTATTGTTATGTTTATTATTAATGCTATTATCGTTACAGATGTCTCAGCTTCTTCAATTCGTCAGAGCGATTGACAAAACACACCGTGGACTGTCAGCGCCTGAACGAGTGTGCCGTCGAATTGCCGTCCGCGGAGGATAAATGGTTGCAGTTCAAGAACTTCAAAAATAAGGAACGAGCGCCATTCATCGTGTACGCGGACTTCGAGTGCATGCTGGAGGACGTCGAGCCTGCGGAGCGGAGTCGCACGTACGCGTACCTGCAGCATAGAGCGTACAGCGTTGGATACTACGTTCATTGTTCCACCGACGCGTCTCTGTGCCGTTATCGCGCGTATCGTCACGACTCCGAGTGCGTGAAATGGTTCGTGCGCGAACTTCGAGACTTTGCGAACATTGCGTATTCGTGGTTGCGGAACGTGAAACCAATGAACTCGTTGACGGATCAACAGTGGCAAAGTTTTAACGAAGCAATCGCGTGTCACGTGTGCGGACAACCTTTCGTCGAAACGGACAAAAAAGTGCGCGACCATTGTCACTCGACGGGCGAGTATCGAGGCGCGGCCCACGTGTCGTGTAACTTGCAGTTCCAAAGATCGTACACGATACCGGTAGTGTTTCACAATCTATCAGGCTACGACGCGCATTTCATGATCAAGGAGTTGGCATCCGCGTTCGAGGGGCAGATCGACCTGCTGCCAGTGACGAAGGAGCGGTACATATCGTTCACCAAACACGTCAAGGGAATCGACGCCGAGAACAATGATTGGAAGAGGGGATTGAAGTTTCGTTTCATAGATTCGTTGAAGTTCTTGGCCGCTAGTCTGGAGAAACTCGCTTCGGACCTCGGCAAAGAACGACTCGCGATTCTACGACGCGAGTTTCAATCCCTGTCGGACGATCAGTTCGATCTCCTGACCAGGAAGTGCGTCTTCCCGTACGACTATGTATCGTCGTACTCCAAACTGAACGATACGCGTTTACCATCCCGCGAAGCGTTTTATAACCAGCTGAACGATCGCGCCGCGTCGGAGCCTGATTACGCACACGCCGTGAACGTGTGGAACTCTTTTCGTGTACAGACATTGGGCGAGTACAGTGATTTGTATTTGAAAACAGATCTGCTGTTACTCGCCGACGTATTCGAAAGTTTCCGCACCGACTGTATCGCGAGTTACGATCTGGATCCCGCGCATTATTGCACGCTACCAAGTTTCACGTGGGACGCGATGCTCAAGTACACCAGCGTACGATTAGAGCTTCTGACGGACGTGGATATGTTACTGTTCGTGGAGCGTGGCATACGCGGTGGTCTGAGCCAGTGCTCGCACAGGTACGCGCGAGCCAACAACAAGCACCTGCCTGCGGGGATGTACGACGAGTCGAAGGCATCGACGTATCTAATGTACTTCGACGTCAACAACTTGTACGGCTGGGCGATGTCGCAGGCTATGCCGAAAGGAGGGTTTCGATGGCTGGACGATGCGACAGTGGCCACGCTCGACGTATCATCCCTACCCGACGGCGAGGACTCCGAGGAATCTGAGGGATACCTGCTGGAGGTAGACATCGAATATCCCAAGGAGATCCACGACGCCCACGCCGACCTTCCATTCTGCCCGGTGCGCGAGCACGCGCCAGGAGGAAAACAGACCAAGCTGCTTGCCACGCTCGACGATAAGGAGCGATACGTCATCCATTATCGCTACCTGAAACAGTGCGTCCGACACGGTTTACGCGTGACGCGAATTCATCGAGTGTTACGATTTGATCAGTCGCATTGGTTGCGCGACTATATTCGATTGAACACCGGTTTGAGGACGCGAGCCACGAGTGAATTTCAAAAGACTCTATATAAATTAATGAATGACGCGGTGTACGGGAAGACAATGGAAAATGTGCGGAATCGCGTAGACGTGCGACTGGTGACGCGGTGGGACGGTCGTTACGGCGCGGAAGCGCTGATCGCGAAACCGAACTTTCACAGCCGAACGATCTTCTCGGAGCAGTTAGTGGCAATCGAAATGCGTAAACTGAAAGTTAAGTTTGAGAAACCGATATACGTGGGTATGAGTGTGCTCGATGTATCGAAGGAATGTCTGTATGAATTTCAGTATGCATATATGCGCGCCGAGTTCGGTGATCAGTGTAAGGTTCTGTACACCGACACCGACAGTTTAATGTATAGCGTGGAATGCGAGCATGCGTATGAAAGGATGAAGCGTGACGTCGCCCGATTCGACACGAGTGATTACGCGGTGGACAATCCGTACGGTATGCCCCGCATAAACAAAAAGGTTCCGGGACTCATGAAAGATGAGAACAACGGCGCCTTGATGACCGAGTTCGTCGGACTACGGTCTAAGATGTACGCGACTAGAACGTTTAACGCGGCAGTGGGGTCTACGAGTGTGACTAAAAAAGTGAAGGGTGTGCGCAGACATGTGGTCGCGAACGATATACAATTCGACGATTACATTCGTTGTCTCCGCGATCTCACCGAAAAATCGATTCGGCAGAACAATATTCGCTCCAGCCGGCACGAGGTGTATTCCGTGAGTGGGGAAAAGAACGCTCTCAGTTCGTTCGACGACAAGCGATATATTTTAACCGATCGGGTCAGCACCCTTCCGTGGGGGTATTATCGAATCCCCGAGCTCGAGCTTGAGCCCGACGAGTCCCTCGAGAATCCCATTGTATAGAATGCTTGTATATTTGTATTTTTTTTTGCATGTATATATGTATATACGTTTCTTTTGTATATGTTATTTATTTATTTATGGATATGTAATATATGTATACCGTAGAATATAACCAAAATTGCATTTTATACGTATTAGTATATATATTTTTTCCTTCTTTATTAAGATAAATTGTACGTATATATATGTGGCGAAGAAGAAGAATGAGGAGGATGAGGAGGAGGATGTGAGTAAACGGACAATGTATATATATATATATATATATATATATATATATATATATATTTATATGTATTTATTCATTCATTTATTTGTACCAGTAACATCAAGCACGATAACGAATCAGAGAATATCCTTGTCGCGTATCCACGAGTTCCGCGATGAATCGAATCCAAGCCACTTAACGTACACCTGATTCCCCTTGCGACGAATAATCTTCTCGACCAGATAGACGTCCGGATTCGCGACCGAATGTAGTTCGTACTCGTAGAATCCACCCGAGATCGGCTCTCCCGCGGAATCGCGCAGAATGTACGTCACCGGGAACGTTCGTTGTACGGTTACGATTTCGAATACCTCGGTCGACCAGTTCGGAGTGTACCCCTTCTCGAAGAGTGTTTTGAACTTGCTCACGCGTACCCTGTCACCGACTTTGAATTTCGTGCGTCGTCGAACACCTTTCGAGGCATATAGGGGGATGGGCTCATTCGCGGCGAACGACAAACGCGTCGCGGGGGTCACGTCAACGGGTCGGGCGTTGATCGTTCGATGCTTGCGGTGATTGTAGGTGCGTACGAGCGCAGGTAACAGGTCGATCCAACGATAGGACGCGTTCAAGGAGAATTGTTTCCACATGAGGTTTTTCAGCGTGCGATTGAAACGTTCGACGATCGACGCTTTCATCACGCTGTACGTGGAGTAGTGGTTGATCCCACGGGTCTTCGCGCATCGTTGAAACTCCGCGTTGTAAAACTCCTTACCCATGTCGGTTTGTAAATTTCGCGGACATCTAGCGCTCTGTCGCAATACGGTCGCGAACGCCGGGGTCACGTCGCGTCCACTTTTCGTTTTTTCACGGGTACGGCCCACGCATACTTGCTGAACGCGTCGATGATCGTTAGTATGTAGCGATAACCTCGATTTTGTTTCGCGTACGGACGCATCTCCACCAAATCGGCCTGCCACAAATCATCGTAGCCGCGAATCACGACGCGTCGCCGCGGGAAATTTCGTCTCGCAGGGGTGTGTAATTCGTTCACCAATTGTACTCGCTCTTTGTTCATGCTTCGCGGGCTGGTGAGGGATTACCGCGACGTTCCAAGGGCGTTAGAAGTAGTATCACTTCCTCGAGCGTTCGTAAAATACAATCGATACACGTCTTTCGGAAACGATCGTCATCGTCATTCGACGATCCGGAGCCGTAGCCACTATCGACAGGGTCAGGGTCATTAATCATCGTCGTCGTCGTCGACTCTCGTTCGCTTTTCGCGACTCCTTTCGTTTGTATATATCCGTGGTTGTTATCGCAGTCGGCGTCGTTGCCGACGTCGTGATCTCTTCGAGTCTGTCGTTCAAGTGATCGAAGCGTCGTTCCATCGTGGTATTTAAATCTTCCTCTAGTCGAGACAATTGCGCGTTAACGATATCCGTAATCGTTCGTTGTACTCGCGTCTCGAGTTGAGATCGTTGATACTCGGCGTCCAGTCGCGCGGTCGTGATAGCCGTTTCGATTTTTTGGGTAAAGCGTTCGTCCACCGAGGATAATAGTCTAGTCATTGTCATCGTCGCTTCGTTGTTGTTGTTGTTGTTGTTATTGCGTAACGAGGTGCCAAACTTATTCACCGACATAACGATGCGTGCGCGCGAACGCTACTGACGCGACGATCACTGGATCGTTCAATTTAAGATGCGCCCGTCCTCGCGAAGTTCCTCCACGATGGATGCGATTTCGTTATCGTGACCCGTGTGACCTGCCGCGCGCGATGCTACGAGTAATCTAAGTCTATCGACCAATTCGTTCGGATCGTCCCAGTACACGTAATCGATCGCGTTATCGGTGACCGTCATCGATTCGTCGATGGGCAATCCTCGACCTTGTCGCGTGCCCGCGCCGCCCCTAACGCGTCTGACACTCGATGTTCGCACCCCACCGATCACCTGGGATATGATTTTCTTATACTTGTACCCCCTGTTACCCAGCGTGCGCTTGCTCGGCGAATGGTTTTGCTTATGCGCGCTCGTCGACAACAAGATGCGTCGGTACGAGCGAAAATCAGCGTCCGTGCACGTCTGCTGGTTGGGTTCTCGCATGAACAACAATTCGTACAAACCCCGAGTCCCTGGGTATCGCGTTCCGTTCACGTGAATGTCATCGCCGTCCGCATCGATGGTGAGCACTGAATCGCCGATCATTAGATCTTCGTCGGGTCCCAAGTATACGCCGTACACATCATCGATTAGTCTCCTGTTGTCGGTGAAGAACAGTCGTAGGTATTGTCGCGACAAGGGTCCTTTGGCGGTCCGTATATACACTTCGATATCATCGACGGGTTTACGCACCATATCCAAATCGTAAGCCTTTACCGACGTCTCATCATCAGGAATTTTTTCATCGTCTTCATCGACGATATCATCAACATCATCATCATCAATAACATCATCGACAACATTATCTTCATCGACAACTTCGTCAACATCGTTGTTGTCGTTGTTGTTGTTGTTATCGTTGTCGTTGTTGTTATCGTCGTCGTCGTCGTCGTCGTCGTCGTCGTTGTCGTCACTAGAATTTGGAAGGTTATTCGGATGTTCCTTGATTATCGACGGAGTGACGGGTCGAAATCTCTTCGATGATTGTTGTCGATCGTATTCGTGTTTCCTATTCACGGGTCGCGATCGAGGCGTTGAGTGCGTTTTCGACGCGGACGCGTTCTCGATCAATCGTTTCAACGGTTCAACGATGGGACGCGTGCTCGCATCCACAGCCGCTTCCGTATCCATTTTTCCAATTTTCAGGGCCAAGCACTTTTTACGTATAACGTCGCTGACTTTGGCGATTTCCACCTTTGCGTCCGCGGCCCGGCGTTCCGTACTATTTTGATGTATCGTTCCTTCTCGTCGATGACGTTGGCGAAGTTTTCGCGAATGCTTCGCGTCGACGTTGCTCGTGGTTATCGGCGTCGTCGTCGGTTCGTTAGACATTTCGTGTTGCTCGATGAACGATTCGCGGTTTACTGATGTCCTCGAGCTACGACAAACTCGTTAAATCCTCTTCGATACCGACCTTCGTACATGGAACTATCCTGATCGATCACCACGAAATCGTATCGTCGACGAAAAACATCTCGCGCACAAGTCGTTGAACGACTCGAACGTCATGTCTGTGTTCACGTGATCGTTGTACACGCGGCGCAAGTTCGTGCCGTCTTGTTTGAAAAGTATGAGAAAATTCGTGTTGTCCCTGATCAAATGTTTAGGTATTCTAGCGTACGACTGACACAAATAAAAGCAATCCACGTTCGAGTGACGACCCATAGAGAAGTATTCGCGTATCGCGTTCTGTTCGTCGCACGCCACGTCGTCGAACACGAAGATCGAATCGGGCCGAGCGTCTCTCGGTGGAACGATCTCAGTGTTGTCCGAGTAAGGAAAGTATTCGATTCCGTCGACCAGCGACAACACCTGCTCGAGATAACGATACTTTGGCTGATGCAGCGATTTCGAGTACACGTACACGTTCTCGAAACGCAAACCGTTCGGACTCTCTAGCATACTTAAAAGCACGTTCGTTTTTCCACACCCTGACGGTCCACAAATCACACCTCGCACGCTATTCGGCAGTAACGGGCCGTGTCTGTTCGCTCGACTCGCATCCCTATCATCTTCGAGCATTCGATTCGCGGTTACGCGAATAACGTTCGACTGTTTCGCGAATCGCATGATCGCGGTGTTTCTCAGATACTCGCGCGCGTCAGACGAAACACGACTATTTATATTCGTGGCACGCGTCGCGCAGGTCACTATCGTTGTGATCGGCTAAGCGTACGTACGCGTTCATTATTATTATTATTATTATTACAGTAGCTATCGTAATTATTCTAACGTATATGGTAGCGTCAACGACTGCGACGTCTCACGAATTAGGCAAGAATCAGAAGAGGAAGAAGAATCTGAAGAGGAAGAAGAATCTGAAAAAGAATAAGACTGGATCGGGTCTCGTGAACGGTATCATAAACCGTCTCCCGTTCGAACTACACGTTCCGGGTTATCAGTTCTGCGGACCGGGAACGCGTTTGCTAAAGCGATTGGCTCGTGGCGACGAAGGTGTGAATCCCCTGGACGCAGCGTGTCGGGACCACGATATCGCGTACTCTCGTCGAAAGGATTTAGAGGGAAGACACGAGGCGGATCGTGCGTTAGCCGAACGAGCGCGAGAACGAGTATTCGCGAACGACGCGACCTTTGGTGAAAAAGCCGTAGCGACTGGAGTGTGGGCAACTATGAAGGCTAAGACTAAACTCGTAATGGGTACGAGAAGGACGAAACGTAAACATAGAAAGTCTGGAAGGAAACATCCTCGACGACGACGACATCGGAATCTACGAGTGGCGAAACGCGGTGGCTTTCTTCAATTTCTCCCGTTCGTGCTGCCCGCTTTATCAGCTATCGGGGCATTGGCCGGTGGAGCGGCTGGTATAACCAAAGCGGTGAACGATTCGAAGGCGTCTCGAAAACAGCTGGAAGAGACGTTGCGTCATCATCGGGCGATGGAAGGGCGGGGGATGCATCTGACACCGTACAAGCGTGGCGCCGGCTTGAATCCGAGACGGCGGTGCCAACGACGAGTGCAAACGAAGAAAAAAAAACGCCGATCGAGTAGGCGCGTGACGACGGTGGCGGCGATAATCCAACAACCTATGACGAACCTGCAATTAGAGCGCGAGTGCGCCAGCATTCCGTTCTTTCGAGGGGTGTTTATGCGCGACACGCTTCCCACGCGCGTACGAACCAACGAATGCGGTATCGCGAATATGGACGAGAATCGAGGCGACGGTACGCATTGGGTCGCGTACGCGAAACGTGGACCACGAGTACAGTACTTTGATAGTTTTGGGAATCTGCGACCACCAACGGAATTGATCTACTATTTCGGACGCGGTACAACGATCACGTACAATCACAACCGCTTTCAACGTTTCGACGAGATGAATTGCGGTCGCTTATGCATGCAATTTTTACAGCAAAAGTCTATGGAATTATGGCATACGTACTAATAACGGTGTGTGTGTGTGTGTGTGTGTGTGTGTGTGTGTGTGTGTGCGTGCGTGCGTGCGTGCGCGTGTGCGTGTGCGTGCGCGTGCGCGTGCGTGTGTGTGTGTGTGTGTGTGTGTGTATTCGTGTGCCGAGTATTCGTACGCGCGCGTCACTTCCCCTCTCTCCGTCTCGCGAGTGTAATCTATGATATGTCGTTCACGCTCACGTTAACGGGTCGCAGCAGCGCGCTCACGGTAAACTATTTTCCACTGATAGATTTGAGCGATGGTCAATACGAATTAGGACTCGCGGACTTGGAGACGTTTCACACGATACCAAACATCGACTCGAGCAACGATAAATTCTATTTCGTCGTGAACTATGACACCGAAAACAACTCCATCGTCGACGTCGCTCATGAATACATTACGATCCCCCACGGTTCCTACGAATTAGACGCTATCGCCGAGTATCTGAAGCAACGATTACTCGATCGATATCCTCGAAAACGCGGTAACAACGGGAACGACGATGACGACAAATACCCTCTAATGCTACGAGCTAACAACAACACCATGAAAAGCGAGATGTACTGTTCGTTCTTCGTAGACTTTACGAAACCCAACAATGTAGGCTCGTTGTTAGGATTTTCCCCGAATCGTGTCTTAATACCGAGAATCTGGCACGAGTCCGACGTACCCGTGAATATTATAAACGTTAACGTGATCAGAGTAACGTGCAACGTAACTACCGGCGCGTACAGCAACAATAAACCGGTACACACTATCCACGAATTTTCACCTCGCGTGCCGTCGGGATATAAGATATCGGAAACTCCGCGACACGTCATTTACCTGCCGATCGTCGCACGAGCGATACACGATCTAACGCTGCGCATCGTCGATCAACACGATCGTCCTATAGATTTTCGCGGCGAAGAAATAACGATTCGTTTGCACGTTCAACGACGTCTGCGCGATAGGCTAGCGTGACCGCACGTGTATGCGCGCGTGTGTAGTATGTTAGTGTTAGATCACACGTACGAATCATCATTCGCCGCTGTCGCTGCTACTCCCGACGTCTCTGTCTCGCGTCATCGGCGCGACCCTTTATCGATAGGTGAAAGTAGAAAAATAAAGACGGGTGGAACGATAAGAAGAGGACCCATAAGGAGAAGCAAGTCGTTGACTCGCCGAAACGCACGTTTCCTACGATAGCTAGGATTCATCGTTGCCTATTAGACACGCAACCACGATGTCGATTATTCTGGATGTGGCGAATACGCCAACCTTCGACAATCGTATCACGAAGATCGAGTTACACACATATAATCCGTACGCCAACACGACGTTCGACAATAGCGAGGAGATAAGAATCCCCATACAGCAGCAAGATCTGTACACGCTTCCGTGCGAAAGTTTTCTCTACATCGAAGGTCGTGGCACGTTGACGGCGCAGAACGCGGCAGGTCCGATAACGTCCGCGACCGCTGTTCTAGACAATAATTGCGTTGCGTTCATGTTCGATGAGATTCGATACGAATTGAACGGTGTCGAGATCGATCGTTGCCGAAATCCAGGAATCACTACCACGTTGAAAAATTACGTTTCGTTGTCGGCCGATAGAAGCAAAGTGCTCGCGAATGCTGGTTGAAATTATTCCATCGATTACGATAACGACAATTTTCATTCGGGCGCTTTCAATTTCTGCGTACCCCTAAACGTGTTGTTAGGATTCTGCGAGGATTACAAACACATCGTGATGAACGCGCGGCACGAGCTGATCCTTATACGATCGCGAGTAGATTCGAACGCGATGCACTGCACCTCCGCCACTGCGATATCGAGACTAGAGATATGCAAGGTGCAGTGGCGTATGCCCCACGTCGTTTTGGAGGAAGTGAATAAACTGTCGATGCTGCGTATCCTGGAACGTGGCCGGCCGATCGCGATGAGTTTCCGATCGTGAAGCTTGCACGAGTACCCGTTACTGCAAGCGACAACGAAACACACGTGGACCGTAAAAGCTACGTCGCAAATCGAGAAACCTCGATTCGTGCTATTCGCCACGCAAACCGATCGAAAGAATAACCCGAATAAATGCGCGGGTGAATTCGACCCGAATCATCTCACGAACGTTCGACTGTATCTAAATTCCGAGTCGTATCCATACGACGACTTAAACTTGGTGTTGAGTCCCAATGACTCTGGGTTCGGGTTAAGTACACGGAAGCAGGTATGCTATATTATCTGTAACACTTAAATTTATTTTAAACAACTCAGTACATACGTGCACGGCCGTGCCGTGTCACCTTGCTTGCCAACTGTGGTTACCCGAGATGCCCGTGTGGGAGCGCTCTCGGCTGCGCTCCTGGGGGCATGCGCAGTCCCCAACACTTGGATTTCGATAAGAATAAATACGCGCTCCTGTACGATATGTACGCGAAAGTCGGTCGATCGTACTATGGTCACGGAGAACCGTTGCTGAATCGAATTCCGTAAATACGCGCTTATCGCGGTCATAGATTGTTCTAGGCAAAACGAGTCGTTGAAGAGCGCCACGGTAGACGTGCGAATAGATTTCGAATTCAAAGAAAATGTTCCCGCTAATACTACCGCGTACTGTTTGATGATACACGATCGTATAGTCGAATACAACCCTTTAACCAACGTGGTACGCAAACTAATATAGTGTGCGTGCGTGAACGATTATTATTACTACTACTACTAATACTACTACTACTACTGCGGATACTACTACTGTTTTAAAACGATGATGTAGATGTCAAAGTCCGCAGTTATTGATTCGTCACCGACGCTACTACTACTTAAACGAATAACGATGTTCGCCGTTGTCGACATGCAAGGTTTCAAAACCGAACGTGATTTCGTCGTGAAAGAGATCGCGATTCGCACAAGCAGCAGCAGCAGCAATATCGATGAAACGTCGACGATCAGCCACTGGATCTTCGAGCCGCCATACTTCTGGAATCATCTGAACTCGTTCGAGAAATGTCAAGCGTCCTGGCTCGCGAAGCATCATCACGGTCTCCGCTGGTCTGATGGCTGCGTTCCATACTGGAAACTTCCGGAACTGCTCGCCAGCGCACTCGCGAACATCGACTTCGCCATCGTGAAAGGTGCGGAAAAGAAAACCTGGATGCTGCAACTACTGCCGGACATAATCGTCGAGGATATCTGCGATGTGTACAAGCCGAAGGGGAAAAAGATAACCAACGCTCGAACCGTTGAGGACGACGGCGGCTACGACGTTGACGATGATTATTGCGGTATCACGCCTGACACCGTGGATCCCGACGTTCCTAACCTGAAGTCGATGGCTTCAACGAATACCTCACGATGCGCGTTTCACAACGACGGCGGTGTTTGCGCGCTGGAGAATGTCCATAAAGTATGGAATTATATACGTAGCGGCACCTAATATGAGTCATACACACGCATTGCATCTACTTTGCGCGTTATATGTAGAGAAACGAATATGTAACAATTTTTTTTTTGTTTTCTATAGCAATGGGAACTGCAGCGAAGACGAGCACAATGACAACGGCGACCGATTCCTCTACCCGCGAGCAAGAAGATCCCTCCCATACAAACGTTATTTTTACGCAAATACTGATTTTATAATTTAAGTACGCATGGATGGATGTACATTAATAAAACACACACTGTTTTGAATAAAAAATAATATTTATTTGAAAATTGTTATACCTTTATTATTAAACATATATATGCATGTACTATAGTGATACGTGGTTTACATCGCGTAACATGGATTGCAATCCCAATGCTAACAATTCACAATCGATCAATGAACGCTTCTCGAAGTGCTCGCTTTCAGAAATTAATTTCACATAATTCGTTGATACGGAAGCGGTACGTAGAACTTCCACGAAGGCAGCATATTTACTGCTTACAGAATACATATTTTCGGTCAACCAAGTGAACATATGATCGATGCAATGTTCATACGCGAACAGTTTTCGCATCGTGACTTCCGTCATGTATAAGGTAACGCGATTATCGGTGATTTTGACGAGTTGATCATTGTGAATGCGCGTGAATTCGATTCGCAAATGATCAATTTCGATGTGGGTCTGGGGTGTTGTTACGTTGTCGCGTGATTTTTTAAGAATGTCAGTCATATTTTGCAGTAGGAGCTTCCACGTAGACATTGAGAAGCTCAACTCGCCACCTTTATTGTCGACTATGGTGATCTCGACACGGCACGAATCCATGCCAATGCGAATTTCTATCGTGAGCCGTTTATACGCTGTTGAGGTCAACGGGTAATCCCGCCCCAGGATTCGCACGATTGATGGTTTTGGCGTTTTCGCTGTTTTTGGTGTTGCGGATCCAGAACTGTAAGAAACGTATACGCGGAATTAATACTTTGTTCGGTTGCGTTTACAGTGAAAAAGTACGCGAATAAAATAAGTGAAAAGTGTATAGTAACGCGTACGTACCTCATATTGGACTGTTGTTGATGTTTATTGGGGAAACAGCCTTCGTTGCCGGACGCGCAGGATGAATCGTTGAAGCTGCGTTTGTACATTTTGATCTGCACTATACGATTATACTGATCGTCGAAGAAATTGACGCGAACGATACTTGTTAGCACTCGAGCGTATGTGGTGTAATGAAGTCCGCAGGACTGACCAACGTTGCTTTTATACAGATTCACGTACACGTGCACGTCAATGTATGAATATATATTGCAGCATTGATGGCGATGATCATCGAATTCTCTCTCTATCGCTCTTTCTCTCATGCTCCTCAATCGAGTAACGTAAAGTCGCACTAACTCGTTGCGTTACCACGTGTATCGGATTCCCCCGTTCGCGATAAGGGCATTCGCATCCGTCACGGCGGTCCCAATCTTTGAAATATTCGAAACGAAACTCGAATAATTATCGCTCTATGTTTTCGTAGGCGGATGTTTACGCGAACGCAATGCCCCATTCTTACATGATGATCATGGGGCAGCTGTACTGTTTAGATGAATAAATCTCGCATAGTTATCGCTTCGCGCTGTGTCAGAGGGTGTCGAATTACAGCATCTGCGGAGCACGCACGTACGCGCCTCGACGCGTTACATCCTGTCGCGCGTCATGATTCCTTATCTTTCGGAAGACTTCTTGCCGTATTATGCATTGATCTCGAATAGTTATTTCATTCAAAATACGTTGGGCGATACCCGAATAATTATCGCTCTGAGGGTGTCGAATTACATTTCGTCGGCGGATGTTTATACGAGGGCGACGTTGCATTCTTTCGTGAGACGGTTGGGCTTGTTTAAACGGTGCCTTGGGAAGGTGGTGTGGATTGCCACTGATGTGGCCAGGGAAGGGATGCACTTCCAACGAATTGGGCGGACACTTCTTTACTCAGCACGTGGGCGTCGTTCACACTGATGACGAACACTCCACAAAATACAGCACGAGCAAACACGACTTAACACACGCAATTAACAATAAACAGAACCTATGCACAACTATGTACAATGCGCTGGGCGCGAAGGCTCGAAGGGCCGTTTTCGTGCGGGTTCAGATCGTGGGTCGCGGGGCGACAAAAGATCGTTATACTCGTGCGTGTGAGAGCGTGTTGATGACAAGAAGGTGTTCGAGGAACTAACTGCCGGATTCTCGGAAGCGCGCAACGCTCAAATCCAGGCAAAAACGGGTGACTCACATACCGTCTTACCGAACGGTGTATCCCCGTGTTTACACGCTCTCGCACGCATATTTAAATCCGCGTAACAGCTGATTGCTGGATTACGGCTGCAACGTTCCGTCCGCCTCGGCCCGGGGACCCGGGCCGATCTTGGCGGACGCCGCCGCCGGGCATCTCACTTATATTGCGAGGTGGTACAGATATTATTCACGTCGTGGCCTCGTCAGCAGGCGCAGGGGAGCACGGAAGAAGAACGACGCGAGTGATCGGTCGCAGGGATTCGCCCTGTGCGGTGCGCACTGTCACCACTCGAACGCGGCCGTCCGGACCAGGGTGGACGCATGAAACGCGGCCGAGTCGCCACTGCGCCGGCGGAGGGTCGTCGCCTTTGAGGATGACGACATCGCCGACGCAGAGGCTCTTCTTTGGGCTAGTCCACTTACGTCGCGGCTGAAGGGAGTGGAGGTAGTCCGCGTGCCATCGCCTCCAAAAGTGGTCACGCATCCGCTGGACGAGCTCCCATCGGGCCCGGAGCGACGCCGGACCGGTCGCCGACGCTAACGGGGGCAGTGCCAAAGGAGCGCGATGTCGTCGTCATTGTCCGACGCCGGGACGAGAGGGCGTGAGTTGAGACATGCCTCGACCATGCAGAGCACCGTCGTCAACTCCTCGTACGAGAGGGTGTGATCCCGCACGACTCGGTGCAGGTGATGCTTTGCGCTCTTCACCCCGGCCTCCCATAATCCCCCGAAATGTGGCGCGGCGGGGGGGATAAAACTCCAAGTGATCTCCTCGGTGTCGGAAAATGCAGCGAGCTCCCGCGAGCCCACCGCGCCGCGGATCGCGGCGCCGAGCTTCCGCGCGGCACCTCTGAAATTCGTGCCGTTATCGCTATACACGCGCTGAGGGCGTCCGCGTCGAGAGACAACCGCTGAAACGCGGCGAGGAACGTCGCGGCGGTGTAGTCCGACACCAGCTCCAAATGCACGGCCCGCGTCGACATGCACACGAACAAGGCGACGTACACCTTATGGGCCTTATATCCGCGACCCTTTGCCGGGCGTGCCATTATTGGTCCCGCGTAATCTACTCCGGTGTTAGCGAATGGACGGGACGGCGAGACTCGCGCGGCGGGAAGGTCAGCCATGATCTGCGTCCCGGTGGTGGCGCGAAATCGGGCGCATATCGTGCAGCGGTGCACGATCGCGCGAACCACCCCTCTCGCACGGAGCACCCAGAAATTGTTCCTCAGGACGCTGAGGGTAAGCTGGGGCCCACCGTGCAGCGCCCGTAGATGCGCGTGGCGAATTATTAAATCAGACACGTGATGCGCCGGAAGAACTATCGGGTGTCGAGTGTCGTACGGAAGGGGGGCATGTTGCAACCTCCCCCCTACGCGAACCAAGCCGTCCTCGTCCACGAACGGGGCCAGCTGGCGGAGCGGGCTGGCCTTTCGGACTGGGTCCCCCTTTCGGATCGCGGCGATATCGTCCGCGAAGGCCGTGCCCTGAAGCCACCGGAGCCACCACACGCGTGCCCGCTGCACCCCCGACAGACGCGACCCCCCACCCCCCACGGTTTCGCGACGGCACAGCCGCGTGAAAGTCAGAACGCGAGCCGTAATTCGGAGGAGTCGCGGCCAGGAGGAGACGCTGTCCGGCAGCGGGGCCAACGGGCAAGGAGGGGGTGACGAGGTGACATGGATCACCATCTTTCGCCTTTCCTCCTCGATCGGTTGCGAGTCTTCCGCAACCGGGCACGCTGGCCACGCCGATGGTGCCAGCGGAAGCCACCTCGGCCCCTTCCACCACAGCTCGTGCTGAAGTAGGTCGCGCGGGTGCATGCCTCGGGATGCACAATCGGCCGGGTTGTCATGCGTCGGGACGTGACGCCACGCTGCTGCCGGCAGCGTGGATTGAACTTCGGAGACGCGGTTCGCCACGAACACGTTCCAGTGGGAGGGGTGACGCTGCAGCCACGCAAGCACCACGCGCGAGTCCGTCCAAGCGTGCGTCGACGAAGGAGGCCAGGGGGTCTCGGACGTTACCCGCTGTAAGAGGCGCGCAAGAAGGACGGCGGCGCTCAGCTCGAGTCGCGGAATGCTCATGGTCTGGACCGGCGCGACCTTCGTTTTCGCAGCAAGAAGAGAGACGTGTGCTGCTTCCCCCTGTCGGCGAACGATCCTGGAGTACACGACCGCGCCGTAGGCCCTTGATGACGCGTCAGCGAAGCCGTGCAGCTCGCAGGCCATGACGGGTGCGTCGTGTCCGCACCAACGCGGAATGCGCAACGCCTCCAGGAGGGGAAGGGACGAGACGTGGTCGTGCCATCCCTGGAGCACGTCCGGCGGGAGCGGAGTATCCCAGTCCGAGCCTCGCACCCATAGGTCCTGTAACAGGATTTTAGCGACCACCACCGCGGGCGATATTCAACCAAGCGGGTCGTACAGACGCGCCGCCACCGACAGGATGGTGCGCTTGGTCGTTGCGGGGGCGGAAGGGGGACCAATCACATATCTGAACGCGTCTGTCTGGGGAATCCAATGAATCCCCAGCACCGAGTGCAAGTCCGAGCCTTTCGGGGCATAGGGGACTGGCGATTCGGACGTGGCTGAAGTCGTGCTGTCCGGCAAAAGGGTCCGGTGATTGGCCGCCCACTTGCGTAGCACGAACCCCCCCCCGCGCAAGCAGAGCGCAGAGCTCGTCGCGATCCGCGAGTGCCGACGAGACCTCGTCTGCCCCAAATAGAACGTCATCGACGTAAAATTGAGTCCTGAGAATCTGTCGCCCTCGCGGATATCGCCCTCCTTCGTCTGTGGCTAGCTGCTGGAGAACCCGCATGGCGAGATAAGGCGCGGAGGCGGTGCCGTAAGTGACGGTCCGGAGCCGAAACGTAAGAGACGCTCCCTCGGGGCGACGGTGCCACAAAATACATTGGAGGTTCGAGTCGCTCGGGTGCACGAGGATTTGCCGGTATATTTTCTCGATGTCGGCTTTGAGGGCGAAGCGAGGGAGGCGCCAATGGAGAAACACAGCCAGGATGTCGCGCTGCAGCTTCGGGCCGACCAGAATGTGGTCGTTGAGGGAGGTCCCGTTCGACGTCGGGCTCGACGCGTTGAACACGACGCGTAGCTTGGCGTCCGCGCCGGGGGCCCTTTTCACTACGGCGTGATGGGGCAAATATAAAAAACGTGGAGACGCGACGGCCCTCTGCGGAACGGCGACCTCCTCCATATGCCCGAGCGCTTCGTATTCGGCTAAGAAAGAATGATACGACTTCTCCAGCGTCGCGTCCCCCGCGAGGCGCCGGTCGAGCGAGCGCAAGAGGGCGGTCGCGCGGGATCGGGACTCGCCGCCATCGAGCGGAGGTCCAGACTTTAGGGGCAGTCGGACGATGTACCGACCGTCCGCCCGCCGCGAATGCGTGCTCACGAAATGCTGCTCGCAGCGCGCGTCGTCTGGGGCGAGTGGCGTTGGCACGGTTGCCTCTTCGACTTCCCAAAATTTCTGGAGCAGCGCGTGGATGTCGTTCTCCACAGACACGGGCTGGGCCGTGACGTGGTGCACGGCACCGGCGGCGGGCGCACGACCGGTCGGACCGGAGACAATCCACCCGAAGATCGTTTGTTGCGCAATCAGGGCCGAGGGGGAGCCTCGGCGCAGCCCGGGGAGCAATAGAGCTCCGAAATAGTCGGCGCCGACGATCAGGTCAATCGGGCGACGTGTAGACGGATCGGGGTCAGCGAAGTCCAGGCCAGCGAAGTCCCTCCGCTGCTTGGTCGGGGTCCATTCGGGGATGTAGTTCGAGACCCTCGGCACTACGTGGGCGGTGATGGCGACGGCAGTCATCGACGCACCAGACGGCGGCGCCAAGGTCATCCTCACCTGCGACTGCGAGGCTCCCAATCTGCTGTCCAGCGCGCCGACCAGGTTGGTTACGTGCGGTCGGCGGGGGAGTCGCAGTGTCTGGACTACGGACTCCGACACGAGAGACACCTGTGCTCCTTGGTCCAGCAACGCGCGGATGGTCAACAGCTCGCCGCCCGACGACCTAACGCCGACAATCGCGGTGGCCAGCAGCACTGGCGCTCCATCCGCGGGCGCCGGCGACGCGACAGAATGTACCGCAGCCGCGGCGGGCTGATCGGTGGTGGCCGACGGGCCTGCAATGGCCTCGTCAGTATCGTTTGGCATTTCGGCGCCCGTCGGATGGAGCAGCGAGTGATGCCGCCGACCGCACCGCGAACACGTGGCTGTGACGGGGCAGGACAGGGCCATGTGGCCGGGCGCGAGGCAGTTAAAACAAACGCGCTTGTCTGTCGCGACTTCGCGACGGTGTTCGAGACGGAGTGCCTTAAACGCCGGGCACCGGTATAATGCATGTCGCGCCCGACACACAGGGCACTGGGCTTTCGACTGGTCCGACGAAGGGCCTGGCGCAGGATTGGTCGTGCAGACCCGAGCGACGGAACCGCGCGACGAATTCCCGGTTTGCTTTCGATCGGGCGCCCCGGCTTCCTTCGTATGTTGCACCGCGTCGAGCGATCAAATCCGCGTCCGCATAAACTTGTCGAGCTCCGCGTAGGAAGGGGGGTCGGTGCTGACGCCAAGCGAGAGCTCCCACTCCTCTAGCAGCTCGGGATCGAGCTTCATCGTCGTCAGAGCGACGATGACATCATCCCAGTGCTCGGTGGGGCGGCCCAGGTTTGCGAGGAGAGAGAGCGCCCGGTTGGTAGGGGCACGCAATCGTTTCAACTCCGCGGCCGATGCACCGGCCATCGGCGGCAAGGTGAGGAGGTCACGCAGGTGTGCCGAGACGATCGCTCGCTTGTTTTCATATTCCTGGGTCATGAGGGCCCACGCGATGCCGAAATTGGCTTCTGTAATTGTGATATGGGCGATCGTCTCGGCCGCCTGACCCTCCACCGCCGAGTGCAGATACTGCAGCCGCGTCGTATCACTAAGAGTCGCGTTCCCGATGACCAACGACGTGAACAAATCGCGGAAACTCGGCCACTCCGTGTACTCACCGGTAAAGTTAGGCAACGCGAGGGGTGGAAGGCGCGCAAGGCCACGGCTGGGTCCCTCGTTGGTCCCTTCCGACGATCCTGACGTAGGCGGCGATTGAAACGATTTGATAACTTCCCGGAAGAAGTCTCGAGCAGTCCAGTATTCGTCCTCAGCGCGGATGAACTCCTGCTGCGCCACGAACGGGCACGCTGACCTCTCGGTGTCCGGAAGTAGGAGCTCCAGCTCCAGGTTGAGGGCCTCGCCCCGAGCCCACGTCTCGTTCAATTTCACTAAACGGTCCTCTGCGTTCTCCGCCGTGAACTTTGCCTTCCCCATCTTTTTAAAGTTGGCGAAGAGGCGAACGGACCCTTGTAGGAGCAGGCAAATCTCCTTCACCAACAACTGCCATCTTGGACGTGACGTCGGGGTATCCTCGTTGTCTCCATCTCGGTTCGTTGAAGCCATCCTTCAAGGCGATCCGGCTCGAAGGACCAATGTTTAAACGGTGCCTTGGGAAGGTGGTGTGGATTGCCACTGATGTGGCCAGGGATGGGATGCACTTCCAACGAATTGGGCGGACACTTCTTTACTCAGCACGTGGGCGTCGTTCACACTGATGACGAACACTCCACAAAATACAGCACGAGCAAACACGACTTAACACACGCAATTAACAATAAACAGAACGTATGCACAACTATGTACAATGCGCTGGGCGCGAAGGCTCGAAGGGCCGTTTTCGTGCGGGTTCAGATCGTGGGTCGCGGGGTGACAAAAGATCGTTATACTCGTGCGTGCGAGAGCGTGTTGATGACAAGAAGGTGTTCGAGGAACTAACTGCCGGATTCTCGGAAGCGCGCAACGCTCAAATCCAGGCAAAAACGGGTGACTCACATACCGTCTTACCGAACGGTGTGTCCCCGTGTTTACACGCTCTCGCACGCACATTTAAATCCGCGTAACAGCTGATTGCTGGATTACGGCTGCAACAGGGCTATTTAGGTTAATTAATCTCGAATAGGTATCGGTGTCGAATTACAGCATCCGCGTTACATCCTTTCGCGCCTTATCTTTCGCGCCTGCGCACCGATCCCCGCACGTGTACGGAGATTGCGCGGCGGCGGACGCCATTTTGAAAATTTTGAAATCCCCCTTCCCCTGTGACGTCATCCCCCTCGCCCACAAATTCGATCTGCGCGCGCGACGCCATTTTGAAAATTTTGAAATCCCCCTTCCCCTGTGACGTCATCCCCCTCGCCCACGAACTCGACCTGCGCGCGCGACGCCATTTTGAAAATTTTGAAATCCCCCTTCTCCTGTGACGTCATCCGCCTCACCAACGAACGCGGTACCCCCTCCCCGCCTCACCCCCGCACCCATCGCACGGAAGAGCGCGGTACCCCCTCCACACCTCGCCCCCGCGCCCGGTACCCCCCCCGCCCCGCCTCACCCCCTCGCCACCCGTATCCAGAATCGGCATAGCTTACCTACTGGGGACGTTTTCTGGACGTCTTACAGATGTACTGATTTGTGAAAATGGACGTTTATAGGGCCTTTTTAAGGCGTCTTCTGGACGTTCGTGGACGTCTTTAAGAAGTCTTGAACGCCTGGGCTGGACGTCTTTAAGACGTCTTTAAATCGTCTTTGTGCTATCTGGGAAGGTACTAAAGTACTTAATCCTAAAACTTATTGTTTTTGAGATATTCGACATTATTCATCCTATTACTTTGATTATGAAACAAATTTCAAGCTATGCTCAGTTCATTTAGGATAGTCGACTGTTGAATGCGAAAATAATAAAATAAAACAATAAATACGAACGTGAAAGGTCGCTTTTTTACTCTTGAAAGTATAAACATGCCATGTGAGGCGTGTGTAATAAACCAAATGAACGACACTTACCTAATATAAATTCAAACATATTGATATATTTATTAAAACACGAAACAGAAATTAAAAAAGTAATTCAATTTATCACGCAGCAGAATATAATGAATATTCTAACCAGTTTAAACAATTTTTTGGAAGTATTTGTAGCATTCATAGAGTACATATTTATTATATCGAACTTGATGGGATTTTGTTTTTCAGCTACCTGTCTTGCTTCTTTTAACTATTTCACACCGTCAAGGGGAAGGGTGACAGTAGGTCACAGTAGTGTAAGTCAGGGCTCTCCAGCGTAGGGCCCCACACGCGCCTGCTTCTCTTTCCAATCTTCATCTCGCGCAGCGTACCATCCGTTGTCAAGGAGACCGCGCGACGCTACAAAGGCTGCCATGACGGGCTAGCCGGGCTAGCGTCTTCGCGGTTAGCGTCGCGCGGTATCCCTGGCAACGCGGATAAGAGTAGGAGTCTGGTAATAGAGATGTACCACTACAATGGTTTGCGCTATGTTGGTGTGCCATCCTTTCAATGGGACGGTTAAAGACCCAACATCGGCTGTTCCAATTCACGCATTATGTGCATAGACCGCAGCGCAGTGACTGCGTGCATTCATAGCGTTCCGTTTCCAACAGCGCATGAACCGCAGTAACGAAACGGAACGGTTTTCGATGCGTTTGATGCTCGGGAGGTTGCGCGGGAATGTTCAAACGTACTTACAATTATGCTATGCAGTTGGATGGATTGCGTTAAATTTAATTCGAGACTTTTGGACGGTGGTCGATATCACGCTTCCTAATTACATCGGTTACTTCGTCCTAAGGATCGGGGACCGACTCCTAACGAAATTTGATGGCTTTATTGGTTCCTGGATTTTCTCAAACCGAGTTTTTCTATTCTTCTTGAACAGCGGCGATTATTGAAAGCGACGACCATATTTTATGAGTTTTATAGGACGAACTTCTACTTACCCAGCGAAATTTGGTAAGCAGATGTGTGAAGGAAAAAAAATGAAGTTATTTATCATCCGCGCCCGGGGTAAGGTTTTGCAGGCTATTAAATACAATCGCAGGCTCTCGTACGTCTTCTAGATTAGAGTATAGCTGTAAAGTTAGCATTATAAGAACACGTTCGGAAAACTTAGCAGTAAAAGCCTTTAAGACATAACAATGCACGCCACGTATATGCTCCTTTTATCATCTTCCGTTACGATCCTGCCTAAAACCTTCTAGATGTGATGTTCGCTTCGAAATTGGGTCCGTTGCGTTGGTTGCGTTTCATGCAGCGAGTACAAAGACGGCTGTTACGTATTTTTATGGGAAAATTGGGATGAGAACGCGGGTTGGTGCCCGTGGAGCGCTGAACCGCTCTGCTCGTCGGAGTGCGGGAGTTTCAAATAAAACACAATGCAAGAAACTATTTATAAGTTAAATTTTGGAGTTTTATTCAACTGTTCGGGAAGCTGGTTAACCGTTTTAGTGCCAGGGTTTTTTAAAAATCCGTGTCGAATTGTGCCATGAAGCGCGATAGCGCTTTTGTTAAAAATAAACCTTGGGGCTCAATGTGTTAAAGAAAGACAGCTAATTATGCAGGTTGTTTACGATTATTTGAAAGAAAATTTGTAATTACGAGAGGAAACTCTGACAGACTCGCGACAAGATACATTCTGAACCGAGCATAATCGAATTGACGATCGAGACCAAAAAAGCGACACGGTTCACCACAGTACGCGAACAGCGCGATCGCGCTGCGTGGCACTAAAACGGTTAAAAACAGAATGAATGTAACGTTTCAAAGTATCCTCCGAGGTCCTCGCTGAAGTTGTTGGCCAAATCCTCCTAGTCCTCCCATAGATCCTCGTAGTCCAATCAGGATGGAGGATGCATCAGCTCCAAGCGGTAGGCCGTCCTTCGGATGTTCGTACGCCTCCGCGAATCGGCGTCCATCTTTCCCTCCGTCTTCGGGGTGGTGGAAACTCGGTGAAAGCGCGCTTTTCCGTTACACAGCGGGGTACCCACGTGGGAAGAGAAAGTAGGCTCTACTCCGAGGATCGAGAAAACAACCCTTGAAGGAAATTTATGACTTCCTCAGCGTCGCCAACACTTCTGGAGTCAATCGACACTCCTAAAGACTAACAAAGGACAAGGCCTTCTCAAAAGATTACGTGACTTAGAAGAAACTCGCGATTCGTTTTGGGGTCTGTTAATTGGTGTCTTCTTCCTGTTTTCGAGCTCTGCCCAAGATCTTTCCCACGTATGCCACCCGCATCGCACATCCTTAACAATACTTTCTCAATCACGCGCATACATCTGCTTTCAAATTTCGCTCCTGATTTACCTATCAATTATATATATTTCCGTGGCTACGTTCAAGTGATAACGTAACACGGCATAACCTGATTCGTAGAATTCCCTAGAATCCTCCAACTTCTAGCTCATGATGCGTGCAGCAACTACAGAAAATCAAAGCATGGGCAGCCAATGCGCATATTACGCGCATGCGTATTTGTCGCTTTACGTGTGCTTCTGTATTTCGAATTCGAATACTGCAAACTGGGGAAAGCAGTGTAATTCCGGCTATATAAACAAGAAACGCTATAAAATTTGAGCAACTTACACATTATCTAGTTTTTTTATATGAATTGATAGTTTAGGACGCGGTCGACCTAATATAAAATGGCTATTAAAACTAATACAGATATTACTTATTTTATCAGAACAAACCTAATATGTTCAAAATTTTATGCTGATTTAGAAAAATTGGTCGATATTTGTTTTAAGACAATATTTACTGTAAATTAGGTTGAAAAGTGAAATCATGACATCTGTCCACCTCCCCCGAGGTGCCGGGAGAAATGGTTTTCTTCATTGGCAAAGACCACTCACGTAATTATTCATGGAAAAATAACAAAGAAAGCAAAATTATTTATGAGTGAATACAACTACAGATTCATTGATATTTAATTTGTTTACGCTAAACAAGTAAAGAACACATCAAATATAAAGCGAACTACCTACCGGCGATTAGCAAGGCAATGAATACAAAAGTGAATAAATAAAATAAATAAACAATAATAATGATACAATAATGATAAAAAATAAAAATATAAATAAAAATAATAAAAAAATCATAGCTCGACCATTTCTCCTTTCTGCAGCGAGAGATGGTCTTCTCGTTAGTTTTGAGAGGAAGAGTTAATATGGCTAAATACTTTGGCTGCATTGTGCCTCAATATCTCTACTATCTTATTATTCCCAAACATTAAACGAAAATAAATTTAGTAGTATATTTTAAATACGATTCTATACACCATTGTTTGACAAAAGAGGTTAAATGTAACCTCAGTTTACATTTTATAGCCTGTAAATCTAGAAAAATACAGAAGGAACCGAAGTGACGCTATTTATTCAATTGTTTGGCTTCTAGAGAAGTAATTGGTCTGCACTTTAACGCATTTTGATGTATAGAGACTGAAATATAGCGACTCGACCAACTCTCCGACCCGACCGCGTCTCCCGGATTTACCCTATGACCGAGAAAGCATAAATTTACGTTGTAACAAAGTTGGAAGCAATAACACAAAAATGTCCATTTTACTGGAATTACGGAATTAACGTGGGATAATCCCAGCCATGATTTTTCTTTATAAAAGAAGTGGGAAAACTGTTAAATTAATAAAAAAATATTATTTTTTGTTTTAAAATTAATTACTACATGAATCACAAATGTATTCTTCAGGGGTATTCCATCCTGAACATTCTTCATATGCCCATGGACCACATGCTCGATTCAAAATTTACTTTTTTCTTCCTCAGTTTCCTCTTACCTCCATTTTGTGTTTGTTATGTGGATGGAAGCGTGTTAAGAAAAATTCCTGACTTCATTCTGCCTTATTCGTAATTCTTTTATGTCAGTTGCATTTAAGCCAGAAAAAAGTAATGTTAAAAGCTGGCTACAATTATCCCTCAATTTTGGCCGGTCGTACCCCTCAAAGGCGAATTAGAATGTAATAAAATGCACGAATTTGGTAAACATAAACAAATTAAGCTAAAACATACTATTTCGACGAAATGTACACAGAAAATGACGTTATGAATAGAAATTTTGATTTCTTAACCACGAATAATTACACTCCTCGACTTCATAATCCGCTCCTCGAAGTGACAGAAAATGTAACCTATATGCTATACCCGATTTCATAAAGATACCGTTGCGGCGTAACAATAATATTTTGGAAGGATGTTAAGTTATAAAAAGTTGACAAATGTAGCGAAAAAGAACGAAATATCCAATAAACATTTATGTCATGTAGCATATATGTAGGTTATATTTTCTGTCAGTTCGAGGAGGGGACCACATAATTTGGTGTATGTTTTTCAAAGCGTACGTAAAGAGATAAATACGCATATGCGCATAAACTGCACGCTTCATGCGCTAGAAGTGGGAGAATTCTAGAGAATCATATGTGCCACCAACGCCACCAATGCACGCATAGGGCGGTATTCTCAGTCGTTACTTAATTCTTAAGATCGTCTTAAGCATGCGGCATCCTATAATAGTTTACGAGGTTAGTAGAGGATGCCGCATGCTTAAGACGATCTTAAGAATAAGCAACGGCTGAGAATACCGGCTATAGACTGAAACGGAACGATTTTCTCTGCAGTCTATGCGCATAATGCGTGAATTGAAACACACCCATCGAGTTGAACCAGCGCGAGTGCAGCGAGCCTAAATTTTCTTATGTCGGGAGTCTCGTCTTGGGTCCTGAGGTCTCCTCTTTGAGAAATGATTCGATTTTCCTATTCAGAGGGGCGGACTGTCCCTAATGAGACTTTCCTACTTTTCGGGTGCCTATACTTTCTCTCGCGTGGTCGGCGCTTGCACTATTTAAAGAGCAAACGAAAGGGGTACTTTTCATGTGTCATTTATTCATACTATGAAAAAAGAATTGCAATGAAATATCAGCAGGAAATAAGATTCATTACACGTATGAGAACGAAATATTTTGGTACTGGCTCGCACTCATCTCTCCTTGTATTTAAAGCGGGGGTGGAACCAATTATTTTCGTAATCCACGTTAGAAAACAAGCAACTTTTGTTGGAAACATTTTTTCTTAAAACTATTCCAAACTATTTCTCAATGTTTAGATG